>JACAXG010000015.1:6303854-6907243 GCA_018881555.1 Amblyornis subalaris | reverse complement strand
ACAGCCCGGAACACAGGGACACAGCCCAGGACACCGCTCCAAGCCCCGGGACGATCCCTCCTGGAACACCGCGAGAACAGGTGAAGGAAAAAAAGATTCCCCAAGAGAAGGCTTTTCTTAATATCCTTTCTAACTAGGCCTGCTTCATCTGAGGTACAGCAAGAATTGACAAAGTCATACAAAAAAATCTGGTGGGTTCTCACAGATATCAGATGAAAACGTGTGGTGTAATGCTCCTCGTTTTCTGCACATCTGCATTCACACACATAAACCCAATAGCATGCACAGATCTATGTAACAGCCCATAGATAAAAAAAATAAAATATTTMCTTTAGAAAYTTGCAAAAAAAAAAAAAAAATCCCAAAGCCTTAATCCAGAGAACTAACATATACACTAAAAAAAATATTATATTTCTAATTATTGCCATCACAGCTGTATCCCTGTTTTGGAAAGCACTGTCAAGTGCCACTTGCTCTTCGCTTTTATCCCAAGCTACTTAAGAAATTTAGAGACAAGGCAAGAGTTTTTCTCAGTATTGTCATACATTGATTCTGCTAAAACTCAACTCAAAGCAGTAACAGGTGTTTTGAGGACAGTGTCCTATCTGGTATTCCACATAAAGGAAACTCAGCAACAGCAGGAATCAAATCAGTTCCTGGTGCAGTTAAATCCAATGTTTTAGAGGCAGCTGGGAACAGGGAGCTTGCAGAAGTTGTATTCTCACAAAAACTGTAGGGACAGCAGGAGAGAGCCCAGCAAAAAAACCACACAGATTCTACCATACAAATCTCCCAGAAAAAAAAAAAAATTAAAAAATCAACCTGTCAAGAGCCATCACCTTCTCCCTCCATGTCACCTCTTTTTCACCCTCAGACCTGCACTACCACCAGACAGCCATGGTGACAACACCACTGCCACCACCCTTGCACCTCCTGTGGGCTTGGTTAAGCCAGCCACGAGCATCAGCACCAAACAAGACCCTCTCTATACAATTCTACTGCAAACTCTTAAAAGGACACCATGGCAGAGATTTTAAGCATGCTTTGCAGGTTTAAACCAGACCCACGTCCTTACCTATAAAGAATATTTTAATAAAGGCACTGACACATCAACCTGTCAGCTACTGTATTTGTTCCATCTTTCTTTTCAGCAGGATAATTTACAGGTGGAATGACAAACCCAACCATCAATTTCCTCCCTCCAGACTAACTCTTCAGTTGTTACTAGACTTTGCCCACCACTAGCAATTTCATCTGAAAACGGCTGACTCAATTAACTGCATCTTCCCAGAACACTTATCAGACATAAATATCAAGCAGCCTTTATGTAAATCAACAGTGTACAGCCATTTTCCTACCTCAAAGCTCACCTTTCAGGTAAATACACACATTTTTGCTCAGCCAAGGTAGAGTATTTATCTATCAAACTAGTTTCGTTTGAGTATCAGCCTRCAGAAATGTCCATATTGTACAGTTTATTGTGAAATTAAATTAGTGCTAACTTTGATTGCAATAACTACAGAAATCACCATAGTAGCAAAGGCATTATCTATCCAACTACATAAAAAAAGATTTTTAAGTGATAATTTTCAATAGGGTAATTTTGAGCCAGTTTTTCTCATCTCAAAAAACACCAGTCACATGTTTTCACAGTCAAATCTTAATTATTGTATTTTGCAGACCTGTTGATAAAGCCTAGAGGAATTCTAATTAGCTGTGCTACTGCATTACAGCTTCTGCTGTATCTGCTGCTGTTCCCAGCATGTGCTCTCCTCTTGCAGCTTGCTCAGCCAAGGATGAACACAACCACTGGAATCTTGGCTTTGATCCAAATAACAAAACCT
This sequence comes from Amblyornis subalaris, assembly GCA_018881555.1. Lineage (NCBI taxonomy): Eukaryota > Metazoa > Chordata > Aves > Passeriformes > Ptilonorhynchidae > Amblyornis > Amblyornis subalaris. The sequence continues at coordinate 6,905,399 of JACAXG010000015.1, read as the reverse complement.
GTAGAATTTATTTATTGTTTTAATTGTCTACTTATTCATTCTCTCTAATTTTCCATCTCCAGCTTCCTCTGTTCAGAGAGTAAAAGGAAATCTTAGTTCCTAAAAATCAGAGAACTCCTTTGTAAATGTAATTTTGAATAATAAAATACAGTAAAAATGAATAATAGTAATAAAGTGACAGCAATAAAGTAACAATAAAATAAAGAGGAATAAAAAGAAAGAGGCATTTAAAGTAATTACTCTGGATATTCAGACTTAGCATGAATAGGGAGAATTCTAATGAGACGTTAAAGAACTCCTTTCATCTGCTTTTTGTAATGAACTATCTCCCAAGGAAAGAGGTTTTATTATACTGAAATTTGTAATTTTAATATCTCTATTTTTATACTAAAGTACTCAATAGTTTAAGTTTGCTGGAAGTAATTCATGAAATGAACTTTCTTATCCATTTTATGATCTACAGTCAGAGTTAGTAATGGATGCTGGTTGAGCAGAGTCAAAAATTCAACACCCCTTTTGAAGTTCCCCTCCCTTTTTGCTTCCAGAAGTTACATAACTCAGTTTCACAATGCTTTTAGTACAAATACAGGATACCAACTATTTATTTAAACAGCAGCGAAGTCAGAATGAAAGAATGGAACCGGGGTAATCAAAAACACCTATCAGTGACTTATTCTCTTTAACCTGCTAAGTAGGAGAGGCAACAGTAGGACTTTCAACATAAAGTCTACTTTGACACTGGTTTTGAAAGTAAGTTTATTAGATTTTATTTATAATAAAATTAAAGAAATATTGGAGTTAGCTATGGAAAGCATTTCTCAACAAACCATTGACCAGAATAATCCTCTACATCAGAGGGAGATAGCCCCAAGTAGATACAAGCCCAAGGACTGGAGGTTTCGAAATGACCAAGTGACCAATTCTTGTCCACTTGAAACCTCTTAAGCCCAGCAGACCTAAAGTGCCATGAACATTATTACTCCTAAAGGAACTCTTACGAAGCCCTGCAAATCCTGTTTTCATGGAGATGGAATCAAATCCTGTAAATCACTGTATTTACACATATTAGAGAATTCCAACTCATGATAACTCAACAGCCCACCAGAAAGCYAGCCAGAAGCCTTTCTAATAGATAAGAGGTTTAAGTTTATGGCATCAAAGGAATCTTAAAAGCCATAAAAAAAATTCCTGGGGTAGKGTAGGGTTGTCATTAGGTTCTTCTGGTTCTTTGGTTCATTGAGATGTTGTGCATTTTGTTTTTATGTTTGGCTGGGGTTTTCTTGAAAGAATGCCACTGAGATATTCTACTACAAAAAAACCCCAAAGATCTCTGAATCAGRAATTAAGTTGACAGAATCTTCATCCAGACCTGCTGTGTTTCCGCCAGTGGTTTTAGTTACTCTTGGGTGGGTGTTTTGGATGTTGTTTTGAGGGGAGTTTTTTTCCCCAAACCTAAAGAAGAGTAGAGGAAAGAACTTCAAGAAAATTTGGATTCGGAAATTTTCTCTCAAAAAGTACAGCAGAGGACACTGTGATAAAAGGTCTCCAAACAACAATGATGCAAAACCTGACCCAAATCCTGCTTAAGGTAAAAGGATTTATGCTTCACCCCAGACAGCATCCACACCTACGGCCTTAGCTCTAAGGAAGCACTGGACATCCAAAACATGGATATCTTGGAATTTCTGAAATAAATTAACCAGCAGGTGGGAGGACAAAGGAGAACACTCACGAGACACGCTATGCATGCTTCAACACAGAACATGACAAACCCCATGTAATACAAATTCACACTTCAAGCATTTCACTGCACATCTTTGTGTAATAGAAGAACCTTGGAGACTTCTGATCACATTTTATGTTGGAATTAGGCCCTTCACTCTCCAGACATGCCTTAATGTAACAGTAATTTACTTACCAAAGCTTTCTAAAGCCTAGTGTTTTAACCTACTGGTAAAGCTGACAAAAACCTTGAGTTTTTTAGATAATATTCGTGCTACACACTCACAATTGAAGATAATTTGTAACTGCTGTGATACTGGGTTTCTGAGACTGAGATTTAYCCTGTAACAGCTGCTGGGCTTTAAATTCTCATATTTTTCATAACATTAGAGGAAGGAAAGCCATTAGAGGCAGGTAACATGAATAGAGGAATCATGCTAGGCAAGGAGCTGAAAGCCCCTGTATCAAACAAACGCTGTTTAACCACTCAGCTTTCCTTGGAATACAACCTCTGCAGAGATGCTGAGTATATCATTTGCTGACATGAAGAACAACAGCATGACTGCTCCAAATTATTAATATGTTCAGATTGCTAATTACCAAAAAAGCATTAGAAAAATGGCAGCCTTCAAGTACATTAAAAAAGTGTCTTTCCACCAAAAAAAAAAAGTCACTATACTGAATTATTCCTCTCTCCTGCTATGTTACTTGTACACACAGTAGCAATGATTTATAGTCCAGCTGTGTGACAGACAACTAAATCTCTATGCAAACTCTCTAGGATACCTTTTTCATAAAAGTGAAGAGTGATTTAGCTGCATGAGTTCCATTAACATTAATGGGTGTCACATGGTCAAATCCCCATGCCCCACTCTAAAATTTTATATCTCCGTGTAATTAGAAATAATCTTCTCTGAACTGACTTCCTTCCTGACCGAATGTGTGAAGAAACAGCAGAAAACATTGCAGTGCCAATCCACCACGGCATTGGTGAGAGCTCTTACAGAACACCCAAGAAGTGACTTCCCACGATTGTAGCCATTTCTCTCTTGCTTTCATAGGTCTTAGTTTCCTCCTCCAAGGTATTTTGATTGCTGAAAATAGATTCCACAGCCCTTCTCTTTTGCAAAAGACACAAATTAATGATATTAAGCTTTTCTCTCACGACAATTCAGCCAGAGACCAGGTATTTATGTGCTTCTATTTCTTTGGACCTGCTGCATCACTTTGACCATATCCTGTGCAATGACCTAAAAGCTCATAAGAACACCCTTTTCCTAGGCCACAGTGACTGGTTTTAATCTTTCAGAGCAATTGCTGCTGTCAGCTTTTCTCCACCAGGCCAGAAAGATACTTTTGTGTCTGTTTCTTTSAGTCATGTTCAATAATTCAGTTCCCTGCTTTTTCTACCATTACACACAACCTAATGGAATAGTGATCTCGTGCTTACTCTCACATGTGTGTGCAAAATGAAGAATGACAAAAAGAAATATGATTTATCCACACAGAGGGAGTTTGTACAGGCCAAAAACATCTTTGCAGAAAAAGCTTCGGATAATCTGCCAGAAAGAGATGGAGAACTTGGGATACCAAGTTGTCTGTGCACTCCTGGACAAGCAGCTGTCTCCAGACAACAAACCCTTAGTTGGGTCAGGGTACTTACCAAGAGGTTACCATGTCTATTTCGACATGGAACAGGGAATGAGCATAAATAATGATTAGGAAGGACAAGGTAAAAATTAAACAATCTCAAGGTGACATGGTGGGGGGTTATGGGTGCCTTTTAATAAGTGTTTCCACCCCTCTCCCAAGATTTAAGCCATTGTTTTCCTGGCTTTAATAAAGAAGAGATAGAAAAGAAACACAGTTAAGGCAAAAATAAGATCCACAAGCAGAATAAAAGGAAATGAGGAAAAGTGTGCACATTCGCAAACACAACGTAGAAAAAAACATGCAGCAAACAGGTAAAGCCATAGCAACAAGATGAAAAAGCATTTTAAATGTCTGAAATGCTTATTTAGAGAAAATACTCATGTCTTTGGGTTCACTCTATCTATTTACAAAAGGTGTATGCTTCTCCTGCTCATGAGCTGTATGTGCACGATACAAGTTTGGTATTAACTGCAAATTGAACCAGAAACTTCAAACAGAAGCTTTTCTTAGCTGTTCAAGAGTCTCTTAAAAGCCTGCACACCATCAGAAACTCTGCCCCACTCGTGGTGAGGGCTCTATTGCAAGCCAATGCTATCCACTGCTTATAAGAGGCCAATTGTTTGGTTCATGCACTTRGGTCCATTGTAATCAGGAGCCATTTCCAGTAAATGCTTTTTCACACATACAAATTGTGCCATTTATTTCAGTTAACAACTTTACAAACCAAGCAAAATCCCACCTTACTCTGACTGTTGCCATTTTCACGTGAAGCTGAACTGCAGTTACCTATGCATTTTCATCACCTTCTTCTGGCAAAACCTCATTTTAGTGCTATACTTTGAACAAAGAAAGAAAACATCGCAATCTTTCTAGTTCTTCTCTCCACATTTATTTCTGAAGTCCATTGTAATTTTGACAGTATTTTGAATGGGTGTGGAAAATACCAAGCTATTAACACCTTTTTTTTTACTGTCCCTTGTAAGGCTGCTGTTTTCTTTATAAAAGTCATATCATTGAAACCACAGCCTCCTGTGACAGTTCCCTGAGCAACTACATGCATGAACTTATARCCAGTTATCATGCAAACATACTCTAGAAGCATCTAAAGGGCAGAATTCCAGCAGCATAACAACAGCCAGTAAAAAGATCCCCACCATCTTTATAAACTCAAAGTCACCATATTTTGACAATGAAATTATTTTAATTTGGATAGAGTTAGTTCTAGAGATACACAGATTAAAAAACTATCAATTTAATTGCATATTAAAAATATTTCACCATTATAAACCACAGCTGTGACAATAATCTGTGCTAAGAAACTCATCAGTCTGGTAAACATCTTTGATAAAGTGCAGCAGAAATATAAATAAATTTATAGAATTATAGAATTTTTAAGGTTGAAAAAGATCTCTAAGATCATCGAATCCAACTGTTAACCCAGCATCCCACACATTCACCACAGCCTTCACTGAAGCATCTGGAAAAAAGGACAGACCACAAAGACAATATTTACATCCAAGCAGATATTTGCCAATRCATTTGTCAATCCAGGAAATAGCTGGATATTAGCAACATCCATGAAAAGCAGCTGAAATCAAGGGCCTCATCTCACTTTTTCTGAAACTTTTTGCCAGTGAAACCACACAAAAATAACAGATAAACTTCACAGAAATTGTTTGATCCATCCCATATGCAGCCCAACTGAAAGRAAGCCAGCAAGGTTTAATTCTCTCTTTGGTACCTTCTAGGCTGGCAGCATTTTCATTTCCACAATGAGGGAAGTATAGTTGCTTTCTTTAAGGCTACTTCTATTCAATAGACAGAAAAAACCTGAAATGGTATTCAAGACAAAAGCCTAATTGACTGTGTACACAACATCACATCCATGATAACACATCAGCTTTCTAAGTATTGGTGCTTTTATTTGTGAATGGATCTCAGATTTCCTTTTCCTCCTCAGCTTAGTACAACTTTATTTCCTACTTTTATCTTTCCTGCCCTCCTTTCCCTGTCAATTTCCATTGTTTTTATTGTTATATTGAACTTATTCCCAAAACCCTCATCCTCTTATCTTGTAGTTTAGTAGCATTTTGATTCCTAAATCCATATTATTACTTAAATCCTTTGCAGTTTTTATTTTTCTTACATTCAATCCCTTTTATCTCTGTATCTGTCAATCTTTCAGAAAGCTCCATAAGACAGGCTTTTGTCATATCTTTATCCTTCAGGTTTCTCAGGTATTCTTTAAATAGGAAACTTGCAAATAGACAAGTTTTACTGCTCTCTAAACAGTATTATTACATTCCCACTCAAAAAATAGCCTGAGAAGATCATAATTCCAGATGAACAAGTTATTCATTTGCACTTGTAGACAGTTTATCTCTGGCTGATAGTGAAAAAAGAAACCAACTAGAAAGAGATATAAGGTAAGTTTTGCACCCAGGACTATTAATATACTTAATACCCAAATGTCAAAACTTTTGTCACCCTGCATCCTTAGTAGGAATGCCAATTGTGACACAGACTCTCACATTTATTTTTAAAATGTGAAAATTCATGGAGATATATTTCAGGATACGTTCAATGAGTATATTTCTCTTGCTGAACATTAAAAAAAAGAAAGAAAAGGAGTTGAAGTTCAATTTAGTGATGAAAGACCATAGAAGTCGTGGATTACATCTGCACTGGCTCACCCACAGTTTGCATCTGCACACTACACAAGAGAACCATTTGGGAACCCAATACATAAACACATTTTTAGCTCAAAGCAAGTTCATGCAAGTAGTCATGAATATGTTTTAAAGTTAACCATCTATCAAGCTCAAACAGACTATTCCCAGCACGGCAGGCACTGCTCATTTGCATCCAGARTCCTCCTTAAGGAAGTGCTCAGCTCTGTAATGAGGGAGGACTCATGGTACTGTTGACAATCAGGGTCAATCCACACCTCAAACTGACTTTCAAAACTCATGCTACCTTTATCAGCTTCAGGAATTGCTCAGAGATACTCTGTGCAAGTAGCTCTTGCATAGTAAAAGACAATTTTTCTATTAAATAAAAGTTGTCCCTTACCATATTTGTCCTGGAGTTGCACAGTAAATTAGAAGTTCTACAATTCTGTATGACCAACTGCAAAAATATTACCTACCTTATCGTACTCACCATTCATCAGGGTTAAATAACTTGGTTTTGACAAGCAAAGAAAATAGCACTCGTTTTTCATTACCATTAGGTGAAATACGAGCAAGYAGACTGTCTAGGCAGGTAAATTTCATGATTATTTCACAACACTGTTTGCAATGAAGTCAAGTTAAAAAATACTCCAATTTTGGCACTGCAAAATTAGACAGAATGTACAAATCTTAAAGAAATTTCCTTTACTGTTCACTGCTGCTGCCTGTAAAACCCGTAAGTAGTTTGTTTGAAATCTGTTGCTTCAAGATGATGTGGCATGATGATAACAAGTAAATATCTCAAGATTGTGTATTGTATACTGACCCTCTCAGGGGAGTAATATCACTTGTTGTTCTCTGTAGGTTTACAGTGTGATGTCTCCCTTAAATGATTTTAGAAAACCAGAAGTAGAGGTTCTACCTGCATGCAGGCTTTGGCATTATATATTATACATTTGATTGGTATAACTAAGCCCTTTGCCTTCTTCCCCTGCCTTCTGTCTCACTCCCTTACACCAGCACCACACACTTCCATAAGRTCCTCAGTATTGAATTCTTCTGGGAATGAAAAAACTTTCCCTTTTTAATGTTGCCAATGCTTTGTTTGCCAGATGTTAAAATCAAGCTGTAGTGCAGTGCATGAAAATCTTCCCCTGATTTACTTGACTCGTACCAGAATCTAAGGTGTTTACAGGACATGAGTTGATTCAGTAATGCAAGTATTTTAAACAAGCATGAGGCTGATTTGCAGGTGACAATCCAAACGACAAAGAAATACTTCTGCCTCTTTCCAGTGCACCTGAATTCTGAAATAAACTCAACATGGAACCTCCATATTCTATTCCACTCTGCAGAGTTAATGGCACGATTTCTCTGTTGAGACTCCAAATTCTGGAAAGGTTTTAACATTCAAAATTTAAGAACTTCATGTCAAAATTCTTGGATTCTGTTCCTGCCCTCTTTTCCCACGGCTGTTGATGCCCACTCCAGTAGTCTCCAACCWACCAGCACACAAACTATTTCTATACTAAGGAATAAGGTGTCTATAGAATTTAGATATTGATGAATTCAACTCCAGCAATGCCTGGCATAGCCTGCAGACACAATTATTCTCAGATCGGGATTTTTCATAACAACATCCTGAGTGCCCCATTTTTCAACAAAGAAAAAAGAACGTTTCCYCAGAAAATTTGATGACCAATATCATCAAATATATCAGCCTAGATAAAGGCAGAAAAATCACAATATTTGGACATCTAAATATTCAGAAACAGAGWATTTTASGAAAATAACCTAACTCATATTTCCRTTTTAATGGGAACTCTTCCTTCTAGTCATCATTCTGGTCATCTCTATATAAATGTCTGTGTCATAATATGAACTCCCTCCTCATTATTAACATTTCCTGTAGGCCTGCTTTCTACTGAGCCAGCCTACAATTCTTAGGAATTTATTTCCATTAGAAGAACTACACAGGGCATGAAGTGAGAGCTTCAGGAGGGAAAAAGTCACTTGGTAAAAACCCCCATCAAGATAAATTCACTCACCCATGAAAAGAGGAAAGCTGACTTGCAGCAAGGATGAAAAAGATATGAAAGAGTAACTCCRAAATTTGATTTCTACGCTATTTTTAACAACTCAAGAAAGTTCTTRCATTATCCAGCTCTTTCTCACTGACTTGCACAATACAGTGACTGCCCAATGTTCACATACTCAGTTACCAATCAGRTGTATTTTGAAGAGAGACAGACTGGAAAAGGAAGGAAGTGCCTTTCTCTCTCTGTTTCGTGAACACGCAAAATATTATAGAAGAATTTGAGTGCTTGAGCTTAGTCTAATTGAAATTACTGAACTAGCATTATCTTACATTCGTTCTAATTTGTCACTCTATTACTAATGAATGCCTTGAACTGTCTAAATTAAGCAATGTGAGTTAGTTAAAGAGATGATGCTGGGAAATTTAACTGCTGTCATACCTTTCTAGAATGAGGTGAAGCACTTCAAGCCAGTTGTTATTATTAGCTACAAATTAGAAAGTATGTAAGAAAGTCATAAGCAGAGTTAAAAGTCAAAAAGATCCTTCTTTGCTAGAGAAGAAAAGAACTTGGTGAAAGAAAGTGCTGACAGAAATGTCACAGCAAGTGCACTAATGACAGCAGCACCACTAGGCAGTAGGCAGAAAAAAAWGTGACAGCAACGAACACCAGATTCTAACACTCCACCAAAAAAACCCAACCAGATGCAAATGGACTATATTTTTAACAGAGATGGTCACAAAATGTGCACTTCAATCCAACACCTAAAAACTTCTTTTCCAGGCTTGATTACTAAGGCATTTATCTTAAAATCTACCCATGCAGGAACTGAAAATCAACTGGCAAACCACACTCACAGCAAAATATTCTGCCACCGTTTGATTTGCATCTTGTGAACGTTGAAACAAATGGTACTAGAAGGGAGGTAATCAACAGGAAGAGTGATCTCAGAGAAAAAAATGCAGCCTCTCTTGTTTTACACTTCTATATAAAGTATCCTAGGAAGTGTAAACGAACAGCTCAAACTAGCAATGGAGAATTTTCTCACCTTGAGTCACAAGTTTGAACCCAAACTATTTCTGAATTGCTGTTTCTTTGTTTTGCTTTGCTTCTTTCCTTTGGTTTGGGTTTTTTCGGGGGAGGGAGGGGGTTGTTAATTGTTTGGGGGGTGGCGGTTTGGTTTAGGGTTCTTTTAATAAAGATCTTCACTGGCTTATAACCGTGGATGACTTTGCCCAGCCAAATACTTTTTTTTCTTATAAGACCCCTGGTTACAATTAATGCAATTTGCTGTCTCAGAAAAGACAAAAGTCGAAAAGCACTGGACATGAAATAAGCCTGCAGGAGAGGTTCTGCCCCACCTGGGACAGCAGGCAGCCTCTGACACCACTTCTGCTGTTTGTCAGGTCTGGCAGCAAAGAATCTGTGACTTCAGTGCTGCTATTACAGCAGCCTCCGGGAARTAAATTCAGTTATTAATTACATCAGTGAGTGATCAGCTTACAATTAGTGAACTAAAGTTTCATTAATTATGTCCTGGATTACCAGCTTTTAGTCATGAAAATTAACTGTGTAATTATTCAGCAGAAAGACATGATCTAGTCAAATCYGGTAAGTGACCAATTTCTTTGCCATCTCACTTCAAAGGAAATGTTTGTAAAAGAGAACATGATAAACCRGGAGCATATTTAACAATATCCCATTTCTACTCCAGCTGTTCCAATTATTTCTTGTCTTTAGCATCTGATAACACTGCCAATTTTAGAATTTCAAAACTAACATTATACTCTGATTAGGTACCTCTATTAATTTCTAATTGAACAAATTGTTTCCAATTAAAATGACTGATGGTCAATACCAAAGCCATTTATAGTTCTTGTCAACATATTTATCTTGTTCCTTAATGTATTAGGCACATCATGAGATGTTAAAATGCATCAATGACAAACTTTGAGGAGATAATTGGTTAAGCCTGTGTATTATTCACTGTATTCAGAAAAAAAGCAAAGACCCTGCACATCATTCAAGAGAAGAGAGTCATCCAGGATCTCACAYGGCATTAACAGCATAAACTAACACGGAATTGGACAAATACATAGGACAAAAGTAAACAATTAAACAATTAGTCCAGAAGAGCAAAGCTGGTGGCACAGTGGTGCCAAGAATATTTAGGGATTTATGCAAAATATCAGAATATGTGCAGTAAGAATCATTAACAAATTATAAACAATCCTAGGCGATATCTAATATAATAACTCATAACAACTCATACCTTGGGACTTGAGTAGTTAAAGAGCATTGATCRCAAGGAACCAAGGAATACAGTAAGTCTGGGCACAGATTCACATCCTACATCTTTCTTGCTCCAATGTAAGCCCTTCGTCCTAATGCACTAAATCCTACAACAGGTGGTCTGACTGCCCACTCAACCACTGCTTTCAGAGTTTTCCTAAGCAGTTGATTCCAGAGGATCTGCAAGAACATACATTCACAAGTGTGAGCTAAACACAGAGCAATCTTTTCAGTCTTTCAAAAAAACATTCTTGGCCCAAGTGTCCCTAAAAAGGATGGATCTGAGAAACCTGGATGCAGGAGAATGATTAGGAGTAATGTGACCATCAGTAGGACAACACCAGGGTAGGAATTCAGCAAGGTGAAGACAAAAGCCTGCTACAGCACATGCTGGAAGCTTAAACTTATGGAACTTTCTCCCCCATGTGCACATGAAGTCTGAAGCAGCATTCCATCTTAACCAGCATTGTAGGTTCACTAAAGTTCAGGAAAATGTTTTAAGATTTGAGAGGTCATATTTTATTGTAGGGACTAATAATACTTCCTGGGATTAGTAAGAAGGATTCCAAAAATGTACAGAAGGTAAAACCAAATGTCAATGAAACAGAGCCACTATTTAACATCCACRAAGATAATTAGAAGCTGCTTTGGCGGAATTTTTTCTGATTGTTGTTTTCACCTCTTGATTTGGAACATTTCATTGGCATAAAATGATTCATTTGCTCAGAAATTTGTTCTGTTGTTTACCAAAATCCAACAAAAATATAAAGTCCACAACCTCTGTAGGCAATTTCTGCCAACGGTTAACCATCCTCAGAATGCCTAACTGACAATGCAGAAGATTAATTATCAGCCTGCACGTGCACTTTTAATTGCTCACATGAAATAATCACCAGGTCATGTCTCAGGAAATGTCACTGAGAAACACCAAGGAGGTCTGAGATAGAAAAACAAGCCGAAACAAAAGGCAAGAGAGCCCTGAAGAGTCTTTTTCATAATCTTGTGCCAAAATACTGGTTATAGTTGAATGTAGGTGGGTTGGGTGGAAACACCATGTAATGACATTATATAAAAAAAAAAGTCACTTGTATTTTATAAAAGTTTTTAGCACTGACACTTCTATACTTTCCCATAAGAAGACTAAAAAACTAAGCTGTGACAGCTATACTGTTCTGATTAATGTAAATAAAAGGAAAGAGTGCTGCTCTCTATCTCAAAAATCTATCTTTCTGAGCAAAGCTGAMTTTAATAATTCACAATCTGAAAATCTGCAATTTCATTTCCACAAACAAAAATTACTTGATAGAGCCTAGATTGAATTAATTTTATACTTCTGGGAAAATCAGCAGACAATCTTTTCTGTAACTGACTGAAATAGGAACAACATTGTGCAGACATTGCAACAACACGCCAATTACCATGGTGTAGTCTCTGGTGAAATATATTTCCAATTTTCAAAGTTGAAAGACTTTCAATAATGGTAATTAAAGATGCTCCAGTGCTTAAAATCCTAAATACGCCGGGGATGGGAAGAGAGATTAAACAATTTCCAGTGGCTTAGCACAGAGCTGATGTTGCAAAAAACATCGTGGGACCCTCGCAGAGACCACATGGCCTCATTTCCAGGCACTCTCTGGAACGTCTGACTGCCAACCCACGGCTGGGACTTGTTTTCATAGCTCATTAGCCTGAACATGCCAAAATCGCATCAGGGACCCTCCTAACAGCCTGCCAGTGCAGAGAGTTGGGTTCCAGCACCCAGGATGTCTCTTAGGAACATYTGAATTGAGGATCTATTCAGCCCTCATTTGCATTTTACCTATTTCACCCTCAGCTTTCTCCGTGTTACTGAAAATGTGCATTCCAGGTCCTTTTCTGTGTCCAAATTGGATAAATGAACTGATAGATATTAAATGATATCYTCAATGGCACAACTAAATTTGATTTAAATCAGTAAAAAAAAGTCAGTAGGGCAGATCACCAATCACCATTAGTTCAAGCCTTCTCTTTTAATAGAATAAGCAGCCTCTAAATTGAGAAAAATTGCAGTGGAAGTAAAATGTGGTAATTGAGTTCATGTTGTAATCTTCTTCAATGCACTAATATTTCAATGGATTCAAAGGCCGAACACACCAAGGCATGTTTAACTTCTCTTCCATATTCATTTTCTTTCACAGCAGGCAATTGAAAAACCACACAAAAGAGCAAACTCCCCACGTTTGATTTGCTGGACGGTCACTTAGAAAGAAGCAAAGAATGACATCTATTCACTTGCAATTTGTATTTATAATGTATTAATGCCCAGAGCTCAGCCCTAGTTTTGTGCTTATCTTCTCTCCACAAAGCAGACTACAACCTGATTTTTATCAACGCTTTCCACATAAAACTACAAAACTATCCCACGCTCAGAATGGACATCCAATGTTACATAGATTAAATATAAAATAATTCTAGGGAAACTTAAAATCATATGATATCACAAAATACTCAAAGTTATTTTGCAAATAAAGACACCAGTCCCACGGAGTGTTTCCCTTGAGATATCTGCTTTAAATTCACATGTGTAAGACTTGGATGTGGGCCCAAGTCCCCACCACGGCAACCTTTCAGAACAAAGGCTCTTCATTCGGAGAAATTCTGGTGAGAAAGTGAACATTATTCATCAATGAGAAATCAGTATTTATAAAATACAGCATGTACCACATGAACACGCCTGTGGACATAGCCATGACATTCAATTTGGCCCCTGCAGGACAAGGCTTTAGCACAGCAGTTACAGCCTTGCTCCGGGCAGTCAGCAGAGCATTAAACTCGAGTCTGAGCAGGGCTGGACTGGACTGATGAGTTTTCCAGGGGGGATCTGYACTGAAGTCATCTCCTCTGTCAAACATTTCCCAGCACTACCTGCAGCACAGAGGGAAGGTCAGAATGCACCTGAAGTGGTGTGAGCTCTTGAGAAATCATTAATTCATCCCCCTCAAGCACAGATTTAGTATCTGATGAGGGATTCACTACATTTGGGTGACTTTTATGTGGTTTGAAATGTATTCTTTCCACTTCATCAGCATTTGACAATGGGCATTTAATCTTACTAATCAGAAAAGATTCTACTTTAAGACCTGAAGCACTAATGAAAGCTTTGGAAGTRTTTCACTCATTTAAACAGATGTGACTCACGTTGATAGGCACATAAAATATTTGATGTTTAAATATGCTCTTCCTTTTAGAACAGTTTGTATTTGTCAGTTGTTCAGTGCAATGAGATTTATTTTCACTAGGGTATATTTGGGGGGAAAAAAACCAACAAATCAAAAGAAATATGGTTTCTGATCTAGTGAGTTTTCACATTATGTGCCAATAATAGAATTAGGGGAGAAGAAGGAAGGGGGGGGGAAGCAAAAAGCAAAAAGCAAAATAATTAAAATATCTCCAAACATTTTAGAACATGAACTTAAAAATCTTCATTTAGTCATTTATCTTTAAAACTGTAGTTCACATTTATTTACAACATGACAATGTTACACCACAGTTTCTGAAATATCAATTAGAGTAAATTATTAAAATCCCCAGATAAACTTTTCAGATAGTGGTTCTATCATAGTTTATGCAGTAAGTGGAAAAGAAAACTCTTGAGGAGAGTAACACTACTCTTCGTTTAAGACCATTCACAAGAACAAAACCAAACTTCACAAGAAAAACACACTTTACTCCCAGCCTCTAAGTTCAGTACACTTGAAATGAATTAAGTAAYACACAGGAAATCTTACTTCCTAGACAAATTTTCACCATGTTCACTGATTAGACATCTTCCTGTRTTCCTGTTGATTCCCAAGAATTTCCTGAGAGAGGAACTGATATTTTGCCAGGAGAAAATTCACACAGGTTGCCATTAGATGCTAATCACACAGATTAGACCACCTTTATTGCACAAGAATTTCAGGAAAAAATACTTTTGGGGTTTTCTTGGCTAAAAAAACCTACTCAACTACAACTCCCTGAGTTCAAAGGAGAAAGGTTAAAAGCCATTGGTCATAAATTCTCCTGCTGTTTCATTTGTTACTTCAAATCTGGAAAATATCTTGGCATAAAACCACAGTTGTGTCACTCCCCGTCTAGTAGCTGCAAAAACTGACCCATTGCTTATTTTCCATGTTCTATTAAACAGTTCAGAAATAGCTTACAAACCACAGCCTGATCCTGAAAAATATTTAATTTTTGCTCTTCTTCACAAATTTGATAAATGGCTTTAAGTAGTTCAATAATACACGAAGATATAAATTAGAACTTGTTTAACTACCAAAAATTCTTCATTTTTTCATTTGATTCCACACTATTAAAACATGAAGGTGACATACTTCTTAAATTTTTATGGAGATTGATTCCCACAGATACTTCAAGGATCTTTTCTCCCTTTACARAGATGTAATTACACAAAAAAACTTATTCTTTGCTAAAAAAGCCAAGCTTTCTGCATAGAAATATTTGCTGCTTTCTTGGATTAAAAAAAAATATTATGTTCTAAAATTTTGAGAACTTATCCTCAAAATACCATTATTTTTGTTAAACACTGAAGCACATTGTTACGTGATTTTGATAATAATATGGAAGACAGGCTTCTGACAGAATTACCTATCGAATCCCTGCAGCCAATTTTGTGAGATTTGGACAAGATGGGTGGACTGGGATAGGGGCTCAAAATTGTCCAGGCTGGCAGAATCAAAGGGTTTTAATTAACGGTACTAMGTCCAGCTGCCAGCCAGTACCAGTGGCATGGATGGCAGTGTTCCTTCACCAGCAAAAGGCACAGTGTTTTCATACATACAAAGCACAAACATAKTTGCTTCTTTTTGTCATTAACAAGTGCCAGGCAGCAGGAGAAATTGTACTCAACTAAAAGCATTGCTTAAATATTAGCTATTAAAAGTAAAAATAATTAAAATAAATGCATTAACTGCCTATGTAAAAGTCCAATTACAGCTGTAGAATCATGAAAACTGAGTGGTAAAGCCATTAAGCGCTAATACACCATTGTGCTTAGTACAAACACCAGAGCAGCTCAATTAATTCAGTTTAATTACTGCAAACCAGTATAAAATGTATCTATTTACTACATATTAAGCCAACAGTTTAAAGTGCAGCTAAACATTGAGGCTCAAAAACCCACAAGAGATGAACAAGTGATAAATTCTACACTGAACAAATGAGTAAACAGTAAATGCAGTAACCTTTCCAAATTCTAAGAACTGAATCAGGTAAAGCTGATGAGATAGAACGGAATAAGCTGACATTTTCTTGAAGAAAGGTTTTTTTTAATATCTTTCTATAGTGTAGAAATACAAAAGACTAATTTACATATAATTTTAAAGCATAAATCACCAATTCTCAAAACTGTTAGTTGTCACTTTGATTCATTAAGATTGATGAACAGTTGTTATTGATTTTGTGGAGTAAAAATCCTTTAAAGTGGCTGTAGAGAAACAATCAATATATTTCAACATCTATTCCCACAGCAGCTCCGGTCACTAAGACCTTCTGTTCCCCTTCCCTCCCCCAAGCTGTTTAGGACGGCTCTATTTTCAGTCTGGCACGTGAAGAATCTAGTTTTTTGCTTCCCCCAACTTTGTAATGAACATCAAATTCTGGAACTAAGTGTTATTTCAAGATTTTCTTGATGCAAAAATAACTTGCCCCTTTTTTTTAACAGAAGAGATTAAAAAAAATATTGGTGTACAGATTTGTACCCCAGCTGCAGCTTGCCAGTATTCCATAAAACATGGCAAAGAAACTTACTTCAGCAAACTCAGTTGTTCAGTGAAATTCAGGGCTTTGACTAAAGATTGTAAAAAGCCCAAAACAAAACATAAGAAATTCACAAACAAAAAAAAAACCTGTTTATTGAAGTTGTGGCTCAAGGTGGATAATGTCACCCATGGCAAGAACATCCTACCTACAAAATTTCTAAAGTTTTTCACCAATGGATATTTAGGGAACAGATTTCTAGGTCACTGACCCACATGGAATTAAAACCTGTTTCTGAGTTTGACATTTTCTACAGCAAATATTCAATTTTGAGCTCAAACTCAGGAATAGTGTTCTTAAACAACCCCCAACAGGCATCTAGGAAGGTGTAAAGCTGGAAGGCAAATCCACTTATAGTTGTACTCAAAGAAGCACAACACAACCTCTGTGTCACTTTGTCACACCTGTTAAAAATCACATATTTCCTGAGAATTGCACAGAGCCTTCCTTCAGTCAGTCACTGGAGTGGCTGCAGCATGAGCTGATTTGGGCTGACTTAAATATTCTTTGTAAGGTCAAAACTAGATATGATTTGTTTATTAGCACAGCAAAGCTCAAGAAGTCCAAGGACAGCAACTATGCCATGCTTAATGGCGTGTGTGCATTCAATATTGTTCATTCCTTCACAATGTTCRTTATTATTTGTAAAAATACGTCTGTCCTATATGTATTTCAATTATTAATATCAGAAACAAAGCTCTTGGCTGTGTCAGGTGTGTGGCAGCAGCTGCCAACTCCTCTAAAGCCGCACCTGCCATGGCCAGGACCCTCTGCACCCACAGCTTTTAGCATCACCACGGACAGGGCTGTGACTGCCACTGGYTTGTCTTCACAACATCCAAAAAAACCCCTCAACCCACTACCCACAAACCAACCAACCAAACCAAGGCACAAAGACAAGCCCATACCCCAGACCACTGCCTGCTCCCGGTGCCAGTGCTACAGCTGGACACCAACTGCTGCCTGCCAATTCTACAGCAAAACAGGTTTGGTGCTGCAGCACCTCGGTGCCTACCCAGTATTGGAATTGGTATTGATTACAAACTGGCATTGACGTAATTGTTTTGATGTGAGAAACCGCGGATAATGCTGACAGGGAAACAACCGAGTGAGAAAGACAAGTAGAAAGACATCCTGTTCTAAAACACTTTATTTTATTCCACTCAGACAGTTTACTCATCCGAGTAAACCCAGCCCACTGCAGAATCATCCATGCAAGAAGTGACAATCCCTTGACATTTAGCTGGAATTATTCTGAGTAGTGTCAGTGAAAACATTTGTGCTTTATTTGAAGCAGCATTTTGTCTCCTGAAGCACTGTAGCAGCACAAGGCAGGGCTGGAGAGTTAAATATCAGTTTTGTGTGTGCAAAGCTTAAGATTATAACTATTAGGCTCAGATCAAGATGTTTAAAGACAAACAGAGTAGTCTTTCAGTGAACAGTCATCTTTGTAATAATTCAAATGACACTGTGAATGTGAAAAGGAAAATAAAGAATTTGCACACAATACAAAAGGAGAGGAAAAAGGATTCRCTCTACTTTGCAGATACAGAGTTGTACAGGCTACAGCCTGTACAAGTGAGAGAGAAAATGTTTCACTATGTCTTCATCAATGAGGGGAATTTTACATGTTCATTAATAAGATTTGATTCTGGCTGATCTACTTTCCTCATCTGCTCTCCYTCTGTAGAACGTTGTGCATAAAAATCTGCTGGCTTGGCTGGAAAATTGATGGAAATGTATATTTTCTTTATATATATATATACACACATATATACTATCACTAACCTATTTTTCACTTTTGCTAAAGTAGGCAACACAGAAGTTTTGTTATGCAAATTTCAAAAACAATGTCACACCACTGGTACATCAAAATTGAATTCTCAGTAATAAATACATACAAGTCAGTAATGATCTCAAAATTGTTCTTCAAGATTATTCCACTAATCATTTACAATACATTTGAGGTAAATGTAATGTGCCATTAAACATTTTCAAGAAAAAAAAAATTACTTCCACTGAATACATTATCATCTGTGAAGTATTTATTCAGAATGATCCAGTAAATTTCACCACTGTTTTTCCTACCATGTTCAAAAGGCTGATTATGGCTAGTGGGAACTAATGTACCAATAGAATTTCCAGCATGCCTAAAGCATTTCTTTTGTTTCTCTTCCCAGTAATCACTGCTACCTTCAGCACTTGGTCTATTGGCTCACACGAACTATCTAGCTGTTTTAATCTCTTAACTGCTGTACCAAGAGTAATTTTGTGTCTTTCAAACCTTATGTAGAGGTCAAAAGAAGAACCAGAAGTCTGACACAGAGCATTGTGTTAGCAAATTACCTTGCTGAAGGCAAACTATGAAGTCTTATCAATCTGGCTATTCCCTTGAAGCATGTCCACCAACTATTTTTAAATTACTTGCCCATTGGCAGAATCTTAAAGAGCTCCAGTAATTGTACAGCTTCACAGCTTTTTTTCTGTACAGTGTTAGGCTCAAAATTTTTTATTAAAAGTTCCACAAATATACTGCCTTGGAATTATTACAACCATGGGGATTTAGAAAATGTCAGCAAACCTTCAGGTGTTTTTGCACGAATTTAGTTCTTCCAATAGCAACGATAAAAATATATTAAAAGAAAATTWACAAGGAGGCTTAATCAAGAATATACATATCGTAAACCAACCAAACAAAAAAGTACTTTTGTAAAAAGATGTCAGGGAAAAGGAAGATTTCACAGACATTTTGAAATTTCAGTGCAAGTACATTTGGGAGTAAAGAGCAGCAGTAGCTTTTCCCCACTGCATGTCACTGACGAGTTTACACACAGTGGTTCATTAGATGTACAGCAATTTATTTACACCTACATTCATGGGATTTTAGCCTACAAGATCTCCAGAGGAGAGAAAAGGGGAAAAAAAGGAACTAGGAAGTGAGGTGGCTACTGCAGGCTGTCCTTTCTCACCACCGCTGCTCTACTTGGAGTACACAAAGCTATCCAGGGGCTGACTCCATTCGGGAAGCACCATGGATTTAACAGCTGGAAGTGGAGAGAAAGAGACAACACATTTCTGCAGGAGTTGTGAGGATGCTACTCAATGGAAGAAAAGATGACTGGGAGAGAAAAAGAGTTGTCTGACAGCCACAGGGTCATGGGTAGGTGAAACAGTTCACCGTTCCCACTTCATTGGCTACTTGAAGTCACATTACAATTTTTACAAAGAAAGAACTCTGTCTAAGCATACTATTCCTTCCCTCCATCACTATCCTTCCTTTACAACGTTTACTTAGAAATCAACAATATTCTACTGGTATTTTTTTAAATATAATTCATTTTCTCAGCACAAAGTTTTATTACCTGTAATAGCGATGAATTTGCACTCTCTGATTCTCATTTTTAACTTGTCCTTTGCTGCTACAGAGCCAGAGCACTTTAAAGAATTTCTAGTAAAATGTCATTTTGGGTATCCTTGATAGGGTTGAGCACTAGCAGCTTCAGAAAAACCTTGGGGATATCAGTAAGTGTTTCATAAGTTGAGCAGCTGAGTTTTCACACCAGGCTGCATTTTTTGTCTTGTAATCTAAAAAGTCTCCACCTGCACGAGATCATCAGCTTCTGGTTTCCACTGAGCTACCAGATGAAAATACTTGTTCCACAGCAAGCAGTAATGACACACTGTCCTTTCTGCAGTCTCTTCTGGAGAAGCAGAATGACAACTGGGATGCCTCAAACTTGTACAAWTCCTTTGCAGAAAGTGTTGCCAGTGAGGGAAGGACAAAAGAACAAAATCTATACCACAAACCATCTTTAAATTTGAAGGCAGAACGAGAGCAAAGGTTAAACATGAAATAAGATTTAGATTTTCAGACCTTTTAAATGGATGAATATCAGGTTGAAAACCTGGCATCAGCTGCTTTTCATACAGAAACTAATAAAAAGCCAATTGGCAAAGACAAATCCAGAATTGCTTCAGGACATATTCAGGAATTTCCTTCTCTATGAATGGAATTTACTCTCCAAGTTTCTACTCTTATACTGAACAACTGAAGAMTTCCATGTATCTACTGTAAGGTATTTACAAAATCAACTCTGGCCCCGTTGAAGGAATTTGGACCAAATCTTATTTTTTAACTAATGCTTTTATTCAGCAAACCTGGATATAATAATATTTCATTAAAAGTTTTACTTGCCAATGTCCGAGTTCAAGGCGAGCTACATAAGCTGGGTGTGTTTTAAAAGCTATTAAGGCAGCAATTTCTTTTGTGGCACAAGCAAATTAATCAACTTTCATACAACATGCTTTTGTCATTTATGTTAACTCTAAATTAMTCCCATAAAGACACCATTTCATTTGATTAAGTAGAATGATTTCTGACCATGTTACAGACACTGCTATTTTACATAAGGAAACTGTGACATCTTCAGATGGCCACTGTGTGTATGGAGCTTTTCCAATAAAATGTTCCACAGAAGCAGCTGTTATTTACCCAGAGGGATTAAGAGTGGGGGTCAACAGTCTTCTCATATTGACATATAATACGGCCAGTTCCAAAACACTGGATACAACTGAAAAAAATTGTGCTGAAAAAGATTAAAAGTGTCCTCCTAATGATTGGAAATTACTGTGAAAGATCCCTCAGAGAAGAGAATATAAGAATTAATTTGCTTCCAAAACAGAGCTCTCCTCTTCCAACTCAGGATACTACCACACATTCTGCTATAAAGGACTTTTCACTGAGCTCTTAAAAATTCCAAACAGCAAATATTTGGGGTTTAGTCTATAATTTATTTTTGTGTATTTCAGTAAAAGACCTTCAAGATCTTGAGTCAGACAAACTGTGGCCATAGATAAATTTCGGTGAGAAACCAGAAAGAGGTTTTTAACCACTGGAAAGAGAAAGCTTTGTAGTATCATTGCAACTGGAAGACAACAATTAAGCTACTTTTAATCAGCACAACTGATTTATTTTCATCCAGACAGARCTCTTACATACACAGCTGACTAATAGCTAGGGAGAGGCAAGCTAGAAATGGAAAGAAATTTTTCAGCCAATGTTTCCAAATTTTTCTACCCATTCATTTTGGAACAAAAGGATATGTATGTATGTGCTCCATAAACAATTCATCAATTCAAAACAAATAAATGCAGTGTGTATATTTCAAGCATGTGGTAATTTTGAAGTAATTTATATCATTTTAATTTAAAAATATCTTCTAAGAGATATTTATGAGTAAGTATCAGCTGCAGTTACTTTGTGCAGAAGTGGAAAAAACATCTGTTACTGAAAAAGAGACCTTGAGCATGCTGACACAGTTGGAATCACAGTGAAAGGGAAGCAGGAGAGAAAGCATAAATTCTGCCCAGGACAATATAATAAAGTTTCTTGAGCATGGCCCTCAAAACAGAAGTTATAGCTCAAAATATCAGCTTAAKAGTTCTTTTACTTGCATTTAAAACTTCCTCATGTAAACTGCATAAGCTCTACTGAAGATTAACACACTTATTCCTTTTGTTCYTAAACTTGGCCTGATGTTAACTCGGCAAAACCTGGTGCACGTGAACCATGTGACTCTTTCAGTCATCACACCTTTCCTGTCTGAGGATGGCCTTGCAGAGTGTGTCTGCCTCCCACTGCTGCAAAGTTTGTGTGACAGGATGCAGGAATTCATGCAGGATGCAAAGAGACTTCATCACAGGTGATCYACACCCGCTCGCCTTCACACCCTAACTGCAATCAGATATCATTAYTGTGCCCTTAAATTCAGCTATTAGATTGCACATGTTATATTTCTAATTATTTTTCTCCAATAATCGCAGGAGAGGGGTAAAAAAAAATCAGAGCATCTTGAGACATGTACATGGAACTGCTTTAAAATCACTTCTTGAACAGATGAGAAATAAATTATTCCCAAATCCTAAGTGTTTTACAAGTTGATTCCTCCCATCACCCAAAAAAGTCACGAGGAAGAAGTCAACAAGTTCAACTTCCAAAAAGCCAAGGCACTCATTAAAAAAAAGAAAGAAAACCAGTAAAACCCCTATCCCYCAAGAAAACCCCAACAAAAAAMCAAAAACCCCACAGTTTTGAAACAACGTGAAAGACAAGCAAAGTTTCTCRGCTAAACTGAACTTATCAGATATTCCACTCATAAAAATTTCAAATTGTAGGGTTTTTAAAGCAGGTTAAAAAAAAAACCACAACACCTTAATGTAAATGAAGTACGGCATTGAAAGTCATTCAAGATCTAGTTTTCATAAGAATGAAATTATTTTCTTACCTAACATTTTAATGTAAGAGTTGAGGAATGCCTCAAAAAATTTCATCGTGAATAAATTCCATACCTTAAAAGTTGTAAAATAATTCAATAGGACTTGAGCCTCAATTTTTTTCATAGAAGATGCTTATTTAATGAAATACAAACTGAAGACAAAGTTATTCTCTCCATTCACTCACACTACATTTCAATGTGTCTCACAGGATTTGATCATAAAAGTCTTGTGGATACACTAAGAAGGCAAGAGAGAACTTATGGCACAAGATCTGGTTTTGCAATAAATCAGTGAACTGGGCAATGCAAACACATTTTACAAGTTTCCATTCTTATAAAATGTGAAATATAATTGAAYATATAAAGTGCATTAGCGTTTTAAAACATCAGGTGATCTATTCTGCTGTTCCAAATCACGATACATTGCAGCCCTCAGGCTGAATTCAGCGGTTGGAATCAGCAATCAGCAAAGAGTAGTTCATCACTTTTGACTTGAAGAGGTATTCCTGGACTTAAGTCAACAGTTACTTTATTCAGGTTATGTATTTATTTCAGGTAACTTTTTTTTTAATTTCCTAATGTTCACTGGCCTTTTTCAATGTAAATCAACTAGACACACTATAGGTCTATCTTGAAAAATAAAGCAGAATTCATTTGTAATTGGCCTCCTCTTCTCTTTGCTGGCTTGGTGTTGCTATCGAGGTCACCCGTGCATCCCACAGCTCTGGAATTACAGCTGGACCAGGATGGCAGAGCACAACCAGCACTGCTGCCCTCCCCTGCATGCTCTGATAGCAAAATGTGGCAGCTTTGGGAACACATTACAGGTACAGAACCACTGACCTTACTGTCACCTGGCAAGAAGCATAAATTAGCTATTCACATGAACTATACTTGATTAATTCTCCAAGCTACCTGAGAAAGAAAAGAGGAAAAAAAAAAAAACAAACACCTCAGTGATGACAAAGCTTTGTAGTTTGAATGCGCCGAGCTGACGCACTAGAGGGCACGATTTAGCCAAAAATGTGCTTTAGCTGGCAGGGAGAGGGGTGGGGGGATGGAGGAAGACGAAAAGCTCTTCTCTTATAATGCAGCGAAAATGGCTAGTAAAATGTTAAAATTGATTTTATCAGAATTATCCTTTTCATCATGCCTAAAAGAAGATTACAAACGGGATTTTGAGAGAGATGTCCCTCTCTGTCTTCAATAGCCTGAACTGGAAGAGGCTGGATGAGAAAAGGTACTTGCTAAAGTAAGATTTAATGAAGGTGTGGCAAAGAAAAATCTCCCCAAGAGCCCTGGTGCACACAAGCGTTCAGGGAAAAGAACAGACTCGTCAGAAAGAATTTCTTGGAAAWGCCATGATAAATTATTTCGGTTTTGCATTGCATTTGCAAGCTGCGGTGTCTGGTTTTCATGGGGACACCTTATAGCCAGCAGCCTGAAAGGTACTACTCACTTTTCAAACAAAAGTAACCCCAAAGGTGCCTAAAATTAGGAGTATATTTTAATACATCCTTTCTTGCCTTCCTCCTGCGTGAGCCTCTACACAGAGTTGGAAATGATAACCACTGCGAGGTGGAGGAACACGGCACCTTCCCTGGAGCCAAACACCACAGCACTGCTGCRTGAGAAAAAAAACCTAACGTTACCTGCAATTCCCTCACCTTATTTAGCTCCACTCAAGTTGATTTGCAATACAGAATAAAACACACAACCCAGCGATGGGATGGCTCATCACTTCAAAATATTACAACTACTGCAGTATTTTGTGGTAATATCARCAACATCTCCTCTGCTGCAAATTCTGTGATGAGCAGATCAACAGGAGAGACTGAATTGCTCCACAGGATTGAGCTTATCTTGATTCTGCTGCAGCTGACTGTTCAGTACAAACTGGCATTGTTATCTTTAAAGCATTTCTGGTTTTCAGTAGGCAGATATTAACAACAGCAACGAAAAATAATGCAGTTTGTCCAAATGATATTCAGAGATGCTCCACGTTAAGGATGTTACCAGATGAGTAGATCATATTTTCTCYATAAAGCAGTTTAACCTCTGACCCACGAGCTTTAAGGCAATTGTGTTACCTAATCAGCCACTGCATCTCTGGGTCATCTTCCTGCAGTTGCTGAAATCATTAGTCAGGGAATTGGTGAGGAAGTCATGGAAACTCACACAAACAGCAGGGAATAAAAGTCTTTAATGGTAATAACTCACATTGAAAATGACAATTTATGGCTTTTTACAGCATGTACCACAATTTATGGCATGTTGCACACTGATGTATACGTCTAATGAATGTTGTAGGAAGCCATAAATCACCAGCATTTCCAACTTCCCATTAAAACCTCATTTATTCCAGAAGTAAATTCTCACAGTCACTACACCCTTGTCTTACTTTATTAAAAGATAGCTAAAAGATAGAAAAGGTAGGTATATCTGTGACCTCATACAGTATTAAARCCAAAACCACACTCCAACTAATAAAACAGAATAAAAAAAACAGATAAGTCCTTGCTAAGAAATGCATTGACTTCTCTGATCTTATTTATTTTAATAACAACTCGGGGAATACACAAAGAAACATTTTACCACATTTATCCTCTGAAATGTAACATCCCATTTAAAGAGGTAATATAAAAGGGAAAAAAAAAGACAGGAAGCCTGTCTCCAGAGCAACACAATTCTCTCCATTGGTGACTATCTCCAAACTTAATCTACTATTATGGGTTAGTGGGATTCTAGTATTCATAAAGGTACAATTCAGAGCTGAAGAACCAGTAGCCAACCTCAAATAAGTACATGCTACCCTAAAGAAGGTCTTAAAATTGAGAAGAGAAAGAAAAAATAGAGTGCATTCTGATAAAACAAAACACTGAGCATTAAAAATAAAAATTAAAAAAAAAAAAAAGGAAGGAAAAAAAATAGGACAAGCATGGTATATCTGAATATTGTTTTGGGATTTGCCTGGGTTTTTTGCTTTGGGCATTGGTTTCTGAATCTGGTCAGTATTTGTATAGCCCAGACTAAAATCAAGTGAAGTTTCCTGTTTCAGATGAGATGTTGCAAGCAACACCTGGTGTTTTACTAAGAAATGTTCTTTAAAAAAATTCTCAGGGACAGGACAACTTCCCATCAAACTGAAAGCAAAAGACACAATCTCAGAACTGTTAACAACCTGTAGATCAGTTCTAACTGGATGAAAAAATAGAGATATTTCTAATCTTTTTTTTTTTTTTTCTAAAAACACATTTCTGATGGATCATACCTACAAAAATGCATTTATTCATAAACTCAAGTGCAATGAAAACTGTTGAGATTATGCTAACCATAAAGCACGTACACCTGGTTCATGTCTTAACCTTAAATCTGTAATTAAGCATTGCAACAGCTCCATAGAAGCAGGACTGTCTTTCARAAGTATTCATTTTATTTGTGGTAGTCTTGAGAAACAGAGTTCACAGGACTCCCTGTGGAATTCACCCATCTTCCCACAAGGGATAACATTTGCCAACACTGAAAGGCAAACTCTCTGTATAACTGGAAATACAACCCRTGTATTTTTTTGTTAAGATCGTCCCAAGAGGGGAAACTAAACCAGAGAACTTTCAGCTTCCTGTTGCAGCAACTACATCACACAAACTTCCCAGATATGCAGATATAACAAAAGTCAGAAAGTAATTTGGGTAGGAAGGACCATGTCGAGTTCACCTAGACCCATCCCGACCTCAAAGTAGGGACAATGTCCAAAAAGGTCAYTTATATGCTCTTTATTCTTCCAATACCTTCTTTTAAAGTAGGATAAATAGGATAAAAAACCCATTATCCATRAAACAATGTGCCCATAACGGCCAGAACACTACATATGACAAAAGATTACTTCTCAGACTTTTCTCAATGCTGTAACAGAAATATGTGATTCTTGGAGACAGAATGAAAAGTGCATTGCTAGAGCCAGACAGATTCTAATTTGTCCAAACCAGAGTCCCCAGGTTTACATTGAGCTAAGAACTCTCCAGGGTATACCCTGACTTAAAGAACAAGCAATTCAGCAGTTTCCAGATGTTTATTTTGTTGGGAAATTTTTAGGGTGCCCCTTGAGGCAAATTAAATATGTTTGTGTTGGAATGTTAAAAAAGAAAAGGTAAATAAATAAAGAGCAATGCATTGTGTGCCCTACAGCCACAAGTAGTTCCACAAGGAGTCTGCAAAGAGGCAGCACAAGCAGGTTCCTTCACACACTTGCTCCATCCTCATTCCTCTGAGCACCACTTGGGGCACATGGGTCCATCCCCCAGCCCAGCTCTGCTGCCCAAACGTGGCCCTTGATCCCTGGAATTCCATGACATCTACAAGGCAGGGCTGTAGCTGTTTCATACTCACCACCACAGGACACTGCACTCACGGAC
Organism: Amblyornis subalaris; assembly: GCA_018881555.1. Lineage (NCBI taxonomy): Eukaryota > Metazoa > Chordata > Aves > Passeriformes > Ptilonorhynchidae > Amblyornis > Amblyornis subalaris. The sequence goes on along the minus strand of JACAXG010000015.1, from coordinate 6,878,538 downwards.
AAGTTGTTCCATCTCTCACATTCCTGTTTCCAGACAGCTGAACCCCCTCTGCATCCAAGCCCTCTTGCCCACCACACCAGCCCATTCCTTGATCACAAATCACCACTGATGAGCACTGGCAAATCAAACTTCCTGKGGGATTTGTGCCAGCACCAGTGAAACCACAGCACACCACAAACTGGCTGTAGCCACAGCACAGCTTTTACCCAGGTGAAAATGCTTGCCTTGAAACTCACCTCGCAGTGATTTCTCTTAAAGATACAGCAATTAGCTCACATTTTCATATGCTAACAAGATCTGGAAACATTAATTGCCAGTACGGAGGGCAAAAGGTCAAAAATGGTTAGATCTAAAAGCAAAACACAGGGTTCCATCCACAGCACACTCTTAGCAGAGGAACACTCAGAAATCTTGCATATCTCCCAAGGACACGACTCAAGCCCTCCAGCACTTCAGCCTGCTCAGCAATGATAAAGGTTTGAGCTTTTGCCGACACCTTAAAAACAATTATCTCTCCCAAAAATTCCATTCCATGTAAAGCCAGAGATATTACTGATCCCGCATTCTGAAAAGCCTCTTAGCTTCTCCTTACACAATTGCAGCAGCTACAACACTACACTAAGAGCCAGAAGCAACATCTGTTAAGTTGCTGTCCTTCCCACCATTTTCAATGCTTTAATGATTTTATGTGGTGTTTTTTTCTATCAAAGGTTCAGTCTCTGTCACTTCAAAGTACAAATGAGCAGTTGCTGCTTTTAGTAAGAGCTGCTTAACTGCCATCAAGACTCTTAGTTGGGATCAGAAAGCAAAAGCAGGAACAGTCAACCCTCCAGCAAGGAAATTTAAAATTAATATATATTAATTGTATAAGGCAATCCCTGCCTGAAGCAATACTTGAAAATTATCRAAAAACTTGAAGGAAATAACCAATAAACAATCTAAGATCAGCTCTCTAGGTCTGAAACAGAGCAAGAACTCCCAATAAGAAGTTCAGAGTCCAATTAATTAGACCAAAGAAATCTAATGGTAAAACCTTGGGAGATGCAAAAGAATCTAAAAGAAGCGTCATTTATTTGCTCTTTATTCTTCCTCTGCCATAAAGGTGAGTTTTACACACACACATATACACACACTTGGTTTCTTCCATTTACTAGATTTTGGCCACTAAAATTAGAGATTACGTTGAATAGATGTACACTTTTTAAACAGTTAAAAGTATTAACCACATTAGTGATAGGTGCAACTCACTTCAAGGCAGCATTTGTGGCCAAAGCCCCTTTTTTCTAATAAGGTTGAGAGATTTAAACCATGTAATGGACAAAATTCAGATAGTGCTTCAAGTCATTCGGTTTTAAATAATTCAGTAACTCCGTGAGTAAGTCCTCAAAACAGTCAAATGCAAAAGACAATTTGTAAAATTAACATCTGGACTTCTCAATTTCTCCAAGTATTTATAATGTTGTATCTGAAAGAAAAAAAGAACTAGAGGAACATTTATGAATTGTACTTAAAACCAGCATTTTAGATACCAGGAATGAGTCAGCATTCAGTAGGAAGATTTTAGGGTACCAGGCCAATCTCAAGACCTCTGTGTCTTTCCAGGTTTGTAATCTAAGTAGTGAAAGAATGGATGCTTTTGGTGGTGCATGAGCTATGTTAGATTGAATGAGCAGAAATCAAAGAACACATTTCTGCAACAAGTATGCACTGCCTACAACATCCAAATCAATCTGCAAAAAAGAGAAGTGGTGATGAAAATAAGCAAGGTTTTTTAAATTACAATTACATTTTCCCAAAGGAAGTAAAAATAAAAAGAAAAAAGTTAACTCACTCTCTCTCAATTCATTTAAAACTTCACTCCCTTGGAAGCAAAAAAACAGTCATTGCTGAAGCTTTGGCTTATACGAAAGTCGTTAAAATTAATGAGAATATTTGATATTTATTTCCAAGAAAAAAAAAATTAAGTATGTTTTTTTCTGCATGAGAAAAATCTCCAGTCTGCCAGGAACTGGGTTAAGAAATAAACTATCAGGTATTGGAAGTCTCTGAATCAAATTCCAGCTTCAAATACTCACTGAATTTTCCTCAGCTCTTGTTATGAGTTACCTATTTACATTGTATAATAAAAGTTGTTTTTCAGCACACTAAACTTTATTTACCCTGTTCCTTCTGTCTAACAAAATATAGTTTAGCCCATGCTGCAGCACATAGTTTCTAATAAAGGACATAGGTCTGGTAAAGCTAGAAATTGATTTTTACTTTTCTGTGACCAGTTGACACTTCAGTTGGCAGGTCCCCCTGCTCCTACCATCCTGCAACATTCAGAATTCTGTTTAAAGAGCTAATTAGTTGCTCTGCAGTGTGATCCAAATTCCACACACATTCATAGACATACTCAGCTTTTGAACTAAAATTTTTGTCTTTTTATATTCCAATCCAGTTTATCCAGAGATATCTTCGTAGACACTGCAGTGCATAGGCACCTCTTTTAGGTGTAGAGCATAACAAAATTGTGCACAGGAGCTTGATCTTTGCAATCTACCCTCATATCACTGCATTTATTTGTGCTTATTAATCACTCTAGGCAAGAAAGTTTAGGGCACTGAAATCCAGGAACAGGTGTGGGGTGGCAGGGAACGTGAATCAGGAGCATTCTCTGTTTCATGACAGAGGATTCCACTCTCTTTACAGAGAGCAAGACAAGAGCTGGCCTTATTAATTGAGAAGACCAATTAYGTGCACTGCTCATCAATTGATATTGTAGCTGCTGATAGAAGGGAAGGAACTCTGGTATTGAAATGGRGATCTGCATGTTACATCCCTATTCTGACCTTAACACAGCTTGAAGTCACTCCAAGTCCCCTCCCTGTACACGCATAAAAGTGACAATTTTACTTGATCAGCCTGGCTRAATGTAAAATGAGTTGGAAAAAGAGAGCAGTTGGTCTTCAGAGAAAGCCTCTGGGTGCCTCCAGAAGCCTGTGGTTTGTACTTCACAATAGATATAATTGGACAGGACAGATTTGGGGGGAAAGAATTAACATAAATAAAATTTAAATATACTATTAGAATGATGGGCTGATGTGTTGGTTGAAGTTTTTTTGTCCTAACAAATTCTCAAAGCCAGAATTAGAAGTGATGTTCTATACAATTATTTTCAAGCACCCTTCACAATCTTGACTAATTATTATCAAATGTAAAAACTGCRAGGGACAGAAAATTCTGCTGTGAAACTTTGCCATTTCTTTCACCCCTGGCCAGCAGAGATCAAATCTACTCACCACATTTAATATGAAGGGACCTTTCAACTCTTCTTGAAAGTTAGCTAATGACAGTTGCCTATCCTGTGTTAACTTCCTGCAACCCCCAGATATTAGCCAAAATTTGGTCGGTGATTAAATCTGGAAGAAACTGTTCCACATAAAGCTGTATACAYGGTGAAACACATTCTTGAATTAAAACTGCTGCTAAAGTCTTGTTACCTTATCAGGTAAATGAACCAAGATAAATAGCATTATAATATTATTTGGCTGCTACCCAACAAGAGGCTGGATGTTATCTTGGTTCTCAGTAGACTTCATGTAAAGCAGCTTTGATGCTCTGAAGAGCTGTGAGAGCTTTCACCCCTCAGCCTGTGGCCAAAACATGTTGGCCTTGCCAAAAAATATGTGTTGGTCTCGCTCAGCAGAGTAGCCGCTCGGATTAGGGCTTTGTTAAAAACAAAACAGATAGAGCAGCAAACTGCTCTGAAAGAATTAATTTTGCTACAAAATAAAGTGGAATGTTTCATATCACGTTCAGAGATTACACTGCTTTCATTCTCCTGCCTCTATAGCCTGCAGTGTAATACAGAACACGTGTAATACACCTCAGAGTTATCAGAATGAAATAAACATCAGCTTCACAAAAACGTGATCCAGACTCTTAGAGCTTAGTAGAAATAAAGGAAATAGCAAAGGTCAACGAGATTTGTCAAACAGGACAGTATTTAAACAGATTAATTGCAAGTATTAGCTGTTATTTGTGTGAGTAAAACATTCCTCACTTCTCAAAGGAAAGAAATACTATTTATGATCCCAATCAGAAAAGAAGCTGCCAGTCAAACACAGCAATTAAAATTCATTTTTTTCCTTTGTGAATATTTACATACCAGCACTTTCCCTCGTCCTCTTTATTACTCTACTGCTCTGCTCAAAGTCAATGGTTTATTTCTTGCTGCTTGGAATGTTACATCCCGAAATGGTGTGTGAATTAAAATACAGCCCCTCTCCAGAGTGAAACCAGATCTGTAGTTAAGAGCACCCTCTAACAGATGGAGAGGAGTTTTACTGAGGCAATGCTGCATCTTCACAAGGTAGCCCACAGGAAACATCACTTTTGAACGGAGTCAWTCTGGGAGAGAATCCTGCTGAGAAACACAGAGCAGATATAATTATGTGCACTCGTAACACTCCGTAGTAGCAACAGGGACTTGACTTAATGGTGCTTAGAGAGTCGGATGAGTCTGCTGTTGATGCTTTGGGCACCAAGAAAAGAATAATCAGCATTTAACTGAGCTCATAAAATTCGGTCTGAGCTAGGACTTTTCTGTTCTAGGGAAAAGAGGATGGAATACAGACAGATTTAATAATATTAATTAATGTTTATCTTTCCATTCTTCATGCACTATGTAATATATATATTTATCTTTATACGCTATGACACAGATTTTAATAACTAGGAAATCTGCCTTCAAATCTTGCAGTAAGGACGATATAACAGAACAAAGCCTGAAAAAGTTTTTCAGAGTTAATGAGTATATTTGAGAGGTCCACGAATATAATTCASCTTGATAGAACAAAGAATTCTCTGCCTTTAAAAATATAACTCTAAAACCAAAGAATATGTATTGATAATGACAAAAAATTCATATTTTTAGGATTCTTGCTGCCAAGTTACTTTTGAAGATGAAGCATTCTTTAAAACCAAAGGCAAGAATGTTATCCTCATAATTTATGGGTCCTACAAAAGGGAGCTTYGTCCCGTTGTCACATTTACTCTGGAGTAAAGCCCCATCATCTCAATGAACCTAAAGGACTCTGCAATTAAAGCCCCACACTTTTAACTGTGTTAATTAAATGCAGTCTTGAATAACTGATGGGAGAAAAAAAGGTGTAAGGCAGGAATGGGGTGTTAGTTGTTTTTCTATAAAAAGGCAGAGTACATTAAACACTGTTTTTGAATGCCATGCATCACATCTGTACTYCCAGGCACTATTTAGTCTATTTACAAGCAAATAAAGTTACGCAGGACAGAACAGGTTCGACTGAACCTGCCATGGCAAAGAATAAACTCTCAGCAGCATCAGCCTTAGACAGGATGCCATTCCTGATGCCATTACATCCTTTAGGAGTGAAACACATTTGGAAAGGTAAGGTTTTGTCTAAAACTGAGAAAATAATTCACATGGAAACCTTTAATTTCAAAATCCCAGTATGAACAAAAAATTACACAAAAAATGRGACTTTACCACAGCATTTACCTGCTGAATACTTTCAATACACAGTTTGAGAACTGGTGACCAGCTGTCAGAAAAAAGCTTCTCAGGAAACTCAGTTTCCATTCTGCTTGAGCTGAACCAATTTAGTTTTGTAAATACCTGTTTAGAAATGTTTAAAACAATTTGAATTTGAGCGGAAGCTGTGTGAAATCAAGAACAGAGTGAAGTATRAAGTTCATATTAGGGGTAGAGTATGTGTGATCTTGTCTAAACCTATAGCTGGAATTAATTTCATTGTTAGCTGAGGTATTTGGGGTCCTGACAGTTTCTGTGATACTTTCCTTGGATGACTGCCTATGACAGAGAAGATAGAAAATTTAATGTAGTTTCTTCTTTAAACAAAGATGCAGAAGACTAATAGTTTTACAAATGACAGGGAGTTTTTTTAACCAGAAGTATTTATCCAAGATTTTCTTGCAAATTTGCCTGTCAATAAAATGTTGATTAGAAGATTCTTCTTGAGCACTAAATCAACAGAAGATGAATACTAMGTCAGTGCAGAAATTGTTTACGATTTTATGATGAGTTTTGAGAAGGCAAGTAGCAGATAGTAGACTTCAGCATTTAAAAAAAAATTGACGTAGGAAATGTGTCAGTTCAATTACTTTGGAAAAAGAGAATTTTAATTTAAAAGCACTGCTCAGTGGAGGGTCTAACTCTTCTCCCATTTATTATAACATGCAYRGAAGTGGTTTTTTAGCATTGACTGGTGTATTGATTAATTTCTAAAATTCATGTTTCAGACCTAACAAATTACCTTAGTCTATGGCATCCCAAAAACACAGCATGTTTTCTCAGGCACTTCATCACACACATTCTTTCAAGAGAATTCTAGGTTCCTTTTATTTGTACTCAAGTTTTTCACAGAGGTGCCCAGAATAACAATGATGTTGATTAGGCATCAGCAAACTACTCCAAACTAAACCTGGAGAGATGCAATTTAACAGAATGTTAATTGAGCACCTGGAATGTAAACCAAGAGGTACATAAAAAAAACCAACAAAATAAAATATTTTTATCTTACAAAGGAATAGTTGGAAACTCACTGAGGGCAGAGAGCTCCCGTCCATTCTAGACCTGGGGAAGTGAAGGTGACACCATATCCATTTTCACAGTATTTCCATCACAGGCTGTGACAATGCACAGAGGAATCTCTCTGGCAAAATACCAACATATTTTTCCTCTACAGGGAGAAGGAAATAAAATGCAAAGGTGTCAGGTCATGTAAAAACAACCTTTCAGTGCTGTTTAACAATGTTCAGATGAAGTACATCGTATTAAAATGAGTCATCTGTCAGGTGCAACGTGTACTGTAAGTGTGTTTTCATAACACTGCATTTTCAAACACAAACTCGTTGTAAAACAAACAACCTCTCCAACAAAGTTGCTCCATGAACAGAAGTAACACTGATGCCAGTTACAACCTTAAAAATGCAATTTAAGACCCTAGTGCTGAATAGGTCACGGCAGCACTAAATATTTTAACACCATCCTGGGTGGTGTGATGGGATCCTTACTAAGTGGGGACAACACCAGTGGCAAATCTTTGGCTATAAGCACACTAACAGAGAATTAAAAGGATTTGCTATTGATATTACATTCCGCATATGCTGGATTGGTTTGTTTGTTCWGTTCCTGGAAATCAGGAGAGTTCTGTTAACTATAGTAAATGTTTGTGATGATCTCAAAASAGAAGTTTCCTCATACTCCTTAAAGACCAAGTTTATGTCATAAGTTYCAAGACACAAAAAGGTAAGGGCATAATTATTTCTTGAAAAAGCACTAAGACAGGACCTTGGGAGGTGCTCTCACCAACAGCTGATGCTGCAAAGCCCTGACATTCTCCAAACACCTTCTTACTTTTTATGATCAGTGCAAATGTAGTTCCTCAACTCCAACAAAAAAGTTTTAGATCATCACAGCACTTACAGATTTGCACRTTTGAAAATGCTAGCAGTAACTTTAGGAAAGCATGAGCAAAGACMATTTCTGTCTCAATTACTTATAGAATGAGCTGATTATGTTTCCAGAATCCAACTATAAAACTGTGTGTGTTTACTGTGACTAAATTGGTGTTGTGAAGTATCTGACTCACTCCCCCATCATCTCCACACTGGCAAATTGGCTTCTATCAATGTTCTTGAAATACAAAGAATTTGAAAATCATTCTTGAKGTAGTGCTTTGTCCTCAGAAAACAGGTAGATCCTAAGGAAGGTTGGCCATGTGGCAGCCTGTGATTGTTGCTTGTGTTCCACTAATGGAAGTGCATGTGGATATATGAGCATGGATTCGGGTCTGCTTCAGATACTCTTCAAATCATTTCACCTTCCCTTACTTTGAATGTAGTTTCAATTTCCTCTGTCTAGCAGTAAGAATGATATGTTACCATTCAAATAAAGCTATTCACCTGGTTTTGCCACTGCCACTGGTTTCTCAAGCAATTGAAATTCAAAGTTCAAATTCAGATGAACTCTACTTCAAAATGAGAGCTACAGCCTGAAACWGAAATTCTAGTCAATAACTGTTGTAATTTTAATCTTCTGTTCCTAGCAACTTATTTCTGTGTTTGACAAAATTCAGAATTTTCCTGTAACACAAAGGTATAACACAAACATGCAGACTTGAGAGTTTATTTAGGACAAGACAAGAACTACTTAAGACGAGGGCAAGTTTTCTTGTATTCTTATGTTTTGAATTTCAATGAGAACTTTAAAATGTCAGAAAAAATTTAATGAATGAAAGGAAATGTCCCTAAAGAAGTAAACCAGCTGTTCTATCCAGCTGGTTAAAATAATTGACCCAAGTGCAATCACTCACATCATTTCTCTCATCATTTTCCACACTCACCATGGACACCAGGAGAGGCCCTGATATTGGTTATAGCTTAAGGCAGACTGRCTGGAGTAGAGTTACAGAGCATGATGAACAAATTAGAGCAGAAGGCAAAATTCATACTTTCTGAGAGACAATACAATCTCTGCTGCTGATGGGAACAGTCTACAGAAACACCAACTGAGRTAATCTGAACAGAAGTGTCTAAACCAGAATTTGCAGGGTTTTTACACAATCTTCATACAAAACAATCAAGAAAGGCTTTCACAATAATTACACCATGGAAACGGAGCACACAGATTTTAAGACTTGAACATAAAGGGCATCAGAGTATTCTAAAGACAAACCAGGGCTGCAAATTAAATGCAGTGAAAAAGCAGCAGACTGGTCATGCATCAGCTGAGGTTAATGTCAGCCAATACAGAGGATCCGAGGTTAAAGCCTGAATAGCTCTCAAGCAGATTTTGGCACGTCTGGTTTTGACCAATACAATAGGACTACCAATAGGCCAATAGACATTTTATCTAGTTTATTGATAACAATTTAAAATAGCGTGACAAACCCAGTGTTTACAGCAGAAGCTTGATGAAGCTTTGATTTCAAATTAAAGTCAAAACATGGTCGTTTTCAAGCAAGTCTGAACTGTAACGATGCTTTTCCTTCAGGCAAAAGACCTAGACAATTACTGAAAAGGGGCATAGCAAGAGCAAAGTGAATTGGAGAAGTACAAGTGATTGGGATGTAAAACTGGAGGGATTTTCTTGTCCTACAAAACCTTACCAGATTCTTGCACAGGAGTTCACTGGAGGGAATTGCTTGCCAGAAGTCAGACAAGGATCAAAGTGTCAGAAATGAGATGACAAGCGCAGGTGATTGAATCGTGTGAAGAAAATAGAATAAAATCAAGGCAAGAAAGGTGTGTAAAAGTCATGTGATGCTACATTAAAAAGCTTATTGAGAATATGCACTTTAGTCCTCCTCCCTTGTACTCTTTCTAYGTCATTGCAGCTGAAAAATCCAACAGAGCCATAAAAAACTATCCATTCCATTCTACATAAAAAAGGAAATTCATGTCAAATGCTATGCAGGATGGAGGCTACAGTATAAGATGTGCCTTGTACAATTTAAAGCTTATAAAAACCAAGGGTGAACAGAGTAGACTACCTGTAGAAAGTAATATGAAAGCAGTTTCTTAGAGTTCAAGCTATGTTTTAGGCACTTAATGAAGTAGGGAGGCTGAGCACTAACTCTGAGGATGCTTTTAAAGTCATACTGGAAGGGTACTAAAATGTTYATGCTACAAATGTATAAGATTGTTACATAACTCAGTGGATTGTAACTAACAYTATCCAGTAACACCATTTAGTTAGGTGGAGTGTATTGCTGTCTTGTTTTTTCAATAAATCCTATTTTAGTTTCCTGGAATAAAAACAGACTAACCCAACTGTACAGTTTCACAGAATTTTGGTGATTCTTTATGGTAAGGGCACAGTGCAAATTTTTCTGTACAATTCATTGACACTCAGGACTTGCAGCATCCTTTTATATTATCTTTTTATATTTAAAATGCCATAAGAATGATGGGAAAGTGAACTACGTGCTGAGGCAGTTCTTTAATACAAGCAATGAAAGCTACTATAAATATATATAAACACAACTCATTGTGCTTGAACTGAAATAAACAAGGGAGGGAAGGAAAGTGATTTCTCAGTTGTTCTTCAGTGTGYTGCCGAGTTCCTTTTCTCTGAGTTGATCTAAATTCAAAATTCAAGGCTGGTTTTTCTAAACCTTCAATAATTACTGTGAGTATGGATTTGGACATTTTGGGTGTTAAAAGAACTAAGGTTTGGATTTGCCTACCCTCTGATTGATGGAAGTCTTAAAGAAATGGGAATTTAATCTAGATTTGTCATCTCAGTGCACATGACTGAATGCAATTTTACTGCTGTCATCTGAAAAGTTATGTAATGTTTCAACCTCAGTAGAAAATGACAGTATTTATAAAATACAATGGTATATAATACTAGCCACAACTTTCTGAGAATATAATGCAAAAAATATAGTTTCATCAAGCACTTTCATACCCTACAAAAATAAGGTAGTGGCAGATTTAGAATAAAATTATTTTACTGGAATAAAGAATTAAAACAACATTGTAYAGATTTATTTCTTTTAAAGAGTGTTCTTATTAGAAACTTTTCCCTTAAGAAGTGGAAGTAACTTACAAGGATATGAATAGCATTTGCTTTCTTTTGTTATTATGCACAAGCTCTTTAACACGAGTAATTTCAGATGTTGTGAAAGCCAAAAGGTTCTTCTTAAGTATGAAGTACTTTATGCACATTATGGCTGCAGTACAATTTAAGAACCTGTATTACATCATGTAATTGAAAAYCACTCAATTTTATCTTTGTCAAAGGATGGGAAAAAAATTATAGATTTCCCTATTTTTTTTAAGCTGAAAACATTCAGGAAAGCTGACAGGTATTCAAGATGAGGTTGAGTGTCACACTAAGTATTCTACCTTTTGAAATAATGATTCTGTAAATAGTCACAGAAGCTCTTTGCAAAGCAGAGGAAGTGGGAACACAGGTGCAGATTTAAGCTCAGTGGCTGTAGTAAAAAATGATCTCCTAAGTAAAGTTGTCTGATAAAGCTGACAGGAAAAGCCTCTAAGCAATAGTTTTGCTGATGGCACTCAAAGGTAATGAAAATAAAAATTAGAAATAAATATTTTCCTACTCACTTCACTAAAATAATGCAGAAGTAAAAAAAGCAGTAGACTAGATTCTTTAATGAAAACACTCCAACAGATGATWTTCTGAGGGTATGACTCCACGTGTTTGCTAGCTATAGGTGCAGAAGCTTCAATATATTGAAACTATTTAAAAATAAAGTACATACCATTCATAGGATTTCTTTTCCATGCTGTGCTTTATCTCCAGCTCCTTTTGTTACTTTCAGTGACTAAAGCAAATGTTGCTGGTTCTGAACTATAATTAYATTTTTCATACAGGCACTGTAGACACACCTTTAAAGATAAAATTTATAACTAAAGAATTGGTGTTTGGGATTTCTTGTTTGTTCTTCTTCCTCCATTATATCATATCTGACTCTATCTGAATGTGCTCATCTTGTGTAATTTCAAAAGGCCAGAAATAATTACATTTTTTTCTTTAAAGCTGAACTAGGTGTGGGCTCTGCCATCCAAACGACTACACTGCTGTCAATGAAAACTCTGCTTKCTGTACTTCCTGGCAGGGGAGGTTTTGGCTGGCACATGGTCCATTTAGTTCATTGCTATGCCTTGCTTGCTTTGTCAAAAGAGTTTGAGCTCAGATAAGCGAATGTGTCCAAACTCAGCAGTTGTAAACATCTCCCTAATCCCCACAGACACTGTAAGCTTTGAAGAATGACTCCCATCTTTTTCTAATCTGTTTCGATGATCCTTCCCAAGACRTACTTGATCACGCAATATTCAGGATGTCTAACGTGTTTTACTGGAATGTTTCTATGACTTTTTGTCTGTCAACAGGAGAAACACAAGTTGTAAAATGCTCCAGAYGATGAAAATTGAGAGTAAACACTTCAGGGTAAAACAGTGAAGCAATCAAATGGGTTTCACAAACAATTAAGCCTTGTGGGAAGTTTTAAAATACAGAATTAAATTTTTAATTCTACCCACGTGTAGGAGATCTATAGAAAAATGAAACAATTAATACCTAGGGCAATTCAAGACAAAAAAATGGTATAGAAGTGAACAGAATACTCATATTTTCCAGGYAGGATTTTCTGAGCTGTGCAAATTGGCATTAGCTGAACATCTGGTAAATTGCAAAGTTAAAATTAGGATATTTTGTTCCAAGGACATCCTCAGCCCATTTAATTCTTTTGACAAAATAATTAAGAGATACCATTTCCAGAATTTGGAGGAAATATTCAAACTATCTATTTGCTGAGATTTCATCTTATAAACTCCTTCAACACAGTTCCTTGACTTAAAAACAAATAAACTAACACCCAAGATAACTGGTGACATTTGTCTCTTTTCAGCTGTAATTCCTCCCTACCATAATGGTTGCAGTGGGAAATCAGGCTATCTGCCATCTTTTATTATGGTGGTCTTTTGCTTTTGTACCATCATGCATTTGCCCAGACACTTTCAGCATTCAAGTAGATGCAATCTCCATCTGTAAGCTGATTCTTTCACACTTAAGGTGGTCTATTACACAAAATTTTATAAGTTAATTCATTTTTGGTTTTTAACACAATTTTTCATGGACCAAGCATAGAGCTCATATGGATGTGAATGTGTAGGGAAGCCTTGCAGAGCTTCCTGTAAAAGGTATTTTAAAAGRGTTTAATTGTTGTTGTCTTAAGAGGTTGTTACAGTGATGCTCGGGGACGTTTTTTATAAATTCAACCAAATCACAACCTCCCCTGTGCCATGTTCTCGTGATTTGGGTTTGTATATCTTAAAGCTTTCTGAAGTTTTGGTTTCCTGGAGTATCACCCCAGACAGGTGGTGAGGGAGCAGCTTTTATCAAACACTGAGACAGTTGTAACTGGAATAAACATACCATGACTATTTCTGTCTGGTTTAGAAGTCTGTCAGCATCAGCAAATTTTAAAAAAATGGTGCCATTTGGGTTGTGTTCCTGTTTTTTCCTGATTACTGGTTCGTGATCATTGCTTCCTATGTACAGATCAAAACACACTCCAGCAGCACTCAGCGCTGCTTGTACTCACCAAAGGTGTCACTCACTTCCAAGGATTATGGTGAAAATAAGTTTCTGACGATTTTGAACATATGAAAGTATTCCAATCCCTTTTTCAATGTCATTTCACTGAAAGTGGAGAAAACGACAGGCTGAGGGAGTGCCAATTATGAAAATCTCCACCCCGATTTTGACAAATGTGCTCAGAATGGAGTTCGCCTACTCTTGGAAGATTAAAAAAAAAAAAAACACCAAACCCAGCAGTGTCTTAGGGGACCATATCTGTGTGGGTAAGATAACTGATATAATCACATGCAGTTATAGAGCTCAGCCTTCAGGAGCACTCCTTGAGCAGTGTCTGCAGAACACTCCGTGTAACATCCAGCACATTCTTCTTACACATTCAATGTTTCTTTCAATTTATCATTTCTTGCTCAATGTCATCTTTAYGTTTGTGAGGATCACAGTGGAAAACTGATAACACAACAGGACAAAGTACTGCAAGAATAGTTKGGRGTTTTATTAGGGTTTTTGATAATTGATATTCCAGTTACATGAGGTTTCACATTGAATTTGGTTTTGCCCTGAGGTGGATGAAAGGTAGTTCTGAAAGGGTTTTCAAGTCCTGTATTTTAGGACATAGAAGTGTTACTAGAAGCCACTCCCTAGAGAAGGAAAACATGCAGTGCATTTATTGAAAATGAATGGTATTTAAGTCAGTTAACAGTCAGCACACCTGGTGAATTCTTCTCTACTGCTCTTTRTAACCAGAATTCACAGTCTGCTCTATGTTACTTTGTATTTGGTTGCAGATTTTCACAATGAAATCCTTCTGTGTAGGTTTGTGCTGTTGCTGAGAAGGCTCTGTTAGATGTATGAGTGGGAGGCTGAAAAGCTCATGTGTACAAGAGGATAGCAGTATGACTGTAAGAAGCGTGATATCTTGGACCAGTTTTCTGTTTTCCTTAGGGACTTGTGGTGGCATTTATCATGCAATATATCCTGCAGAGCTTGATCTTTTGAAAAATATTTTAAATCTCTCAAAACCCAATTCTATTTTTCTACTGTTTGCTTGTCTTTTAATACATCTTGAATTAAAGTGGGTTTTAAAACAAATAACATTTAACTATGATACCTCTAAGTGGCCTGAACAGGCAGCATTTAATTTCTTTATTCCCTTTCATAGTCAGGTTTTTTACTAACAAAACCAAACCAAMCAATCAAACAAATAAACAAAACCCCAACGTGTAGTAAAATATTAGAAAGAACTACCTGAAAGAGGATCTGATCTGCTGATTAAATGCACTTCATTTTTTGTTTGGATTYTTTTTCGTAATATTGTTAAAAATCYCCTCAGTTTAGTGGAATGAGATTCCCTTGCCCTATCCATTAAATGGCATTTCAAGTGCTCAGAAGTTACTTCAGGACAGTGTGTTAGGAGACAATCATGGAATACTTCAGAATGGAAGGGGACTCTGAAAACCGCCCAGAGACGCCCTCTGCTCAGAGCAGGGTTACCCTCAAAGCAAATCAGGGTTGCTCAGGGTTGCTTCCAGTCAGGTTTCAAGCATCACCAAAGCTGGAGATCCCATAAACACTTCAAGTAAGAGGCTGCTCTTGTCAATTATTCTTTTATGGCCAGGAAGAATTTTCATTGTGTCTGTTTCTGTCTCCTTCTTGACTCTTAACCTGTTATTATCTCTTTTCACCTCAGACAAAAGTTTGTCTCTGTCATTTCTATAACTCCCATTTCCGTTATTTCTACAACTCTGTAGCTGAAAAGACTGAAATCAACAGCTGCTTTTCCCAGCTCTGGTCTCCAGGCTGAGCACAGCCAACCCTTTCTGCCTCTCTTCACACCTCACGTGCTTCAGTCCCCTCGTGTTCTTTGTGGCCTCCTGCTGAACTCGCTCTCTCTTGTCATGAGGGGCTCTAAACCCGGCCTGACCACCCAAAATGACTTCATAAAAGTGCTGAATAAGGAGGAAAGAAACTCAATTCTGGTACATTGCAATAGGCTGACACTAAACAGTAATAGGAAACGTACAGTATGTAGGACACTGCTTACATCCAGGGCTCTGTCTTGATCTGGTCAGCGTTAGAGCATGAAAACACAGAATACTGAGCTTCACAAGTCTTATAAATTTATTCCTGCTCCCTAAACAATCTGAACATGTACATGAACAGTAGCTCTTGTATAGCTCTTTCCTAATCTTGGTGTGGGCTGTGAACTCATGGACAACTTCAACACAACCTGTGTTATGTTTTTTACTTTTGGTAACTGTGTATAGCAGTGGACCAGGAAAACAGGGGATAAAGCCCTATATGCCCATGAATATATATATATTGCTTATTTTAGTTGCAAGGAGTAAAATGAATCTTGATGGATTTCCTAGGTTCTATAAATTATAGAGCAGATACTTTGAGCAATAGTTATCACTGAAAAGAATGTGATGTCAGTATTATAAAGAAAAAAATTTGGGATGCAAATACAGTTTCTGGCTGACATTATAAGTGATTCTATTTACACAGAGAAGTGCAACAGATTTTTTGTTCTTCATGTTCTTTAGATTGAAAGGTGTTTCTAATGCATCAGTTGTTCTATTGTTCTGCATCAGGGCAGGCTTCATGTAATTATTCCTAACTTTTCTTTAACAGGTGGTGCAGTAGAAGTCAGAGTGTTCCTAGAAAAACTACAATTTCCTGTGGCAGCTTGGTCCATTGCTTCCTTTCCTCAAAGTATCTCTAAGTAAGGTAGACAATAAGCTAAAAGAAAGATTCTGTCACAACTTAAGTCATTGCAAGGAAATAGTTTTATTTTCAGTTTTGAACTTCTCTAACTTGTCCTGCCCCATCAGTCATAATGATCTGCTCTTGAAAATTATGAAAAGTAATAATTAATTTGGTAATAAAAGCATAACCAACATTTCCATGAATTTACTAGTACAGGCAACTATTTCTGCCTTTAAGATCCATGTTTGTTGTGAGTKATAACTTGGACCAGACACTTTCTTTTTATACATTTTTGAGGATTAGGGAACACTTTTGCTTTGTGAAAGGATATGCCACCAAACTTCTTCAAGGTAAGCTGCAGCTTGTTGCTTCTATATCTGGATCTGTGTTGATCCTTAGTGATAGACTAGACTATTGAAAAATTAACTTTGCCTTCAGTTTGAAAGCTTTTAACACAATTTTGACATTATTTCTTTCATTTCTATATCAGCAGTACTTTTTGTTCATATAACAAAGGATCTGGAGCTTTCATTTGTCATTTCAAGGTGGTAAGGGATAGTGTTAGAAATTTTGCTATTTAGCAATGCTGTTTTCTGAGATGCAGTGGAAGTTTTGGTGAACAGTGAATAAAAGCAAGTAGTAAGTGAAAGGATTAGGTTTTTTGGCAGAGAACTTTTTGAAAGAGGGAAAAAAAGATCCCAGCTGAAGCGTGAATATAAAAAATTTATGTCCTTTGTCCTATGCATTGAGAATTCAAACAGAAGGTTCAAAAATCCAGAATAAAGATTTTTTTCCCAGATTTTTTGTCAAGTTTCACCACTGTAAACAGAGTGATTTGGTTTTTATGATACAATTATTAATTGCATGATACAAGTGCTGCTTTGGTCATCTCTGAAAATCTTGGCAAGCCCTACAAGGCTGAGAGCTATAAATCTTTTAGTTTCTGTGTCAAATTCTGCCGTGATCACARTGGCTTGAGACTCTGAGAAAAGATGAAGTGTAGCATATGTCTTTAGAATTAGTCTGCTCTCTCCGTC
This sequence comes from Amblyornis subalaris, assembly GCA_018881555.1. Lineage (NCBI taxonomy): Eukaryota > Metazoa > Chordata > Aves > Passeriformes > Ptilonorhynchidae > Amblyornis > Amblyornis subalaris. Next base: position 6,861,678 of record JACAXG010000015.1, on the reverse strand, counting down.
ATGGGACTCAGCCTTGGCAGGAGGATGCTATGGGATACATAAATCAGGAAAGTAACCTGGATGTCTCCTGATTTGGTATGCTGGAATACAGCTGTCTCTGTGGTAATATGTTCTTTAATGCTTCATTGAACATGTTCTTAGAGAAATGAAAATGCATGTGTTTGACACGCTTCTGTGGTTGGCTGGTTGATCAAAATAGATTTTTCTTAGCCTTTTTTTCTCACTCGTCTTTTCATGGGCATCATTATCCATTACTTAAAATTATTCTGAAGCTTCTTTCCCAAACTTATTTGAATATGCCTGTATAATCTACACAAAGCAGTGTCCTTTTGGACATGTGATAAAAAATTAATAGGGCTTCAAATTTTTTAACAGTTGACTCCAGCTGCTGGATTTCTTCCTGTATTAAAATCACTTAAAATCTCTTTTCACTTCTGCTCAGAAGGCAAATTATCTATGAAGGGTAGATAAAGCAAAACTGGCAGATTGAGTATTTCTTGGTGAGATGTGTGTGTTTTAAAATATGCAGTTCTCCGAGGCAACATATAAAACATGCATAATCTATTATAATGAGATTCCAGAAAGTACCATTGACAAGTCTGAAATGTTTGGAAGTGATAGGAAGGAATGTGCAGTGCACGCCTGGCTTCAGATGGGAGCCTGACTCCCGTGAAATTAGGGTGGGAATTATCTGTGGAGTCCAGAACAAAATGTACCTGTTACTGTCGACACCATTTGTATTGCAGCATTGGAAAACTGTCCCTTTTTAATTAAAAAAAAAAAAAAAAAGAACAAGAAGTTGAGCCATGTTTTACTAAATATCACATCTTGCACTGTAAAATCACTGTAGTAGAGTTAGTTCTTCTTCCTCTGCTTTTCTTGCCAACTCAATGCGATAGAAGGTGGGAAAGGGAAGAGCAATTTTATTACCAATATTTTGGAGGGGAAAGGAAGGCTGAAATATGTTAATGRAATTTTTCCGGCATTAGGCAAATAGTCTGACAGGACAATGAATCATTTTTAAAATCTCTGCTCTCACAGTATAAGAGCAGAACAGTTCTGTATTCTGCACACTTTGAAATTTTCAATAAGATAAATGATGTTCTAAGAGGAGTAATTATTTAGCTCAGAATTGCACTCTCCTTTCCAATAATAATTTATTTTCAAAATATTTGAAATTTTTACATGATGATAGGTAGCACCCTGTTGTTGCCTCATATTTACTAACATATTACTGGTATTGTGTTAATTAATTCATCTTTTCTAGCTGTCTGAATCTAACAAGTTTTGAATATTACTTAGGACAAGACATTACATGCTGTGAACATAGAATTCCACAAGCAAATTAAACAGATACCAGGATCTATTTGTGTCAGACAAGAACTATGGCCCTGAATAAACCAGAAATTTGAGAAGGCAGAGAGATTTGCTAAATGGGACACCCTGAGGCAGCTGATGATGGGTAAATGAGGGGAAACCTGCTTGAAATGTGAGTTGTATCTTGAGTGGGGGTGGCCTTCAGCTTGTCTGCCTTGTTTATAACACAGTTATATAATACGGTTAATAATAATACAGTTAATAATGATACAGTTGTGGAAAGTTGAAGGTGCTGGGTTTGGGAGTGCTGAAATTACTTTTTGTCATTTCAGGATTTGTTTACTTTCTCTATATACATAAATTTACTCTTGCGGCAAATCTGACTTCCAGGTCTTTGGTTTATTTTTTCGGTTTGGTTTGTTTTGGGTTGGGTTTGGTTTTTTTTTTTTGGGTTTTTTTTTTGAGTTGGCATGAGGGCATTTCCAGCATTGTTAAAGGAAGTGTGTGAAAACTACCAAGATTCTGCCAAAAAAGAGAAACACATTATATTTTGTTAACCTTATATCTGTCCTTTAGTAAAAATTGGAGTTCAATAGGATGTCAGATACATAATTTTATTTGATTTTCTGAATCCCTCTGCCAGTGAAACAGTAACACCATCATTGGAGCTAAGTGTTGGTTGCACCGTGCAAGCAATGAGGTTCTCAGTGGATACATCATGAGAGGCTCACAATTGATGCTTTCTTGCATCAATTCTTGTCACACTTTAGGCTCAATATTGCTGGCAATTTTCACAGATACTGTTGAAGTCACCTTGTGATTTGAAATGCTACTTAACTTTTAAATGACAACATATAATTAATATTAAAACCAACAAATATCTGCTGTCTTTATATTACAGCTATCATATCAGTGTTACAACCAGCAGGAAAATCACTCCTTTCCTAGCTTGCCCATCATTCCCTCTTTTCCCTTTTTTTTGCCTATGCACTTGCTTGAGAGGTGCTGCTGTTGCAAAAATTAGCCCTTATTTGTTTGTTACTTTAAAAGATAGCTGCAAACTGTAATCACAGAATTAAGTAATTATTGTGGAAGCTGAATAACARGCAGCACTTAAAGGAGGAAAAGAAGTAAATATATCAAAATAAAAAACCCACTTTTTTTGTTGCAAGAGTCTCAAGGTGTCTGTGGCCACAGTTTGCAGTGACTGCAATGCCTTTTATAATTCTCAAACACAGTCCTACTGTAAGCAATCAATATCTGGGTTGGGAGAAGCTTATCCTTTTGACCAAACCTGTAAGATTGATCACCTGCATCAGTGCTATTTTTAGAAATAATTCATCGAGGTTGTACAGACATCTTGATGCCTATAATAATAACACATTTTGAGCCTCCCCTCTCATCCCCATCACAGTTAATCTTGCTTTGGTCTTTTACAGCTGGGAAAGAATTAATATATTGAGGCAAAAGAAGCAAGAACAGGTTGTGTTGATATGTCCTCAAATTCACAGAAGCCATTTAGCATCTCCTAATAACAAGCAGAAAGTCCCTGTGGGACACAGGCAAGGTTTCTGCAGATCCAGCTGGAAGGAGCTCGACACTTTGCTGAAGTCTGTGGTTCCATGAGGCAGCACTTGGCTGTAAGGCAGATGCTATTCCCTGTTCGAGGAAGTAGCAGAGTCTTCCTATTGTCTATCCCTCCTGTTTCTTAGGACAGAACTTGCTCCACCCTATTCTTCTTGTCTCCTATTTGTTCCCAAAAGCTAGGAGAAAGGAAAACTGAGGTTTTCTGAAATGCTGTTGGATGGCAGAAGGGGCTGCCTTTCGCTGGAAGTCAGTAGGAAAGGCTGATCTGGATCCTAGAAAGGGATGCAGACAACAAGRCTGCTCAGAGAACACGTTGGGAGTGATCCTGCAAGGTTTGGGAGGGAGATAAAAACACTTCTTTCATCGAAATGGGGGAAGGGGAAAGGGATCTTAGATTAATGGGATGGGCTGGGGAAGAGAGAAATACAGGCCACTAAACCACTCATAATCTTCTGAAGTTTCTTACAGTCCCTTGAGCCTGATTGACCCTTATTTAATAGAAGCTCGTTGTAATTCCTGTGGGCTTTTGTGTTCTGTCTCTCATCCACATTACTGCCTGAAATTCCATGACTGCCTAAGACTTCTCACGCATGGAATATTATTAAGTTCCACTCAGTCCTATACTAACTGTTCATGTTCTCCAGTTGCCTTTGAATTTTGCATAATTGCATAGCTTCCCTGAGCCCTTATTACACACCYGATAGCTCTTTTATTGTGAGGGGAACGTTCTGTCATTCATTTCCAACCTCTGCTTCCTCTGGATTTTGGAAGAAAGAAATAGAACATGCTACAGTTAAAACTAACCAAACCATGTGGGCTTTCCAGTTTCCCTGAAAGTATTTTGTATAGACTTCAGACTAACAAAGCTTATTGAGAAATACAAGAAAAAGTATGGTAATGTTTCTGAAGGCCTTTCTTGTAAAGATACGTTTGTTCTTTTCTGGTCGTGACAAAGTAATTTTAGCTTCCTTTTTGTAGTTATAGAAGTGGGAAGGTTCACCAAAGCCTTCACCAGAGTGTAAATCAGTGCATTAGCAATTAGCCATTTATGCAATGATGTTTAATTTCTGAAATGATGTAACTCTAATTTCAGCTCGATGAAGAGTAAGAAGTTGATACAGGGTTGCCTTCACCAGATGACCAGTATGATCCTCTTTATTTCCAGTTATTTCATCCCCACTGCTAATGCAAGAACAAAAACAACCAAAACGCTCAAAGGACATATGCCTTCTTCACCAGAAAAACACAGACTTACAGGTAATAAGCTATTTATTTTTTTTTTTAGATCAAAGGAAATATTTACATGTCAGTGTACAGTTTGACTTGGATTCCAATTGAAAGTTGAGGTTTCCTGTTAGTTTCTGTGATATTAGGCCAAATCTATAAAGGATGGAAAAGTGTCTACTGTTTTTTGATTTTCAGAATGCACAGCTGAAGAATAAGGGAAGAAACAGGTACGGCTTGGATGAAGATAAAATACTTACGGGGATGCTAAATCACAGCAGTATCTCTTCTCTTTATAGCATAGAGGTTAACACTTCACAATAAGCATAATGAGAGTAGCATTAATTCCCCCATTAATTAAGTCAAAACACGGCTTTCAATGGGGAAAGCAGATTAGTTACAAATCAGGAGAGAAGCCCCCTGCTCTATCCCAGAGCAGCTGACCATTCTGCACCTTTTTCAGAAGAAAAATATAATCCATATCCTTGTTTACCAGATTTCTTTCTGAGCCATGGAAATTACTGCAAATGAGTATGAAAATGACAATAGAGAAATTGAATGTTCTCGATTGGAAGTTCAGAGGCAATTTAAGCTGCTCTTTTAAGAAGAAAAGAATGTCAGATTTCTCACTGTGTGATTATATAGGCATTCTGGACAATTTTTATTTGTTCTTGTTTTAGAATTGTGTTTCTAAAGTTGATTTATGTCTCAAACTGGTTGCTGATGTTAGAAGACCAATTCATAAGAATAAGTTCTTTTGGCTTGGGAAGCTCCAGTGCAGAATTTTTAATGGTTGATTGTTGTGGATCATTAAACTCCTTTTTGGAATAGTGTTGAACTGGCATATGTGGGGGGGCTTATTGGTCTGAACTACTTTAATGCGTATTGGAACCAGATGGGATGATTTTATAGGGGATGTATTGATTACTTTTATCTTTCTGTGATACTTTAAAAATTTTAGTTTTAAAAGTGTTCACAAGCAAAGCTTCTTGTACTTATCCTTTTCTACAGAAAGGAAAGGAATTCAAACTACTCTTTTAACCACGGCAGAGTATTTCTTTGTCTTTATGGATGTTCTGTGTTATTGGTAGTTCTCTGTTGACCTCCCTTTCATCTTCAAAACTGGTTTTACTGTGGAAGATAAAGAGATTATGATTTAATTATAAGCTGTGAGACAACACGTATTATTTTGAGAGCAAACTGCATGACAATGGAACRCTGATAATTACACGGTAATTTTTGTTACAAATCTGGTATGTCCACATGATAACATATCTTGCCATATGCATCTTGACATGAATATCACTGCTGCTGCAATCTCACCCAGACCAGAGGAGTGTGATAGAATGGAAATGCATCGAAATAACACAGGAGAGAGCTATGTTCATGCAATAACAGCCCTCCGGGTTCCCAGACAGTTCAGGCCTCGAGGCTTTGTAGTTACTCTTAGAATTAAATTGTCAGGGTAAGAGATGCTGTAATTTTGTAAGAGTTGTGAGGGAAGAAGGTGTCCAGTGGTTCCCTCCAGGCAGGGCTGCAGACCCAGGGGTTGGGCTGTTGTTGAGTGGGTTGCTGCCAGCTGGAGCAGATTTTAAACTGGGGGAAAGAAGCTAAAGTCTGCATGGATGAGGGAATTAGTAATCGAGAAGAATATTCCCCTATACACTTCAGATTAGCCATTTTACTGTTTCTTACTCTCCAGAGCCAAAATCTTAGGAGGGCAAACCATTGAGAATGCTGTGTTTTTATTTTTGATCTCTGCAGCAAGCAGCAATGAAAATTCTGACAGCTTAATCAGCCAGTATTATGTAAATGTGTGGAAAATTACAGTAGTTGATGTTTGAAGAGGGTTGTCAGCAGTGAAAGTGTTTATAATGTTTGATAAAGTTACGGATTTTTTTTTTGCAAACAAGTAAAAATAAAGCATGCATCACCACAATTTTCCATACATTTAAGTTTTAGATTCCCAGTGAAATTCAAATTCAACTGTATCAGTTTTCTCTAATCAGTGCAAGTGGCTGACCTGTGTTTAGTGCTGGTGTAATACATTCWTGTATTGATTGTGTTCACTCTCTTCAATTGTTGAAAAAAACAATGAACAAAATGAAGGAGAAAAAAAAAGCTGGCAAAAGACAATCATCAGCACCCAAGGGTCTTCAGCACCCTGATTGCTCTGTAAGTGCAGAAAAATGGGCAGCAGAAAGCAGAACCTTGTGCTGGCAGTCTGGATCGGTGCTGTTTGAGGTGCCACACACACAGACATTGGCTTGGGCAGTAAAAACCTCACTGCAACTCCGAGCCTGACCAAAGGGCTCGCTGGTGTTCCTCTGCTCCCTGGGAAACCTCTTCAGGGTGCGTTGATACTGGCAGGACAGGAATAGCACCTTGGGAGGAGCTGTGATATGTGAAGTCACGTACAGATGCAGATTTTTCACTGATGTCCTGCACTGTCTTGTTCTTCGTGGTGGTTTCACAGCATGGCTAAGAGGGTGATAATTCAAGCTTGTGCGGCAGCTTCATCTTGATGAGACAGTTTGCTGTGGTGAGACTTGCTTGTATGGGTGTTTGATCCGAAAGAGGCAGAAGCACATGGAAAAGGTGGGGATAATGCCTTAGGAAGTGAATTAGCTTTGGTGGGGGGGGCAATGTGTGCTCAAAGAATAGTGCATTCACATGGAAAAATGTAGAAAATATGGACCTCCTTATCTGCCTCTAGAGAGGGATGTTTAGCTGTGATGACTTCACTGTGTTGTGGTTTTAGTCATTCTTTTTTTCTAAATGTCCCTGAAATGGCAGAACAAGTGAGATTTAGCTGAGATTTAGAAATAAATAACCATTGTGGGTTTAACTATCAAAAATGAAATAGAGTTACCCAAGGCTTACAAAATTCAATGCAAAACCTGGAAATTAAGAAGCAGGGAATGGAAAATAGCTGCAGTATTTCCATCACTGGATGTTAAAAMCAAAAAATYACAGAATCATAGAATGGTTTGGGTTGGAAGGGACCTTAAAGCTCATCCCATTCCACCCCCTGCCATGGGCAGGGACACCTTCCTCCATCCCAGGTTGCTCCAAGCCCCATCCAACCCGGCCTTGGACACTTCCAGGATGGGGCAGCCACAGCTTCTCTGRGCRACCTGTGCCAGGGCCTCACAGCAGACAGACAGGATCTCTTTGTGCCGATGAGTACATCGGAATTGTTGCTGATTTCACAGTGAAAAGTAAAGTAATATTAAGGTTTTCATACTGAAAGACATTAGCGTTGCACTTTGGAGCACATGGTTGTAGACACAGAAATCCCAGTATAACCAGGACGTCACAATGTGATTCAGAACTGGTAACTTTCACTGTTTCAATAGTCCTCCACCCTGTTGATTACACTTCTGTTTTAGCAGCTCTGAAAAAGAATTACTTCATGGATTATTTGATTGAATTTCTACCTAGACGTCCATATAGTGTAATTCAAGGAACTTTGATTTTTCATTGCTCCAAAATTGGAAGTTGAAAAGTGGTAGCATGTATAATTGCATGTCACAGTGCCCAAAATCTACCTGACTTGCAGGTACATTTCCTTGATTTTCTTTTGGTGTTGTAGGTTASCTGCATTGTTTTGAAATAGTAAAAAATACTTCAGAGCTAACGTGCATAAAAAGAAGTATTTCATGTACTGTACTGCTCTGGAGASAATTTTTTTGGTACTATGCAATTGCTTTAGCCAACTTACAGCTCTGTTAGTTGACATATATCAACAAAAATAGATGCAGACAGTCAATTATTTGAATTATGTTCAAAGGTATTCTCATCTCTGTTTTATGAGAGAAGAARCTTTAACGGAGTAAAGCTTTTCCTATGCCAATTACGAGTGTGCAGAGCTGCTGAGAGGAAGGAGCAATTCAAGCCAGGGTTTTGGGGTTTGTTTGTGTGTTTGTAGTTTGTTTGGTTTCTTACATTGCTGTCAAAAATCATACATGTTAGAACATTAGATTACTTTAGGGATAAAAAGTGCACTYACTTCAGCCTTTTCGTTTGAACATAGTCCTGCAAAAACCAGTGTGCAAAGTATACAAAATGGTGACGCTGCTTTATAGGGAGAGAAGAAAAATTCTGGGTAGAGCTCTTATAAGGGTTTTCTGTGGTTCCTATTAAAAATTTCAATAATTCTTTCTTAAAATCAATCCACTGYATAGCAAACACTGCACAGTGAGTGGAAGTTTTTGCTTCCTGGAGTAACCAGTGTGTATTCACTCCCATGGCATGGCTGAGCTTTGTCTGCTGTCCCTATATAAATAGATTTGGGATTGATCAAATCAGGGAAACTGCCTGTCCCTGCTTAGGGATTGGGAAAATGTACATCCTGTATGGATTTTGCCTTGCCAGACTACTTAGGGGCATTCATGGTGTAGTTTTCATGTTGAGAACACATCCCATTGCCACCACTCTTATATAGCTGATAAGTTTAATAAGCCATAAAACAATTTTGCGCTTAAAAGTTTTCTTCCCTTAAGAGCTTTTTTTAATGTAGCTTGATTTACTGTAAGGTAATGGGACCTCCTCTTCTAAATCACCAAGATGTTTGTGTATGTTTATAATTTAAATATCAAATGCTTGGTCTAAATTTTCAAGTATAAAAACTGAAAGCTTTGCTTTCTGTATTAATGGTAAAATACATGCTAAGAAAAGTGGGTTTAGAACGTATATTAAAAAAAAGGAGCCTAACAGTCACATACTGCTTTATAATGTCAGCTTTTATAATTACACTCATTTTGATTACTTGGAAACCTTGATTTTTTTCATCAGAATGTTCCGGTCTTCTTTCACTTTTTTTTTTCCTTTGTGTGTGAATGCATGTTATGGTTTTGGCTTAGTGAATAGAACGGAAGAAGCTTCTCGGGTTGGAAGTGGGAAGACCCACTATAAATTTCTAAATAATAGTTTATCTAATTTTTTATTAAAATGATAAAATACCTGCTRCTGCACAGCTGTAATCAAAATTCAGTAGACAAAGGCTTTTTCCTGAACTGCACGTTCATAAGGAACCTCTGTCAGACATCAATTAAATCACAACTGATAGTAACATATTAGTAGAGTAGGAAGCATCTTTATTTTAAAAAGAAAACAACAAAAACAAACCCAAACCCAACCAACCCCTCCTTTCATTTGTATAAAAAGACAACTTACAACAGTAATGCATTTTTAAAATAATGATGTGAGGGAAGAAGAAAGAATCCTTAATAAAATTAAGGGTTTATCAAACCTTATTCCTGGGCTGAAAAGCATGTTTCTTATATGTAGTTTGCATTATATGAAGTGTTATCAATTATTAAAAAATAATCCCTGGCTCCACAGTTACCTACTTCTGCTCAAATTGACTTGTCAAATATTTGACATTCAGATTATTCTCCCTGTTTGAGTGCAAATGCAGAGACTGTTATGGAAAAATACAAGCATTCAGAAATTCAGGCTTTTCACTGGAACTTCACATTAACATTTTAATAGTTTTCTTAATGTTATGAAAGCACAGAGTAAAGAAAAATAAAGGTAAACTAACATAGCTTCTTCTGGTGACCAACATACTTGTTTAGATGCTGAAAACTGTTTTTTCAGATTATCAAAGGACAAAGTTGCAAAGCACCAGGTGCTCTTTAGTTTATTGCAAAATGGAGTTGATTGCTGTTCTGGCTGCTTTCCTGATTTTCGTAGTCTTCATTAGAATCATCTAATAAAATGCAAGCTGAATCAGCATTTTGATTAAGGATATTGTTCTAATAATAAATTAATAGCTTTTTTGCCTTTTGAGCAAAATAGCAACCAGAGAACTCTTAAAGCTTTTGTTTCTATGAGCCTTATCTTCCCAGACAAGTACTGGAGCTCACAAATTTCCTTCATTTGACTGGAGCATGAGGATAACTGCATTCCATGGCAGCTGTGCTATTTAACATTGTCCTTAAGAACTGAAAGATCTAGCTGGAAGCCACTGGAAAAACTTCTGTAATGAGGAGAATAGTGTAGACTTATAAAATGAAGACCATTTATTTAAGCAACAAAATCAAAATCAGCAACTAAATCCCAATCAAATCTCTGAATGACATGAACAGAGATGCACACTAGGACAGAGTGGAAGTATTGGATATGTTACCCCCTTTGTCACCCTTAGTTGATCACCTCTTGGTATTTAAAAATATCTCAACAGACTAAAGCAGGCTTCAAGAAAAATACCAGCAATAATATGAAGGATTTGGGGCTGTGCTATTAGTGATCATTTCCACTCATTCTGTCATTATCAAGAACCTTTAACAAGTTGCCAACAGTCCAGAGCTCCGATATTTTTCCTTCTATTCTCTTTCTGGTTTACGGTTTCTTGTGCAATAGTGTTTGTAAATTTGACATGTCAGTGTTTTGCAAAAAGCTGCCTCTGCTGCCCACGCTGAGCTTAGCACAGGTGAGTGGACATTGGACAGAGAGGCCCCTGCTCATGTCCCGAGCAGGGAATGTCATTTCTGTGATCTCCAGGCCGAGCAGCTCTGGCTGCCTTAGGGATCTTTCTCTTAAACCCATTTCCTCTGTTATCCCAGTTTTTCCAGTCCCCGTAGGAGAGGAACTGCTTAGAGTGGCTTTTCTGCCAAACCTAATTGCTTCTTGTTTGGGATGGGCAGCTGGAACTGTGAGGTGCCACCCCAGCCTGGCCTACCCTTCTAATTCTTTTCCCCCTAGGAAATAATAAAGGCTATTTTGTTATCCCAACTTAAAAACAATCAATGGAATTAAAATGAACTGTCACCTAACAGAAATGCAAATGTAATCTTCTTTAGTAATTTCTCTGCCCTTGCTCATCAACAGATACCTTTAAAGAGCTCTCTGCATACAAGATTGCCTTCTATTTATCTCTGTTTATCTCTGTTTCATCTCCTGAGAGTAGTGATGCCTCCTGATTCTTTACAGACCCTACCAGACTTACCTCAGTAATTTAAGATGATKCTCAATGACTTTCACCCAAAAAAAATGCATTAAATATTTCTGACAGTCAGAGCAGTGAGATGTTGGGTAAAAGAAAACCCAACAAATTACTCCTCAGAAAAATAGACTCTAAAGATGGAATATAGAGATAATCTTATTTCAGCTTATTAATTATGCCTTGTAAGCAATGAATCAAATCACTTTGCTGTATAATACAATTACTGCTGTAATTTGTAGTCATTACAGTTTGCGCTGAGGTATAATTGCATAATTCATTTTCTGCAGGTTATTGACAGAGAAGGTCTTAACAACTTCAGCGTGGAGACTTGCTTTGGGTTTGCTACAGTTTAATTTGCAGATCATTAGCACAATAGACCTAATAGCTTGTTGTGTCTACCCATCAAGGAGTTATTTATGTTCAGATCAGGCACAAAAGAGAAAGATTAAGAAAAGATTCAAGGTAGAGACATTACCTGGTGCCTTGTTCCCGTTATAGTCCTTAGGTTCTGTTGTGTCAGTGCATCATGTCCTGGGCACACTTAATTCTCTGGTCAGCTGTATTTTTTTAGCAGGTTGTTTGAATACRGGGTGGCTGTTCTACCTGCAATGAATTATTTCAATAAACAAGTTAATATTTTGGCATAGTCTTCTGAGTCTGATTAATGTTGATTAAATCAATTGTGATTTGATAGAAATAGATTTTTAAGTGTCAACTTTCCCATCAAAAATGGAGCACAATAAGTGCTGTTACAAGTTAAGGAGCTATTTTTGCAGGGAAGGAAGGAACTCTCAGCTTGTCCTCTGCTTTCTTTGTTACTTTCCTGCTAGCTGGCATCTGCCACAGAATAAAATACAACARATAAGTCATATTCCAATTGTGGTTTTTGTTCTGATTCTGCTAAATATGTATGCTGGCTCTTATTCATGGTGGGTTTGGTTTTTGGGGTTTTTTTTTGTCTTTGATGCCTCTCTATAGTATTTTAAGAGTGATTAGTTTTACACTTATTCCAGCTCCCTCACAAATAACACTGATATTTTTCCTTATCTACTGTTTCTCTTTTAAATTACAAAGACAACAACAAAAAACTATTGCCTTTATGAATGCAGTCAGTGCTCCACATATTGCAACATACAGGCTATAAAGGCTTCACTTAAGAAGATATTCATAAGTGGTTTTTCAAACTTGTTCAAATTTCAAAACTGTTCCTATTGAAAAAAAAAAATGAGGGGATGATTCTGAAAATCTGTCATGTGCGGTGGAACTGATATATTGGCAGGTTTGGGCATTTAGATTAATCAGCTCTTCCAAGTAAATATATATCACTTGGTTCAGATAAGTTTAGTTATATAATTTTCCTATAAATCATGTTTGGAAGATCCTTTTATTGCTAAAGTCTTACCTGAGTGTTGGGTGGTTTGGATTTCTTATGTAATCTGACAGTTTATAATTTCAAAGTGTTTTACAAGTATAACCAATTAATTCCAGAAGCTTATAAATAGGACAGTCTTGGACTAATTTTTGTSTTCAGCCAAATTAAGATTTTGAAGCCTGAGAAATGCCTGAGTTATTCAGATGTTATTGAAAGTTTTCATGGTGGCAAAACATCATGGCCTTTATGCTTATCCTGATTTATTTTTAAAAAAGGAAGAGATATATATACCTGGCCTCCTATATAGCATAAAATCAAAATTTTAAATGTTAGAACAACAAGAAAATAAGTTATTGTAGTGAGTTGTGTGCATGTTGCTGTTTGCTTACATCTCTAATATACATGAAATGTAACACAAACAGTGCACAAAGCTGCAATATGGTCATAAACTGGAAGTGTTCAGTGACAGCGATATTGGGAGTTTATCTCTTCTTGATTAAAACCTGGAATTCCCTTTGCTAACATTCCTCACAAGAAGCTCTCTTGTGAGTTATGGAAAAGTTAATGCAGTAGGAAAAGGGAGAAAATTATTACCATACTCTGCCAGGACGAGTTAAGAATCAGAAACCCGAGAAAAGGAAGCTCTGATACGAATGAGCTGCTGTGTGATGAGTCTGTGGTGGAAGTTGCCATTGTTAATAATTGGGAGCATGATTAGTTATCAACCCAAGGACATTATGCCAACAGAATTTGTTGGCTGGGAGCAGATGAAGCAGACAATGGTTGCAAAAAAGATGGGACAAACTTTCTGGTTACCAGCAAGCGAGCAGAGCCGGGTCAGGGCCATCAGCACCATCAGCATGGAAAACATTCCCTGCACAGTGCACTCTGCCAAGGCAGCAAAGTGTTCCCTGCCCACCTGCCAGAGCAGCACAGAGGTGACACTGCTGGGAAAGCACTGGCAGAGGTGGGGGGTTGGTGAAAACTSTGCTGACAGAATCTCAGCAAATGACTGCCATGCAAGGGAGGACTCTTTGCTTTTGCCATCAGCAGCATTTCTAGAGCTGTTGCCTCCCTGCTGGAAACAAATCCTGTTGTTCACATCCACACAAACATGGACAGGGATTTCAGTCAGGACATCTGTCATTTTCTAGGTCAAACAATTGCAGTAACCTTGCTGTTACTCATCCTGAGGATGAGATTGCAATGTGAAGTACAGTTTACACAGGATGACATGGCAGATGGATTGCCAGAAGGAGACAGAGCTTGGTCTGCCACAGAGGTTCCTCAAAAACATCATTTCATCTTTGTTTTGTTTCCAGTGCATGCTCACAGGGATTAAAGAGTGCATGAATATCTTCCAGAGATAATGGTGCAAGTAAAAAGGGTTCTCAGCCGCAGCTGCTTGTTGCTGCCCTCTTTTTTGGAGATTATAGTCATGCACCACCAATCTGCTGATGAAGCAGTTCATGCAAATACCCTCTCATGTGTCTTGGACAAAGTTGGACAGAACAGTTTAAAGAGTCACTTTTTGCCTGAAGTGAATTAGTGAGCTTTGAGTTGGAACACATTAAAGCAGATCAAACCTCAGTATAGCAAATGGACTCCTCTGGGCAGTTCTTGCAACACCCACTTTGCCCAGCTCGGGATCCCAAGGTGGAAAATTCTCTCTCCTTGCACAAGTGACTGCAGTGAATGTGATTGGGCTTGTTTGGAGTCAAATATTCAGTTCACTTGAAATTGCCAGGATAAGTTAATTATACCAGCTCCATGCACAGCCTTATCATGTTTTATTTTCTGATATATTCTCATAACAATGAGGAARGATATTTTCCTCATTTGGTGTGATGCATTAAAGAATGTTACATCTCAGGAATTCTGGTTCTTTTGTTGCCAACATGACTTTCATGCAAATGCAAATAAATCTTGCTCTGTGTAGCACAGAATAGTCCTTTAAGGAGATTCAACTTCTCATGTATCCAAAAGAAAAACTGGTCGCTCATTTTCGCTTGAGGAATAGCTACCTTATGGCAGCTACATGCCACTTACATAAAATACTAATGCTCTACCCTTACAAGGTGATAAATCACATTAATTTGACCACCTTAAGCCAAGAAGAACACTCCTACTTGAGAGCTTTAACAAGAAATAAAAAAGAAAGAGAATAAAGAAAAAGCAAACTGGATGCAAGATTTTATCAAGATGCTGCTGCAGGATCAAGGATCTCCTGGCAGTATTTGTGATGGATTTATGATTGCCATTTTGGTGGTGCTTGAGTTCCTTACTGACTGTAATCTGTCGTTATTATACTATTTCCCTTTGCAAATAAAAATGAAATATGTAGATAAAGCAACCCGAGCAAGGACTTCTCTATTTGCAGTTGAACATGTTTCCCAGTTGCTGGCTGTTGTCCTTTTCCTTCCGCTACTATTTCTGCTGACAATCAGAATCTATTTTAATGACCGAGTCTCTTACTGTCTCCTTCTCTCTCWGCCCGTGCCTGTCTAGGTATTGTAAAGAGATCCAATGGATCTCCTGGAACAGTGACCTTGGCTTATCTGAGCAATTTGGGTATATTGTAATATCGAAATAATAACTTCAATTGCCTTCTAGATTGAAATATTTAGAATTTGAATATATTTTACCTCTGTATTGTAAGTACTTTGTGTGTTATTTTATGGCTGTATCTTTATTTYTGAGCATGGCTTTTCATAAACATTGAATATTAGTTGTAAAATTGAAAGTTGGGGGGTTCTGGTAAAAGAACTGGCTGTGCTCATAAGCTGTTGTGAGTACAATTATTCATAATAAATGTAAGCTGAGATTAAATGTGGGCAGTAAGGTGAAGGGAGGCAGAAAGAAAGCTTCTTGTATTTGACCCAAGCAACAGCATCTGGGAAATTTGGACTCAAGATTATGAAAATTAACATGTTCTGATTAAGCTGATACTACACAGAAACCATAATTATTTTTTCACACTTACTGTGATTATTGAAAATTTCTTTTAATTGACCATTCTAAATTACTATGTTTTCATGCACAGTAATAATTTCCAAACACTATCTCCTGAGAGTTACATCCAATGTCTTGCACTGTATTTAAGGAAAGTAGAAGTAATTATATTCCTTACTTTTTGCATGTGACTTCTTTTTTAAACTACTGTTTAGAAAAAAAATCTTTTAAAAAGTTGCCATAAGGACCTGCAACCAAATAAAGTTATTCCATTCTTTTCCTTGATACAAACTTTATCCTCAGAATGCAGAATTCAAATTGTAGAGCCTCAGAAATTCTTTGAAAAAATAATAATGGCAAATGTTGCTATGGTTACAGAGCCATTCCCATTTGCTTTGCTTTTCTGCCTCAGTAATGAAAGTGGAATGAGAGATTTTTATTCCAACTGTCGGCATGATGCTTTGTAGGGGAAATTCATACCCCACTAAATACTTCTCCATTAATTTTTGAAACCAGAATATTTTGGGAGTTGGTCTTCCTGAAGCTGTTTTCCCCTGTTTTCTAAATAAAGTTGATTAAAGACAAATATAGTCTTAAAAGCTGCAGCGAAAGTGTGAGTTTCACTCACAATTCAACTTGGATAAAGGACAGATGCAATTTCTATTCTTCCTCAGTCTAACACCCCTTGGGTATAAAATACCCAGCTTGTCTTGAGTTGCCTTAATTTATTGAGTTACCATAGTCTCAGGAGTGAGTGGCACTGACTTTTTTTTGGGGGATTGAAGCACAGGATATTCTTAAGATTTCTTGAGCTCATGTGGAACAGATAAAGTAGTGTTCTGGGATGTCCAATTTTATCCCTCTGGGTTGTTGGTTTTTTTCTTCGTACATTTATGATCAACTTCCAGTTCCTTGTCCTTCCAATAACACAAACCTCTGTGACCCCAGAAAAAGAGCTTACAATGCTTCACTTCCCAAGGTACTTTCCTTACTGACAAGTAATTTCTAGCATGGCAGAATTTAAATGTTTGTGAAAAGTCTTCTGATTTTCTTATCAACAAAAGCATCATCATCAGCTTTTCCTGAGGATGAAAATACGTTTGGAAGCAGCCACTGCCAGGGTAATGCAGCTGAACTGCTCTCCTGAGGACAATAAGCAACCTCTTTTAAGGTAGCAATGATATGGCATAAATGTACCCTCTGAGGACAGAATAACCGAGCCATTTCCCGGGGGGGTGTTACAATTCTGCTGCAGAGAGCTTTCTGTGGAAAGATGATGCAAATAAAGGCTGCTTGTCATAGAAACACACCAGAGATTGTGCAGGGGGTTCAGGGTTCGGGGTTTTTTCCCCAAAACTCCCRCTTGGGAATGAGAGCAGGTTTCCATTTCACAGAAGCTGAAGAGCTAGACTGCTTTACACAGCCCCATTAGGATGAGAGTTTTTGCTTGGCTGTCTGGATAGAATACACATTTGAGGTGGGGATGTCACCGTGGCCATCACTAAGGCTTTCTGATACTTTTTTTAGTAACAAGCAGTTCTCACAGGCTCACAGCTTTGCCAAGCAGCTATGTGAATTTKTCCATTCTGAATGGCTTTTCTAGATTCTTAGGCACACTCCCACGCAGAGATATATTCCCTGTAATGCTTTGTTCGAGTTTATTTTATTATTTCAGCCAAAGTAGTTGTGGTTTCTCTGAGAGTTAACCTGAGGAAGTAGTATAGTGTTGTTTTGTTATTTTCGGGTATATTTTTAGTTTGGATTTTATTTTCCSTTCATTCTCTTGAGCCTTTGATTTTCAGAAAACTTCGACTTTGCTGCAGAAACTACATTTGATGGAYCTTAGCACTGCTCTGCCTTTGCTGCCCCCATGAACACATCTCCACATTTTCCAAACCACAAGACTAAGAACTTCAGCTAATTCTTGGACAGGTACATTGTTGATGAAGTCAAGCCCTTCACAACTTTTTCTGCCTGAGCAGGCTGCATATTGTCTGTTCTCACRCAGCACCTACATGTCCAGACTCTTAATGAACTTCCTCTTCAGACTATCTGAGCACGCAGGAAAGGGAAAGGACTGGAAATTTGCCATCCTGGAGTGCAACAGCTGCCCCATGGTGCTTCAAGCTGGAAGGAGGGGAGCAGCAAGAGAGCTCTTGGTAAGGGCTGGGAGCTTGTGTTCTTGTGGGTCCCCTGCTGATGTGGTGGGAAAAAGTAGGGCAGGATCTGTGTGTAAGGGACAGAAGCCTAAAAAAGCAACAGCTACTGTGACCTTGGTCTGGGAACGTTAGTTTTAGAACCAAACAGCAGCAAAGGACACGAAGCAGTTTCTGATGGAGATATAAAGCTTGCTTAGATTGCTTAGATTTCATGGTATTTGCTGACAGCACAGAACTGGGGAGATAAGGGAACCTTTTTGATGTGCAGGCAGAGCTCAAGAGTTTCCAGCACTGTAGAGAAATAAAATAACCTTTTTTTTTTTGCGCTGGCTGTTGACTGGGCACTTGAGAAATGGGGTGGAATGGAGGAGAGGAATTGCAGAAATTTTAGAAATGGGAGTTAAAAGTTGAGAATTCAAGAGGACTGCAGATATGAAGGTGAGTAAAAAGGGCTGAGAGGAGTCTGGTATTTCAGGAGGGAGAAGTGGGGGACCCATGAGATTTTCAGACTGCAGTTGACAGAATAAACATTAGGGAGAGCAGAATAAAGATCAGCAAGGAATATAGTAGAATGAGTCTAGTTTCAGAAACAGGAAAAAGAGTTTATCCACATAATCTTCTGGAGTCTGGATTTAGAGCTGCACAATAGCAGACAAATTAGCCACCAATAGCTTCACACTGCCAATGTCACCCGTGCCAGACAGGGTGATCTAGTTTATTACTTTGCTGCCGCTCCTATGCAAAGGAATGGATTATCAGCATCCAATGTTTAGCTGCATTTCTTCAGTGAGAGTCAAATTACAAATTCCTTAAATCTGTTCAGATTAGGAAGCAATGAAGGGGGTTAATGTACAGTAGAGCACAGATGATATTCACTGCTCAGTGTTTACAATGACTGACCCCTCAAAAGCACAGAAATGGGCACTGGAGCCTTGACAGACAATTGCAGACCTAAATACTTTACCGAAACACCCTTGTGATATGCTTAAAAAAAAAAAATCGTTTTTGTCCAAACTTGTTATGGAGGCTGCCTTAAACAATAAATGTTTCTGATTCTTACTTACTAGCTCTCTGTCAAAGAATTTGGACATTCTGTGCAATATCATAATCTAAGAATATTTTAAAGATTCTGAGTAACTTGATGCCTAAAGCTTCTTTGACAGAAAAAGTAACTTATTCAAGTTTAAGTTTTGTACTTCTGTGAAATTAATCTTCAAATATTCGACTGAAGTTTTGAGACGTCTCTCTTGATTTCATGAGATGTGAAGCATTTAATTAAAATTGACTTAAAATCTAAAGAAATACATGGAGAACTGGTTCAGATAACTTAAATATGGGGTAGGGAAAGACTTTATATATTTGCATATTTTATTACTGGATATAAAAAGCAATTTTTCAAATAAATGCTAGTTCTTCTGAGTCTTCCGCYCATTTATCCGTAGAAAGATCAAACAGAGTATGAAATTTCAGAATGCTCTSACTTCCTAAGCTGCATTAAAAATATTTTAGTTCTGGCTGTCCAATGTAAGTTACTGGAGGATGTTCTGTGATTTAATTGGTCTCTACTGGTTTTATGCTCAAAGGACAGTTTCTTTGAGATAGCTAGCAAAACTCTTCTAAGAAAAATAGCAATCAATATCGAAGAGGGGGTTATTAAAGAAAAATGTTATCTTCTTTGTCTAGCTCAGTTTAAATTTTTATACATTTTTTCAATTTTAGTCACTGAAATAATTTTTTTAAATTATTAATACTGCTCTGTCTGTAATTTTATGCCCTTTGTTGTTTTCTATAACTGACTTCAATATAGGATAAGAGTTACTGAAGTTTAGATTGAAATCCTTTGCCATTTCTAAAAGCAGATAGAATTCCCACTTACCCCAATGCCTGAACTTCTGAGAACTGGAAGAACAGCGTGTGCACTGTTCCCACTGTGCACTGGGTGCATCTGCAGAGAGTTAAAGAAAGAGCATTTTAATGCCTTAAACTATCTTCCATTTAAAATTTCACAGCTGGTAATAGATGTGTCCTACTAAAAACATGCTATTCCTGTACAAATATGCCATTTTATTAAGTATAAATAATTTTGCAAGTGATTCTTTATCTTGGTTTTTGCTGTTTGCATCTGCAGATATCTAAAATTTGCCATGAGTTTGTGCATATTTGGTTGTAGTTGTCCTTTAAGTCATACCTCACACTTTCCATGACTCTGAAAGCTCTACATTTACAATTTTTTTAGATGTCCACACCCAAAAGGCAAAGGGTGATTACTGATATTGAGTCTTACTAAATACAAAGAGTCATCTTTTGAACATGTCCAGGGATTGTGACTCCACCACTTCCCTGGACAGCCCATTCCAATGCTAGACCACTCTTTCAAGTAAGAAATTTTTCCTTATATCCAACCTGATTATTGATTCTTACTTAAATTTTTTTTTTTTWAAAAAAAAAAGGTGATTATTGAGTGATTCTTTATATAGTGGATTCAGCCCAGTACATATACTTAGAGCTGAGTGCTTGAATAATAAGTTTTTAAAAAGTGGAAATAAAGGTGTAGAGGGAGGGCAAAGTAGTCTGCAGAACTTCAGATTTTGTTGGCAGGTGGAAACTCATTAAAACTGCACATGCTTGAGGAGGTAGTAGATATATTCTGTACTGCTCTTGAGACAATTCTCACAGAAATATTCCTGTTTCATCTGTCTGATAAATGGTGATCTTGGAAAAGAAAGTGGTTCTTTTCCAGGCAGCTGTGCAATTCAGTGCTTCATACTTCCTTTCTCTGCGTGCTGTAAAGATGAAGYCTATTGCCTTAGACATTTACAAATCAAATCTTTTCATGTCACTAACTGCTTTTAGAGAAAAGCACAGATGTAAAATCCCTGTTTGTCTCTGAAGAGAGGCCAGCAAATAGGCTACTGACAGCAAGGCTCACCACTGCCTAATCAGAATCTATACTCCAGAGCATCGCTGCAGCACTTTCCATGGAAAGGCTATTGCTTAGAATAGCYTTTCTTTTGAATACTGGAAAACAACACTGCACTTAAAATAATGTAAAAGGGACAAAGCCATAGGATGTCTAACTTTTTATTTAAGTCCTGCACTTCAAAACAAAAAATATCCCTCCATCTCCCTCTGCTCTGTGTGCAGCTTTCCGATGCTGCAGCTGGGATGTGGGTTTGGAGCTGCAGTGCAGAAGTGTGTGAATTTGGGGGTGGAGGGCTGGTAGGGATTTTTTTCTTAATTATTTCAGTTGCATTTATGGAACCACGGGCGTTTCTTTTTGCTGTGTGTGGGCACGACTGCCAACTACACATTCAGGGAAGGGCCGAAGGTTTTGAGGAGGCTCTGGAAGCGCTAGGAGGGTGAGGCCACTGCCTGCATTTCAGTTGTTTTTCACTCAGTGGTACTGGACATACACTTGCATAAAGCTTCCCCACGCTCCAAAATAATTTGGAGGTTTTTAATTAAAAGTAAATGGTAGCAATTCTGTCACTCTCTCTCTCTCTCTCTCTTTGTGAAAGGAGATAAACTGATTGAATACTGTTTTCGTTTCTGGTCTTAAATTGTAAAGCTTCATAACACGAATCCACTAGCAGAGCACTTAAAACTAAAGCAACAATGTCAATTTGATTTTACTTTAATCTAATTCAGAGGAGTAGAGCTTAAATCTTATATAACACATATGGCAATCTTTATTTTTATCTTCTGGGAGACTTACATTAAGAGTTTGAAGCAGTTTAAACCTTCAAACTGAGAATGATTTCAAGCCAAAGACTGGTCAATATTGAGACAAAAGCTAACTTTTGAGCCTTCAGCAGATGTGGAATTGCTTTCATGAACTGACCTGCAGTTTTGTACTTTTGAGRTATAAAGATGTGAGTGGCATTGAGATGACAGTGTATAAAGTTCTTTCCTCCACAAAAGCATAGCGTGTTAAAATTGCAAGTGATAGAGGAGGCTTTTTTTGTCATGTAGTAGGAAATATTCTGAGTGACTCCAGCATGGTTTTCCTCTTGTCAACAAGTTAATTTGAAGAAAAATAGCTGTGCTTCCAAAATAATAGTGTCTCCTGTCATAGAAATGCTGAATACTTGGTTCTGCTACAAGGATTTTTATTAGAGAGAAGCAGGACTAATTTACAAACATCAAGAACCAGAATGTGATAAACCTGCCTGTGCTTGGATGTTTAGAGAATCTGCACTGTCAGTTTAGCTACAAATGTGCTGTGGCAGTCAGGAACACTTGCCAAACCTCACTGCAGCCAAAGCCCACTTTATATTCTAAAAGGATTTCTTGTTTTTCTGAGGAGGCCAAAGGTTATAAAGTCTGACTTGATGTAGTGTACGTCTCCATCATCTGAGTATTCAAAAAATAGAAGATGAGGTCCTTAAAGTCCTTTGCAGCTGTTCAGTTACACGGATTAGAAATGTACACTTAGACTTCTTTCATGTGGTATTTTCATTTGAGACATACAAAAGAGGTGGAGGGAAAGAATGAAGCAGCACTAAAGCATTAAAAAGGTTTTAAGCTCATCCTAAAAAGAAACACATTTCATACATCCATCAGCTACRTTGCCTGTGGGCATTTTTAAAATTCTGAAAGTCCAACACCTTTTTGATAGTGTTTGCTTATAAATATGTATTGTAATTCACTACTTCATTCACTATTTTGCACTGATGCAAAATATTATGAATTCATAATTGTTCACACCATGGCTGGAGACCTACATGAGTTTTGATAATGATTTTTGATAATGATTTCAAAAACTTCTCTAACTCTTAGCATAGATTTTAACTATTTGCTTCGCTTTGTATTCTAACGAAGTATGGAAATAGCTACAAAAACTGATAGCGTGTGCTCCTGGGTCTGCTTTTGTCATGGCCTTTATTTCTACTTTCACTTAAGAAAAAACACATCATTATGGCCTCCCTGCCACCTTTGTGAAAGCAAGCTATTACTATTCTGTCTCTTGGATATTTTTGAGAATATCCATGTGGACTTTTTTGTCGTTGTTAAACTCATAACATCCTAAGACACCTCCCAAGGCATTCCCTATCAACATTCAGTCCTTGTGATGCAAAAACTATATGGCATTTATAGTGCAAAGTTGGTTTAATTTGTTGTTTCTTCAGCAGCAAATGAGAGGATCTATTTTTAAATATAAGGACACCTTCTTGTCTCTAGTAAAAGACAGAGCAGTGGTAACTGTGCTGCAGCAAATGAGGCTGCAGCTCTGTAATTGGGGAGCTGAGCACAGGGTAATTATGACCTCTAAATTGGATGTTATGTTTATTTGAACACATATGTATCCCAGTTACAAATCAGTACTAAATTATAGAAGTCAAGGCCTTCTTTGACTTGAAACAGCTGCTAAAGGCAGAAATCAAATGCAGGGAGACACCTGACAGAAATTCACTTCTGGAGAGCTGTAGTAGGAGCTTTCAAACACCACTGAGTTCTTTTACCAATATTTTTGCTTTGACTTTTATCAGTTTAAAGGCATTACATGATTCCCTCTGAAAATAAAGATATCTAAGAAAGATGAAATAAGAGAAAAATCTATATCTGAATGTATTATTTGCCTGTTGCCTCAGAGAACAGTTCATTGCTGCAGTGGTCTAACGAGCCGCTCTGTGCTGGCACTCCACTCTGACTGCATTCCTAATGAAACAGTTCTGCTCTCTCCAGTCACAAACAGCATTTCTGTAGTGACACACAAAGGCAGCAGATTTTACTTTTGATTCCACAAGAAAAGTTTGAGAGTATTCAGAACTCCCAATTTCAGCACATACACAGCAAATCTGCTTGGACAGGATGAACCAAGCTTCCTTGGAAGGGGAAGGCATTTTACACTTAATGTGGAAGTAGCTGCCGCCTAAGACTGACACGGATGGTTATTTCAGGGTCAGTGATCTTTATCCTTCCTGGGAACTTCCCTATCCATTCAGCGAGAAAGAAGTAATATTGAAAATAAAAGTGCTGTAAAGTAACTGAGGTAGTGAGAGAAAGTGAGGGAGGGGTGACACTCAGGTAAAACTATGACTGCAGTTAGAATCATAAAATGATTTGGGTTTGAAGGGACCTTAAAGCTCATTTTGTTCCACCCCCTGTCATGGGCAGGGACACCTTCCACTATCCGAGGTTGCTCCAAGCCACATCCAACCTGGCCTTGGACCTTCACAGTTCTCTGGGCAACTTGTGCCAGAGCCTCACCACCCTCACAGGGAAGAATTTTTCCAACATCCAGTTCAAACTTACTCTCTGTCAATTTGAAGCTGTTCCCCCTTGTTCTGGCACTATATGCCCTTGTAAAAAGTTTCTTGCTAAAAGATATCTATGCAAAAATAATTTATTTTTTCTACTCACTTTCTCAATTTCTGCTAACCTGAGGTTTTCTGAGGGA
Organism: Amblyornis subalaris; assembly: GCA_018881555.1. NCBI lineage: Eukaryota > Metazoa > Chordata > Aves > Passeriformes > Ptilonorhynchidae > Amblyornis > Amblyornis subalaris. The sequence continues at coordinate 6,837,715 of JACAXG010000015.1, read as the reverse complement.
GAGACAGGAATAGCCATTAAATCAGACCCAAGATCTTCCTTCTCTCACCCCTTAATGAATGCCATAAAACCCAGCCTGCTGGGTCTCTCATTATCAGGTAATCATGCTGGACTGAAAATAACTTCACTTCTGAAGCTTTATCGGAACCTGACCTTTGCTTAAAGCCCTTTATAAATTGTCACTKTCTGATGAAACTAATCTTGGAAAAAAATCTGGCCTAGGGTTTGCCTATAGAATTTTACCTTAGACATGAGCATATGATTGTGCACATATGATTACACACACAGAGCCCTTACAGCGCTATTGATCAATCAGTATTTTCGTGAAATCTTAGTTTTATTTTCAGCCATAGGCTTTTTCCTGATTCTTTTGCATAACCGAAAAGCTTTGGGAGTTATAGATGCAGGAATAATTAATTAAAGCCTAGTGCATTTATGCCAGTATTTTAAACTTCTCAGTGGGCCATTTAGATTTTGGGAGCAAATGTGCAAAAATCTCCATCTCTTTTCGTGCCAGTCTAGTAACAGAGGAGCAGTTTCATGGCTGTGTCACTCCTTTCACGTTCTCTTTACAACAGCAGCCAGCCTTTTTTTCTTTATGCTTATTTGAACAGTTGTCTGCCAAACCCATGGACTGGTTTGTGGTTCTCTCATGTGGCAGGAAAGAGAACCAAGCCATGATTGCTTCCCATGGGAAGACAGAGGAGAAAACAGAAGAGATTTCATCTAGTAATGTCTAATATGGCCCTTTCAGGGAAGACTCTAGAGGCGTGCATGTGAGACACCAACCCTTCCTCAAGATCCTACTGAAATAAGACACATCCTGAAATTATCTTGCTTAGCCTCGGGGCCAAGGACTGTCCGGAAAGCATCCCTAAATATCAATACAGGGGCTACAGCCATGTGCTATACTTCCATTGTTCAAATATATTTTGCCAGCCTGTTGAACAGTTGGATACCTAAAAAATCCACTAAATTCCTATTCTTAAAAATGTAGCTCGAGCAAAATATTAGGAAAACTGGATTTCCTTGTTTTACTTTGAAAAGTATTCAGATTAGATATCTTAATAAAAGTTTCCATCTGTTTCATTCCAGAATTTGTGACAAAAGACTTGGTACAAGTACTGTGTCAGAAACGAAAGTTGTCCTTTTTGTATGCAAGGTGTGTTTATGTATACAGTGTTGGATCTAGCAATTTCTAGCAAAACAGAAATAAGCAAATAATAAATTATATCTGGACCCCTTCTCTATGATCAGTTGGCACAAAATACTAAAGAATAAAACAGCAGCTGCAGTCCATGTCTATTTATATTACCAGAATTGCACCAAGCCTTAAAGGCTTAAAGCCCTGTGTAATAAAATGGTACAACCAAGCACTYTTTAATTCCCTGTTACTTCAAAGTTAAGGAGTTTCTTCCCAATTGAGTAAACAAAAGAACATTCTCCAGACATTTTCCCTGCCTTTGAACACCACCTTTTCCCACTGCAATCCGACATCCAGATCTCTTGGTGACAGCAAWAACTTCCCAGGGTTCAGCCTCAGCCCCCGTGTTAAATTTCCTGGGGAGCAGGGGAAAAGGGGAATCTGCAGCACCAGCCCATAGCAGTAACCTCCACTTGGGGTAAGCTCTGTSTTACACAGCTTGTGTGATTCACCAAAGGAGAGGAAAATGTGCCAAGAAAATAGATGTAAATACCTGAAAGATTTGACATTTGGACACGTACAATCCCAGGACAGGTGGCACTGCATATACCTATAAGCATCACTAAAATAAACATAGTCTCTTCAGGAGCCTGCCAATACATCAGATTGGAACTCACAGCTGAGGAGGAATTTCTACATAATCCTTACAAACACAAGCACTGAAAGGGTTCCCTGGATCACCAAATACAGCATCCATTGCTGTAGGCAWCTGTGTCATATAAACCTCCAGAAAGTGATGCATATTATTTTAAATTAATGAATTTTGTCTGACTCATTTTCCTCAGAGGTAATGCTACTTCCTCACTTGCCTAATAGTTAAAGAAGGAATTTTCCAGCATAAATTTATTCCAGGACATGTAATTTATATCTGCTCTTTGCTAAAATCAAAAAACAACTAACCAATGAAACAAAAAACCAACCCCCAACAATCCACCTTTTCTAGAAGGCAAGAACTAATTTTCAGGCATTTCTCACCTCATTCCCTCCAGAGTCTAATTTGGAATGCAGTTTTGACTGTTAATTGTCTGTAGCTGTGGTGGGCCAGCCTTGGCTGATGGCCAAACTCCCACCCAGCTCCTGGCTCACTTTCCCCTCAGCAGGACCAGGGGTGGATAAATTGGAAGAACACAAACAAGAAAACTCATGGGTCAAGATAAAGACAAGGAGATTGCACCAGGTACACCCAGTGCAATAGCTCAGGCTCATGTTCAAGTGAACTGTTTATAGTATTGTTATTTTAAATTGACAAACCCAGAGTCACAGTTATATCAGTCTTTGTTATCAGCTTGTCAGCTACCTAATAAATATATTCCATCATCTCTGTGGGAGTTTTAGTCATTTAGATGGTAATTCCTGTTTCATAGGTATGTTCTACACTAGGTGCCAAATATAATCATCCATAGTATTACTGGTGATAAATTTTAACAGTTTTCTTGTCTGTACACTTGTGTGTAGTTTTATTAGGTAGGAAGTACCTGAATTCAAACTTACATGTCCAATCTATGTGGGACATGTTCCTCTTGAAACTTGGTAATGTTGCTGCATTTCTGATATGAGACAGCAATAGAAAGCAAGAAAAATGTGTCTTGATTCCAATTAAAAAATGTCACAATTTTTGAGTAGTCTAAGATATAATTGAATATTTTTCATCCTGGTCTGTTTGTGAAGTGTCATATGATCTTGGTGGTGTAGTAGAAGGGATTTTAAAGTCTTTTTTCCCATATAAACCTTAGATATTCAGGATGTTTTTCTACAGCCTGCCAGCCAGCTGCAAATTGCTTTGCAGTTGTCTATCCACTCTTACAGATTGGCCTTCTGGGAGGGAACAGGGACTAGGTGAGAAGATGGCATTAATAAAAGCTAGACAGGCTTTCCCACATTTTGTATTAGACTCTCAATCTWCTCAGTCTGGGCCAGATCTTTTCCCCAAGTACTTCTGAAAGCTTTTCTATCCATTGTGCTTCAGACTATGTGCTGTAAATCCATAAAAAGGAACAATAATTTTGGCTGATTTTTCAGTTATTTTAGTGAGCATGTATATAAATTTTGCATAAATAAAGAGAGACACATTTGAAACTATTTCTATAACTTTAAGGTGTTTTTTGCAGAATTGTTTGAGTAATATAATCACAAGTTATGGTTTCAGTTTCTGAGGATTKTTTTACAACACAAAATTGAGTGATTTACAAGTGGTGAAGGAAAAAAACGGAAAAGGGGAAAAAAATTCGTTTGAACAGGTAATGGGATGTTTTTGAGACAAAGAGAGACAGTTTAAAGAAAAAAAAAACAATAGGCGATATTTCCCAATTAAAAAAAGACTCCSCAAATCTTAAGAACTAGGAAATCTGAGAGAAGCCTCCAGAACTGTCCCTCCCAACCCAGTCCTTGAGTGCATGATACATCTCCTTTGCTGTCMTGGACTGCTTACAGCTCTCCCATGACTCTGGATCCCAGATGTGTTTATTTCAGAAGAGATCATAAAATGCTAGTACAGGTGACATTTCACCTTACATGGGATTTTTTTTTTTTTTTTAATCAGAGATAGGTAAGGTTTGGTTAGGTTTAATACAATGTTGTTTGGATTTGTTTTTTTTTTAACTAGAGCACAGTGATTGTCATCTGGCACAGTGTGTGCGACCCAACTTTCACCTTCTGGTCTGTTCAGCAAGTTATGAGATTTCTAGAACAGAAGAATTTGCTGCAAAGACATTGGGCTGGGACTCAGTGTAAACACCACCACTCTTCCTCTCTAACAACCTCCACATCAGTTCAGGCCCGTTAAAAGCTTGATCCATAAGTAGCATAATACAACTAAAAAGCCTTCACCTTTTTATCAATACCAAAATTCAATACAACAAACAGATACTTACTATGAAACCATGATTATGAAGTGGCTTATTGCAAAGTAAGTTTAATGGAGACCTTCCAGTTGTCCAGTCAGCAGCCAGCACCAAAACCTTTCCACCTACAGGAATCCTTAAGAGAATTCTCAGCACAGGAAACAAGGAATTAGAAAGCAGGATGGAATACAAATCAGTCCTTTGTTTCCAAGTATGGTCCTTTGTGTTTTTCGGGGGGAGGTTAGAGAGGACAATGGGAGGAAGACTCTCAGACCCAAAGCTTTCCTTAATAATGACCTGATTAAAGGAGATGTAGGTTTCTAGTAAAAGGTTTAATATCTGCTGTGATAAAATAGCTTTGTATTAACAATAATAAAAGCTTTCCTTTCCTTTTTTTAACAATGATCATTACAACTTTGCTGTCCTCCAAGCCAGGAAAAGTAGAAAATGCAGAGAAGGCAGCAAGAAAAAAGATGTGCAATGATGAATTGCATTCAGCACCAAAAATATGTAGGGAAAAGAGTTAGAATGGCTGTTAAAGAAATCATATCATGAAAGATAAGAAACCTCACAGAACATCAGTCATCCTTATTCTGCATGTTTGCTGGCACAGTCAAGGCAATAAACAAAACATACGCTTCCCTTTGTGTAGTGCACAAAAGCAGGATCTGAAGAAAAATAACAGGAGAGCACTAGAAGGTAGTCAGCTAAAATAAAATAGATTCCAGTGCTGCCATTTGCAGTATCCTGCAGTGTTTGCAGAAGTTTTGTCCTCGAGCATCAGTAATGTTAGAACTTTAGACAGCTTCTTAAAATCTTCRTGGAGCACGTTCTGTTAATTCCTACAGTGTTCAAATGATGTTCCGGCCTGGCAAGAGTATGCAAAACTCCTGGAAGGCTGTTTAAAACAAAAAGCTACAAGCAATTCTTCCTAAACTGCTCCTTCCTGCACTTTCAGGCATTGTCACACAACATTCACTGCAGGTAAGAAATGCAAAGTCTCAAGGTCTAGTCAGCAGTTTGCTTCTGTTGTAGGCTAAAGCAAAGGAGAACTAAGAAATGAATCTCTCCCCTGTTATGTGGTTCCCCAGCTGCAGCCTGTGCTCACCCCCTTGCTGCACAGAGGGGCTGCTTGTTTGAATGAATAATGATAATAAAACCAATCATCATCTTGGCATGTGGCAACGCTTACATGCTGGAACCAAATCTCGTTCACTGGATGGTTGGTGGCTGCCTGGGTGGCAACGAGAGTTTGTCACAAGGATCTTTGCAATGACATTTCAGAAGGATCAGGTAAGAGTGCCCAAACCAACGTTCTGCAAGGCAAGGCTCTGTCAATGCAACAGYCACCTGGGAGGATAAATTACATAACTGTGAATGTCCTCCCTTCCTCTGAGCTGTCATTGCTGAGCACGACGCCATCTGGTCTGGGATACTCCTTTGGTCAGCTGGGGTCACCCCTGGCACTTCTGATCTTCTTGTGCACCCCCAGCCTTCACAGAATTTACAGGTTCAGAAGTTAAAAAAAATAGTCTTGATAAATAGTATTCATTTTAAATTGTTTGATCTAAGCCTGATATTTAAACTTAACCACCTTTGAGCAATCTTTTCCAGATTTTAAAGAGAAGCAGAATTCACAGTACAGTAGTTTGATCTGTACCTAAGGAGGGGAGAAGGGGAGGGGGTGTTATCAGTATCTGCAACTATCCCCAAAATTTTCAACTGCCAAATTCATAATAGTTTATGTCTGAGGTTTTCTGAAGGACAAAGCACAGACCCTATTAATTTCCATCTTAAAAGTTCCATCTCTATAGTCTGTCTTACTCTTTGATGTGTAAAAACTGAGGTGCATCCAGAATGAGGTCTTACCTGTGAAAACATGGCAATTAGTTCTGCATGAAAGCAATCAAGTACAATTCAAGAAGAGGAACAAGCTCTTCTGTCTCAAAGATGCTGTCCCAGAAGACCCTCCTTCCAGAAGGATGATCAAGAATACTGGGAAATATTTAACAGCAAAGGGAATATTTTATTTGAAAAATAAAACGGTGGTCCTCAAACCACACAATATTTGGTCTAAAGGGTTAAAAACCCAAAAGTAGAACAAAACTTTTAAAGTGTTAGGTCTGGAAAAAATGGAAATGAGCTGGAATTTGTATTCAGAAGAAGCACTAAAGTAGAGCAAGAGAAGAAAACAGCTGCTTCAGGAATACAAACGCTAAATTTATTAATGCGGGAGAGGACAGTATGATTAAGCTGTTTAATGTACTGTGTAAAGCACCAGAACACTTGGCTTAGTATATTTAACCAGGAAGGCTAAAAAAGCCATGAGTCCAGGCAGGACTAAGTTCATCACTGGGTTACCTTCCCATTCTTTTAGATTATTTTTGAATTATTTATTTTCCCCCTCATGCTCAAGTCTGGAAAAATCGTATTGCAATACAGAAGGGCCTCAAAAACAACAGTGCAAGACCCAGGCAATGCTGAGTCCCAGCTGACTGGATCATCTGTGTGTGCTCTTGACACTGAGCTGACACTTGGCCCAAGCCAAGCTAACAAGGTTTGCTCAGCACAACAGGTACCACAGCATTTAAATATTTTACTGCATTCTTATACAGTTAACCTCTAAAATGGCTCCTTCAGAAAGCAAAATAGAGCAGAAATACTAAAACTTTACACAGAAAAGAAAATACAAGTTTTATTCTAGGAGTGAAACAAATGTCACCAGAGAAATCTAATAGCAGGGCTATAAGGGATGTGGGGAGGTGCCCATATGCTTGCCATCAAATTTTAACATCACTTTCTCGTTCTTATTTTTTCCTGCCAACATGTCTCAAATTCAGTTGCTTTAATCACACTCAAAGCAACAAAAATATAATATTGCCTGTTATTTATATATACTGTCTGCAACTTACCCTCAAACCAGCTGCAGAAGGTGAAGGAAGAAGGGGAGCTTTTGCCATTCTGATTATCTATTGTTATTCTGGTTATCTATGCAGACTCTGCCGGTCTGTATCAGTGGCAGAGGCCTGGGTAGAATCAGGGTCAGCTAATTAATRGCAAAAGGCCACTGAAGCCTTTTATTCATATAAGCACACATATGTTAATCCATACACACACAGCACCTTGCAGGACTGCATCAGAAAGATGCACTTTAACACATACTGAAGAACAATTTCTGTTCTCACAGCCACCACACRCTCCTACAATCAATACGAGTGAAATTTGGATCACTGAGTATTGAAAGGGATCCATGTATGCCTGGAGGAATATATCACAGAGGAATGGTAGACTGCTTGTGACATAAGCCAATAACTGGTCCTCTCAAGAGAAAATGCTGTGGAGAACAAATGTCATTTCTCCGCAGGGAGTAAATGAGCAAAAGTCTGCTCACTGGGACTCTCTTTGCTTCCACACTGAAGAATTTAGTTCACTGGCAGCACTGTCTTGCTCTGTGTTACACACGCTCCAGTGAGAGTAGGAGAGTCTTGGTACTTCTGCCTTAAGGACAGAATAACCTTAAAGTCATCCCAAATGGAGTTATGCCTTAAGAGACCTCATAAAACATCTCAACAACCAAACATGACAACAAAGTGCATCTTTCACAGGGAATGGATAAACCAAGCACTCAGCAGTGAGGTGATGAGCTTGCAGGCACCACACAAATCCAACTATTTTCCCACGGTCACACAATGTGCTACAAAACATGGGAATCTTTTGTAAGTGTAGTTATGGTAGCTCTTGGCTCCTTCTATCCTCTCTAGAGGCTGACCAATTCAGAGTACCATCTTCTTTCTATTGGCTGGAGACAAAAATCTAAAATTAAAACCAATTTTTGTGACTGTTGCTACATTTGCTGAAATAATCAGTTTTATTCTTGTTTACAATTACTCCAGAACATAAAAGAAACTGCTGGATACGTTATCAGTTATGCACTGCTTGCCAGTCTCAGCTGTTTATGATGCTAAATTATACAGCCTAAGTACAAACCAAAAATTGCCAAAAATCAGGGAATKTATAAACTGGGAAAGCAGAAGCGGTAGGAGGGATAAGCCAATGCCAYTAGAAGCAATGGTTAGCCTCCTTCCAAAGGATAATTCCATGTGCTATTCRACAGGTAAATAATTCAACATTTCATTAATTTGAAATATAATTTAGCACACTATCCTGTGACACCTACTGTCAAGCAAACAACAATTATTTTTTTGGTTCTATTGTAATGATTTGAGTTTGTAGGATGTCTTAATTTCYAAGAGTATCATAAATTGCAAAAAAACCATTTTATGTGTTTCATTTGGATTGCAAATTAAGTAAGGTGCTTTTATACTGTGCCCTACTTTTTCCCTTAATATATAAACTTCCTCTATAACTACTTACCTTCAGATTTTAATTTAATGAATGTTAATCTTCAGATTCTAAAATTAATATTAATTAATATAGTGTTCTTTGTATTTCCCTACTACCTTCCATCCTTTTAGTTCCGGGTTTCCAGCTGTAATGGCCTTCAGCTCCACTGCAGGCTTCCTCACGGAGAAACAAATTTGTGCCAGCTTGCTGCATAACCCCAGTGATGTTCAGTCACTCAGAACTTCTCCATCTGTGTGTCCATCCATCCAGAGAACCAGATGCTCTCAAAACGCCTCACCCACCTTGCCTGATGTATCCATATCCAAAATATGTTCCTACCCAAACTCCCGTTTCCAGCCCTGGAAGCAAACGCAACGACGGRCCCAGCCGGAGCCCTCGGCTGTTTACCCGGTCAGGTGCAGTGTTTGCTTTACAAGTCAACTGCTCTGCTGCCAGGGATAGTGGGAGACCTGCAGAGGGGTTTTACAATGAGAAAACAAAATGACTCGCTGGAAGTATTCTGACAAAAACYAATACAAAGCAAACGTTTCACCCAAGAAGAAGAGTAGTTCCGAGATCAGGCAGATTCCGTCAGCCTGATAGGTTAAGGTTCCTATTCTCAACTGCAGATCTACTATTTCCACTGATAGGCATTTAGGCAATTCAATTATTTTATTATTGAAGTTAGATAATGAGATAATTACATAAACTTCCTTTCTAAGCTCGTACATATTCCACTGACACAGGTTGCAGAAATATTCTTGCCAAGAATTTGATGATTAAATGTGAACTTGCTTCGACAGAGATGCAAAAATGCCCTTGATTCTTTGTTACACATCTGTCCAGCTCTTTTTTAGTTCAACACAAACTTTAATATATAGGACCTGAATCAGCAGCTAAATATTTTCCAAAATATTTGGCTAAGAAATATTTATTCTGAAATTTCTTCTGAAAATACCTTAGAAGAAATATTCTCTTTTAGCAAGGAATTTTGTTGAAAAAGCTTTACTTTTATTTTCATTGATGTGCTTTACTATGCACAGCAAATCAGTTTTTAATGAAAGACAGTAATAATATACTTACAAGTCACATAAGGCAATGGATTATGTTTAATGAATAACACTTGGATGAGGTACCTATGCATTTTAGTAGCTAAATTTCTATTAAGATAAACATTCCATCATTTAAGCATCAAAGCTTCTGCCTTGAGCAGTTATTCACTGCTGGAACATCTGCGGAAACTGAACTTGCTGCTTCCCAACTGTTTGCTACCATCACTCTTTTGCCAAAAATTGCCAATCCCATAGATTGTGATGTTGCTCAGCCGGCAGAATGCAGGATACAAGGATTCCCTCATCTGTTTCAGTAGAACATCAGCCAAGTGAATTCCAATCCAACTGGTCATGCATTATAGTGAATCAAAAGGAATGGAAGAATTTCTTCTAAAGATTAAATGTTCAGTGTCACACGCATTTTTATAAAATGGTAAAAATAAATGTAATTATTAAAAGAACTGCTCCAACACTGAGCCCTTTCCATGGGCTGCAGCTGTTCATGGACTGCTCCAGCGCGGGTCCCTTTCCGTGGGATGCAGTCCCTCAGGAACAGGCTGCTCCAGTGTGGGCGCAGATCCTGTCAGCAAACCTGCTCCAGCGGGGGCTTCCCAAGGGGACACAGCTTTTTTAGGTATCCCCCTGCTCCAGCGTGGGCTCCTCCAGGGGCTGCAGGTGGATCCCAGGTGCCCTGAGGACCCCCATGTGCTGCAGGGGAACCTCTGCTCCGGCGCCTGGCGCAGCTCCTGCCCCTCCATCTGCACTGACCTGGGGTCTGCAGGGCTGTTTCTGCCACCCTTTYTCAYTCCTCTCTTCTCTGGCTGCAGTTGCTCCCGTGCAGTGACTTTGTCACTCCTCACCTACCCCGCCCCAGAGGCACTGCCACTGTCACTGTCGGGCTCAGCCTCGTCCAGCAGCAGTTCCATGCTGGAGATGGCTGGGCTTGGCTCAGTCGGACACGGGGGAAGCTTCCAGCAGCTTCTCACAGAAGCCACCCTTGTGTTCCCCTCCCTACCAAACCCTGGCCGCGCAAACACGATGGAGTTGACTAAAAAGCCATGTCAGCAACATTTCAAGAGCCAAACTGAGCTGCCAGCAACAGGAAGGAGTTGGAGCTGTGCTATGCTCAGGCCTCACCATCTGGAAGTCTTTGGCCAGAGGCACAAGATTTGTCCCTAGCAACCGTAACCTGCAAAAGGTTTAGATGTCTTTGCATCACGCAAATGCACTCTCTTTCTGACATAGCAATAATCCCCAATTATAGTCTCGACTGCAGGAATATGCTGTTAAATCATGAGAAGGGAAAAAGCCTCCTATTCAGAGAACATCCTTGATAAAGGATGTGTCAATTAGGCCTAGAGAAATACAGGTTTTTTAATGTAAGACAGAACTATTGGTTTTAGTCTTACAGGTGGATTCATTTATAAATGCTGACCCTGACATATAATTTTCAATAAGAGCTGTGCTTTTCTATCTAATTTCCATCTTTCAGCTGAGACATTAGCATTTCTTATTCAATGTTCTTCTCTCTCAAGCATTACCTCAGATTAATTGGCACTGTATAAAATAAGTTCCTGGGTGCACAATGGTAACCATGGTAGCCTTCATCCTATCTTCACAATACATATGCAATTCAGTTCTCAGGAAAACATAATTAGTACGTAGCATAATATATTCTCTCTAAACACATCACCGTGGTATGAAATACACTAAATCAAAGCAAATGATGCCTACAACCTCCACCCAACTGGGCTCCCGTTGCTGAGCGGTTACATTACAAATGAATATACTCTTAAATAGTTTTGCTGCAGCATCCCCGACTTGCATAATGTGAGTCTTTCCCCGTGTGCCTTTTCTTTGTGGCCAAAGGGTGGCAATGTTCTACTGACTACCAGCGGACAGTCAATGGAATTCTATTCATGCAGGAATAGGAAAAGCTCTTTCCAGCCAAGCCAGAAAGCTCTGCATCATTAACTGGAGTGCTTACTCGGTCCCAGTACTTCAGTGATGACCCCGTCAGCTACAGGAACACAAATATTAAAATACCGTTCGGGTTGTAATCCAATGAGCTGTGCGAAAGTACATTCACGTATATCTCCTTATGAGGGAAATTAAAAAGCATATGCGGCTTAAAAACAAAGTGTGTTGTCTGTTCCCTATCACACATAATCAGGCCTTATTGAGGATACTCCCTGTGTTTATACAGGACAGTTACTGCTGTGCAGGCAGTGAACAGTTCCACAAGCCTGGCTGCCCAGAAGGTGCCACCCAGCCCCTTGAGATCTTTACAGAAGCTCATTTAACTCATTTGAGGAGACCTCCACMATTCCTTTGGGCATTTGCCAGTTGTGAGTATTGAAGTCATCTGAAACATCTGCAAYGAGGCCTTAGCACCACACCCACAGGGACTGCCAGCGCTCACAACAGCAGGGGACACACAGTGTGCAGCTGCTACTGCTCTAAGTACTGCACCAACAACTGCATTACCGATTTAATGGAACAAACCAGGAATAAACTGCTACCCTTGTGCTGGATCCACTCCTACGATTACCAAACACAGGGTGTCCCACACCCAAACATTCAGTTTACATAAGACACTAAACAAGAAAGGATGTTTTTCCTGGTATTTCACAGCGAAAAAGTTACAGTAAGAGACCTAGAGAAATAAGTCCATTTTCAACTGCTGCCAACTACTATCTGTTAAATTACTATTAGCTACAAAAAGCTAAATGAGAACCATTTCTCCACAAAACAGGAGTAACAGGAGTAGGGAGGCGTTCAAACATGTCCAGGATAGTTAGTACTTAGCAAACATCAAAGTAATTTTATTCTTCATCTGAATACATATCAGTTTCATTTACTGAAGTATTAGAAGTGCTGCTTTCTTTAAGCGTGGGTTATCTGTGTCAGACGAAATGCAGACATCCAACTACATCTGCGGTAAAAATTTCAGACAACTGGTTTTGGACCCCAAACCAACTTAGCACACATGATATGCAGTAGCTGCCTGGCAGTTAACTCATCTTACCCCAGAATTTTCATATTTACAATATATATCTTCTTTTTATTCCCTCTATGTTTGCATAAGGGGAAATACTTTCCAAATCATAATAAAAAACTTTGAAAGTGCTATAACCTTTTTTTAAAATACTTTTCATAATACTATTTGACCTTCCTTTTATACCAATGATATGCTATGGACACTTTGCTCCTGACAAATCCTTGTGACCTGGTAGTGCTTTTATCAGAACAGAATGAACTGACATTTCCACTCACACATTGCCACCCTACCAGGTGACAGCCTCATGTCCCAGTCTGCAAGGATAACACATCAGATCTCCATTTCAGATATTTATAGCAAGAGCTAGCATTACGAGCATAAAATTCCAGCCACACACATGCTAATAGTCCATGTGCATCTGATTCCACACATTTTGACTTTTAGATAGGTTGGAGAATGGAAATAAACATTTCTGTCAAGTGACAGTGCTATAGAACAAACTTTCGGGTAACAATGTCATTGATTTCAATTATATACAACCACAGAAATGCCCTCTGTTAATACTGTAAGGCTTAAATAGACACATTACACTTTCCTTTTATGGCCATTATAAAATTTATTTGGCAAAAAAATGGGGACAACTGGTAAAATGGCAGCATTTTATATGCAAAAGCATGATAGTGCAGGAAAAGCTATTTATCTTCATGCAGGTGATGACATTTATTTTGTGCAATTACATTAGCTTATGTATCATCAAATAAGTGTGACATGACACTAACTTTACATTTTTCTTAAGATACAGTATTTCATTACATGTTTTTTTCATCTAGTCTCATCATGTCAGCAATTCTAAAAAAYGCTTTTAAAGTGATAATTGCTGGACTCACTAGACACGGGTCCATCCACTTATGACCAGCTATCCGGGGACATAGGAGAAATGTTAATTAGTGAGCACAAAAAGAAACAAAACAAAATTAATTCAGTCTCAGGTAACAGAGTTTGGGAGCAGAAAGATCACAAATACTATTTGCCATACGTTACATATTCTGTTTCTGTTACATAAACTTGGCTTTGCTTTATGTAAAACGCCCAGGCAATACTATCTGTGACTGTGGAACATTTTGAACCCACTCTACTAAAACACGGATTACTGAGCCCTCAGAATAAGAGTTTTTATAACCCATCACATGAAAGGTAAATATAGCATGGGGGTGGGGGAAAATGAGTTACTGGATCTTGAGAATGGTAATTAGGTACACTCAGCTGTCCCCTGCTAAATGTCTGGGGGAAATCTTAGAGGCATATAAGAAAGGAGAAATACAAGTTAAATGGCCTATTATTACCTTAAGTGATATAATTTAAGCATTAACACTGAAAAATATTGAAATATTTTAAACACCTTTAAACTGCTGAAAACAGCTTGTCTTAGTCATTAACTGTTGAACACTAGAAATTTTTATTCATTAAGATTAAATAGTTTTTGTGAAATTATTTGAATATCATTTAATTACTTGAAATTTAAAATCGTCACCCATTTCAGTCATCCTTTCCAGAGAGATGACTTTCAACAGCCAACAAACCAAATATTTACCAACCTCGGATATCTAGATCTACTAGCTAAAATAGATGTATGCACTAGGAAGCAGTGCTCCTTTCAAAGTCTCTGGGGTTTGGTACCAAAAAATATGGCATGATTCATTAGACAAGAATCTCAGAAGGAAAGTTGAAAGGAAAGAGCTTTAAAAAGCTTCTTCCACTGAAACACAGTGGAAAGACAAAACCATCAGCAGTATTTAAACAAAGGAGAAGCTGTTAAGTTACCATGAGCAGAATTTCACACCAGAGATCTTACACAGAAGTTGCTCATTTTCTTCCAAGCTTAAATACCAAGTTTCTGGATCAATATTGTGTATCCACAACTTGCAGATGCAATTCCAAGGTATAATATAATGCAAGATGCCTACAGATACTAACTCAGAACCAGGCAACGCAGTTAAAATATCGTAGTGATTTGCAAACCAGCAAGGTTTTATGAACCACTTCAGATCACCTCCAATATTTTTAAAGTACTATGTATATATTTATACAACAAAAGAAAAACGAAATCAGCATGACACCAGCATTAGTCTTTTTGACGTCTGCAGCATAGTTATGTCAAGACTTCTGCCATAGTACACCTTAAAACTTTCTGACAATCTGCAGACTTTCTGAATATTTTGAAAGTGTTCAAAAGCACTTATAATGTTGGGAGGTTTTTTCTTCATTTTGGGAGGAAGGGAGCACATTATTCTCAGAATCAGATACGTATTTTGCAGCAATTTCCCTGGTCTGCAAGTACAATCAGAGGCCTGTGCTAGCTGCCATCCGAACACCACAGAGTCAATCCCTTGTCCCAGGTTCTGAAACTAAATGCAGTCCAGGTATTGTACAGATACCAATTCGAGTCCCAAAGCTTGTGTTTAAAACGCTTAGCAAATCTTACAGTGATTTATATTCAGATTTCTAGCTCCATCATGAGAATGAAAACCATGTGAGAGATTCCCAGTCAGCTCTCAGGAGATTCCCAGTCAGCTCTCAGTCCAAGACTATTTTCCTATGCTCATGGGTGCAAAATACTCATTTCTCCTTTTTTGTTAAGCAAGATGCCATTAAAGAAACTTAAGGATAAATGGAATGATGTATATAATAGAGTTGCATGCAAATGCACATTGAAGAAGACAAGTAGTGGCTTCTGCAACATAAAAAAATAAGGCCTCCATTAGAAAAAGGCTGGTGACAGTAACTGCCCAAGCAACAACAAAAGGCATGATGAAAGAGCTTGCCCCAAAGGTGAGCATTACAAACTCTGACACCCATCACTACTGACTTTTTTATTAGATCACATTGTACAATGTGTAAAATGGCCCTGAGAATCCTCTAATTGCCATCAACAATATTGTTAATAGGCACTGAACTAGAATATTCTGTTATACACCATTACATGTCCATTTCAGCAGACCAGTTAGATCCACTTTAAAACAAGTATATTTAAGGTGTATGGTAAAATGCAGCAATGATTAACGGTGAAACAGTCACTCAAGAGCTGAGTATTTTCTTTAAACAACCTCGGTTTACAAATYCTGTCATTTTTCCCTACAGATATGAGTTGTCATTCAGGAGGAGCTGTCATTGTACCGACACATTGCAACATGAGCTCCAGGGTAATTGTGCTGATTAGGAAACAAAATATTCATGTCCCATTTGAATGAATGGAAAAATCGTAAGACAAATTTGTGCTTGGTTAATTTAATAGCGTTAAGTGTCTTCTGATGTATTCCCATGGGAAGTGGGAAGCCAAAGGTATGCAACACATGAACTGCTTTTAATGCCTTTTCACATGGAACTCACTGTTCTTTCCAGGGCTGTAATCACTTAAAAAGTTTACTGCAAGTTCATATATCCAGTTTATGGAAACCAGGGAGGGAAATGGATCAACAACAGTGCAGTAGCTAAATATTGAAATCTACAGATGTCGATTAAAAGGTAGGAAAAATTACAAATAGAATAACAGAAGTATAAAAGTAACTTGGGGGCCTTTTTCCCTCCAGTTTCCTGGAGGTTCCAAAAGACTGGGCAAAACCAACATTTTTATCAAAACCAAATAATATACAAATCGGCCATAAGTACTAGTTTATTTGCATTAAATGCAGTTTACTGAATCTTGAGTAAAAGCAAACTTAATAAAAATTGGACACCTGAATTTTCCTGCCAAGCTAACAGTCTCTGCATGAGTCCCTCGTTGATCTGGAGAACTCCTGAAAGGAGGAGGAAAGAAGCTTACCCTGCTATGCTAAAAGCTACCAGCAAGGGATAATTCTCTCTGTCCTTTTTCATTCACAATGGTGTTCTTGGAAACAGATTTATTTTGTACTTACAGTGTCTAATAACAGCTGTTATGCATTTATTTTCCCACTATCCTGACACAGTAATGTTATCCTACTTAACTCTCCGACTCTTTCTGACATAAAAATGCACCCACCATGACATTCTCTAATACTGTAACAAACTGGCAGTGACCTAGGGCTTCACGGCTCTTACCAGCGCACACTCCAGTTGATTTAACTCCCCCAGAGTGCTAATGGATAGAAGTCATTACAATATAATTGCTAACAATCATATAAGCCCTATAAAACAGAATATGCCCAATTTTAATGCCAAGATTGGCAGACACTTTGCTTTACAGTAGCCCTCAAGTAGAAGAATTSCTCTGTTGTTTTATTCCTCACATTAATACACTGATATTATTCAGACACTCCCATAGTTCCMTTTCAGTACAATATGACACTGGCTTTGAAACCCAGCATTAGTAAGTCTCATTCCCACAGCACTGTCGTCACCTTCTGCTCGTATCTCTACTGATCTCCTGTGGCTTTGTTAGAATTTCTGCTTCACCCATCACRTGCCTCCTCATACAGATCACAAATGATGCGCAGAGACATGATTCTCTCAAGGGAATTTCTCAGTCATTACTAAGCTCCACAAGGTTCACATTTTTTCCAAATACATACGATGTGGGGGAGAGGACAGGAAGGGGGAGAGATACTAAAAGAATAATGGACTTGTCCACAATTTATTTCCTTCAAAGATCAAAGAAGACTCATCTAATAAAAGTTCTTCTGTGACTGGTCATTTTTCAAAGACAGATGTTACATGCATCTAGAAATGTTCATTTGTTTGTAGCAAAATATTGTTAAGCATAAAAATACTAGGTATTTCTACTGGTCATTTCTTCTTCTCCCTCAATACCCCTTAAGACAGAGTTTAAAAAGTCAAACTCTTACAAGGCTTCCTATGTAAAGTTCCCTGAGGTTCTCATGAATTTCCGTTTTTACGTCCAAATCATCATGTGTTTGCAACCTGGTACAGTGAATCTGGTGAACTGGTTTAGAGTTTTATTTAAAAAAGAAAAAAAAGGAGGGGAGGAACACGGGGCAATGGTGCTAAAAAAAGATATTTAGAAAACAGAGCAAATACTAATCACAAATAGTTTAGTTGATCTTTTCTTATGGATAAGGAATAAACTGAAAAAAAAAGCTGAAAAGCTTTCTTCAGCCATATTTTTCTATGATCTGCTGTTGTTATATCACACAAAGTGGTACATGAAAGAAATTTTACTTGTATTAAAAATTAAAAGCTTATATCTCTCTTGTTTAGGCAAACACCCCCGTAGTTCAGCAGGCATAAAAGTATTTGTTCATTCAGTCTTGTTACCTGTTCTGGAAGTTTTTATAACCTTCTAAAATATGAAGCAGCACACTGTGTATTAGCTTTTCCAGCTTTCTCTGAAAATCCTTCCCAAACAGTAGCTTAATCTCTTTAAACACTTGTCCAACATTCCCTGCATGTATTGACACCATGGAATGTCTTCCAATAATAAAGAAAAATAACAGCATGGTATTTATTTTATTTTTCATTTCCCTCGAGCTGTAAGTCATACTTGTAAGATAACGATTACTTCATGAGCAATTAACCCATCATGTACATGAGACAGATAGAAGACATAGATTTTTTAGCTATTTATTCTGCTTTTTTGTTGCCAAAATAGAAAGGGTGGATTTCTTTTCATAATTTCACGCTGATTACTTTCAGTATTAATACAAAAATCTTAGTCAGTGGGACTACCCTGAATATTCCTAAAGACAAAAGCCACAGAGGAATATGTCAGCCTTTTCCTTCAGGAACAAAATGAAATAAAGCAAGTAAACAAGCTGGAATGAGCATGTCATAAATATTTTTCAGAGGAGACACTCTCTATACATTATTTCTCTCCTCACACAAATTGACTGATAGGCAAGTGGGTGAGCAGTAGGATGCCTACTCCGATTCCTCTTCAATTTTTGAGATTATTTTGCTCTTACTGGAACAGCTGAAATGAACACAGAGGATTTTGTGTTTGCTTCACAAATGAAAGGTTGTCTTTCCCTGAACTTTCTCCATGACAGAGTCTGCAATCAAGCTCTAGTTGTGGGTGGTGCTTTTTGTCCAGGAGCTGTCCAGGAACTGCCAGTGCTGGCAGTCAGACACAGCACCACAACCCAGTGCCCTATCTCGGCCAAATCCAGATGTGAAGTTGTAATAGATATAATCCAGCCATAAAAGGCCGTATTTGAAAATAGACTGTTTGGAGGAGTTCCTCATCTACCTGTAAAACAGCAGAGAGAAGCCCAGGAGACTATTTAAAATAAGAAAGGAGCATCCAAATTGGGAACATCTCAACATTGGGAAGATTCACACTTCATTTTTCAAACTTAACAAACATACCAACCCAAAGTCACACTTTTTGAAAAAGAAGTTTATTACAGGGTCACATAAAACGTTGGAATTTGTTTTTATTACAGTTATTGTAGCCATAGCTCCAACTGAAATTAAAGATCACAGCTTAACTGAGCTCAGAAGGAAACACATTCAGATCAATCCCTGTTGAAGCACTACTACCTTCTTCATGATAACTTCTATTTAAACATGGAGAAATGACTCCTTTAAAAAAAAAAAAAGTGAATTTGAAACCACTTGGGATCAGTGGGATGAGAAAAAAGCCACTACTTCTTAAGAAGAACTGGTCAGAGGAGAGCCGAATCAAGGGTAAAGCAGCAGAGGTAAGACCAAGGTGAAAAATAAGAATGCTGATCAAATTTGTAGCATTGCTTAACTCACTGGCTCAGATGCTTTAGGCAAGAAAGAGATTTGGGAGGTAGATTGTCAACAGATATTACCTCAAATATCTCCAGTGCAGCTGACTTACCCAGGTTTACAGAAGCTTTTGATCTCTGAGAATGAAGGATTTTCAGAAATCCTTTAAGTTTCCAAACTGTGAGGAAAGCCACATAGTTCAGGATGACAGGAAACACTGAGATGGAACAGAAACCATTCTGAGCAAAGGGAGGAGCATAAACACTCACAAACCAACAGAACATCACAGAAATTCAAACAACTGCAAAAACAAGCTATTAACCATCAATTTCAAACCAAAAGATTTCAGTTCAGTGTCCCAGTTCTCCAATACCAATTTTTGTCCATTAACTTTCCAGGCAACCATCACGCTGCAACTTCGCATGCAGGTTATTTTTAAACCTGCAAAACTGAAATCCACAGAGTTTATATTTACTGCTCCTAAATAAGTCTTCAAATCTTTTTGGCAGAAAGTATTTAGAAAAAGAAATCATAATTATTTCATAAAGAAATCAAACTAACATGCAATCCTTGTTCTCATATAGCCTTTCTTCTCTCCACTTTCTTCAGAAAACTTTTAAATCTGAAAAGCCAGTAAGACGAATGTTGTAAGGATTAGTTCTAAAAAGAGAGCAACATAAACTCAGAAATGAAAAAACCTCATTTCCACTGTCCTTGAGGAGAACAGAGAACCATAGAACTATTTTTGCCCATGAAGCCAAAAAAAAAAAAGTTAAAAAATTAGGACAAAATCATTTTAAAATCAAACAGACATTTCTATTTAGAAAAATAGACTGAAATAATCACAAACAGGAACAAAGAAGATGCTCATCTCTTCTTCACTCCTGGAGTTTTAAAATCCACATCTTATTCTGACAATTTTACAAGGTAGTATATCAAGGTATGTCTTCACATGTGACTTCTGGCACAAAGGATACCAACCAACTGATAAAAAAGTCTTGGTGAAAAGAAATTAATATTTCAAATTAAAATTAACAAAAAATATCATGTCAAGAAGCTTTTTTCCAACAGTATGAAATGGCAGGCTATTTACTAAAGTTGTCTGGTTCTTTTTCCTGAATGCTTCATTCCAAATCTTCCATTTTGGTCGCTTTGATTTATTTTATATTCACAATGGTCAGTTTGAATACAAGAAGAGAACACAAAAGTTGAAGGATTTTCTTAATACAACAATTAAAAAACTCCTGATGTGAAAGTTCTTTTTTGTAAAGATGCAAATCTCAAGGAAAGCTTAGATAATCTTTCCTCCCTATGCAAGTTTACCATAAAGTACCACCTGCTGTTTTGTCACTCATCCTTTTTTCTCACTTTTTTCTACAAAATTAGGGTAAAACATACATACTCATCTGGAGGGTCTGAATCTTTAAATAATATTTTGTGTTGCAACTACATTTGAAGATTAATTTTATACTCTGTAAGTGTAATTGCTGGTAGTACTTAAAACATTAATTCAAACCAACAAGACTTAAGGGCACCTGCCAGTTCAGATTTCTGAGCAGCATTTTAGCTGACAGCAATTGTACACTACTTAAAAGTCAATTTAATGTGTATATAGTGAAGAATAATTTTTAAGAAAGTCACTGAACTCCTGCTCTATTGGAGACCCAGCCAAGGTATTAATTAGATGTATTAGAGGTATCAATTTAATAAGGTCCTAGTCCAGATTCTGCTGAGAGTTTTGTGAATATCAAGTTTTCTTTCCCCAGCAGCTCACAGTAATTATGGCCTCCTCACTCCTCCAGAGACAAGGTTTCAGAGTTCACACAGTACAAAACCAGCACCTCCTACACAGTGTTAACTCCTAGGAAAGGGAAAGTAGAAAGCTGTTGGAAGTGTAATACTGAGAAAGAAATGAGAAATAAATTTTGTGTTGGCTGATATTGTTGCAAACCTTTGCTTCACCTTTATAGCACAAGCGAGGTGAAGAGAGGTCAACATTACCAACACAGCCCCTCCCATGTCCTCATTTCAAAGTTGCCACTCCTGGCACGTCAAGGGTAGACATTTTCTAGGAATTGGGATGTGGAGATTTGGCATAACTTCGGGACAGATTTTACCAGGGACTAATTTTGCTCGGAGAACTTATTCTCCAGCCTCTAATATCTGTATCTGCATGACAGATTAAGCAGCACATGGGAAGTTCAAGATAGCATTTTTCAAGATGGTTTTGCTATGCTACTAAAGATCCTTCTCCATCAGCTTTGCCAGTACAAACAAACGAGGATGTGCTAAAGCAAGACCAGATATGTAATGACAGAGACAAATGAGACAGAAGCATCACGAATGTGGTRTTGTCACAGTACAGAATCCAACTGACTTTCTGACTATAACAGACACAAAGCACATTTTTTAGTTAAAAGTCTRGAATTAGACAGAGAAGGCAATAGTTACATACAATGTGCAGCTAAAGGATTACTGAAGAATGTTAATTAAAACATTTTACCCCACTTATTACTCATGCACTATCCATAATTCATAGATTTTTGAGAACTCAGGCTAATTTTTCCATAATGATCTCCTTAAACWTGGCTGATAATTGGGAAATACAATKCTTACCAGTACTTTGGGGGCTGAAGTTACACTATGAAAAACAAAATACCAAGTAATTCAGATTTTTAGATACTGAGCTAATTTCACAGAAAAGAAAGCTTGCATATTTAGCAGGAAGCCATCAAAATTCAAAATAGAAGCCAGCTTGAAATAAATGATGTCTTATTTTAGTAAGCAAATTTTGTTTAATTGCTCTTCTGAAAGGAATTCAGCTTGTAATGGAAGATAAAGTTTTCAGTGAGCAGTGCATAATAAAAAGCATAGCACAAACATAGCACAATAAAGAACACTCCCTTTATACATATACTCAATCTAGAGCATTATGATTCAAAGATATCAGTCATCCTTACTAAATCAGGGGAATGTTTTGACATGAAATCCAAGTTGAATGCCTCTCTGAAGGACATTCAAATCCTTCTATAATACTTAAACTCAATTCACCATGATGCTATTCCCATTCTGTTCTTCCACACTGAAATCAAACAGCTATTTTAATTATTGCAATACAAACAAGTGTTTCAGAGAGCTGGGGCCCTTTGGAGTGGTATTGTACCAGAGTTAACGAATTCAGCCACTGGAACTCAATCCTCTCAGCTCTCCAGATTGCCACAAAGAGGAAAACCGGAGATTTTCATGCCTTCTTAGGGGAAAACTCAGTCTGGCTGCCATTCTTCCCCAGCTCTCTCCCTGCTAAGAAACAATTGATCTGTCAGAGCTTCAAGATGAACTGATTAAACAATCCCAGGGCAAGGATTACATCCTAGTATCTGTAGTCCACTTACTTKGTATCCCCACTTTCACATGAGCTATTTAACATTTTCCCTGCTTTTGTTTGTTTGTTCTGAAGTTTGTCTTTCCTCATTAGAGACGTTTGCATTCTTAGGGAAATGTGCACCTGATTTACATATTTGTTAAATCCAGAAATATAAACAGTTTTGAGTATTAGTACGCTGACAGAATGTCATGATGTAAATAATGCAAGAGTCTTACAATGATTTCAACACATATCTCTCGGGCTAATTTGTACAAGTGCTCTGCGTTGTGGCATTATAAAGAAAATTATTTTGATGCGAGCCAAAAAGAAACAGTTACAAAAAAAAAAGTATTAACTTAGAATTTTGTCCAACTTATTGCAGAGAAAAGAATTAAATGAGTGAGGAGAAAACATATTTAAAATGAAAAACTCAAAGAAATAGATTTCGAATTTCCATTCCTTGTGAATACTACCATGCTACTGCCAGGTTTGCAGAGAAGCCTGTTGAAAGCAGAGCAGTCAAACCCCAAGAAACCCATTGAGTCACGACATTTGAAGAGCTGAGTGTACACTACTGGATCCATCTGAGACTTCAAAGCCCAAATGAGCTTCAGCTATTGCATTATCTCTTCTATCATGCCAGCTACAGAAAAACTAGGAAGCACCCTCAATTGAGAGACAATAATAGTTTTAAAAAGAGAATTGTCTGTGACATCGACTGACCCAATGACTTTTCTTGTTACATATATAATTCTGTTTCTGAAATGTTTTTGTTTTGTGGAAGTCAAATCACACCTTGATTTCCATGGGCTCACCCCACAGATGAAATGCAGTTTTAGAGATTTTCTTAATGGAAACAAAAATAGTTTCCCCTTCTTTTTGTATCTTTCCTGCTGCTCTCATTTGAATACAGGGACAGCACTACCAAAGCCCAGCAATACCAAATATTTATTTGTAGGTAAATAAGAAATATTCCATTCAGATCAGAGCAAGAAGACAGATGAGTGACATCAGTTTACTCTCAAGCATATCTTCTATTTTAGGAGATGCATCAGCAAATATTCTCAGAGGATAAAGGGCAAAAGTTCACCTACTTTTTCCCCCAAACTGAAGATTTCAGCCCTAGAATGCTCATGCGTGAGATGGGAACCATGCACATGGCTGTAGCTCTGCATCAACAACACTATTTGACCTTTAGAGGTTGAAATTCCCCAAGTCACAGTTTATCCTTGAAAACCTCCTCCTATATTAGTTATACTTACCCCTTAAGAARGGGGCATTAAATAAAGTTAACTCTGTATTATCTCACAAAATAAAARGCATGCTTGGTTTTTCATAAAGCAGTAATAATAACTTTATATAGTATCTATGAATATAAATATGCACATACTCAKTATTGCTAAATATAGAACTACAAAAAATTCTTTATTTTATATATTTATTCCCCCTGCAAAAATAGGGGTAATTTCAAAATCAGATACCGGTATGAACATATTGGAAATATCTTTATATCATAAACACAGTAATACAATTCTRGCTTTGAATATTAATATGTGAGATTCAGGATCTTAAATCATGTGTACAGTGTGTACACAGTGAAAAACAGATTATTGTTGCTCAGAAGATTAATCAAAAATAGAAGCCAACTTGGAAAAACAACCAAAATAAACAGATATGCCTTAGAAGATATTTTTCCTCCAAAATCCTTAAATCAAGCTAAATATGAAAAATGAAGTAAAATAAAAATAAATCAAGTTAAATCTGAAGTGTGACAGATGAAACAGCCAAAAAATACCCAGATGTGGTATTTCTTCTACTGGCAGACTGAAAAACTATCAAGCCTTTRCTTATAAGACCCTTGTCCCATCCGAACAGCTTTTTTGATACTTTTTCCTTTTCCCTTTCTAATAAGCTCAAGGGCATCCTGGCAATCAGAGTATTATGTAATTTACCCAAACAGGAAGATTTCCATGCCAAAGGCAGACAGATTAGCAYCTGTGCTGTGTGAAACACGAAGCTGATGGCTGAGGCTGGAAAATGCCAAGGTTGAGGCACAAAGTTTATCCGTGTATTTTTTTTTCCTCTATCCTTGSTCAGGCTGCTGGTGGTGACTCTGGCACCAGCAGAGGAGCCTGCATGGGAGCAGAAGATTACAGTGGTAGGTTTGGGGCTGTAACAAATTTTCTTGGATTAAATGAGCTACAGGCTGCTAAATGAAACAGCAGCAGTCCAGGACAAACAAAGGAATACCTTTGCCTTAGAAGTCTTGAGAAATGGTTCTATGGGATTCAAATACTGAGTACGGCAATGTCCTCTCATTAGGAAATCACACAGTATTGAGCCAAACTACATTTATAAGTAAAAGTGAGATAAGATGCTATCTCAACATCCATCTCCTCTCAGGTACTACACAGCAAGGCTATTACATTTTCCAGATTTTCATTACTTTGTCTCCAAAACTACTGTGTATGTCAAAGCTCCCATGCCAAGGATAATTAATTACTTATGTCTGATCTAATTGTAACTAGGCATGTTTGGAAGGGGGTTAATTATACACAGAAGCCATTCTCTTATGCTTCCAAACTTGTGACTTGCCCAGACACGAAATCTAAATTTCAAATTATCAAACATAACCTGGATACTTACAAAATTTGTGGTGGCCAGTCTTCATTATCTTGCTTATCTGGAAAAAAAAAAAAATACCACCACTTAAATGTTACTTATGCTACTTGACACACAGAGAAAGAACAGCCTACAGCTGTAGTAAGTCAGGCTCTTTGGATGCAGTTTGCTTCGTAAAAGTGGTTTGCCATTTGTGCATATAATGAATAATTTCCATGTTGAGAATTTGCCATCTCTAAGAACACACTCGCCTTTGTCTTCCTATTTAAGTTACTGTCTCAGTTCCTGTAAACACATGCATCCAATGTTTCCTCTCTAAGCCTTCCTCCTCTATGCTTTAGCATTTTTTGCCTTTAAGAAGAATTTGACCATTTTTAGTTTTGCTCAATATTTTATAAAAGCAAGAGGCATTTATAAGGCAGATTTCCAGAGTCTGCAGTCAGGTGGATTTCTGCTGGTGTGTCAGCTGAACATATTTTCTTACTCTAATGTCTATATAGTTGATAGTTGCAGTCAGATAACAACAGAAAAGTAACAGCACCAGGAGCCATATGAGCAACCCAGGGAAGTTACGTCTGTTTAATGGGCACAGGTTGTCCACTGTGAAATTTTTAAAGCATAATATACGAAACAATGAGTCACCAGTTGAGAAAGCAGCCGGTTCTGGTGCAGAACAGCTTCAGAAAAGCTGTTACCAACTCAGTAAAAGAGGTGAATCAGAGAACTGGAACATTGACYCAGCAAATTAATGCATGAGCACGTTGCCACAGATGCTGGAACTCTGAAGGCTGAGTTTCAGCTCCCGTTATGAGACGCAGAATTTCTGAGGCATCACCTTGTAGGTTACAGAGAGCCAGAAGTAAATTGCTGCTTACTAAAAAGCAACAGTGGCTGCAGAGTTAGGTCGTACAACATCCATTTTCATTAATAATCATCCTACAAGTAATTTGAACGTTAACGAGAAAGCAAAGAAACGAGTTCTCAAAGTAGGCATGCTGTTGTCCACTTGAAAACATCAACACTGCAGAAGCCAGTGAGAGCATTCTCTGCTAAGATTTCAAACATTATCAATATTAATATGCCTTATATTACCTCCTAAATCACACATGATTAGGGATGTCAGCATCCTGTGTTGTATATACATATATTATATACAGAGCTAAGAATGKTTTATGTAATTTTTTTCTTTAAATGTTCAGCTAGATGCTGCTAATGTGCCTGCCATGGTAAAAAAAAATACGTTCAATTTCATGTTTTACATGAAAGTCTTRAATCTTTTTATACGTTATTATACTGCATGCAGGAACGACAGTGTTTGATAGAAATGTTTCTAAAAATGCAGCCCTATTTCCCCTACATACTGTGCTTAAATTCCTACTGCTTTTTTTCGAATTCTTTCCTTACAGGAGAAACTTAATTTATTAGAAAAGAGACCGACACAAGCAACATGAACTGCATGGTTTACCGTGAAAATGGGAAAAAGCACTGCAACAGTTCTTTATCATTGCTCATTCTTCCAAAATGACAACTTTATATAACACTAAGAAGAGCTGACTGCTTTCTATCCTGTTGTACTGACAGCTTTTGGCATCGGCAATTATGACTCAATTTAAAAAACCCGAGAGAGAGCATTTGTGCGTGAACACCAGAGATGGGCCAGCTCGTTTTTAATCAGCTATTAAGCATAACAAAATGGCATTTGAGTTCTGCCTGGTCATTCTTCACCTTCCAGATTATCTAGGGGGGAAAAAAAAAATAAAAGCTAGTAGGCAAATGAGAAAGGCTCAAAAACGAAAATAAAGCAAAGAAGCAGAGGGAAAAAGCAGAAGCAGTGGCTGCAAACAGCCGTGGAGAATGGCTAACGCTGTAAATCTGTAAATGACAGAATGCTTATTCCAGATGAAGTAGTACTTACTTTCACTAAAACCAGCCATTTATTTTTCATGTATCTTCCCAAACAGGATAAACTGGAGGAGGGGAGTTGGTAAATTTTATCTGCATAATAATTCAGGCATCGTGTGACAGCATATTTCTCACCAGCTTCGCAAACTATTCTGCACCCCACAGAAGCCTATCATATTAATAAAACCAGAAATACCACGGTTGATCATCCCCAAATCAAACAATTTGTGAGCAAAGAAAACAGATTTGYGGCAATTATTTTTCCCTATGTGAATAAATTTTCATTTTTCTCTTCTAAAACACAATAAGTAGCTTCTAGGAACAAYACTGTTACCTGATTAGTGACTCTTTCAGTCCTGAGGTATGCAGGTAGTCTAAGGGAGAGTATGTGCTAATTGTCTCCTGCTACTTGCATTTTCCTTATCAACCATCTGGCTTCCTACTATATAGCTATCAGGGCTGCTGATGTCATTTATACTCCTAAAAATATATATTAATGTCAGTATTTCAATTGCAACTGTTAAAAACTACTCTTTTGCAAACTATGCTTCATTAAATGAAATTGTCCTTTTAATTCTGGATTATTCTGGGGTGTGTGCATTTGTATTGCAGTGAAAGATATGTTGACAACACCATTTTACGTCTGTGATCACTTAAATTGGACCATGGGGTGTAGTGTGAGCCCAAAAATGACTATACRAATCCAAAATCATTTATCTGGTCTCAGCAAGAGTAAGGAAGGTGCAGTTCATCAACTAGGGAAAGTATTGCATCTTTTTGTAAGTCTCTAACTAMTAATTGTCTTTAAAGTACTGATCAACTTGAGCAATTGGGACTTCACACAGTGATATCTCCATCGAGTAAAGATTAACAGACTTTCTGAGGAGCAGCTTCTGGCACATCTCCATGATGGCCAGGAAATAATGACACAACACTTCCTTCAGTTTAAACTGTTTATCTTGGTTACAAGAAAGAATTCCATGAGGTATGYTGTGTCGTCTTTTTTTATTTAAGGATTCAGTCTTCAGAAGAAGAAAGCTCAAAGAGAAGCTATTTTGGATTCAGACAGGCATTCTTGCAATAAATGTTCATGCTATCATCCTCAAAGGGTTTTCATAAGCTCCTGCCCTATATCCTTTCTTTGAAAACTTCTTGTCTTGCTTTTAGCAATGGTTTGGAGTGTGTTAGCACTGCAGTGTGCTGGGAATGGGATTCTGTCATGTTTCACCCACACTCCACCAGAGGGGAAAAAAAATAAAAACCCCTCACACTRAATTGTACTGATAGAAAATGCCACTCACAGGAACTACAGTGGGCTCTGAAAAATCATGCCAAGGAGGTGATAAGCAAGGTTTCATTTGGTCTTTTTTCTTCCCAAACCCATTCATTGGTTAGAGACTCATTAACAAATGACATCCGAGCCAAAATTCTGCCCTCAGCCATTATCTCAAAGTGAAAATATGTCAAGAAGATTCATCTGGACAGCTTCTCCGCAGGAACATGCAGGGCAGGATAAAGCATGCCCCACAGGAGACATCCTACGGAGTTCCTACAAGTTTTCAGCAGTGTTTCAGTCTGGATACAGAATTTCTTCAAGTGAACGCACCTCCCACACCCCTGAAGGTACAGCTTTGCAAACCTATAACTACAAGGCTGGGAACATAATGAGCTCCCCGCAGACTTCTTCCGAACGCATGCAGAGGGATGGATGTGCAAAATATAAAGTAATATTGCTAATTAGGCAGGAAAAAAGCCCTGTAAGTTTTGTCCCCCAAGCAGCTGGGCTTCTCCCTTCCGCTGAAGGCATCAGGATGACCTTGTCCCTGTCACGCTTGGCCCTGCTGTGGAGGAACTGCAGCGCACAAACGCTTACATGGCTTTCTGAAACCCAACTTTTAATGCTGCCAGGAGACCAACGTCTTTTTTCAGGAACATTCTGTACTATCTATAGGTGTCAGCTTTCCAACAAGTGGCCAGCTCCTTTATTGACGATTATATTGATGGTTTAATAGCAGAAAGAGAAAACAAAGATAAAATACCATCACRCATGTAGCTGTTTCCTGTAGCACATTGATTAGGGAATAGTCAAGTCATCAATGACAGTCAATCTACAATATCAAATTACTACTACAATCCCCAATGATCATCTCTTTCCTGAAACTGTTTGCATTTTATAATTTATTGTACCTTCTGCTGTCAAGGTTACTTTTAATAAATGAGGTTTATTTCAAGCCATTTTAAGTCTCATGCTGAAATATAAATTCAGAAAGAATTATTAAAACTCAGAGTGACCATCCATAATTGAATAACTCTCCATGATGAGAGACTGGGCAGGAAATAATAATCTATCATAAACACAACTTAATTGTGGTACAATATTGAGAGCTTCCTGGAAGTTTTCAGGGAAAACAGTTTCTCTGGAAATATCAATGCAATAAAGTCCAAATTTCCCACAGAAACAGAAATCTCATAATCTCATGGATTGTGCATTAAAATCTTCTCACCATAGCTCAGCTAGATGAGAGACCAGAGGGGAACTTCCTTCCTTGCCTTCATGAGGCAACAGATTTCTCCTATATTAAATGGCAGAGTTCCCAACACCCTACCTATTCTGGACCAGGAAGCTGAATACCTGTCCTGGCTCAGTTATTTTTACTCATTAAGATAGTCTAGAAGCTGGGCATCATTTAAAATCTTGGATTTAGTATGACTTGGAATAGGACATGTTTTAAATGCCAGCTTCTGCAGGTTTGAAATTATTTTGGAAATCAACTCCAACACAAGTGCCTTTGTGGTACACTTCTCTAAGTATAGATGTTAATATATTTTTGCCAATAAATACTTAAACAGAAAATAAAACATTTATAACTGAAGTGTAATAAAGTTATGCAGCTGAATAATAAGATTTAGCATTAAACTTGATCAGAAATTTGAAAGCCTGTTACTTATTTCTTTGTGTTTCCTTGAGCAGTACACTCAGCAGTAGACTAACTTAGCAGTGGATTGCAAGAGGCTTATTTAAAGGAAGAAATATCAACAGGCAAATCTGACTAACAGAGAAGAAAAAAAAAAAGAGGGAGAGAAACATTGGGAAAGGGGTAGTAGCAGAAATTCCTTCCCAATGCAAATTCTGGTATCAAAAGTCAGGCAAAGTTTCCCAGCTCCTGAAGCAAAAATAACCCAATGAGAACCACAAGACGAATGGCCCTGCTGCAGACGGTCTAAGCTGGAATACATCTCACAGGTAATTCGCTCTGAGAAATTTCTCTSTATATAACTTCTTCTTTCACACATAATTAAGAGCTGTCATGATTCAGGTAAAGAGTTGCTGGAAGTAGGATAGTAATTGCAATCTTCCACCAGGAATAGAGGTAATAAATAGTAAAGATCTTTCAAGAAACAGTACCTGCCTTGAGAACAGAACTGCTGTCTCTGTCACCTTCCAAAAGCACATGGAAATCTGCTATGGTAATTTAACTCAGAAACAAGTAAAAACTTTGCTGGATAGTGCTTTGCATATAAATGTGTATTAGAGAAAAAAGCTAGAGACTACAAAAGAGATTCAGACTAGCTGAGCTCTTTGTAGGGGCGGGTGAGGGTGCTGTTAAACAGGTTGGCATCTCCCAACAAAAGCCTTTCTCCTTCTCTCATTGGCACCTGATTTTTCACCAACATTTTAAGGAAACAGAATTTGTGAATTCTTTGTAAATAAGCAAGACTGCATTTTTTAAAGTCAAAAAAATCTACATGCAGCACTTTTGCTTGCTTCCCTTCTTTTTTCACCTGAAACATCTGTATGCATATGCCTGCCCACGACCTAACACTATAAAGCAGGTCTTCTTTGCTCCCTTCCTACCTAATAATATTCACAGTCCACATGTAACATCACAGAAACCCTCAGAGGGTAGTTTCATTGTTATTCTGAGTAGATGTATTTGGAGTAATGTGTTTCTCCTCTGAGACCAGCATCTCCAGTGGAATTTCTATAAAAGCTGTTTAGACCTGATGTGAATGCATATGCATTATGCCCTCCTTGTTCAGAGTGAAATTCCTCACTGCTTTCTTCTGAGAATTGCTTGAAGCCTCAGACACTAAACTGTTGTACAGAACCAGATAAAAGTTTTAAACTATTAAGATGTAATGCTTTGAAAGATGACCCATGAACCAAGACTTTAAACGTGATTTTTCCCTACTACAGCTAAATGGACRTTTATCAAATGCTGTAGAACAAAAAGAGGAGAGTGATGAACACCTCATGCAGAACAATTGCATTTTCTCCTCTCTAACAAAGTTACATTCATCATTTCCTTCCTTCCCTGCTACMTTCTCCTATTTTCTTCAAGTGATGCATTTGAAGTTGAACATTTTGCTTTACCATTTTATCTGTCAAACAATTCAAAAGAAATCAATAATCTACTGGGGTTCACTAATGCTTACATTCATTTTCTTCGTCTTTGCTTTCTTCTACTTTTATCAGCCATATTTGCAGTGATTCCAACAGCTACATTCTCTAAGTGATGCATCAACAGAATTTAAAGTCATTAYCTTACATAATCAGATATGATAACTGACTGAAAACAAAAAAATAAGTAAATATCTTTAAAGGAAGAATGAAAAAATTCTGAGGCAGCAGGAATTGCAATCATTCAACAAATGTGTTTCCTTTTTTTAATTTGTGTAAGGAAATTATGATGAATGTTCTAAAAAAAGTCATACTAATGATTTAACCCACAAACCAGTTTTACTTCATAGCTTTCAAATAAAATTTAATGTCTTGCACTTGAGCTCCTGAAATTTGGTGCATAATATCTTTTTTGTATAACTAATACTCTCTAGTTAAGTTTATGAATCAGCTGCTTCCTGTTGGGGGAATGGAAGTGTGAAAGCATTTCAAAACAGCTTTAATGTATCAGCAAATACACCAACTCCCAAACAGTGCATGAACAAATTTTTTGTCTCCATTCTAACCCATCTCCATAACCTTCCCAAACTTTACTTGTTATCAAGGACCTTTCTTTCTACCTTTATTTTCTTTGGCACAAAAATTAAACTCTTTCTTTCTTTCTCCAATTCTGGCAGTTGCTAAACTACTGAGCAAATAAGACTGTATTGGCCAATACTTCCAGTAGTTTTATTCCATTGGAAGTTTAAACGTCCAATAACTGGATATATTGGAGAAGGCAATTAAAACCAGCAAAAAAGCAGACTCCACTCCATAACAAAAAATGCAAAGATGCTCAGAATCACTCCAGGAGCTCATGTCTTAACTGACGAACTTGAACAGGGTCCATTCCCAGGTGGCTCTAAGAGCTGACCGATAAATAATATACCTAGAAGGAGGTCTTTCACCTTACTTAGAAGAGCAATATTACTTAGATTGCAGGACAGCAGAGTTGTTTGGTTGGTTGGTTGTTTTTTGGGTGGATTGACACACTCTGTTCCTCTAGATTGTGCCCGAATTCAGCTCTGGAAGGAGCATGGCTGGGAAACAACCTTCTCTGCCAGCAGGAAGCAAGAGCAGCCTGCAGTCTCCTCACAGGTTAGTGTAGAGACATGGAGAGTAACCCAGCCAATGTCTTCAAAATACAGAAGCAGCCACTAGTATCTCAGTATTAAATGTACCGAAAAATCACCTTGCTAGATTCAAGCAATGTTGGCAAAAGGAATTCATGAAATGATATTCTCTTCAAACAAGCACAGTTCACAAAACACAAACTTCTTTTCACTTCCACCGACATCGAGGTTAATTTCTTGCAGCCCTGTTTTTGCCCCATATAACACTGTCATACATTCCTCTAGGTGCCTTTCAGTGGCAAAATGTGTGAACATGGGACAGCCACGGGATAAAAGTTCACAGAGGTCTTATTCTTCAGGGTGAAATTCCCATGGCTGATATTTTTCCAGTGATCTAGGATAGCCTTAAGTTACAGCCATTTGGTTTTGCTGAGAAGTGGAAATTCTGCTGATCTTCCCCAAAAGATCCAATTAATAGTTGTGTAGAACTACTTTGAGTGTATAAGAGAATGCCAAGAACAGCAGTAAAGAGACTAGAATGCAGTTTCGAAACATTATTCAGATTTTTTTTGTTTCTTTAGGAATTTCTAACGGAAAAAGCCTAAAATGCATCACTTTCCACACTAGCACTGAAGATGCTTCTGTTAGAACAATTTTTCATACCATCTCTACACAACTGAAAGTTTTCTTTTCTGCTGAATTAAAAGGATGGACTTGTTTTGATGAGTTATCCAATTTATTGCTTTACCTTATGATCTTGTAGGGCACATACCTCAAATAATCAATGTTAATGTTGAAAATCTATGTTGACCTCTGGGCATATTTTCAAGGCTTCCAAGATATAGCATTGGGCATAATTTTTTTTAATTTTTGTTTCAGCATTTAAAAATAAACCAAAACAAATTGAATTAGGARTTAACTCAGTTTAATTTACCTTGAAAGCAAGTCCTTTTTGGACTCTCAATATTTGTAGGCTCTCAATATTTCAATGGCCTTGTGTACAGAGCTTGGTGTATGTATTAAAATACTTTGAAATATTTGGACCTATTTTTAAAGAATTCAGCTCTATGTAAAGCACTCGTACCTGCTCTTCTATGTTAGTGTATGCTTTTTCAATTTACTTTAGATTGTAGCATTCCWTTCCCCACCCTATACACCGAAACTAGACTTTGACCAAAGGCAGTTTGASGTGAGAGGAAGTTTGGGTGGAGGAAATAAGTTCCTGGGAAAAGCCAGAAAAGGCGAATACAAAGAATAGAGTTTAATCTTAAACAACATTTATTGGGAAAGGTGGGAGAGAAGGGACAGGCATCATGTGAACTACTGGCTGCTTTCCACACMTCATTAACAGGTTTTGGTTTCTTATTAAAAGGTCTGGGAGTTTCTTTAGTTTGTGTCTGCAGTCTGGAGMGATTATGTTCACCACTACCTGCCAAAAACCCTTGTGTAGCAGAAGCCACTATTTATTAACAAACATAAAGGGAAGCACTGATGTGCAGAGCACTTCTGCCACAGAAAACACTGGTTAAATGATGCAGGAAATTAAAGGAGGAAGGTAAGGAACAGATCCTGCAATGAATCATGGCAGATCTCTTTGAGGAGAAGTTCACATGCTTCCCATGTAGTTGACGTTCYAAGTGCTGCACTTACTCTCTTGGTATCTGTCCCACTGCCCTGTTAGAGGTCAGATGTGTCCYCACATTCTGGGCAGTTAGAGCAAGTATTGGACAACCAAAATAATCTGAGCAAACTTCCAGGCCAAAAATAAACTCTATAGTGCTACCACTACTTACTTTCAACATGGAACCACATTCCTTTCCTAGTACTGAAACATTTCTTGGAGGAAGTCCTGGCTGTGCACTTCAAGTTAYGAGGAAAAGGTAACTTGTATAGATTTTTCTCCTACAAATCTCAATAGGTTTCTGCATTTTTTGAAAGGGGTGTTGACAGAATTCTCAAATGGATTACAGTGCCAGAGAACAAAAAGGGAACTCTGGCCTTTTATTGAAGAACTGACGCTTCCAACTTTAAAGAACCTTAATACAGGAGATGTAATTTTCACTTGTCAAGGTGTATTTCCTTTCTTGAGGCCCTGTTTCGTTTATTCTGGCTGGCTGCAGAGCAAAATACAGAGGCTGATGTTCCAATATGTTCCAATGAAACAAATAATTTGGCAGATCTAGTCAATAAATATCTATCTGAAGTATTTGAAATCCTGACCCATACTTACCTCTTTTATGATCAAATACCTGACTCATCCAACTCCACATGCAAGACAGAACACCTCTGGACAACAGCTGTTCAAATCAAGAGTCCTCTAAAAGAACTGAGAGAAATATATACTTTTAGGATGAAGTCCTAGTTTCAGGAACATCAACACTCTCCAGTGACCTTCCTAACAACGGCTACCACATAAGATTTGCAAAACATCTATCAGATATGTGCAGTAAAACACACTCAAAGTCACTTCCCAAAAAACCCACTAGAAAATTTCACTGCTATAACAGCCATTAAAGAAACACTTTTGTCAAGTACATGTGTATAGATTGTAGACATAGACCTGGATGGAGACAATTTGCTCCTAATAGAGCAATGTCAAGACTGTAGTTTTCATTACCTTTTTTTAAATTAGAAGMTAGACAAGAAAGAAGAAATTAAATATTTGAAACAAAAATAGGACTGTATAGGGGAAAAAAGTGACATAGTACCACATTACCATTTGGASAGACATCTGTACTTTGCTTCCAGAACTCCTGAGGATTCTTAACTGATAAATTTTCATACCACAGTTCAAAGCTCACATGCCTAAATCACCAGTTACAGACTTCTGGACTAAAAGTCATAAATGCTGGCTTAGACATATGTCTCTTTGAGTTATCTTCTTTGGGATTTTGATATTTGGATTTGAATGCTACCACCACCATCTGAAATGCCTCTGATCAGCATAAAGCTAATTATATGCTGCTATTAAAGGAGATTATATTAGACACTGACAGTTGGAAAGGCCTAATGACCAGATGGATAGAAAAATAAGAAATCAAGCCATGTTGTTCTGTAATAAATTTGCCAGAATTTTTATAGGCATCTTTATCATCAGCTTCATTATTTCATGCTTCCATTAAAAAAAAACTCAGACCAAAAAACAAACAAAAACCCCAAAATCCAAACCCCAAACAAAACTGGAAAAAAGTCAAGATAGAAAATGCAATTAAATTTATACTGTCAGCATAATCCATCATTAATCATGCAGGTCAGTACTGTTCAAAAGGTGAACATTCTTCTGAATATCCTACAGAGGTTTGCAAATCACAAATGTGATTGAATGTGGGTATTCAGTCTTAACATAAAAGAATAGAATGAAACAAACATGCATTGTTGAATGTGTGTAAATCCTCAGAGAGAGGGTAGTGAGACTGGAGCTGTTCCCATCATGGAGAATTGTTTATAAGTGCTGCAGGGCTGGGAGAACCAAGGAGAGTAACTGGCAGCCATGAGAAGGTAGCACAATGAAGAAGCTCATGTTAAAAGGAGTCTGAAGTGTTGGTGAAGGAGAACCCTGCAAAAGAGAAAGACAAATAAGTATCAACTCAACTTCTATCACCAGCTGCACCAAATCTATCTAAAGGTTAACATCCTGAGTATGTTTTATTCCACGTTATCACTGAGTCTTGAGTTCCAGAATAAGAGAAATCAAGAGACCTCTGGAAGTAATTTAGTCCGGCTCTGGACTCAAAGGTTACTGCTCAAGGGGTTAAGTGATTTTGCATTTCATAAAGTTTGATTCATAAATTTCAGTAAAACAGGTATATTTAAACCTCTTAACAGAAGTCAAAAAAGAAAAAAAGACACAACCCAAATTCCCCCTTTCAGACAGTAATGAGCTATTTGGACAAGTTAAATTTTGGCTCTTTACCCTGCCTTTTGAAGCAAAAACTACACCTAACCTAGCAGCAAAAACAACAAACCACTCTGGTAATAATGGAACCCCAGGCACAGTGTGCAAAATACATAGGAAGTAGGTTTTTTTCTTCCTCATCACTTAAAAAGCTCAAGAGATGAAAGCCTACGGTAGCCCACAGCTCAAACAAGCTTCAGTGTATGAAAGAAATTAAATAAATTACCAGTGCAAAGACTRTAACAGACAACAGCATGTTTCCAAACTGGTCAGGTTTTTTCTAGTCAAGAAGCTTAGTTCTCATATTTCACATTCTTTCTCTGTCCAGTAAATGGTACTTCCTACATTTGTGTACCAGAGATCAAAATCACCCCAATTTGTGTAAACTCAACCTTTAGACTCGCTTTTAGAACCCTGCAGCTTGACACTGCAGTCAAACCACTCATATGTTTATCAGCAGAAAAATCCTCCACCTCACCTCAGTTAGATTTTTTTTTTYCCCATGATGGAAAAAAAGATTCCTCCACCCTCCTGCTATTATTAGCATCACTACTATCCAGAATCTCTAGTACTTTGTATTATACTCACAATGAGCTGGTTTAGAGATTGATTAATAATCGAAACAGAGTTGAGGCATTTAATCAATCTGAACAACAGATTATTGCCTTGTGTACCACAAAGAAAGACAGATTATCCTTTTATTATTGATTAGACTAGCTACGCTCCCGCCAGCTCCATTGCCTTTATTTCCAAATAYTTTTGCTCAGCAAATTTTCAGCTTGCACCAATCTTAAAGACAAAAAACATTTCTTGGAGCTTTATACATATCGAGCAACTTTCTACCATAATCCCCCCACTTTTCTTGGATGACATAGCAGGTATACCATATATTAGCCTAGTTACAATGCCTTCTTCCCTCACAGCAGATACACTGAGGATACCCATACCTTTCATAATCTCTTTCATCTTCCACTYGTTCAGCTACAATTGCTTCAATCTTTACTCAACACCTCCAGAGAAGTGGTTATAACTTACAGGTAAGCACTCAAGCTGCATCGTTTTCCAAAAGGCTGGCTTGGCAGTGGACTGCACAGATGGGAGAAGTGCTGCAGAAGAATAATCAGAACTAATTCAAAACGAGAACCAGCTTGAGTTGTGCATAGATACACAAAATTTCCAACACAAACCACTCAAAATATTCAAATACCAGCAGATAYAAACGGGAATGTCACATGGAAAACACGAGGCGATCCTTCCACCCACCCTTCCCAGCAGTGTCCCTATCTGCATACATGTGAGATTATAGAAACATCCAACTGTTTGGCTTGGAAGAGATATTACAGCTCATCTCTCCCAAGCCCCTGCCGTGGGCAGAGGACATCTTTCACTATGCCAGGTTGCTCCAAGCCTCATGCAACCTGGCCTTGGACACCTGCAGGGACGGGGCAGCCACAGCTTCTCTGGGCAACCTGTGCCAGGGCCTCACCATTCTGCTTCAGCTTAAGACCATTCCCCCTTGTCCTATCACTCCATGTCCTTGTGAATAGTCTCTCTCCAGCCTTCTTGTAAAACCCTCTAGGTACTGAAATGCTGCTATCAGGTCCTCACAAGTATAGCAACAAAATTAAGATAAAACACATTCTGTGAGGGAAAGAAAAAAAAAAGTCTTTATGGTAATTAGATTGAAATTGCTGTTAAAAAACTTCAAAATGGAAGAAAAACTCCCAGAAAGGTGAAAGGAGAAAAAAGAGAACCTCACTTCTATGCCCACTGAATAGGACTAAATTGGTGACTTTTCACTGCTGCCAGGGAAATGAATTAGAAGTAGGCAATTCTTCACTGTAAGTTAGTGAAGAACTGCATCACGACACTTTAATGAAATAGTTTCCAGTATTGCATTGAGATTTTTAAGCAGAGATAAAGATTTAAGGGAGAGTTCAATGGATCAGATGACCTCCTCCTTCCGTCTTGTTTTTTTCGATTGTGTAAATGCTTTCAAATAAATTATTTACAAGCATTGTGCTAGAGATAGAATTTGTTTGTTCTCAGATTTACCAGTATGAAGTCAATTTTATATGAAACATTTGTGTTAAGAATTTGCTCTTTAACCTTTACTTGAAGTAGAAAGCTATTATTCACTGCTCAAAATATCTGAATGATGCACCAAGATGTTAATGCAAACTTGAGACAACAGCRCAAGTGCAATTTTTCATTGTTGGGACTTGAGACCTTTTGTTGTGTAACCGCACACAAACACTGTAGTCTCAAAAACTGGAACATCAAGTTCCCAACTGACTTCCCACTTGACACTCTAAAAACATCACTCTTCATAATCCTTTGGGGAGTTAAAGAAATACTCTGGTTTTAATCTTGCCTCATTTCCATGGTGACCATTTGCTTTCAGAGACCTTTGCTCTTTGTGAGTGATCTGCGTGGATTCATCCCTCCTGAGGTGCAGCTTGAGCCCAAGGAACACTCAGTCCTATTCACGGGCCTGACTCTGCCTCTGTAATTGCAGCCCCAAAATGCCATTAATTTAAAAGAACACAATACTTATTGATTAAGCAACACAGTACTAAAAAACTAATATATCCATAAATAATAAGGTAGCTAATAAACACAGCTCATATTAATGTAGAATTCTGTCATTTAGTGCACTATTACACACAATTATGCAGTCATTATGTATCACTCTTACATATCACAAATCACAGAATCAACAAGGTTCAGAGACCTTCAAGATCATCTGGTCCAATCATCCACCCAGCACCACCACAATCAGCCCTAAACCATAAGCCCAAGTGCCACATCCAGACACCTCTTGAACATCTCCAGAGACAGTGACTCTCCCACCTCCCCAACTTATCCCAATGCCTGACCACTCTTTCAGTGATTTCTTTTTTTTTTTCCCTCTAATATCTAATTTGAACCTTCCCTGGCACAACTTGAGGCCATTTCCTCTCATCCTTTAATTTGATACACAGCAGAAGAGATCAACTCACTATAACCTCCTTTCAGGGAGTTGCAGAGACTCCTCTGGAATTAAATCCTATCGCTCCATAGATGTTGTTCACAGCTGGGAGATCTTGAGCACATTTCCCTTGAGTCTTAGAAAACTGAGCAATAGAGAACTGACAAATGGTGATAAAACAGGAAAACAGAAAAAAGTATCTGCTTCAGCTGCTTAACTTGAGAGTCGGTCCAAGCCTCAGTCCTTCCATGGCCAAGACGTAAGCCTCTGCACTCTCTTCTCTAAACCTCTGGTGAGAGCAGTGCCATTAAACAGCTCAGAGCACAGACTGCTGTTTAGTAGAGGAGCAAAGGGTTCCTCTTCCAAACGGGAGCAGGGAAGGCTCAGGGTGCTGCAGGAGCAGCCAGTGCTGCTGGAATAAGAGGACTGTCTTAGAAGCATGAACCAGCACTCATTCTGTGCAGAGCAGCAATATGGAAATTTCACTCTCGGCAGGTTTTTCTTCTTCTCTTGCAGGTCTCTACCACACTTTGTCATCTCACCCTTCTCACTTTCACAGCAGGTTTTTAGGCACCTCCTGCAACAACCAAATTCTGCCAGC
Source organism: Amblyornis subalaris (assembly GCA_018881555.1). Classification (NCBI taxonomy): domain Eukaryota; kingdom Metazoa; phylum Chordata; class Aves; order Passeriformes; family Ptilonorhynchidae; genus Amblyornis; species Amblyornis subalaris. The sequence goes on along the minus strand of JACAXG010000015.1, from coordinate 6,797,737 downwards.
ACTGCTGAAAAGCCTTGCAGCTAATGTCACACCAAACTAAAATAAATCAGTTTTGAAAGGAGCTGCATCTTCTAACAAGACAGAAGCCGAAGCATGTTCTTTGCCAAGAACATTATAGCTAAAGGATTATGTATTAAGTTGGCCAAAAACCCTAAGAATGTTTCAAACCATTTCTAACAGACAAAAGTATTCCCACCCAGTACATTTTTTTATTTATTTCATAATTCTGCCAAAGCACACTCAGAGGAATTTCTTTCTCTCCATTCTGGTTCAAACCTATCATGCAGTGAGGCCAGGCTCTCCCTGTAGACACAGTCTTTACTCTTAGAAGAGAAAATGATTCATCTTAATTTGCTGTTTGTGCAATGCCCACTTAGTTTCAGATTTCTTTTATTTAAAATTCACCTCCAATATCTGACCACTATCATTCATTAGATATCAATTTGCTCATTTGTTCACTTATTCTTGAACAGCAGATGGATTAATGTTAAAATGGACTAAACCAGTACAGTTTGTTCTGAGTGCCTGTATTACATTCCAAGAAAAGGACATTAGGGGCAGGCCTCCAGGGTTACAGCTGTTCCAGGGAAACAACTGAATAACAAGATGCCAGAAACTGTGTGGTTCCTGCTTTCTTCCACTGGGAAAAAGTAACAAAGTGGTGCTGAGAACCTGCAGCTTGAGAAGGGACCATGCCTTCCCTTTCCTGGGAAAGGTAGGGCAAAACACACACTTCTCAGCAGTGACAGGGAAAAACTTCCACAGGCTACACCAGGCTGTGTGGAGTCTGCCACTCTTTCTAAAATGAACAAGTTGATTGAAAACAGGCCTAGAGCAAAGRCCTGTCCTCAAAGGATGCAGGAGAAGAAGCAGGAGAGGACAAAGAGCACAACAAATCTCTCTATCTCACCTATATGTATTCTGAAGATCTTCCTATAAGGAAAGAGCTGAACAGACAAATCTCGAAGTTCTGGTCATATCAGATTCTGACTACGTGGGCATTACCAGGATTAAATGGTGACAACAGCACTATCTTTATGCCTCTAATCCAAGGTTACACGTATAGATTGGTTTTATTACAGTGTTATATCTAACTATGGAGAAATTGATAAAGAGTTCACAGTAAGGAACAGTATTCAAAATACTGTCCCTCCAGATTTATTGCAGTGACTCCTACTCAACTGCCATTTGTCACTAATCCAATTGAACAGACCAATTTATCAATTTCTTCTGTTATATCCATTTGGTCCCCGTTATCCAAGCCAGATAGGTTTGACTTGCACATTTTTCTCCCCATCCCTCCAAATATTGTAAAAACTACAGTTGTGATAATGCTACAAAAAGGTTTATGTATGACCTTGCTTTGGATACAGTAAATTTTGATACTAATATCATGGTAAACCAGACTATTGTAGGGGCCTCAGTCTAGAGATGATGATAGTACTTAAGTACTATTTATAACACTGAAGCAATACTTATTTCATAATGAATGCATGAAGATAATTTTCAGCTTTGTATAAGGTCTAGAATGCTCTATACACACTAACTTGAATAAAAAATTAATCTTGAAAACAATGGACTTTCCCAGAACTTCGCTTGGCCAAAGCCTCTCACTGAGCAACTGTGAGATGACTGACATCCTTTTGGAAATTGGAATTGGTTATCTTCTCCTAGTGTTGGCCTAATTATGCTTTTAATCTGATTCTTTTGGGGGGGGAGGGGTTATCTTTTCTCTATTGCTCCAACCTCTAACAATCACCTTTTCACACGCTGTTTCCGTTCAGCAGTCACACATTTCACCTGTGGTTCTGTTTATTGGCGAGTTTAGGAATATGTCTGGAAAGCATTTTGCAGACAAAAGCAGTCATCACTCCAAATCAACTGGAAGCTGCACGGATTAAGTTAGCACAATAGAGAAACCAAGTCAATAAACCTACTGAAAGGCATGCTAACATTAAATCAAATTCTGTTCCATATTGCCCATATTGCCACAGCTTCTGCCTGGCTCGTTGCTGGCCTGGCAGACATTCCTGTCTGCCTGAAAAATGCAGGAGAACACATCTATCTGCTGTTCAGTATCTGCAATCACCTCCAGCAGCTACCGGTAACAGACTCGCAAGACCAAAAAAATTGAAAGACTGACAAAAAATGTTTCTTAAAACAGTTACTTTAAACACACCTTTCTTCATATCTAGAGTGTGCTCTCATTACCATTTTCATTTGTATGAGAACACTTTGGAAGCCAATCTCCCCATCAGAGCAGAGCTCGCTGGTAACACATGGTCCTCAGCATCATGGGCTGGTCTACACATTTACTCTCCCTGTCTGCTAATCGAGACAGGCATTTGTCCTCAGGAGGCTGAACACTCATCTCTCATAGAGCCCCCAGGAAAAAAAATCTGGTGTGTTCTGTGCACTGGCAATTTGTTTCCATTATGTATTTGGACAAAGACCTATGAGCAGCAGTATTGGAGGATGTGGGAAAGGAAAAAAATTTTGTTTAAAAAAAGGGTGGCATCTCCAGTTGCCATAACTTGCCTTTCAAATGCCTGAGTAGTTTGGGGTTTTTTCCTGTAATGGAAATGGAATGGAAATTTCCTGAAATGGAAATGGCTTAAATGGAGAGCAAGAGAGAAAGGACAACATTAACCAATAGTGAAAAAAATGCCCACATCTCATCTGTGGGTTCAAGTACCCAAAACATTAAGGGTGCCCCATTTCCCCACATTCTACCAGGGAAATAGGCACTCAATTTAAGCTGTGAGATCTGCTTAATACATTAATCACCACTATAGAGCAGTCAAAGCTTGCAAATGTACCTTAAAATCAGTAGATACAAAAAACACACTCCATGTCTTTATTATATCAGGAGGAATGCTAGAGAGGAATGCTAGAGGTTACTGCAAGCAAGAACATATGCTTATTCACCTGGAAGTTTTTTGTTGTCTTGATCCCTTTTCCCTCTCCAAATCAAACCAAGTTTCAAAAGAGTCTCTTGAAGGAACTGCTGAAAAAAAAACCCCATCATTCTTTATGTGGTCAATAAAGTCACTGCAGAGAGCAGACGCACAAATGGAAGTGAAATTCCCACAGAATGTCCCTTTCAACTGAAAGCAAACTCAGAAAATAACACTCTGCGTAGGCAGGAAAATTGAGTTTTTAAGGTCTTTACAGAAGGGGAAGCGTAAAAGAAATAATTTGTGATGCCAATGATGTTTTGTCTATGAATATTTTCAACATTCTCACGCAACTCCAAGGGATGTTAGTCTTGGGACTCGCATGCCAGGGATAGTGGTAGAAAAGCAGCACCATACAGCAAACTGCTGCAGAGCTGAAGACCAGACTTCTGGCCAGCAACACCTGCAGGTACATCATCAAAAAATGGTGGCCAGATTTCAGCCCTAGTGATGAGTGTGTGTGTGTGTTTTATTTTGAGATCCCACTCCATCTATCAACCCTTCTACTGTGCAATGCAGCTACTCCCCAGTCAAGGTTAGATCCAGTCAGGTGATTGCAATTGATTTCSCTGCTTACCAAGCACAAATGGAGATCTGTTTTACCACCCAACAAACCAGTTCTAAATCAGCTGCCTACAGCAAATCTTGARGAAAGATAAAATATAGCATGGGTGGTGATGGTGGTGGGAAGGTCTTTCACAATACATTTTTTTCCCCTCAACAAAATTCAGTGCCTGCCTATCGTACCTACCATAACACCAGCACAAAAATGAAAAGAACAAACCTTTCACATGAGGTTTTAGAACATCCTTCACTCACRCAATTCCTCAAACACTTCCACATCTCACAGTTTTAAAAAGTCAAGTGCTGGGGCATGCAAAGGTTACAGTTCCACCAAAACTGCCAGCGCTGGAAAGGAATTTAAAAGCTCTGAGCAAATAGATGCAGCACAGTAAGACAGACCTGGCAGCATTTTACAAACTGTTTGTGTGCCAAAATGACAACGTCAGCCAGTGAGTCAGCTGCACGCCCCTGTGTTCCCTGGCACGCTGGAAAAACAACCATTATCAGAGCTGCTACGTGGGGACCAGTAATGATGCTACTGATCCTGCCTTTGTGCGCGCTCACAGCAGCAGCACCTGAAGCCTCACATTAACTTCCCTGTGTTTTCCTACTTCACCCACTGCTGTATAAGGCAGAGACAAAGAAAGTTGCACCACACGTTATGTATTCATCCCAGCTAGTACAGCCTAATACGATCAAGTCGGTGCCACAGTGTCACTCGTCACTTTCAGAGCMGGAGATGAAATTACGCCATCTGTGAGAGAAAATAAAATGGGGAAGTGAGTCACAGCATCCCTGACAAAATGGCACRGCCACTGGAGCTGGAGAGACGGCGATGGAGGAAGGGCAACCAGAAAGCCACAGCACCAGTGATTTGATTTCCTCTTAACTCACAGAAAGACATCGTTTGTTGTAGTCTACAGAAGCCTCACTTGATAAACCTGCTATGCACACCTGCACTTTTATCACAGTTTTATTATATCTGCTAAACACACCTGCATGTTTATGACTATTTTTGCCTGAAGGCCCTATAGGGCCAAGGATATATTTGAAAAAATTAAAATATCATTAAACTAATTCAAATTCATTTGAACAATCACTAATTAGAATTTAATTGATTACAAAATATACTATTAATAGTTGACAAAACAAATCAAGTATTTGCAACAGGCAAGCTGTCAGCATCTGAATTTTAGTTTAGGAAGTATTGTGTCCGAAGTGAAAGACCTAGCACAATGTGCATACTCAAAGGTGCCCAAGTTAAAAGAAAAAAAAAGTCTTGGAATTTTGTTAATCATCCTGCCTTTTTAAAATTTATCTATTTTATACAATTTATAAGGTTTTTTATACAACTTGCAGTAATTTTATACACATTAGGAGCAATATAAGCTTTAGAATCCAGGTATACAATAGCTTTTAACTATGTGAAAGTAGCACATTTTTCCATGAATATTTTTTTTTTATTTATATAAACAAATATTTCATTAAATGTAGCAACATCTGGCATAAAACATGCTTCATTATGACAGAGAAAAGTGTGTGTTTTCTTTAGTAACCTCCCTAAAATCATGCTGCCAAATAGGCTTCAGCTTGACCACAGATGCTGATCTGGCAAGGGGATAAACTCATTTTTGTTTCTAACCAMCAGAAAACTGCATCTTTGACCTCCAAATCCCAGGCACTCCAGACCTCTGAAGTCAATTTCTCATTCCTTTTCACTGCTCTGCATGTCATTCTGAAAATGCCTGATCCACAAACTCCCAATAGAAAATAAAACATAGCTTTTTAAGGATACTACTCCTGTAATAAGGAACACAGTTCTTTGGTTACCTCTTTCTCAGAGGTAACAGCAATTTGAATTATACTGAGTTAAGCAGCTAAAGGAGACATCAGTAACAGATGGTGATTTCTAAGGTGAGGGTTTAAATTCCTACATCATTCATCACCAACAAACTGTAAAAAAAAAAATCATGACCCACAGCATGTTTTAGTAAAATCTTACTACCAGCTCAGTAGACAAAAGTTTGCATGAATGCTACTCAATGATGCACACACACATTCACATCAGGTGGTCAGGGACTGTAAAATCAATTACTGCTTGTTGCACAGATATTTGATGAGTCGCTCAATACCCTGAACGTGGATCAGATTGCATTGCTTGATGTTGTAAAGATATTTCTTCTCTCCTTTATGTCATATGGCATTATTGATTCAGTTTACCAGTTTCTTACAGAAGCACTGAACAAGTGCTTCCATCCACCCGTGCCAGATTGAGCTCCAGCTCTGCAGTTATAGATCTCTAAAAGAGACAAATCGATGGCTCTATCATGACAATGAGCAGATGACCGAAAAGTAGATAACCTGTTTGTTTGCTTTAACAAGATTTAATGGCACACACTTAACTTGCATGTCTGATTTTAAGGAGCTCAACAGAATAACTATTTTTCTTTTTTCATTCTTATATCCAYTAATTTCAAATAATGAAACAACAGATCCTACATATTGGAATGATTTGGTCAGCTGTGATAAAGTCACTCCATTTATATTATAAGAGTTGCTGGTCCTCTGCTAGACCTGAAACCACTGTCCTTAAGCCAGGTGTGTTCCAGATGCCAAAGGCAGAGTGMAGGCTGCAGTCACCCTGCAGTGGACACAGGTAAGCTGAGCTAGAGAGCAGCATGGAACATTCCCAGAGAACCAGGAACACCGTGTCACTCCACAGGACAATTCCCTCTCCCAGTCCCTGCTCGCACCTTGCTGCCCTCCTCCACCCAAGTTGGAGTTAATGATTTTCCAAGCAGATGGCTGCTGGTCGGTAGATAAGCTATAGCCAGCAGAAAGCTTGGGATCACTGCCATGGTGAAAAACTGGATCCTCAGGAAACCACATTATATATAACTTTACACTGCATCTAAAAAAAAAACTAAATTTTTTTAGGTTTGCTTTACAAAGCAAGCTAACAGTTTCCTTTCTTATGCCTGAAGCTTTGCAATCACTCTGTTTCTGAACTGTATTTTTTCATTAGTCTTACGCTTCCAAATATAATCTATTATTTGGCAGCAAAGGCAGCAAAACATTTGTTCCCTCTCAGTACAGCTGCAACCAATTGGATTTTAAAAAATGGTATTGGCTATCCAGCAGTCTTCTATCATGTTGGTTTTTCCATGGAAACAGTGTTATATTTTTTTCCTTTGGGGGGGGTTGGGTGGTGCTGGGAATGGGATGAAGAAATGCATTTCCAGTGTTCTCTGCTTTTCCAGTTCTCACCCCTCCACAAACCAATCGAAGGGATTAGACCAAACTCTCCAGTTGCATACTGGGAAGCTGAAACTTTTTAAAAGTATATTTGTATAAAACAACCTTTTGTCTTTTCACCCCCAGGCATGCAAGCATAAAGAAAGTCCAAACTATGTCATTATACCTAAAGAGGACACYGGACACACCTCAGAACTACCCAACCATTTGGTGCCTGTAGCCTTAAAACTGTAACTACTAACACACTGGAACACCTGCAATGGCAAATTCATGTTTTATTTAAAATTAAGATTTTATTGTCAGGTATTACTGATTAAAAATAAAAATAAAATCAAAATCCAGAAGCGGTAGGTAGTAGATGAAGGGACAAGCCCCAGCAAGACACTTGCAGGGCTGGGGGTGGGGGAAGTGGGAAGAGAATTCCTCCCCTTCTGAATTGCAGTTTACCCCTGCAAAACACTCAAGGAAAACAACACAAAGCTGCAGAGAGAATCAAACACAAGCACGTTGATTGAGCCAAGTGTTTCAGAGCAGTAGGAATCAGTCATCAAATACAAAAGTTGACTTCTGTTTTAAGGCTGAATTAAGAATGAGGAAAAAAGAAAACCCACACAACACCACAGGAAGCCTGAGTGGCAATGCAATTACTGCTTGGTAAGAACCCTTTATCCCACAAGTGTGGAACAAATCAGGAATGCTCTGGTTGATCTTTGGCCTCTCACAAAAGTATTGACTTGATAAACTCACCAGGTTTTTGTGAATTTTGTGAGGTTTACTAGACATAAGCCCAAATAGTAGAATAAGTTCCATGATTTATGTGGGAGGTGGGAGAGAAACTATAATGCTTGATGAAGTTGTATTCTGCTGCCTGAAATCCAGCTCAGCAACTGTCATTGATTCTTCTGTTTGACTTCATCAATATTTAAGCTGGTCAACGTTGACAAACATTTCATAATGTAGTTTCTGGTAATTGTTCTCCTTATCTATAATAAATTTTCCTACATATTAAGTTTAATGAGCTAKCCAAAGTACTCCTACCAGCTCAAAAACACTAAAACAAGCAGGATTTGACAATATGATTATTTGTCAGCCAGTGGGATAAAGAATTAACACGTATTTCATCCATATGCATTTTTATCATTTTGAGGATTTAAAGACAAAAGGAAGTTAAAATAAATAATTCGAAAAATACAAAAGAACAGACACAGATCAGAGAAAATACTCTCAGGGCATCAATGAGTAATTTATCAAAATAGCACATAATAAAAGAAACTCAAGTCCTAAGAGTGCCAGAGCAGTCTTCCTCTAAAATTCATAACTAGTCCTGTTCTGCAAGGCATCTCTCTGAAAAAAAGGCTTTAGAATAAGRAGATATATTCCACTGGGTTTTCCACCTCATCTGCTGTCCTGCAAAGTCAAAATAATTTTTTGCTGCCTTCATCTCCTGTTAGCACCGCAAGTCAGCAGAGATTTTGTTTTCTTGTGAAAGCAGACAGATTTCCTAAACTTCAACCAGTTAGGCCAGGACAAGCAGACTGAAGTCATCAGTTTTGCATTAATGCAACTGAAACTTATCTTTGCTTGACAAGAACTTGACAAGATTATGTATCAGTCATTCCCGAGTGGCTTTTCAATCAAGACAACTGAAGGAGTATTTAAAAGAAAAAAAAAAAATCATCAAAATCAGCTCAGCACACCAGATATAATTCTTTTAGTGGCTGGCCCTGTACATAGAGACCCATAATAACATCTTGAAAGTCACTTTGAGGAGCACAAGCTGATGTCACATTTCATCTTTGCTGGAGCAAGGGTGACTCACAGCAGATGCCTCATACCCAAGGCTTGGCACAACACTGCTGGATCCTTCTGGATCCCATGACTGGCTTAAAGGTTTCAAAGTATGGAATGTCACAAGGTAGAATTCATCATCATCATCCTACTTTGGAATGAAATGTCAAGGTTTGAAGAGGTTTTTTCACCTTTGACTCTACAGCAGGGTGACAGAACCACCGCACAGGGAAAGGAGGACCTTTCGTAGTGGTTCCAGAGACCTCCTCACTGTGCTGAGAAGGATAACCAATTCTCAGAAATTTATACCAAACAAGAGCCATTTAAAAATAAATAGACAAGGATAAAAGTGGGTTCCAAGTAAAGTCTTCTYTACTGGTATCTTATTATTTGCACATCTATGGGGAACTTCTGAAGAAATGTTATTTTAGAAACATAGGTTAGCTATATAAGGATCCATTTAAATTACAATTAAAACTCTGTTAGAACAGTTCAAGACCATATTAATCACTGTTAATTCATACATTTTTCTAGATTGTTGAATAAAAGTTCACCTAAATGTTGTTGAACTTGAGTTAAAACAGCAGTAGCTTAATAATTTACCTTATTTCAGTRAGGGAAAAAAATCATTTTTGATAAAGCAGCAACTTACAGAAATTTAAGCTACTCATAGCTGCAAGCAATCACATGAATATATTCAAGCACATGATCAGTCTTCGTTGTATAACAAGCTCCACAGAGATTGTTATTAGTCACAGATAATAATTCCCACTGTTACAGAAAATCTGTGCTCAAAATAGTACCTCCCAAGGAAAAATTTCATTGCGAAGGCAATGAGACTTGGTATGACAATCCTCAGGTTTGGGAATTGGGAAGAAAAATKGAGAGTTTGCACAAAATCATCTGTCATTTAAGGAAAATCAGCAAAACAATCAGATCTTCTAAATTATGTTGCAGATAACATACCACAGTAGGGGGAAAATACCTCTTGTGAACTACAGAAAAATGARTATATTTTTGTGTTAATTCAACTATAAAAGTATGGGTTTAAGCTCACTCAAAGTATTAATGGGCTCCAGCTTTTGGCTCTAACAAGYGAGAATTTGATTTTACGGCTTAAATGAAGGGAAGTTTTAACAGGATACACTGGATAGATTCGGAAGGAAAACCAACACGTTAGATAGCAGATTCATCACTTCCTAGCAACAGGAACAAGTTTAAGTGTGTAATCTTAGCTCCACCATGCTCTTATCAGTATGCTTTAATGTGTGAAATCTCATTAACAGAGAAGAACAACAAGCTTCCCAGGAAGGAAGAGGCACATTTAGTATTTGCTACAGAGGACTAAAAAGAATACAAACAAGAACATTCCATTGCTGATAATTTTAACTTGCCTAACTGAAGAAAACAGATACAAAAGAGGTTGGATGGAGCTGTCCTCAGTGGACAGATGTTACTTTATTAGAGAATACAGAGCAGCATCTTAACTCTCAGTTTCCAAAGCAGGTCAAAACCAAAGCCCTGAGACTTTCCACGCTGAGCAGAACTAACAAAGAAAATACAAGCATAATAAAAGAGGAATGTACTTATTCATATGTTTTGTTCCTTTAAATCCAAGGAAATTATCTAGATATGCAATAAGGACATAAACCAAAGGAGAACACATTCTGAGCAGAAGACAAATCTCTGCTATTCAAGTAGTATTAAGCTGCATCTATGACCAACTCACTTTCAGAGATCTCCAYGTGATCCATTAAGGGATGTTCTTCCAACAGAAAAGCAAGTAACCACATAACCAAGCTCAACACGAACAAAATAGCTGGTGAGCACATGGGGCTGATTCACTGGGGTGATTTCTGAAACGTGATCATGTGTCCAGGACTGCACTGCAGGGCTCGATTAAACAGTGCTTGGCTAAGCAAGATCACTTCAGGAACACACAGTGCCCATAACACTTTCATCAAAACAAATATACCTTGAGCAAGTGATGCTTTTACTCGAACTGTTATGACAGCAGGTGCTGCATTTAAAAACCCCAAATGGCTGACATGCAGAGCATTATTCATGCTGTTGTCAGACCCAAACTAGTGCAACTTGAACAACTGCATTTATCATTCGTGACTCTAGCCATGGAAAAAGGCACCCAACACACCAAAGACACCAGTGCATTTGCTATATTAGTGCATCCACATTCCCATTCAGTTCACAGAAGAGAGAAGTGTACCTCCTGATCATTCCCACCAGTGGACACATTTAAATCATTGAAATTATGTAAGTACTTTAATCTGGATTCTTTTTAGACTAAATTAAACCAGAGGGTGTGCTCAACTAACACACCTGATGCATCCTCATTGCTGTAAGGTTTTTGAGCCTACAGGACCTAGAACTGGTTTTAAGTAAGCCCTGCCTTCCTACCTCAAATGCAGTGACATCATCTGCAGTGTCTTACTGCACAGAGCTGTGCCTACTTCACCACAATAGCTACTGATGGTCACAGTCAAAGTTTGATTGTCTCCTGGAATATCTCCAGTATTGAATTTACTTGTTGAGAATCTTGGSACAATTTCTGAAAAAGAAAAAAAAAAAGAAGCAACTGTTTCAGCAGGCACAAAGCTCAGGATTCAGCCATCTGGATGGACCTCATCAGTGTATCGAGAATGGATGCTAACAGAGTCAAAAGTAATGAAAATGCTTGTGATTAATTTGCTTTGTCCACTAATCTTGTGTTGCAAAGAAAAGTTATTACTGTGTTGTTCCACACTTACTGCATAAATATAGYACTTGGATGAAGGATCATCTCAAGAAGAGGAACTGGTTTGCACCTTTGTGCTAATGTACACTTCCTTTACAACTGCACCTTTTCACATTTAACTGTCTCAAACATCATGAAAACTTCCTTCTTGGAATTACAAACACAGCTTTGKTATTTCTGAAACAAGTAGCCACCGACTTGTCCCAGTGTTTTCAGGAAAGATTCCACTATTTGCTTGACTTTAATCAGGTTAAATAAACAGAGAAAGTTTCTTCTCTAACTAAAACAATTCAGCATTGAAATTTTAACCCTATTTATAACTAATCCTTTTTCCCCATCTGAGACTGAGACAGCTGTAACCCCCAAAAGGTTTGCTTCTCAAACTGAAGTACAAATCCTGATAATTCAGTTACCTGACCCTTTCACCAAAATATACCAATAATTAAGCAACTCTTATACTGCCATAAGAATAAATGCACAGTCTTAAAAGGTTCTTCAATATACCTTCAATYTGAAAGCATTTTTATCAGTTCAGGTGAATTTCAGTTACAGAGATCTTGATATTTTCCYGGACCTTTATTTTTTACTGTTACTTTTTCAGCAAAACATGGCTTCTTCTTGCCACTTGGAAAAAAAAAAAGTTAGCTAGGTCTTATCAGTAATGCAGAATTATTCATTCTTTGGATTCAGTGTATTTGTTTATGAGTTTCATCAAATGAACTTTTCTGAGATTCATCATGAGGATTTTTATTATGTTTACAGTTACTGAAATAGTTCAGTTTATTACTAGTGCTCGCTGTTGAAAGGCTGATATTTCAGTTTAACAGGTCTATCAGTTCTCAAGTTTGTAACACAAATATCAGAATATAATTTTAAGATTCATATTTTTGTACTTATTGGCTTCGCATAGGATTTTACAGCTTAAAAACAACTGTGGTGTTTGAATCATGGATTGCATACTCAGAATGCATTTGTAAAATATAAAAATAGAATAAATGGGACTATAACACTTTTTTATTAGGAATAAGATACCTCTTTTACTCCAACCTCATTAATTATCTTGGGTAATATTACTTTAATGACTGGCAAAAAGATTTTCCAATTGACTCTAGTCACACGTGAACATTTCACTGTCAGTCCTGGTGAAGATAGTTTTAAAGAAGGATTTAATCCAGGTTTCTAACATCAAAACTTAGTGGGAAACTGGAGTATAACAAGAATTGTGAGTGCAGTAATCTATAAACATGATTACTACTTATATGGCTTGAACTCCTGTGTCTCCATTTTCCCAGTATTCCTACCTGAAGAACTGATTTTCTCTCTCCTTGTGGCTGGCTCTTGTCCCCTCAGCRTGTTCTTGCTAACTTGCCTATAGCAAAGCAGAGACAGGTGCAAAGTGTCACTGTATTGCAGGTCTGAATACAGAATTATAGAWTGGTTTGGGTTGGAAGGGGCCTTAAAAATCATCTGCTTCTACCCCCATGCCATGGGCAGGGACACCTTCCACTAGACCAGTTGGTTCAAAGSCCCATCCAACACGGCCTTGAACACTGCCAGGGATGGGGACTCCATAACATCTCTGGGCAACCTGTTCCTGTGCCTCACCACCCTTATAGGAAAGAATTTATGTCTAATATATAATCTAAACCTACCTTCCTCCAGCTTAAGGCCACTACCCCTGGTACTGGCACTCCCAYGCCCTTGTCACAAGTGCCTCTCCATCTCTCTTGGAGCCCCTTCAGGCACTTGAGGTCTCCCCAGAGCCTTCTCCTCTCCAGCCTGAACAGCCCCAACTCTCACTTGACTGATAAATCTGAAGTAGTGYGCACATGATCACATACATTTTTTTCTTTTAAATGTATCCATAGGTATTTACTTATTTTTGACTTGATTGTGACAAAAGTACACCTATGGCATTCTTACACYGCACTTATCTGAACACCACCTGTCCATATCCCAAACCCCACCGGACAGGATTAGACAGAATCAGAAAAAAGCATATCCTACTTCAAAAACATTTCAGCCTACAACTGTCACCCACCTATCCTGCCTCGCTCCTTCCGACTGCTGGAAGCACTGTTGTCACTGGCAGTGATGCTCTGCTATTCCCCCAGAGCAGTCCTCCAGCAGTTTGTGTCATTTAGATGATAACTTAAAAGCCCCATTACRTTAGAAGAAGCAAATGCTTGAAGTTTCATTTCCTCAGAAGAAAACTTCTAGAGGTTAAGAAAAAAGAGACTTGTCATCTGAGTGTGTATTAATGACCGTTTATGTATAATTTTGATTTCCCTTGATTTCTCAAGTAAATAATAGCAAGCACTGAAAAGTACCTACAAACAAGTGACAGAAACTATGGGTTTCTATGAAGAAGGAAGAAGTGGCAATATGTTAGTGAAACGAGTGTGTTTTAGAGCTCCTGAAGGTAAATTTCAGGGAAAAAAAAAAAAAAGGTTTTCTTCCAGGGGCAATCTCTGTGTGCTGACAAATGCCTTTATATCTCAACAGTCCAATACTYTATTACTCTAGCCATTAATACTTTCTTAAAACATTTCCTCAAACATTGTATTCAAACTGAACCATCTTCCTATAATGTGTAACATTACCTGCCTGATTATAATTTACAATTTTATATCTTTCTAGTTTTACAACTCCACTGCTTAAATGCAAATATAAGCTAAYGGCTTCCATTTTATGCAGCTTTTGAAAGCAACATCCAATCTCAGCCAATACAGAATTTCTATATTGCAGTTTTATTTCACTTTCGTCTATATGGAGCATTGCTCAGTATTTTTCAAGGTAGTTTAGTATCTTGGCTCTGTAGACTCCTATTTTGTGGTTGTGGAAGAATTACAACAAAACTCAAGCAATGCGTAGGCTTTGGAAGTTATTTAAGCTTTGTGTTTCTGAATTACTGTCTCTCTGCACTAATCTTAAATTCTTTCAGTGTTCTTAATGGAGAGAAACAGAGAAACCATTTCCTCTATTTTGCTGTTTTTCTCTCCATAAAATAGGTATTTTTATTAGTGTGCTTAAGATCTCCCCTACACCTAAATTCAATTCAATGAAGTCAATAACATGCATTATTCACACATTATTTTTGTCGTACTTGTAGTATCAGTGCTCTTCTGATCCATGCTTGAGTCTTTTGAGATAGACTGATTCCAAGCATGTTTTCTCTTCTCACAATGATGCAGCTTCGAACCCCCCAAAATACACGAAAAAACACCCAGACTACAGAATTTTGTAATTCAACCTCATGTGTATAATGAATTAAACAAACCTACCCAAATATGTTGACCTCCTGCACTTCTCCCCCTCAGGAACACCCTCAGCAGCCTCCCACCAATGTTGCCTTCTCTCCTTATTCAATTAACCCCAGCTCGAAGGGGCTGTTTGGCTGTCCCAATGTTCCCCACATACTTTGGATCTTTTTCCCATTTTGAAAATCAAAATTCTTACGCAATTCTTACAATGAAAATCTCCTTATCCGACATACATAATCACACAAGAGGTACCTCAAGGAGGCTGTAAATACTTCACATGTATCTTCAGATGAATCTTTCAGTACATGGCAGAACAAGTCTCAGGTTTCCCAACCATCACTGCAGTCAAACAAGCACCAAGCCAAGTGAAATACTCTGGAGATTTCTCCTGCTAAAATGCTGAGAAGACACATTTAATCACTAATTTGTAATTTCGATTATTTGCCAAGAGAAGTCAATAAAAGCAAGAATATGATAATAGCCTAAATACCTAAGTTGCCGCTAAAAGGAAATACACACAAATTTTGGACATTATAGAAAGTCATGGGTTAAACTTCAGCAGAGGATGTTCTGTGGAGACATCGGGAAACACCTTCCAATGCTAAGCATAATCCAGTCCTACAGCACCTACTAACACTGAAACTTTCATCAGATGTCTGCTTAGCCCCTAAAAGGAAAGGCTGACATTTTGGGGATTGTTATTGAAATTTACTTTTGGATATATTTAAAGTGGCTTCAGGAATAGYAGCGCGAAATTTAGTCCCAGAGCTACCACAATCAATAATGGAAACGTCTTTTTAGAGCAATAGCAAAATGTAAGACACAGTAGAAAAAAAGAAATAAAAAAAAATAATGCTGTTCATACGTCATCTCCATTTAATAATAAAAACAAGAACACAAATTAACTTTCAGTCCAAGCACAACTGGCTGTCCAGTGATGAGTCCTTCATCACTAAGAACAACATTTTCCTGAGTAAATGGCTTCAACGATTTGGAAGGAATGGTTTAATTATGATATCTTGCTTGTCATATATACTCTCAAATCTCATTAATTATAATAAACACCATTTGTGACAGTTCTCACTTGACAAAACTTGCTTTCCAACTCAGATTCATTATTTCCATCTAAAACTTTAAGTGCCACTAATCAGGATCAAAGGCACCAATGGAATTTACAGTAAGAACACTTAGGTAAAAATGCTCTTAAAATAGAGTAAAAGCAATTTCCCAAGCTTACTGCAACAGTCATTAAAAGCCAGAGCTGTATGTATGAGAAATTATTTGAAAAGATTCTTTTTGGTAAATGCATTTTTGAAGAGTATACCCTTCATCATTTGTTGAAAAATCTGGAAAGGGAAGTAAGACCGTGTAGCTTATTTATGGGCTACATTCACTGATTTTTATTTTTTTCCCTTTAACTGTATGAGTAATTCTTTGGCAATATGCCTTCAAAGTTAAAAGGATGAACATTAAATTATGCGCGGAACAATTTAGCAAAGACTGCTCATGCTGCACACAGGAATAAGAATCCACATTTAGAATTTTATTTGGTCTCAGGATTTTAAATTGTGGCAGATAACAATCTATTAGCTCTCAAATTTGTAGGTACTCTGCTGGTAAGTGTTTCATTTAATGTCTCTTCCACAGACACTCCCCATGTTCTGATTTCCATTTAACAGTTTAAAGAAAATTAAGCTCTACAGGTYCTTGTCAGACGATTTTAAATTCTAGACAGAACCAGCATCCCTATCAAACATGTGGTCGTTTATTTTAAGTCCACAGAGAAAAAAACAAGTCTGTAGTTTTCTATTGCTGCCCTCATTCTATCACTGAAACACAAATCCACTTCAGGGCTCAGACTGAACAGGAATAGTGATAATTAAACAGGAAGAAACAGAATCATTCCACCTTAACAGAAAAGATACAGCATTATAAGCGCTTCAGGGATACTGAAACATAATCCTGGGTGTAGCTGTACTGGGTGACTACAGGTTTTCTACGTGATATCATGACATAAACTCACCATCRAAATTGTGTTGTGTGTCTTAGCAAAATATAAGTCACAGCAAATGATAAAGAGTTGGTCTTGGACAGGGTTTTGAGCAGCTGCTCAGTCAGAAAACAGAACTGTGTTGCTTCAACACCGCCACAGGAAGGCTGGGACAGTGCCAACACCAAACACAACCTGGATGGATACCAGAATGATCAGATCACTCTCAGGCATGAAGGGTGAACTGGCTAAATGAAAAGACCTCTCACTAAGTCTGGAAAGGTAGCCTAGCCATCCATCCCAACAGAGGCAGAAGATAATAACARCTATCAGGGAYGAGCTSTCATTAAAACCATTAAAAGGAAGAAAAAATTAAGAATAATTATTCAATAAGGAAAATATTTTCCATTTTAAATCTTTTCRTTAAAAGCTGAGGAAAATGTACAATAATTTGAAAACTTGTTGGAAAAAAAAGTGGAAAATTACAGTTCTACACATCTAATGAAATGTCACTGAACAGTAAACACTGTTTTAAGCAACCAGATGTTAGTCATCTTAAGAAAGCAGAGCTCTTTTATTCATACTCAGTCAGAGGTCATTATAATAATGCACTAATGAGACATCTGCAAACTTTCTGAAACTTTTCCTTTTCTAGAGATACTTACGAGCCTATTAATTCCAAGGAACACAAAAGCTGGAAATTTCAGGAAGATAACAATCACAGGGCTTCCCACTTGTACAAAACTCATTGTACAGTCACACCATCACTACAAGTGACAGGAGGTCATTACAAAGTCAGGATATTTCACTGATGTACATGGAACSCTTTGGTGGGCTCCATTTAGTTGCTTGCACAATCTGTAGCACTAATTGGCACCTGTCTTGGCAGATTCAAATGAATAAAAGTAATGGAGACTGAACAGCMTTTCAATCATTTTGGAGGTAGAACATTTAAGCCTGTACAACCGGTCCTGAAAATTCTTTTACAGTCTCCAATTTGAAGAAGAAATCAGAAAACTCTAACGTTGATTAATCATACAACTTCATCTTATTAGTTCTTGCCTAAACTGAGAGTCACAGAGAACAAGTTTTACTTTGTGGGTTTTCTTTTTCCTTTACCTTTATTAGAGAAGTTATTTGATGATTTGATTCAGAAGATTTGGAATTGGAATTCATTCCATGAATTGGAATGAATTGGAATTCACCAAACTATCCTYGCACCAGCAGAGCAAGGATGGGTTTAGGTGCTGGAAGAGCAGCCAGAACAGGGTTATGTTTATTCATAGAGAAAAGATGCAGCCAGGAGGGGGTTTGTGCTTTGAGGGAAAACAAGAGGAAGGCCACAGCAGTAGAAAAACACAAGCTGCATCAGAGCCTTGGAAACAGGCGAAGACAAAAACACCATCAGAGAAGGCATTCGGGTCAGTTCAGCATCATATTAAGTCATTCTATCACAAACAGYGTAAGTTACAGTGGTTTTACCCAAAGTTTGGTATCAAGCCATTGCAAATGGCCTTATAAGCTGCTCTAATGAGCAAYCTGAGTAATATATGTTGGTTTTAACTTCATCGGCTTTAGAAGGACAACTGTGGTAGAAATAATATGCACTAATTAAAAAAATACTAAAAAAATAAATCACACTTGCTTTTAATTTTTTTTTTTTGAAAAACATTCAGCTTTCGAGATCTGCAATTCTTCCACATGCAAGAGCACTAAAATGATGAATGTTACATCAGATTCTCTTCAAAGCAAATGTAATGCAAAATAAAATGAAATAATGTTCTTAGKGGGAGCTCTTTGTGAGGTCATTTCAGGAGGAGAACACAGTAAACACCTCTGSATCACCAGAATGCACAATGAAGATTCACAATACTCCCAAGCTGACAAATTCAGGTTATGTTCTAAGATCTGGCACAAGGAAGAGAAGTTGAAGTCCCCTGCTCTTTTCTTTYGCCATACAGACAAAATATTCAGTTGTACATTTAACAGTATAAGCACCATTCTTCCTTAATTCAAATTCCTTTTTCTGGTCAACACCTTGCCTTCTAGCTACAGGACATGATCTGTGATAGCATTACAGAGTCTTTTCATTTAATAGAAGTCATTTTCAGAGTCTGAATCCAAAAAATTATGTGGGTCCCTCCATTCAGGTCAACTGTGAGGAAATATTTGTTTCACCTTAGCCAATATGTATGTTGCAAGCAGAGAGGGGGAAACAAGAAAGAAATAAAGAAAAAAAATCAGCAGGAGGTACATGAGGCAAGATTACATTTCCACCCGCATGGGGTTTGCAGCTAACCCAGCCAGCCYTAAACTGTTCCACTTTGTCTGCATTTCCAAAAGGTTCATACTGTGCAGAATTACAGCTCCCACCTTCCTGAACACCCACTAAAGTTTGAAAATGAAAGAGAATGAATTTTTAAGAGCTTGCAATTTTGATGAACCACACTGTGCATCTACCTACTGTAAAGAAGCAAGTTACTTTATCATTGTTGTGGTTTAACTGGGCAGGCAGCTAAACACCACAGAGCCACTCGCTCACTCAACCCCTCCCCAGTGAGATGGGGGAGGGAGGTCGGGAGAAAAAGCAGAAGTTGTGGGTTGAGATAAAGACAATTTAATAGAACAGAAACAGAAGCGAAATTAATAATGATAAAATAATTAGAATATAGGAAACAAGTGGTACACACTGCAATTGTTCACCACCCACTAAAGGATACCCTGGCAGTTCCCCAGCACATTTTTCCCCCCAGCTTATACACTGAGCATGATGCCATATGGTATGGAATATCCCTTTGGCCAGTTTGGGTCAGATGTCCCAGCTGTGTCTCTTCTCCATCTCTTTTGCACCCTTCCTTCATCCCTTACTGAACAAACTGACTTCCACTTCCAACATTTCATGTCTATAAGGTGATTGATACTGGCACAGGTTGGTTCTCTGGTTCAAGAGCAGTGCCTGTTGCCAGGGATGGAGTAGCCACTGTGCCTGTTGCTTTGTTGGCAGGTCCAGGGACATTCTCTTCCCTTTGAGTACTGAACAGTGTTGAACAGGGCTCATTAGCCATGGACCAGGCCCCAGCACACTGCAGTGATTTCTGTCTCTCTGGAATTGTCAGAAGAGCAGCATATTATTCCAAATATTTTAAGAGGTTTTCAGAATTCTTCACTTGTTCAGGGGTAAAATGCCAAAATGTTGGAGGTGACCACTCTCCTAGGCACATTTACCCCTCCTCTCCCCCACACCCTGCCACTCATAACCACCCAGCCTTGGGCAGATCTTCGGGTGGTATCCTTAAATAGCTCCTTAACCCTAAACACGACAGGAAGCACAGCGATAGGAACACGCCGGTTTGAGCATCGCGGAGATATTAAAAATTCCCGGGAGCCGTTGGAACGGGGCTGGAGGAGAAGGGGAGGACGGAGGAGGCGCGGCGGGAAGGCGGGAGGTGCAGTTGCCAAGCGCTGCCGAGAGATGGCCCCCGAGGCACGGGGACGCGGCGGGCGCGGAGCGCAGCCCAGCCCAGCCCAGCCCAGCCCCGGCCCCGCCGAAACCGCGCCCGAAGCGCCCAAAACCACAGCCCCGGCCCGGCCCGGCGGGAGCAGCGCACGGCGAGCACGCACGGGGAGCGAGGTGTGCCGCGACACAGCTCTGGGAACAAGCGCGACAACTCGGAGAGCACATAAATCGGCACTGTGAGCGGTGATTAATGAACGGATATAATCGGGGCTTGTGAAAATTTTGCTTTAACGTGCTCTGGTCAGATGTGTGGTTACCTAAACCCTCCGTGCCGCGCATTGACCACGAAAAAGGACCGTCAAGGGCAGGTTGGAAGGGGCTCGAGCAGCCTGGGCTAGGGGAAGGTGTCCCTGCCCACGGCAGGGGGTGGGATGAGATCATCTTTAAGTTCCCTTCCAACCCAAAACATTCTATGATTCCATGAGAAGTCTACCAATAAACATGAATCAAAATCGCTTTAGAGATGAAAACCACCAAATCCACTTTTCGTCGCATCTACTTCAAATAATGAGTTTAGCAGACCTTTATTTAAAAATAGCTACCCTTCTACGTACTTGTGTACTCTCTTTAAAAATTAGGCTAGCCCTTTTAAGGTTTTAAGGATATAAAGTGAATTATGCCTCTAATGCAGGAAGGGCAGCAACATGCCAGGTGACTCAGGTACCATTCAGGTATTTTTTGCCCTGCCATACCAAAAAATAAACCAAAAAAACAAACAGACAAACAAACGCCCCCCCACAGGACTGTTTCATTTGGAAGGTGACCTCAGAGCGTCACCTGGCTCATTTCCAGACCCCTCCTACAGCATGCCTCAAAACTTGTCCAGCTTCAATTYTGAAGCAGGTTTATCAGGAAATGTCAGCCAGGTTCTAACTGTCCCCAAACATGCAGAATTCACATCCTGGATATCTGTTCTATTATTGACAACCCTCACTGCAAAATTTCTTTTCTTAGCATCCTACTGGAATTTTCCTTGATGCATTGTATTCATTGTATTCATCATCCCTCATCATCCCATCACATCAACTTAAATATTAGYGGCAGTATTTGAGCTTGGACTTGGAAAAAATTAATAGATGAACAGATTTCTTTTGCTTGCTGGCTAATATCAAATAAAAGCTGCCTAACCAAAGGCCTTTGCTTTTCTTATTTACCCAGGATGACTTTTGCATCTTAACAAACACATCCCAAAGAGCCCTGACTGTTCCTGCATGTTGGATGCTGAACCAATTATTCCAAATTCTATCAGAACAGTGAGGTTGTGTATTGATGCCATTCCCTGTGACCAAAGTTTCGGTCTCTCTCTCTTCTGGTCTCAATCCTCTATTTCCATGCCACAAACATCTGTTCTATAGCTTAGGACAGTGTTTAGTCCTCAACAGGGCAGCAATTTGATTTAGTTTTCCATGCAAGGGATTTTACCATTCAAATGATTAAGTCATTTTCAATTCTTAATGCTTTCACTGCTCAAGGGAACACATATTGTTAAACAAAGAAACTAACTCCAATATATTTTGTCACAGAGTGAGCAATTAACAAAATGAGTCATCAACATTGTTTGAATTATGAGACTTGTAAGATCAGCTGTCTAAACTCAGATAAGTACCACTGCTAATAAATCAACATTTATTTTTTCCACTTATAGCCACAAAACATACTATTTTAGGAAAATTTTTAGCTACAGCACAGCCCACATCATACGTGGTATTATCAAATAAACAGGTAGATACCAGGAAATTTCAACATAGCACTCACCCTGAATATTTATTTTTCTTCCCTTTTAATTTGTGCCATTCCATTGCTCCCTCAAAAATAAATAAATAAAAAATATTCCACATGTTACAACAGAGGGACCTAATTCCATTAAGTGCCTTGGAAAAAATGCAGCCGTAGATAAATGTAGAAGGTAAGGATTCAGTAGAATTTCAGAGTTCTCTGCTTTTCAGTAATCAGTATTTTCAGAATTACCTTATATTTAAACACCTGTTTGATTCTTCTCATGTTTTCTGGAAGTCAAACATAACAGGAGTTATGTTATTATAAGGTAAGTTTCTGTMGGAAGGGATGGATCCAAAATCATCTACAACTGCAGTGACTGAAGGTGCATCACAAAGTCCTTATACTGAGAATTAACAAGACCAGAAGTAGAACCACTGCAACTCCAGCTTGGTAAATATGAACTCAATTTTCCAAATATGAGATTTAGCACTACAGATCAACATAATGTATTAATAATAAACACAGGTACCCTCACACAGTAGAAGAATGTAAGACTGGGAAAAAATTAATAGCAAAATGTGCAATAAGTTAAATGAAGGGATTTGTACATTTGTTGCCTATTAGAAACCCAAAACCAAATCTCTTATTTTTGTACCTGGATACCATTTTGTCTACTATATAATTATTTTTCTATTAATTTACTTAGTTCCACTCATCTGAAGTCTTTAACTGATCATTTTGGAGGCATCCCTAGATAGAAAATTAATTGTTGCACAACGATATTATTTTCTATTTCACAAAGAGGCTGGCATCCTGTCTTGTTTTGCTTCCCTTGTTTCTTTGGGTATGATTAAGTATCTAGAGATATGGTTAACCCCAGGGTTGAAGTAGTTAGTTCTGAGAAACTTTAATACAATCAATTATGTTTTGAACATAGGGAAGCAGGCAAAGGGGAAAGTTTTAATTACCATTAGTTAGCAAAACAGTCCTGATGCACAGTTTGATTACCTTTTGTCTAAAATTCCCTTGATATTTCAAGTTCATTACAAAGGTATTTGAGTTGAGTTTTTCAGCATATTAACTATTTCATAATACCACTTCACTACAAGCCTTTAAAACTAATTTTGTTGGGTTTTCCTTGAGAAAAGCAGGCAGAGAGATAGACAGAGAAGTATCTGTTCTAAAACCGTTAGATGCAAAGACATGATGCTCTCATAATAAAAAGCTAAAATTATTAAGTCTGTATCTCATYGACAAACCAGTTGGGTTACAGTTGCCAGGAAAAACCACAATCCTGAAACAAAGGATGTCAGCGAATCAGTTCTGTTCTATTTTGAACAGAATAAAGAAAACTCTTGCTGTTCATTAGGGCTTAAAATGAAGAAATTAACAAATCCCCAGAAAACCCAGAACCCAACACAAAACCTAAAAATCCTAAAATTCAAACTTTCCTAATAAAGTACCATGGTTAAAGCATTCCAGTGAATTACAGTGGGGTTTATCATAGCCCAAGAATAGTCCTCAGCATTCAGTTATTCTCCTGCTCACAAATTACCTTTCTGATGGAAAAGAAATTCCATCCCACGTATTCATAACATATATTTGCAGCATTCAGCTCACTCCTACATATACAAAAGGCTACCATGACAACGTGGATGCCAAAAGTGAGTTAAGCAGATCATATTCTCAGTTAGATGCACCATTCTGACATACAAGTATGAGTATTTCAACTTCTATCTAGTGACAAATTTGCAATCCAGGGGGAAAAAGAAACCCACAAGCACAAGAATGTTCTCTTTGTTGCACACCAGACAGATATTGGTATGCTCATGATGTCACTTACTGGATTAATACTGCCTCCAACTTTTTTGGAGTTATGCATCTTATCTTCATTAGCTTGATTCCCAACAACCCCAAAACATGTAACRGTAAAACTCACAGCTTGGAACCTTACAGGGAAGACTTGCATTCACAGATCAAATTTCATCCAAATTTATCTTAATTTCTGATCTAGTTTGAAGCCAAACCCTTTCCAGTTTAAGAAATTAAATAAAATCCCAACACGCTAAAGGGATTAATTCCTTAAACTTTCTCTTTTTTCTTATACCAAATGTTAGATTTAAATATATTTTACAAAGTAAACCATGAGCTTTTACAAGCACAAGTAAACAGCCAGTATATTAGAAAGAACAGAATTAGTTAGATCTTGGGAGTCGTATCACTGACAAAAACAAAAAAAATTTTAAAAATGCAGAAAAATCCCCCTGTGACATTTTCCAGCTTATATAACTGCTATTTCAAAACATTAGAAGTACGGATGGAAAAAATAGTAATAATGGAAGTTGGAATACCATTGTTTGTTGTGACCTGAGAACACATTTGAGTAACAACAAAGCATGTGAGGAACCTGGGGTTCCCTAAGCCACTGACTACAGATCAGTTACAGTCCATCCCCACTGAAAGGTCACTCTTGGAGAGGGAGGATCTTGAACAGAGCTGCCACCTCTTTGATATTATGAAATATTTATTCTTGGCTAAAATCATCAGATTTTTCACATCCTTTAATCTCATTCCATCATCTTTCTAATTTGGGTCATTCAAGACTCTGTCCAAATCAATTTAAAACTAAGGTAGATTAACCTTTAAGGACAAAACTTTTAGCTTGATTTATTGTAGCTCAATAAGGACTAATGCTCAGATGAGCTTTACATGACTAACTAATAATTGCATCATTAAGCCATAAATGTTAAGTTTCTGATTGCAAATAAATTTCCACCAATTGGAAACCGTGTTTAAGAGCACAAAACATGGTGACCTCACATTTCTTGAAGTCTTTACCACCTTACTTTGATATTGATGATTATCTGTAGTGCTGGATTTCTGTAAAATTTCAGTAGCTATTTTAGTAGCTGCTACTCAACAGAGATCAGCCAGGTTTTTAGARATCACAGGTGTGGAAGGCACCCTAAGGGGATCATCTAGTCCAATCCCTTTCCCTGTCGGGGAACTCTTCTGACAGATAATTGTGTAACGTTTTGAACTCCAGTGAGAGTGTTTTGGATTATTCTTTTTAGGTCCTTATTGCAAGTAAATATTCCTTTGGCTACGCTATGTAAAATATTTAGAATTATTTACAATTCTCCAAAGAGAGCCATATTCCCTGTAGCACAGCCTTCATTATCCTTTATTAATTGTTGTTATTAAGAAAAGATCAGTCTTAACATCTATGAAACCCAACAGACAGTGCCAACTGTCACGCTGGAAATTCTAGGACAAACCAAGTTCTCACTTCAGCTTTTCTACAATCAGAGGGTTCCCATTCTTACCAGGCTGGCACTCGGTGACACTGTCACTGGCACTGAGGTGCTGCAGTTGCCATCTCACAGCAAATGGCACGGGACAGACTCATCGAGCGATGGGACCACGGTAACCAATGCAGTATAAATTGCCCAAGTGCCTTGGGACTGCTGGACGAGTGACTGCAACAGTCAGCCAGGAATGAGATTAAAATCTGAGCTACAAGGCCATCTGACGATGCTTTAGATCCTTATCAGTGTATTTCCAGATGAACAGTAAGCACTATATCCATAACAAAGTCATTTCCCACAGCATGTAGGTATTAGAAAGCTGATACATAAGACTACTCCCGGGTGTCAAAGGGGAAATAAAAGGAAGGCAAAAAAAGCACAGTGTTTTCTTACCAAAATAATTGTTAATGTCTGAGGTTTGTCACATGCGAAATATGGATGTATTACCCTTTTTGTTGCATAGCCTATCAAATAATAAATATTTTGCTGTTTATTACCAATTCAGAGACTTAATAATAAGAGTAAAAGATCTTTTTGCTATTCAGTTCCAGAACAGATGGAAAATCGCAAGATGCTTCTGTGAAGTCTTGATAAATTTACAATATGCTGTATTTTCACCTCTTTCAAAACTGATTAAGTCCCTTGATAACAGCAGCATGCAAGTAAAGAATTACAGCACCATATAACATGTTTGTTCTTCATAGTGTAGCCTAATTCCTGTCAAAAGGCAGTGTTAAATTTGAAGGAACTTGAATGTGGTAATAGCCACAGGATAGCAGGTTATCTTAAAATCCAAAGTATATTCCCTTCAGTTAGAGAAAAATGCAGCTGCATTGGAAAAGTGAGCAAAGCATACAATAAAGAATTAATAAGTATAAAAACCACTTCTAAGTTATCATCTTGTCTTTTGTGCATTCCACATGTTCAGAGCTACTACTTTCTAAAGTCACTCCTACCCTTCCTCCCTCTTCTTCTAGTTTGAATTTGGACACACAGAGAATTTGGAAGCCAGAGCTGGTGGTGAAATGAAGCACCAGTGCAACACCTGCCATCTATCCTTAGAAACCACATTTTTGTACCTCCTTACCGATCCTGATTTCCATTGGACTGAGAAAAGCTGGACCTTGGCTATCACGTACCACATTGAAGTTTTTCTTTTGCTGCTATTGATGAAAGGGGAAAACAAACCCTGTCCCACTCAGAGACAGTCAYTGATAATCAGTAGCTCTCGTTTCAGCTACTTCCTTGAGTACAACATGGTTGCAGTAAAAGAGTTAACAACCATAACACAACACCCTTTGAACTTCATTCCATATGGCTACTCCCACCATAGCAGATGGTGTAGCTATTTGTTTTCTGTTTACTCTTGATGTGCTGTTTTCTGTCTTCTGATAAAAATGACTGTGGCTAAACAGTAAAACTGACAGCTGCCCATTCCTGTTGTCCTTTCCTTGYGGCTTGCTATCTTCAAGCTCAAGAACACTGGTGAAGGAGGAGATTGCTCATACGCTGCAGGCTTCCCAGTTGCTGTTTTCCCTACTTCCCACTCCTCCACACTGCAGCAGCTTTGCTTGGCTGCATAGACTCAGTGTTGGGAAGCAAAAGCAGGAGACTCCAGAGAGGAGCCAAGGACTTGCTTACAGGCCATAAGCACTGGATAAAAGTAAATTGTTATTATGCAACGTCTTCTTAAAACCCTAGGTTAAGAGTCCCAAATTATGGTATATTTTATCTTATATGTCATTATAAAAACAACAAAACCCACAGAGATGCTTGGCTTAAGTTAACCCACTYGCATTTCACAACTTCAGACAAAGTTATGGCTTTCCAAACAATTTAGTTCTAGCTCGATTGTGTGCCTCAGGAAAGGCTTCATATGATTTCAACCCCTTCCTGACTCCTCCTCCATAAAGATGAGGTTCGTATTTAATGCAAGTCTTTCTCAGYCACTTCCTTCTCCACCTTAGAAATGACATTTTGGCTGCCAAATATCACAGCAACATGGCAGTGAGCAAGAGCTGTGATCAATCCCCAAATTGTACCCAGATAATGGATACAGGCATATTTCATGCAGATTACAGAACGGCGAGGTCTTCACTAAATTTTCATTATGATTTATTTCATAAAACAGAGATGAGCCTAGAAAGTGCAGCAAAAAACCCACAATCATTTATATAAGATAATGACAACAATGTGCATCAATTTACAACGTAAAAAGACATTTTTGGGGATTATTTCAGCCACTATTGAATTAAGTCRTCAGCTTTCATTCCTTAGTAAGACCCATTGAAAAATGATCCAAATGCCAACATCAAAATGAAACAAGAGTTATGTACTGCTAAATTATAAAACAATCTTCTTAATGTAGAAAAATCAATTCTGTAGGCAAGGTGAAATCTGTGGAAATGCCTATTTGGCAAGAAATAACTATTATTCAGTCTTTTTAATATTTCCCAGGAGAGCTTAAACTTATATATTTACTTGAATTCATGTAATTCAGCCTCCAGACAAGTGACCTCTATAGCAGTGGRCTACACAGGGATTGATAATACTTGCTCAGCAGTGTCTTTCCACCCTAGAAGTAGTAGTGAGGTTGCTTCTARGATTCACCTCACAGGTCCCAAGATCCTGTGCAGATCCTCCACTCRAGCACTTCACTAAAAAGTGACTTTCACACAGTATCAGGGGAGATCTTCTGTCTTTCACTGCTTTTAGTCACGATTACAGCAGCTTCACTGTGAAATCCAAGTTTTCAAAGACAAATTTTCCTAAGTGTAACCTGTGCTCCAAGCTGTTCATTGTCCCAACATGAGCCTCCTCAAAGACTATTCAAGTATGTTGTAATATATATAAAAGCTTCTAATATCAATTTGAGTCTAAACCATTAATTTTGCTAACAAATGCATTTGCAGATTAGGTCACTTTGAATCCTTTACAGCACTAACGAAGATGTATTGCTGGAGATGGTTGTCTTTCTGATGTTGTTACAGGTATTTTCTCATCTTCTTTCCCACCTTACTTAACCACTTCAAGAACCCAGGTTACTTCTTTTGGTAGTTGTGCTTGGAAAACTCTTAGAACTTCCATTGTCATCTGCTGCCTTGTGCTACTGTTTATAATATATGAATTCTTYATATTTCAAAAGGATTGTGGTTAGGCCCTAAGTTGACCACTAGACTTGTGCTATATCTGAGCAGGGAATTCCTTGTCAAACACTTCCATTTCACCTAAGGCAGGACAAATACAGCAGCATTTGCTATAGGACTTCAGAGAGTTCTACATGCTTAAGCCAATGGACACTAAATACTGCAAAACTTTCTGCTGCTATTCTAGGTTGAATCCACTATTTCTGTATTACACCATTATGTACCATAAGTACAATTCAATTTTTGAGTCTGTATTAACCTCTACATCCTCCATGATGCCCTGTGGTTCACCCAGASTGGCCAGGCAGGCACACACTTGCTGCCTGTTTCATTGAAAAACACTTCTTCGCTCAGAAAAACCTGATACCTTGCTTTTGTTTTGAATCTATTTGCAACAACAAATGTGAAGTATTAATGGTCCAGCATGGACAGTGGATACTAATCTAGCTGGATGCAAAGGCATTTACAAATCTTGCAGAGGCAGAAGGAACAGGTTAGCTGAAGTGGATCAGTCATTGTCAGAATTACTTTGGTTACTTATTATGTGCAATGCATACTGTCACTGGGAAGGTTGTGTTTCCTTGGCAACTATCAAATACATTGTTAATGTCCCTGAAGGATTTCTAGTCAATAATGATTTCAGTCCTTTCAAGCTTATATTTTAAACTAACTTTTCGGTTAGCTTAATCCTACCTCCAGTTTGTGCAATTTGTTATTGTCAGGTGGCTGAACATTTTTAGGAAGCAAAGTTTTTAACCTTAGTTCAGAGCAGCACATCTGAAGAAATCAGAGATGTCAATGAGAAATAAAAACATGCAAGGAACCTACTCCATCTTTTACAGAAGTCTGGAATCAAACTGAATTAAGGCGTACACTGAAATTACGTGACGAACACCAACTCCCATTTATTTGTTTTTCTCTCAGCTAACTACCACATGGAGAACAGGAACAGCAAATGCAGTTTTATTACAGAAATAAGGACAGTGACTGCAAATACTAAAGTAGGATGATAGAAAACAGCTTTAAATTGTGCTGGCCCCCAAGAAGTTTTGAACAACCCTAAGGCTACTATTGACTACCTCCAAAAGAAAATTAAGACTTGGAACAATTCCAAGCTCCATGGAGCTTACTTAGCACAGTAAGAATAGGCATCTTAACTATGTCATGATTGTAATTTAATTAATTTATGAAGCATCTCAAGCATGAAAACCTCAGCCACATGTTAGAAAGAAAAATATTGTTTCAAAAAACAGCATTCAAATTTTACTTGGAGCAGAACTGACATATCTGTTTCATTTCCTGTTTTCTTTATGTACTTACAAATATATATAAAAAATTATAAATAGTCCCTAAACAACTGGCTTTCTAGTTGTGTGGGCTACTGGCCAAAGTGCTAGTATACTTAGGTACTTATAAAAAGTACCTAAGAATGTAAATAATCATGCAGAAGTTCAGCAAAAAAAAAAAAAAGGCCTTCCTGTGTTTATCAGTTTTTGTGTGCTCCAAGAATTTCCCTCAGTGCTAGTAGTCTTCTGGACACAAAGGAAAGCCATGTTTCAGCTTTCTGTGCACTCTCACCTGCTACAGGGCTAGCACAGAGATTTCAAGTTAGTCCATTGAAGCATCTGATCTTTTATATTTGGAGATTTTAAGAGCGAAGCAAAAATTGAAATGAAACCAAATTAGGTTACGCACGCATTGGAAAAATGTACTGAGAAATCATTGCTATAACTGCATAAAGTCAAATTTAAAAGAGGTAGTACAGAGCAGTGAGATCAGAACCCTTTTTCATGTAAAATAATTAATTTTACAAATATCTTACAATGATGATTGCAGTAAAGGAAGGGTAGTAGCAAAACAGAGAAGAAGAAAAACCCACATTGCAGCAGGAAAGAGCAAAAGGAAGAGATTACAGATAACACTGAACAGCTTGAATTACGTGTTAATCAGTGCCATCACTTGGAAAACCAACAGCCTCACATTTTGAAGCAGCCAGCAGCCATGCTTTGCCACTACAGTTCTGACAGCACTGTTCTGAATGTGGTTTTTCCAATGTTAGCCAATAGTTGGGCCATTTTTACTATCTGTCATGCCTTTTGCCTCTTCATGCTGCTTACCTGGGACAGCAGAAAGTGACTGCCTGTTTCCTTTAAGGGCTTCATGACAGATGAAAGGGCCCACGTGCACAAGTACTTCCCACTGAGCACTATCAATCCTGCCAGCGCTCAGCACCTTCAGAAACTTGATCAGAATTTGCTGATTTGGTATTCTCCTGCCACCATCTGTATCACAGTGGCCTTGAGCACTGCTGCCACCTCCCTCTATGCTTATCCCCTCAGCTGAGGCAACCATACCTCAAATTGTGTCACACCCCACCAGTGTCCTTTCCCCGGCATCTTTGCAAGGTGTTACCCACACAAGTTATTTTGACTTATTATTATCTTATTACTTAACTTTTCTGCTTGCTTAGGGGTTAATTTTGCAAGCATTCACCTTTGTGTAAAGCACACCTTTACCTACTTTTCTACAACTGCCACAGCTCCTCACCTCTCCCCCCTACAACATGGCCACAGAAACCTGCCTCTAATATAAACCKCCAAAGGCGTTTGCAGACTCAAGTTGACATTGCCCTGCTTTCATTTCATCTTTTCTAATTTAATATCAGTGCACAGCAAACAGTACTAAGATCTTTGCATATCTTATTTCTAGGAGGTAATTTGAATCAGAGAAAAGTAATTTCTTCACCATAAGAATTTTCAAAAAGTGTCAATTATAGAGCTTTTACTAAACACCAGAGGATTTCAATGATGTTCTGATTTCAGGGTATAATTTGTGCTGACATTTCTGTTAGACCTCGTTAACATCCCCAGTGTAAGTTTCACTGACCAATGAAAAACAGAGTGCTTCATGGAAGGTTACACAAAGTTAGGAAGTAACAATAATGATAACAATAACAATGATAGGTTTTGATTTCTATTAACTCGATGTAAACTACAAGACAGTCACCAGGAGAATGTACTGACTACATCCTGGAACGTAGGTTAAAAGTCAATATCTGATAAAAGATACATCTATTTACAGAGATGTTAATATTTCCTACTGACAAATGGCAGATATAGCAGAAGAGAAGAGTACAATAATATTTTAAATATTTGCTATGATGACAGAAAAATGTACCAGGGAGTTCCAAACATTAGGTCTGTTATTTCAATTAACGCAAAACACTCAAATCCCCTACCTTTTACAATATGAAGTTCTTCAGTAGATGTATATAAATTACTCTTTTGCTGCTGTCAAATGACACAATTCAAATTTAAAAGTATAGAGAATATATTACTTCTTGATTTAGCCACCTGACAATTTTTGAACTAACTTAACACTCCATTCAATGATTCTGTTATCCAACATCTTTCTTCTTAGTGGGAGCACTTCTATCAGGGCAGCGTTGTTTCAGGTTTGGGGGTTTTGGCTTTTGGTGGTGGTGGGTTTTTGTTTTGGTTTTTTTTTGCTTAGGTTTTCTTATCACACTCTCCCCAGGGGGGGAAAAAAAAAACATGAAGAGTGATTTCTTTTGAAATTAGCATACCCTGAACAAGCAGTAAATGCCCATATACTACTGAAAATAATAAAACCAGACATAAGGTATTTTCCTAAATTTAAAAACAAACAACCAAAAATGTATRTGACTAGTACAATCTGCCTTGTGGTTCTTAAAATGTAAGTATCATAAAAGTGCACATRTAATTGTTGAATATTAAGAAATACTGAGGGGGACATACTAAATTTGGAATTATATGATTCACTTCAAGGGATATTTTTAGTAAGGGTAATTTATGATAACTAAAACCACTAGAAGGCAGTCCAGTTATTTTCTTTGGAGCTGGTATTTTTCCTCACAACTAAAGCTTTGCTGCAGAAGAATCTCAGCCAGAGAATAGTTTATGGGAAAAGGAAGTCAATTGGTTTTGTAAGCTATAAAGGTCAAAATACTTCTGAGAAATATTCCCTTCGGAAAGCTTGGAAGCAACCTTTTTCTCCAAAATTTTATGACAGCTGGCAGAGCAAGAAGACATATGCTTTTTTGTATTGCCTAAATAAAAATGACTGATCTGACTTACTAACGCTGATTTCTCTCAAGATGCAAAAAAGAGTTTCCMGCAATTTTATGCAGTTCTTAATATTCATTAGCAATATCTGCTTTTAGATGAGCAATATTTATCCTAAACATCTTTTTGCAGGATCAGTTAAAGGATTTAGAAGATATGCTTCCAAATTTATTAGCTTTCATGGGAAGTATTTTTCAGTCTATTGAGAATGATTAACTGAAGCTTTTAAGGCTACAAAAATAAAAACAAGCACTAAGGTCTGATAATTACAAGCATGACTTTTATCTGATTCATAAACCAGAGAAGTTCAGCTACTTATATTTTAAAAAAACATTTCAGAGCTTTCTTTTCCGTGCACTTTTAAAACCAGGGAAGAGACCATATTATATTCTGAAAATAGAATAGTAAACTCATTGTAGTAGATAAAATCCAGAAAAATACTACATAAATAACACACACATGTAAAAACAATAGCCTAGTCAAAAATACTTAGTGTAAAAGTCCATGCAGCTTCCAGGATAGGGAAGTCAGCATAACTCTCTCTACAAAGACAGGCTCAGAGAATGGGAGTTGATCAGCCTGGAGAAAAAAATGCTCCAGGGAGGCCTTGGAGCCTCTTCCAGTTGATGAAGAGGGCTTAAAAAGAGGTAGAGGGACTTCTTACACAGGCAGATATAGTGAGAGGACAAGGGACAATGATTTGAAACTGAAAAAKGACAGGCTTMGATTAGAGATTAGAAAGAAATGCTTTACTCTGAGGGTGGTGAGGCCCTGGCACAGGTTGCCCCATCCCTGGAAGTGTCCAAGGGCAGGTTGGTAGTGGAAGGTGTCCCTGCCCATGGCAGAGGAGTTGGACAAGAAGTTCTTTAAGGTCCCTTCCAAACCAAACCATTCTGTGATTCTATGATAAAAGGAACAAATGAGAAAATCTACAATTAACTGCAAGTCTTTTAAGAGAATGAGTAYATTAAATCCCACTCAGATTCTCTAAAATAAACGCAGAATCTCCAGATCTTGCCATGTAGACACTAACCCTCCTTGTTCTAGACAGCAGCTGAAGAGTAGCACTAGAGAAGTAGAATTCCACCACCACATCAGTGAAATTGGTTTGTGGTGTAAGTTTTCACTCATGGACACAAGAACAGTCAAGAATCATGGCCATGCTGGTTACATTCAACAGTCTAGCTAAAGAGATGTACATATGCAGGAGTCTTGACCTAGAAAGCAGAAAGGTGTTCACAAACTCACCTATATCACATACACTGYTTCTGCCATCAGCTTTACTCCTTGCTGAGCACAGGCCAGACTTGCAAGAGTCCTGAGAAAATGCACTGGGCCGACACSTTTTAACCAATACTTGCAAGCTCCCTGTGAAGATTCACAGAAAGCACTAAAATTTTGTGSAGATGAAAGCTGCTTGGCTTAAAATATACAGTAAATAGGAACTGGAATGTTATTAATAGCTTCAAAAATAGAAGCTGTTAGATAGTCATGCTATTTGTGTTCCTCATACAGACTGCCCCACTTTCTCACTGTTYTATATAATGGTTCTAATACAGTATTCTCACTTATGTGCTTAMGTACATGATTTTTTCCCCCCAGGGAGCTTTTTCTACTTCTTYAACACAATCCAGCTGTGTAACACTGGGATGCTTTCCTCATCATGAAGCAGCACAACAACAAAGACTTCCAAACTCATACAATAAACTAACAGTGTCATGCAACACAAATTTTGTCCAGTTCATCTTAACCAAGGTGCAATTTCCCTTTCCTTCTCAGCAGGCTCACACACACAATGCAAYGTAAACTCGAAGATTTCAGTTTTGTTACACACAACAGTCCTTTGAAATATTACAGGTAACCACTAGCAGGTCCAGCAGATTTACCACAGAAGTTCCAATAGTGGTAAACATTTCCAGCTACTCTCAAGGCAAAAAACCCACTCTCAAAGGATGAACTCTGTGCTGAACTACACACAACGAGTGTTCAGTGTTCTGTTGGACAGAAGAATGAAATCTCCAATAAAATATCATCTGTTACTACGTATTTTTATTTGGGAGGGGAAAGGGATAGTAGACAATGATTTAATCTTTAAAAGAGYAGTAAAGGAACTGAAATTTTTAGCAGGAATTATCAATTGTGCAGCAAATAATCCCTCAATGTAATAGTTCCACAGCACRGAAGGTTAGACCACCTATACATAAAGTCAACATTTGTGGATTGCTGAATATTGGACAGAGGGAAGTCAAAGTAAACCATAATGCTCTCATTATGTAAAAAAATTCAGCATAGCAAACACCAAAATCTCCCTGAACAAAAAAGAACAAAATATTTTGTAGACAGCCCTTAACAGATATTTGTCGAGCACAACTGTGAACTTCAGTGAACTGAAGAACTTTTGCTGAACCCTCATCACACAACGAAATGAGACTTTGAAGAAAGTAATTTTCTAACCATAATAGTAAATAACATAAAAGATCCCCACCACAATGGAATTGCTGGTTCACCACCAGCCACTGATTGCCCTTCTACTTCAGAGGAACACAACAAATGATTTTCTTCTTCTACTCTTTATGAAAAGAGGTTTTCACGAGTATTACAATGCTTCTAGACAAAGTCAAGTTAGGGGGGTTGGTGTGGTTTTACTTTACCTAACATATCTAAACAATAAACTGATTAATAGATCTTGCGATGGTTTTTTCCAAATGCAAAATATTACAGTCCACTGTTTCTTCCTCACACTAGACATTACAAAGCCTCACAAAGCTCCATGAAAGCCAACATGACTTGCAGATGCACAATTAGCTTAGAGACTTTCAGTGCAGCGCTGGTCAGCCCAGTGTTAGACACCACCTACCCCAGAGATTCGACTTCCTGAGTTTTGGAATCTGCTGTTGTGATTACTATTTTGTACAAAAGCATCCAATCAACCAGTTCTGGGATATGCTTCTCAAATTACTTCARTAACCACATATGTGAGAATTTAGAGCCAAGCCAAGAGATAGAAARGGGATAATGATAGAATAAAAGGATAAAAGGAAAGTACTGAGGCAAATCAAGACAAAATACAGTGAATTTAACCCACATTATAATGTGATATCTGAAGTATAAAATTCTTAAGAAAGATTCCTTAAGACAGAAAGGCAGTTGAGGCTGCTGGTCTYTGAATCGTAACACGCCAAGACAGCTCTTTAATCTTGCAGCCTATCTATAGTAACATTCTGCAGTTCTACAGAGCTAAGCTATTTTTTACTTTCCCCTCACTGTTCTTCCCATGCTATCTAATGCTAATGTGTAAAGTGAGTAATAGACTTTCAGCAAAAATCAAGTTTTCAGTTATTCTTATTCCATGCCTACCCTTTCTGAGGCTCTCAGTAAGGCTTGTCAGTGAAGGGTCAAACGCTTTGCACCATCATGCCTCCTATCCCTAGAGTCCCCCAAAAAGGAGAGGAAAGCATAAGGATGATTTTAGCTGTATCTTCACACACGCCAACTGTAGCCAATGTTTTGTGTCTGAACAGATGCTTTCCCAGCCTCAACAAAACTGTATTAGAAAATAGTGTCTGTTATGGGTAGGGATGTATTCACTCATTAACCACATTCTGCATTAAGTGCTATTTAATGCAGRTAACCAGGGAAGACTTGCAGGAAAGTGGAAAAACYTCAGTACATTCACAGTGAAAGAAAATTACTGCACTAATAATTTGCCCAAATAGAAGAAAAAAATCATTAAATTACCTGATACTACTAAATTCACTCACTAGAACTGAATTGGCCAATATAATTCCTATTTTTGGACCCTTCCCTAGGAATAGAATGTGAACACAATTCCAGCTCAAGTCCCCATGGTCTTTAGCTCTTAGATATAGCTTCACTGTTCTATGGTATTAAATTCTGAACATTTCTGTGAAAACCCATGAGATCCCCAATCCTGCAGAATTTCAGTAGACTGCATTTACACTGAAGATGGGCTTGCTGGTGCCAAACAAAAGAGTTACAGACCCTAAAGCTGGTGTCTCACTACCATCTTTACAGGCACATCTCATGTTTATCTGTAGCTAGGCTAATCTGACAAGAACTTCAATTAAAAAAAAAATTAAAATGCTCCACAATTAAGGAGGACAATTAATGACAAGTATTTTTGCAACTGCAAGTCACTTGTTCTTATTATGATTATTGCTAATTCATAAACACAGGCCAAACTTCCTTTTGGACATGGTAATTTCACTTTTTTACCAGAAATCTATAAAGAGAAGTTCAGTAGAAATTTTTAAAATATGTGTAACCTTACAGGCAGTCATAAAATCGATTAAAGAAACAGGAAAAAAAGGAGTATTCATCCACTTTTAATCTCAACCAAAGGGGAATTCTCAAGAATGGTTAAACAGGCACTTGACTGGAGTCCCAGGAGCATCCCTGCATGGGCAGAGTGCAAAGCAGAAGCAGCAATTCCAGTTTCCTCGTAAAAGTGTAACAGGTATTTTAGATGTGAGTTTTCCTGCCTCGCAAGTGCTACTAAATTAAACTATTAAACTGACAAGAAAAGTTATCCCTATCCTTCTGACAAGTATTTTGGCAGTTCCTCAGCACACTGAGCAGAAGGAGTCTGCAGTGCACTGTTACACCTCCACGGCCTGTCTTGCAGTGAGGAACTAAATCTAGTCTATTAAAAATTGGCAGAAAATCTGGAGATAACTCAAGCTGGGATGTTCTGTTCTGCATTAGAAATAAAAAACATAATATAATTAGATCAAATAAATTACTTTTAACATTTATTCACAGAATAGTTTTTTGCTAACATTTGTTTCTCTAAACCCTCACTTTGTTAGTTCAAGTACACAGTTTGAAGCCTAATTATTTTGCAGATTTAATGGTAGCCGAGCACCAGAGCACAAGTATTTGAACACCACCACCCCATCTGCAAGACAAAAGAATGTTTACCTCAGAAGTTCCAGACAATAAAAAAGGACAGTTTAGAAATCCAGAAACAGACACATATCCACGTGAACTCTAGCAGTACATCCTCACACAGTTCATTCTAAATCATCACATTTTACTGCAAAAAAGGTCACAGTGTAAGGCTGCTACTGTATCAAGCAGGCATGTAAATATAGGAAACAAGGTCTGGCTCCAAACCATGCAATTATAAGTAAACAAATAATC
Source organism: Amblyornis subalaris (assembly GCA_018881555.1). Lineage (NCBI taxonomy): Eukaryota > Metazoa > Chordata > Aves > Passeriformes > Ptilonorhynchidae > Amblyornis > Amblyornis subalaris. The sequence goes on along the minus strand of JACAXG010000015.1, from coordinate 6,760,209 downwards.
ACAAAATTATTTTGTCCTCTTATATCTTCCCTCTCCTAAGAAGGCCTTTATTTAAAATGAAAGTAAGACCAGGTCTCGATATTTAGCACCAAGTGCACTTTAATAATCAAATCGGTCAGAGATAACATGTATCATTATATACAAAATTACAGAGGTCATCATCCTTTTTAGACTCAAAATTGAGGTGGGGTGTGGGACTTTGAAAATTATGATGGTGACTGCTTTGAAGTGGCTTATGTATTGCAATCTCAAACTATGTCATACCTCCAATAATGTTATATTATGACTTATTCTTTACCTCCATAGCGACACAACAGTTAAAATATATTCCCAGCAGTCAATGTTTTTTCAGGCTGGAAAGCATTTAGAATTCACATGCCTACATTACCCTTTCCTTCTATTCATTATTGTCCTATTTCCGAGATCTTATTTCAACAAATATCTTCACACACCTTGCTGACTTTCCCCCCATTTCCATCTTCCTTACTGATGGCACATCTAGGAGTTCATGCATAGAGCTTGTCATCCAGATGATGACAGAATCATTTCTCCAAAAAGAAACAAAAGAACTCTGCCTTCTAAGGTTATTACTTTTATTGGTTCTTATTTCAAAGAAAATAGGGAGAAAAGGGGAAAGCAAAGAAAATTCACTATGTGGTGGCAAGAACTCCAGCAGYAAAATGTACTGAGGAGAAAGTAAATGGAGACAGGAGGATATTTATAAAGAAGTACCTGTACAACAACTATTTATCAAAACATTAACCTTTCTTGAGAGGGTCAATAAAGGAAGGGAATATGTTTCCTGTATTCCTACATATGGCCTTCAAGATCAAGCTTAGAAGAAGCAATCTTTATTGTGAAAAACTGCAGAGAGTTTAAAATACATCGACACAAAAGGATTTATAATTACGTAATTCCTCCATATAAACAGTTCTGATAAAGGAAGTTATCTTCAGTTCATCAACTGATAATCCTTGTGTCTCATGGGCTGGCTTTCTTAAAATGAAAATTTGATAAAATTCCCTGTTGTGAAACTAATCCATATCCAATAAGCACCATCCTTTTGTATGAATTTAAATCATCAAGCACACAAATTTTTGAAGTTCATGTCGTAACTACAGAAATTATTTGCTTCCTTGGAGAGAATACTTCTATATATTCAGCATGATGCATTTAATGTTTCTCATATAATGCTTATTTACACCCCAGAAACTGTTTAAATGACTATGCTTTTCCTTCTTTTCGATCTCTGTATCAGCAATGAATACTGAACTGTAAAATCACCTTTTGGGACCTTAATCTGTTGCCAAGGATACCAGGGATRTAATTATGATTTCATTGTAGACTAACTGAAAGACTTCTCTTTGTTGAAAGTGCAATTCAGCCTCATCTAGTGTTAATTGCACCTACACACCCCCTTTCATCCTGCTACTATGGAGTGCTATGAAAATTATATACCAACACTCCTGGGACTCAAATTCTGTTTCTATTATACAGACTGGAAACCCACAGCACAAAGGCTCTGAATGATGTACTGAAGGTCAAAAGTTCAACTGGAAATGAACTTCAAGTGCCACCCTAATTCAGGCTGATAAAGTCCATATATGCCTGGCCAAAGGCTGTTTCCACTATAAATTCTGGCTTTGTGTGAGTTCAGGAGTATAACTGTGAAAGCTTCTTGTATTCCTCAACGCTATCCATGATTGTATCTGACCTGGCAGAAATGCCACTCTAATACAGGTGTTGCCATTGCTCCTGGTGCAGCTGTTACCTCACTTGCCAAAAGTGCCAGCTCTCAGCAGGAAGCACCACTAAATTAGCTTAGGTTATGCTCCAAAAAGTACAGAACTTGAAAGAAAAATAAGCCAATGCAATTGCAGTGGTAAAAAAAGTGATATGGAGATTCAATACTGGAGGGAGAGGAGTACAGGGTGTTGCCCATTGTTTTTTGGGGGGTTTTTGTCTTTTTTTTTTCTTGTAATAAGGATTGCACAATATTTTTATGGAATAATAGACTATTCCCCTTGATACAGCTCTGAAGCTTGGTATGAATCCTGTGGACTCATTCTTTTTCCCACTCTTATCTTTACAGCAAAAGAACTAAAATGAGAAGGGGGAGACAAAATTCAAAAAGAAGAAAAAACATGCACTTACCAAAGGTGTAATTCAACCCAAATGCATCCATCAGAAAGATTAAAACCATCATGTTACAAGGGGAAGAAAAAAAATACTAAGGGGCTAAGACATCTTGAAGAATTTCAAACATGTATTTGCAATTCARAACTAAAATTTACTGCTGCAGGAATTTTATGTCACAGTTCGAGAACACGCCTTCTGTAACTGGCCTTGCACGCAGTTCCAGCTCGCAGTTTCAGCAGTTCATTGGCACCAGGACAGTATCTTTCCCATATTTCAATCTATATGCRTCCTGTTCTCTGTAGCTTGACACATCTTGGTAGCCCTGACTGATTTGTATCAAGCAGGACCATAACATGTATTATGAAATAGCTCTAACCTCTTATGAGCTGCCTCCAAAAAAGCTCCTCAGTCAACTAAACCCTGTTTTCCATGTTAACAAGAGTAATGCGAAACTCAAAAAAAATCAGCACTTTCAGATAACATCCACACATAACACGACCCAAGGCATTACAAACATCCACATTTGTCATTTTTTGGAAACATCTTACTGCTGAAACTGAACCATTTTCTTTTTCATGCCTTGAAAACTTCCAGGAGTCATCAATGCAGTACCCTAACCTAAGAACAAAAAAATACCAACTAGCCTACTAATTTTGGAGGAGAAACCCCTCAATGCACTGCCATTTTGATTCCTGCTTTGGTCCTAGCATGCAATATTCAAAAATTGCTTTAAGTACCGTTTAAGTGCAAAGCCCTTGCATCATCACAATAAGTGGCTAAAAGAGGAAATCTCTGGCCACATGAGTAATTGTTTTGAAGGCCATTTCACAGAGACCTTTTCTGAATTGTTTTTACTCAAGAGCCATACCGGATACACTTCCTTGTCAGCTCATTCCTTTGGCTCTCCCACAGTTTACCTGCTGGCTGCCCAAAGCCAAGTGCCTCTGGCTTTGGTGAGTCCCTCCAAATGCTGAATGGAGCTTTATCCGTTTCTTTGAAACTCTACTGTCGTTTGCTCAAAATCGGAAGCCAATCACCTTTTGAAGTGTTGAAATATTCCATGGAAAATTGTTTTGCACCATCTACTCTGAGTGATTAGGTTACACTTCCTTGGCAAACACTGAAGTCTCTCGTGGCTTGGCCAATACCAGTAATTTATCACTTTAGGCACCTGCTCCCAAGAGGACAAAAACCCTCTGTGTTTTAAAGTGCRGTACAAATTTCACTACTGTCCGAGGTTTTCCTTTCTACTGATGTTTTACAGCCAGTTTACYCATCTCATCACACAATTCTGCCTGCCCCTGAGGAACAACTACAATCTCCAAGACCCGTGAGGATGGGCTCAAGAAACCTAAGAAGCCAGCTCTGGAAATTCTCAAGCATTCAAACTATACCATAAATGCATGCTAACACTTCCTTTGGCTTTTTTGAACAAGTAAATGGAATTCTAAAAAATTTTAGGCTGCACAAACCATAGGATAGCACTGCCTATCTTACAGGCACTCAATGTTTAAAAGCATTTTAAAGAAATATTGGCATTCTTTAGCTATAAAACACTGCAACAGGGTTGATGACACACACTACAGGAGTTTCAAATTCAGTATTACCAGCCTGCTCCTGCAAATRTACTTTTTTTCATTCTAATGTCGCTGGTCCATTTTCTATAAATGTAACTTTGTAAGAGAAAGAGTTTAAATAGCAGAAAAACAGTTGGATCAGACTTTATACAAATATTTGTTTCTTAGCTGTTGCCCAAATAGAGCATCCTTTAAGGAAGGCAGAAATTGTAGTACAAACATAGAAGTCTCTTGACCACTCAAAAGAACACCCTGTGATGTGCAAGTGCTGTGGCACTGTAAGGCTCTCATATGATGGGCTCTCAATATACTGAGCTGAGTGTCTGAATGCTCATGTTAATTTTAGAAAATTACCATCACTGGCAACTCATTTCATGGAGAATACACTACCATCACAAGCTAAGCATTTCTTCATATTATCTTATATACTTRAATGACCACAAAATCTGTGTGGGTTTTGCATCAACTCATAGACCGAAATTYATGCACAAATTCTCATCTGAAATTAAAGGAGCATTTAAACTCTGGAAGTTAAACTCAAAGATAAGTCCRTTTTAAAGATCAGTCAGAGGCTATATGGTTCATGGGTTCCATTCCAGATGAAAGCTTTCCTTGCAACATTCAAATATTTAATTGTGCGCTCTTTGTAATGTGCTGAGAATACTTTATGTTAGCATTACTAGTAGACATGAAGTGCCTTAAAATATCAGCGTATTTACTCTTTCCCAAAACAGACAGATGCCWGTCACTTTACAATAGAAAGCTGTTTGGTGATGCAGGTAAGTGATTTCACTTGCTGTGTGCAAGGTACTGCAATAACAATCCCCTTAACCTCTATCCTAAGCACAGGCTGCTTTTTAAATAAAGTATTTTCGTCGCTTGTTTCACGAGACAATAAAATTTCCTCTCTGTGGATCGGCCAGTAGAGGGAAGCATCACATTCCCAAATCCAACACAGTACGAGGTTACCGGAATGCACCAGCTCAAGTGAACGTTTTATGATTAAGCTCAAATAAACTGTTTTCCCCAGAAAGCTTTCTAAAGCTCTGACTGGCTTGCACGGGACAGCAGAGAGGCCGAAAATACCAAAGCAAACTGCAGTTCTCTCATCAGATGACATCTGAAGCGCTGCACGTGAGGAAAGACACACATCAGGCAACATCTGTGAGGGGCACTTRAATTTTGGCATGAACATTCTACTCAGACTCGAAAGAAAAACATGAAAAAAMCCCCCAACCAGATTCTAAGCTGTTATAAAATTCAGTTCTTCCCTGACCRTTGTGGCAGTTAGAAACATTTGGTGAAGCAAATCCATAACTATCGTACGCTTTCCTGTTTTCATCTTAATTTTATTCAAAGTTAAAGATATATAAATTTCTTTAAAATAAATTTAAGCAAGGGATTCTGCTCAGAAATCACATGAAGGTAAGAACTACTAGAATGTGCCCTAAGGACACACCTGTTTTCTAAAGAAACGCCTGACATTTAACATGGAAATAACCATTACAATAGTGCTTTTCCCAGATTTGTGAAAATCCTTTCTATTCCCAGCACATTGATTTTTGGCTGCTTCATGAGGCCAAACATTTAAGGGAGGCCRCCACGCAGGGGAAAAAAGAAAAACTAAAACAGATTTCAGCACTAAAACCCCTCTTGTAATCCATCATGACTTCAAAAYTTTGGGTTGTATTCATTCCTCTAATTAACATGAGTACTCTCTGCAGTGTCTTGTTTGAGAACACTGGAAAAAGCTGTACCAATTTTAGCAATAATSTTTCTTCTCTTCAACCTACTCTCCTGTTTCAGTTCTTTTTCTTTCAAATAAAACAGTGCCTGCACAATCTACCACTTGGAATAGAATAAACACTTACATACCCTCCTTTATCAGGGCTCAAAAACAGCAAGGGGAGAACAAGTTATCTGCAATTTTCTCTAACCTTATTTCTCACCCACTTCACTTATCAGACAGGTGACTCTTTCTTTATAGCTTCTTTATTACTCTGCTAATAGACAGACTACAAACAGTCCCTTTAGGGGTCACACTGCCAACAACTTGCTGCAAACATTCAATAACAAACAAGACCTGAATCACGTTTCAGTGACATTACAAGTTCAAATGTAATTCTGTCTTGGACTGTGATAGGCATTCTCTGCTGAGCATGGCCACTTAAGCTCAAATTGCTTCTGGTATATGTGGAAGCTTAATTGGTTATTAATTGCTCTCTATATTATCTGAGATTTAGAAATGCTTTGTCCCAATGACTTCTCCTCCTACAGTTATTGCTGTCAGTCCACAGTCATTTGTTAGCTTATATTAGACAGAAAGAAAAACTGGCTTTAAATTAATAAAGCCCTAASCTTCAATACGAAGAATTTATCACTAGTTTTTAAAATTGTATTCCTGAGTTAATTTCAGAAGTATTCTTCAGAAAACTTTCATTAACAGAACTYACAAATGGCAGTAAGGCAGGCAAAGCCCTGATTAGTGCTTCTTAGTGCCTTCTCTGACACTGCTCAAACAACTTAYTGGACTCTTCCCTCCAAACCTATCCATTTATTTATTAAATAAGGATTTCTGCAGTGCTCAGTTGCAGGTATGTAGTTCASTGCAGTTTAGCCTTTTTAGGCTGTAAAGCAAGCAAATTTACTTTCAGACATTTTTGGTTGGCACAAATTCAAGTTTTTCTGGGTTCCGAAATGCAACCACAGCCAAGTTCTAGTAATGACAGGTAACCAAACTCCTAGAATTCCAGTACAAAACTTGTGATGACAAACTTATACAGATTATTAAATCAGGGAAAACAGCTAGCCTGAGGTCTGCTGGTGGCTCATGTGCCACAATCATCCTGTAAACTCACACCTATGCAAAACTTAATTGAAGGRCTACAAAGTTAGAGGGAGCTATGTGGCTACATCGACATGAAGTCAGGAAACAGTTCCCAGTTGAATGGGCAGCTTTACTGAAAACCACAGTAAAGTAATGAATTAATGCACAGTGTCTRTTCTTAGTTAGGTTTCTTTCCCCCTCAAAATCAAAGGGAGCTCTATTGGCCTTAAATTCAAAACATTTAACCCCTACTACAAACACTTTCTTTAAAGGTAGCATGTGATACTGACACCTTTGGACCTCTTGCAAAGAGCAAAATTTTTAAGTCATAATATATGTGTTTYAAGCATGCCCTACTGCAAACACCTGGAAGAGTGTGGAAACACAGAAGAAACGGTGAAACAGAAGAATATATCCATACAGCAGATATTTGATACTGCAAATACTAATCCCAGAATGAACAGCAAAAGAAACCATCCTCACCTTCCAGACTCTCCATGTACTGCAGTGGGACCTGTATCTTACTATTTGGTTATAAAAAATATAGCAGAACACCTTGGGGCTATTCTAGCATAAAATTCTGTAAGGAAGATAAACTTACTAGCTAAATATGTAATTTATTTTCACACACAAAAATTCAGGTTGGAACAATGTATCTGCAGCCTTCAAAGCCTATCCTACCAGGCRAAGCAAAAACAAACCTTGACTTCTTAAGAGTGACCAGTACTATAGCAGTACACAGTTCACTTCATAACACAGCATTGCTCTTGTTAAATGAAACAACTCAAACAGGTGATCAAAATTAAGCACTCTGTGAAGTTTTCCAGTGTTCAGATAAATATATTTACAGGTGCCCTTCCGTAGCCATCAAAAAGAGAAAGGGGAAGGGAAGAAAAACCCCACACAAACTTAATCTTGTCATTTTGATTTGGTTAGTTCTTTGACATAAAAAACAGCTGTGCAACTGCTTGGGCACATTTCCTTTGACTGGGTTTCACCATAGGCCAAACATGATCTACAATACTAATGCATGTGTGAGCTTGCAAATACCAGAGAAAACAATATTCCTAAATTCGAACAACTTTCCAATTCCMTTTTTCTTTCTTTGGCCCCAATTACATCAAAACATCACTACTTTTGTCAGTATCTGCACGTTCATTTTCTTTCTCCCGCAARTTCCTAGGAAAGCCAGGTTTACATCAAGTCAGTCACTTGCAATATTGTCAACAATTACAATATCCAGCTGTGCACAATAATAAATATTTTATASAGAATATAAAGTAATATCTTTCATKAATTATTTTTGCAGCTTTTTCCTCTAGTTACATACTTATGGATATTTTCATACAATGCCTGGTTTCCTGTTTCATCATCATTTCCTATCTAACAAAGCTCCAGAGGACATAAATCACAATGCAATCCGYGAATTAGTGTTAACACCAATGTCCTCTCTGTAGGCTCAGGAAACAGTGGGGTGTTTTGGTGTAACTTAGATCCATAACAGAACACTGAGACTTGCAGAAATATAGGCTGGGTTTATACATGTAGAAATAATACACAGGCTAAATTTGTTACATAATTTTATATTCCTGGARAGTTTGGACAGTTCCATCATCTGGCTTTTAAAACTGTGGAAAACTTCGGGTCAGATATGAAATGATGATTCTCTGATTTGTCTTACACAAGTGGATCTGTTTCTAAGTTAAAGTTCAATGTACTTTAACTTTTATCATGGTCATGACACTTCCCAGTGACATGATGACAGTATTTTCATATCTAGGATTCATTATCACCCTAATAACCTGCATTTGTATAAGTTTACACTAAGTCACCTCTGTTTTCTAAGAATTTCATGCACTCAAATTTGACACCCTTTCAGAAGGGACTATTTAAGCACACCTCAAGACCTTGATTTTGCCCYGAGGCCCTACATAACAAAAAATGAAAAGGAATTATGGAATCACAAAACTAGGATGGATTAAAGATGAGAAGGACTCAACAGTTCTACTTCCAGTTCTCAGTTAAGCCTCAACAGCCTTGCTTCTACTCCCTGCCTAAATTATACATTCAAGCACACCAACAGCACTGTGTCGTGGCACAAGTTCTTAAGGACTTAAAATACAAAGAAAGAGGAACAGTATGAAAGGAAATTCAGCTGATGACCATAGAACTGTCTGCCTCTGCCACTTGGAAAAGCTGTCAGAGCATGTAGGACTGTCTCCACRTGGCCTGTACTGCCAGCCAATTTCAGCACTGCAGAAACATTCTTCTTATTCATGTGCCTATTTCCAACACTTACAACTTGGAAATGTGCGGAAACTGGACTGCCATTTTGTACTGATAAAGGTCAAAACCRGAATTTCTTCAACAGCAATCAATATTCTCTGTGTAGAGGATAAATGCACRTGGATAAACCATGAACATACTCCTGCTCTGCAAAACAAAGGTGCTTGGGTTATCCATATGTATCTCTCCCTTCAGAAATACACAGCCCCTCCAAAACTGTGTGTTCTGTYTACTGCAGGTTAATGACATACTTTAACTGCAATGACTTGGTGCTCTCCAAGTGTCAGAGATCATCTTTAGAAAGCTTTTATTGCAGTCTCGGCTCCATCTTCAGTTACCTCATTGACTTTTCAAATACCTAAAGATGCAATACTGTCCCRTACCATTAATTTGTGTCTCATTTCTACTACGTCTTTAGGAAAAAAAAAAAAGCTTCATCACCTAATTAAATTCTGCCACTATTACTGAAAGCATTTGGTGCTGTTCAGCCTCGTTATGAAAAGGCAAGTTCATTTAAAATTGTATTTCAGAGAATTACYAGTGTACTGTGGTGGTGACCCATTTCCCTKTAATGATTATTTCCAGAGCAACAAGTAACAACATTAAATACAACTAAAAAGTCTGGCACACAACAAAGCTGAGTGGAAATAATTAGCAAAGACCCAACTATGGATTGGTTTGTATCTGGATAAAATTAAAATAACAGTGCTGTAGCCTCTAACTCTTGTCAAATCTCCAGGTAACAACAGGTAACTTTAGAGACAGCAAAGCTGAGGTGTTGGAATGCTTTGGTTTGCTTTTCAGGAGCCATTTTAGTAGCCTATTTAAAAATCAGCCTTTTACTGTGCTAAAATGAGCGTTTTGCATTTTTTGTTCCTCCTGTTTCTGAAGAATTATCTTGTATGCAGTGGCCACAACTGGCACTTGTTCCAGCCTGGAACAGGCAGATGTTTTTTCCCTCATATGAGACAAAAACAGCTCAAAAGCTAAGCTGGTTTATATATAAAATAATGATTATAATGTCTAACACTGTTTCTGAGTCCTGGCTACCTTCCACCAGGAGCAACCACYGCTGTTATCTTATATCATCACTGCCCTAGGGAAACTTAACCAAAGCCTGTATATATTAACAAGCTGGTCAGTAATCCACACTTGGTAATTGCAGAATTATTTTTACTTACTACTTGAAGTTAGATATAAAGCTGCTTTGTGAGACATTTAAGCATATTTAATTGTAGTTGCTTAATGTAATGGGTTGCTCTGTACCAGGGGATTACTATGTTGTGGACTGAATTTGCAATTTACATTTCCATATGGCTGAGAGATCTGGTTTGGAATATTACAGCACCTGAGACTTCTTTTCCAGTGCAGATTATAAATGCATGATACATAAGTATAAATCATCTGCTATATCTCCTTCAAGGAACTGAGCCAATGAGTGAGTACAATCAAAGTTAATGGGAGTTTTTTCCAATTTTCCCTTTTTTTCATGTCATTAAAGTAATTTTATTCTATAAACATACATGCTAATACAAGCTAGCATTAGAAATCCAGCAGGGCAGGAAGAGAAATTGTTGCAAACAAAATGASTGAGCCTGCAAGTGCAACAAATCATTTAAGCAGACATCACATTACCCAGTTACTGTCAATGGCAAAGGCTCACTCAGTAGCCAACTGAAAAGACAAGTGTATTCAGTGTGGCTTTAAACACCACAGAAACTACTGCCCACAAACCAGATATTAATCACTTCCAGAAATCACATGAGGAACCCTGCAATAACTTGAGTTTGGTTATTCACTGTTTAAAACCATRAATGAAAGATCTCCACACAGCATTTCTTCTGCAAAATATTCGTTTCCACAGAATTAACTGTCTAGGTACACAACATTTTCCAGCAGCAAAATCTGTCCTTGTTTCTTTCCATCTTATTCTAACAGGCAATGGATTGGCAATCTTATTTTGGGGTGCAGTACAAAAGACATCACAAACCAACCTTGTTCTTCAGAACATATATTCTTACCTGTCTAAYTTGCTTTGAGTAAGCCTATCTTAGCTTTTATCATGTGACTATTTAATAGTTACAAAGAACTAGGTATAGTCCAGAGGTGAGTTATATTCAGACCCTGAGTAAATAACAAATATCTTTATTATTTTCAGGTATAATGATTGATCTTTGTATTGCTATGCAAATGAGTTACTGCAATGAAAAAAGATGTGATCAATATGGTACAGGAATTCATTTAGTGTAGCAATTSTCATTTTCATGTATCAGACCCACGCAGTTCACTCTATCACTTTATAAAAAGCAGTGCACAGCACCACGTGGGGCAGTACCTCAGGTACCTCGGTACACTGATGGACTTGAGGGCAAACACAGAGKTGGTCCCCTTTTCCTTTGGGTGATATGGAATATGGTTTGGGATCCTGTCATAAAAATTCTCCAAGAAGGTAGCAAGTTATTTTGGGATTGTATCCCTAACCTCTCCCTTCCAAATCATAAGCAAAGGAGGCAGGAGGTGTGCAGGGGCAGGGAAGGGGAGATGCTCCAAAGCTAAGAACATAAATTCAAAAGCATCCTTATTGATCACTTGGTACATTCAGTAGCATTCACGAGAGAGAACCAGAGAAAACAGAATTCTTGGATCACCAASAGAAAAATAATTGTATGTAGAAAATCTGCTTCCAAGAGCAGCAGGGAGAATGATAAAGACCAGATCACCTTCATCACTCAATGTGACATGTTCCCTCTGCTTATTTACTCTTTCACAAGTCACTTGGCAAGGAAAACAAAGTTATCTTTAATTATTTAGAGAACACCAATATAAGCAGATGACAGAGGACAGTTAAAACCTTACCCAGTCCATGTTACAAATGCTTTGCTGATTCTGACAAGCAAGAAAACCTTCAGATTACTATCAGAACTTTCTTCACAAAGTTTCTGAACTACCACCATTATAAAKAACTTGTGTTATCTACTTCTTTTTCCCCTGTTTCCATTTAAACCCAATTTACAAAGAGATCTCAAAAGAGAGCTTTTAAAACATCTTTGAAGATAGTTGGCAACATAGAGAAGAGATTCATAGAACATTCTGTATTGAAAGGAACAAGCAACAGCAGAAATTCATCCCTTATACACCAGAGAACCTGTGTGGGAAAGAGGCAAGTGCCTCATCTGCTGGAATAATTTCAGAGTTTATACCTTAGATATGAGAACTTGAGCAAAACACTTKAGGAAGTCAGGCTTCATGAACTCTGCTGCTCATCATATTAATTATCCTTTTACAGCCTTAGTTTTGTTTTTATTTTTATGATCTTCCATAACTCCCAAAGCATGAACTATTTGAATCTCAATTTACTTATATCTGAATATCTGTAATCCCAGTTTGGAGAAATGAAGGCAARTTTTGCAATATTATCTAAGCATCGTAACAACAACCTGGAATGTTACAAATCAAAATAGGAACTTAGAAAGTGTGCAAATTGGATTGATATAACCCAACTTGATTTTCACAAACACGTTTGGTTGGAAGCTTTCTGCCTACTCATATTCCATTCAGGCTTAAATACTTTAAAAGAGGGCCCTTATCTTCAGAAAAGGCTAAAATCTGCTCAAATATATGGAATTGAAGATACATGACTCAAAATCGAAAACAAAACCCCTTATCTAGTGACCCAGACCTACCCTATTAACAGGCAGGATATCACATTGCTATTATAAACATCTGAGTTATTTACTTGATGCATTTATTTATAATATAAATAATACTGTACACTTAAGTACTCAGCCTTACAGTATCGCATAATCTTGTTGTACTTACACAGAGTAAGTATCCATTACCACTTGGAACACTCATTTAGCCTGCTCAACTGACTGCTTAATGAGGTCTGGAAAGTAAAAGCCTTATCTGCAAAAAGCCAATGTAGAAAGAAGCATGCAYGCAGTCCTTTCTCCAAAGCAAAGAAAAGTATTTGTTCAGACTTAACGTGAAAAGAGATTAGATTAAGGAGAGAATTCAGAAAAATAGAAATGAAGTAAAAAAAAAAACACGTAGTATTTTTTAATGAAAGCAATGCTTTTTTCTATTCATTGAATATTGTATTGTTAGAATTTTGTCTCAATAAATACCATTAGACTTCCRAAATCTCTCCTAGACACTAGGTCTTCTCCCTCACCGTCACCAAATAAATTCTKTAAGCATTCCATGCAGCAACAGGTCTAGTACAGCTCCTTTTACCAGCTTTTTTTTGCAGTGTTTAATAATGAGTCAGTGTGGTCTGTGGTTCAGCTCCAGAAACACAGAGTGGGACATCATTAGCTGCATTCACTCAGGTTTTAATTAACATAGTAGTCATCATTAAATGTTTAAAGGATACTGTCAGTAAGTGCTGAGTACTTCCCTTTCACTCACTACTCATTTGTAGCTACATGCAAGACTCGCAAAGCAAACCTGTTACAGTTAATCATGGCTRTGCCACTGCTGCCAACACAGCTTAAAACAAGATCCATCACTTTAGAGATGCCTAAAGTGGATCAAATAGAAATCAGAAATCACCATCGAGATTACACAGAGTGTTTCTTACCGTGTATCTGCAGTATGGCTCAAAGGCCCTCAGCCACAAGCATTTGCTACCACAGAAACGTAGGTTTCTTTTAAGAAGCATTCCATGAACTTTTATTTGTCTGTCAATTGGAAAATATTGTTTTAAGCAGATTTTGAGTCATTTCAATGCTTTAAATTAAGTGTATGTTTATTTTGCTGCTTAAAAGCCCACTTTCTAAAATATATATTTTGTTTATATTTACTTTTTTGTTAAAACAAAAATATCTTCACTGATCTTGCAGCAAACAGAGCACTTGATCTTTCCTCATGAGACAGCATTACTCAAAGATCTGGTATGTAGCAATTACATTTGTAGAAAGATCATTGGCACTACTGAAAGCTTCCTCTTAGTTCCTGTATGTGCACAAGGAGAAATAGAATAATTAGTCAAAAAACATTATTTGCCATTCCAGCAACCCAAACTGACTTGCTTCCACCCACTCTCTACACTGTGCAACCCTGGGCGTCTCCCCRAGCTGGCAAATTAACACTCTGTTGTGAGCGGTGTCATGATGAAGCATCCCCCAAAGGAAGTATGACAAAAAGCTGTTTCCTGCTTTCTGCTAACTGTGGTCACATTATTCATCATGTAACTAACAACAGCTTAAGTTTGTCTACAGAGAAAGCACTTGTTTCTACATACTGATATTCCCCTGGGGTATATACTAATATATCCCACCAAAAAAAAAAAAAAAAAAAAAAAGCCGAACAAAAAACCAAAACCAACCAAACAGAAAAACCTCACAAAAATTTATGTAAAATCCATATGTTTTCCCTTTCTATAAATACTTGTTCACTATTGTTCACATAGATCTAGCCTGTGCTTATGACACTTGTCATTCAAGGTATTTTTTCCCCAAGATACCTCATTTCTCTCCCCTTACGGTGATGTTATTAGCGTGACACCAGTCAAATGAATTAGYGTGACAGTTCTGTGAAGTCTCCAAATCACTGTTGCCTTTTCATGAGAGAATTGGCCTCATGAAAGACAGAATACAGTGAATTTCCTGATTAACTGTAAATGGGGAAACCCAGGAGCAGCTAAGAACTGAAAATGTTCTGAGGCAGTAAAAGTGAACTGCAGGCAGATTGTAAAAAGGAAGGGTGTATGGAAGCCCACACATTCCCAGGATCCCCAACTCTTCGAAGATTAGATTTTCCCATTCTTCTGTTATCCCTTCCTTTATCTTTCATCAGAAGCTCTGCAGCTGCTGGGAACCAGGCACATGGTAGAACAGATCCAAAGGGCAAAACGGTGCTGCCCCATGATGACTCAACACACACCTATTTCTGAAGTGGAATAAGCTTTTACTTCACACTGGAGAAATAGCCCTTGAAAGAAACAGATCAGTACATGTCAGACAGGTGCAACCGCCGAGATAAAACCACCTCTGAAACAAGATACCAACAGGAGGGTAAAATATTTCTTGTTATCACTTATCACTCAGGTTAATTTCAGCTTATTCATGGCTGCTGGTCATGTCCTACACATGAAAAATAAGCACTAGAACATTCATGAGAACAGGCAGTGCTGCAGGAGCCTGTTAAAATCAAGAACCACAAAGTATTTTCTTAGAAGTGTCTCTGCCCTCACAAACTGCCTACAGCTCCGTATCTGAGGATAGTGCAGCAATGCACCACTACTTGAGACTCCTAAACTAACGAGTCCTGTAGCAGTATAATTAATAATTCTAATCCTTTTTTTAGTGTTTCACGTTGTTCTAATTTGTACAAAGCATGTATTTATTTGCTGAATAAAAAGTTTAGTCAAGTTTAAGGTACAGACAAGCAGAAATAATACCCTATACGTCTGAATATCCCTTGGGGTCATCAATACAGGATTAACTAATAAAAGAACTAATGAAAGCCGCAACTCTGTGGTTCCCAGTAGCTTCATGTACAATTAAAAAAGCCACTAATTAACAGATTTCTGTCGTTCTTGACATTTATAAAAGTTTTTTTAAATGCAATTACTTATAAACATTAAACAAAAATTAATTCTAATACTGTCTGGGCATCTCATTGAGAATTTAATTATATATTTCACCATATATTGCAGTATGCATACATATTAAATGAAGTATGTATATATATCACATATTGCGGTATGTAATCAGATGCATCGAACATAGATAAAGCACTGTCTATGCTACTCACAAAATGTAGAATGACAGAAAAGACCTCCAACACCAACAATTCCAGGCTCTCCCTGAACAGCACCCTGCCCACCAAACCACATGACAAAGTGCCAAGTCTACCTGCTTTTAGAACACGTAATGAACTCAGCAATTCCACTGATTTTCTTTCTGCAAGCTATGAGCAGTTACTGTCACAGAAGAAAAATTCCTGAGGTTCTGAATTACTTTGCCAAAAGGTACACAACATAATGAAGTGGATTCAAAACAACCTCGAGATCTGTAACAGACAATACCAACTTCCCAACTGCTATTACTTTGCAATCATATTTTAACTTCCAAAGAGGACAACATACAAATATGATATAGTTGTTTATGAACTCAATTCTATAGGAAAAAAAAAATCCAAATATGCTATGTATGCTAACTGCCTGGACCACCTTTTTCCTCAAAATGATTCTACAGTCAAAAAACATTTGACACTTTTAATAATTAATGTCTATGTTTTAGAAGACATTTAATTTCAAGCAATACTGTTTTCGCATATATATTTTTTTTAAGCCTCCTTTTATGCAAAAAAGGAACTGCCATCATAGGAATCTGTTATAGGCAACTGTTAATGCTCTTAATATATTTCATTTTAGAGAATGAAACTCCTCTACTCCTTTGTTCAGTTGTCAGAAAAGGATACTTGATTTTTAAAAAGAAGCTCTAAAATTCTCATGCTTGTGCCACTAAAAGCAGATTAGCATAATCTTGGCTGCTGTGCATCAYTTTAACACCTCATTAACTTCAGTTCTAAATAAGTATATTAGCCGAGGACCTAATGTTAAATTATKGTAATCTACTTGTTGCAATAGTTATTTCATTATGTTTCCGACACTTAATTAGTAAATAAATATGCAAAAACCGACAGCAAAAGGCATTGACTTCTGCATTTGAACTACAGATGAAGTGAAGCTAAACAGAGCAAGTTATGAATTATCAATGAACAAGATTATAGACAAGCTGCTTTATTGCTTTAGAGTGGAAAGAGAAGTGCGGACACACTAAACCCTTGCTAGACTAGAGCAGGGCAAAGCCCAGGAAGTGCTGTGCTGAGTGCTGAGTGCTCATCTCTCCGTGCCAGTGTCTAATCAGGGGTGCTGACAGATTGTCAGCAGGAGCCCGGCCTGGGAGGAGCTGCAGCCACAGCACAAAACTCCAAAACTCTCACGGTGCCGGGAACAGCCGGCGACGGAACGAGGACTGAAGTGCTTCGGAGAAGACGCATCAGTSTCGGGAAAGACTTTCCCATCTTCAGAAGGAAGCGTCTGGAATCTGCCACCCCTGGG
The DNA here is from genome assembly GCA_018881555.1 of Amblyornis subalaris. NCBI lineage: Eukaryota > Metazoa > Chordata > Aves > Passeriformes > Ptilonorhynchidae > Amblyornis > Amblyornis subalaris. The sequence continues at coordinate 6,743,309 of JACAXG010000015.1, read as the reverse complement.
ATAAGAGCACTCGTCTGGTGCTGGAAGGGCAGCTCCGGCATTCTGCTCAGCTGAACCAAACTGGGCGTTTCAGTCTCCCACACAGTGCTCGGGACCAGAATTGTTATTTTTTTAAAAACATGCCAATCACTTCTGATTCTTTTGTKGTTTCTGTATAAAGATTTTTAGATTAATGTAACCCATCTGCCAGGGCAGTCACATTGTAAAAGCCCAAGGTTTAAGTAATGGTCACAAATAAACAAAGATTGTTTCCTCCATCTCAGTCAAGTATCCAGCTGCTTAGTCACGGAGTACCCTTGATCCACTAATCTGAGATGATAACAAGCTTCTTATTATGCTAGCTTACTTTAAATATAAAAATATTTATACATAAATAAGTGTAAGCATTGGGCATACTCAAGCAATCACTTGCCTTTCAAAGCTGGTATTAAATTTAAGAAATTCTAACAAACTGCTGAAAAGCACCTCCTTTTTTATAGATCGTACTAGAAAAAGGAAATAMTCTAGGCAGGTGATATAAAAAAGAACTGGAAGAAAAGTTTTCTCCCAAGTTAGTGTAGTTGGAAAGAAATTGTTAATATTAATTAATATTATATACCCCTTTATTTACTAATATGAGTCTACAACACAGTTTTCCCATCTAAAAAACTGCAAAAACAGCCAAAGACTTTCAAAACCGCTGTAAAAATTACTTCTAGTTTTGGATATTACTGTGTTTRTCCAATAACTTGCCCTTAACTGCTGCTCTGTTTGGAAATTAGATTCCCAAATACTTGAAAGCCTAATTACTAATCAACAACAGCTATAACATTGTAAATCTCCAAGTTTACTGTGTGCTATGCTCCAGAACAATTAAGTGATGCAGTTGTGRTTTTCTTCTAGGCTCCTATAAACATAAACTCACTACAGTGAACACTGAAAACTGCTTACTGGAATGGGAAAAACAAGTAAGATCCGAGTTGTTGTTTGTTCACATATGGAACATGAGAGCTAGCCAGTAAAGTTTTCACTGATATGCTGCAGAATTATCTGCTAGAGTTCTGACTCATAAGCAGCTTGCTGCTATATTTAGCAGCAGAGGAATGTTTACTTGATCACCTCCCCTATAACAATAAATAAGATTTTACAAAATCTGTGGAATGTAACAAAGAACGTAAAGCCCAAGACCCCAATTAACCAAAGGATCCATTATAAAACTTAAAATAATATCTCAGTTGTTAAGAACTGGGAGTTGTTCACAATTATGTCATCTCCCCTATCTAAACACTCGCATGGTCAAAACATTTTTAACTTGAGTCTATACAAGCATGAACAAGTGACGATGAAATTACATGAAGTGATTCAGTGACCTCACATAGATGACTGGTCTCTCAAACACTACTCAAAAACCAGGAACTGAGCCCTGAAGCTGAGTTTTACTGAATTGTTTTTCTATCAGGAAGCAAATCCAGACAACAAGTTGAAAAAAAAAAAAAATAAAAGCTGTGCACTAGAAGAGGTCCTCCAGAGACAGCATTGCAAAAGCCCCTCAAGTGCACTCCACAGGTTTGTTTGTTTAGGTGTGCCCTGATACTAAGCAGAGCCATGAGAACTCAGACTAACCAGTCCAGAGTCTAAGCAGCACCGTGTCATGTGCTGATTAACCTCCCTCAGCTGAGACAAAGGTAACGTTGGATACTGCTGTGCACCAAGACACTTATTCTGCCTTAGCCTGTTGGAGCACATTACAGCCAGTGCTCGTTAAACCAGCTTCCAATCAGAAATAAATATAGTTTTGTATTGCTAGGAAAAAATCCAAGGAACACTGTGGTTTACAAAACCCAGAAAAGCCATGACATTCTAGAATCCACCTACAGAACAAGCTTCAAGTAGATTCTTAACTATGGATACTGTCTTGGGACAGGCATTTGTTTATTAGACACAGATGAAAATAAATAGGTTTGTTAAAGCACAAATTTACTTTGGAAAAGTAATTTCAAGAGTCAATTTAACAGGTTAACAATGGCTAGTCAGATTGTACCAGGATTAAATCAGTAAACCACAAAGGATGAAAAGGGAAATTTGAATCATACTAACACCATAGTATTTTATGAATTACTTAAGTTTCAAAAAATTAAGCATTTTACCACTGCAAGAAGTTCATTGAACTGGAGGAAAGAAAATAACTAACAAAACCGCAAATGCCATTTCGATCTCACAGGATGACCTAAAAACATCAGTTTATTTAAAATATCACATTAAGCTGCAAAAAGGACCAGAAATAAACAAAAGCATTCCTCTTTATTTAAACTGATTGGTCTAAAAGTAATCAAATCCRGAAAAGCTCTTCTGCTGCCATAAAACTACTCTATCTTGATACTTCCCATATGAGTCAAAACACATCCCTTCATGTAACTATATAGTACAAGCTAATAGTATTGCTAAAATACAGCTCCATCACTGCTTGGAGCACGCTTTAGGCACCATCAGCTATGAACAGAGCCTGCACAAACATGATACGCAAGCACTTAGAAACATAAAGCAATAACTTAGAAGTTAACACACATAAAGCATAACTTGGTTTTAACAAGTTATTTCATTGAGAGCAGCACACTCAGGGGGCTAATAAAATACCTGGAAAAATCCTTGCTGGCCACACAGGCAAACTCCTGGAAGATAAAAATGAGCTTTCCCTGCCTAGTACAATACAGCATTATGGTTGCTATCTTTCATTAAGTTCTTCATATTTTCACTTAGGATTTCACGTTAATATTTTCCCTTTTTAATCCTTAAGCCACCAAAAAACCTATTTTTTTGCTAGGCTAATTTAGCTTTTTCACCCCACATGGTTGTGGTTTACAGGCCTTCTCACAGCTGCTCCTCAAACTGCAGCAATTTCCTCAGCAGCCTGAGCCAAAATGACGTAGCTGGGCCAGGTCAGAGCAGGGAGCCAGACTGCTGAAAAGAGCTGCTAAGGGTGAAGGGGCTTTACACTGCTCTCTTACCTGTCTTCCCCCTTGTACCAGTGCAGGCATTTCTGAGAGCATATGACAGGCAAGATCAAGGAACTGAGCTAAAATCAGCCATTCTTAAAAATAAGGTATAATTTAACGCAGAACAGTTTTGCAATCCACTTAACACCAGTCACATGAATGTTTGGCGTACACAAAAGCAAGCACCAGGAGACGAGAAAGCATAACAGGCTGAGACAAAAAAATAAAATTCCTTTTAAAGCAACCCTTATGTTTTAAAGTCACACCAAAGTCCAAAAACACTTGAAGCAACTTCCAGCTAATAACATTCCATTAGTAGAATTATATAGAGAAAAGGCAAAGGAAAACAGGAACTTCACAACCAACGGAGCTGTTACCTGCACAGAAGCAGTCCCCTACCACGGTATGCTCCCCCTGCCCTCAGGCTGCTAAAACTGTTTCCTTAATGAGGGGATGGGAGGGGATGGGAGGGTCAAATGTCCTTTGGAGAATTTAAAGAGACAAATCCCCCCAAGCAATAACCATTATTTACATCACAGAACCCCAAATTCCAGCAGAGACAGAGGCCACAGAGCTCCATTCCAGTTCCACTCCTTCCTTAGACTGCAGTGAAACGACACCCAGGGAAGTCTGGAATGACCTTCTGGCCACACTGGGAAACCCTGACATTTCTTGTGCCATTAGACACATTGAGCAGCTGACTACAGAGCTACCTCATGGTCCTCTCTTGACTTCCTTCTTGTTGCTCCTGATTCTCTCTCAGACACTCTTGTGGACAGTCTCAGTTCTCTCCAGCTGTCTGTGAAGATTACAGTGCCCTTTCCTCTGGACTTTAACTCTCTCCTCCTGCTATCTTCTCCTTGGACCATTTCATCCACAGATTTCCATACCATTTCCATTCTGAAATTGTAAGATTGTCAGAAAAATCAGTTTTTTTGGAAAAATGGATTGTAATCATTCCTGAAAATTGAACCTATGTTCTCCTACACAAGAAGTTTGCAGCTTTTGTCCTGTCCTTATCACCGTAGCATTGTGTCACCTTCCTGTAATGCATTAAGCAATGGAACAAGCATCTGCCACATGCTTGGGCTCATATTCCTCCAGAGAGGCCTAGGCAGGAGAGGGTTTTGTACTGGCATCTTTATATTCATGCTCCCCATCACTGAAGACTCAATAAATAACATGATGACAAAGAGTTCTGACCCAGAAATGGGCAATAATACACACTGATCTGGCTGACGAGCTTAACTTGCCCCCAGCCTATAGTCCTTGCTCTCTTTGCACAATTTCAATTGATCTTAAAACACATGATAATTGTGGCAGCCTGGGTGCAAAGTATTGTTCCTTAAGTCAACATGGTAGCAGGGATGGATAAAAATCTCTCCAATTTTCTCAGTACAAACTGTCCCATCTCATGGATCAGAGCCTTCTAGCAGAGAGTTAAAGGTGAGAGGACATGACTGTTAATCTGGTAACCTCCCACTGCCATATCTCCCCYCTTTCCTTATGTCAGAGCAAGGGATACTACAGATGTGAATTAGCTCAATAGGCTGATCTGGCAGAAAACTATTCTTTTTTTTTCCCTATTAATTTTGTAACACATAAAGTGCTCAGGTTGCTGAACAAATACACTTCGCATGTAGATAAAGAGAGGGAAATATATACCACTGCCACTCTGAGCACCACCTCTTACACTAAATGAAGTCTGGTGTGTGTTCTCATCATGTGAAAAATCACATTCTCTTGGGCCGAGCCTCAAACTCATCTTCAGCTACTTGTCTGACTAAAAATAGACAATTGTGCACATGCAGGATAAGATCAGAGTTAATCTTGCTTCTCACTGTCATTATTTTAGCACATGCTGTCTTCATTCATTTATAAAAAAGACTAAATGGACAAGCAAAAAATTTTGATTACAGGTTCCAGAATTTGTCTTTTCACAAGTAAGTTCACTGTGAGCAATGTTTAAGGAACTAACAGACGCAAAAGGAAGAATGATCCAGAACAAACCAAAAATGCAGAACAATAGAAGATACTCGTTTTCTACAATATTTCCCACAGTACCATCTTGCTAGAACTATGCTAGATGATAAGGATGCATATTAGACTTCAGAGCCAGAATTTTCTCTCAGAAAGATAGACATGCTTCAGATATATYTCAATGATAGTTACTAAAGATTCTTTTAAGTTAAAACAAATATTGAGTGAACCAAAACCAATAAAGGGAGTATACCAAATACATTCCTGCTCAGTGTAATTTTTCTCATTCCTCAAAGCCCCTGCTTTTCAAGGTATTTAATGAAGTCAATATTTTAAATAACATGATGATGTTATATAATAAAATTAGTTTAYGTATAGATAATTGCATCATATAACTGGTTTATCCCCCTTTAATGAAGCCTTTTAAATAATCCCACTGTTATCTCATRTAAAAGAACACACTTGTAAAATATACCCCACTGTTCTCCCCAAAATGGGCTTTAGTGCAGTTAGCATAGCTATGGAAAAAATCTTGATGCAGACCTGGTGATGGAAGTCYCTCCATACATCACCAATAAATGATATGTGCTACACACAAAGGCAAGAACAGTTAAAAAAAAATCCATCTCTTTCTAGCAAGTGAATCTATTATTAATGCGCTGAACAGGCAATTACCATGTGTGAAAATTCCACAAGTTTTTATCTAATTCTTCCATTGAACAATTTGAACAAAGATTTCTTAACATGATCTTTAGCTTTAATCAGGCCTATTTTTGTCCATCTGCCTGGAAGCTCTTCATTAGCATTACTAATGCCTTAACCATGTCTATTATTTCCATCAAAATGAACYTTATTTCCACCCAGAAATCTGCTTGTTGAAGTATGGGCTTTGGCGAGATACATTGAAAACTCCACTGATAATTATTCATTCCCTGCACTGCAGAATTCTAATTTGCTAGGTTTTTGTATCGTGTAGAGAGATTATAAACACTGTTTGCCCATGATAGAGCTTTCTTTGTAGACAAAATAAACAAAGTAGGAAAGTTCCCATGTAGTTTAGTGGTCAGGCAGTTCCCAGTTTGGTTCTGTCCTGCTCTGACCAGCCCTGGGTAGTTACAGGAATGTGGTTTGTTAAGAGAAMGTTAGTTTTTGTGAAAAGCTGTGAAGATGTAGGAAAGCAAGATAAATAGAAAGGTCTCTAGTGCTGAATGTGGTCAAGGGAACTCRTGTAGTAAATATAAGGAGTTTATATTGAACTGTTTAGCAATGTTTGAGAAGCAAATTGTGCTGTGAGATATGAACATCAAAAGATATTTTCTAAACAATTTGGGGAAGATAGCACAGCACGATCAGCTGTGCAACTCAGCCATGGGTCTGTAGGGAGATGTGCAGAGCAGAGAGCGAAATCCTCCAGCAGCCTTAGAGGGGAAAAAATGTCACATTGTGAAGAAACACCTTTTCTGTTTCCTTCTGTAGAACTGCAGGCAATGATAGAATTGCTCTGTCAGATACTGATAATACAGAGGTGCTGGGTGTCTAAAACACCAGAGATGACAGAAAAAGAGTAAAAAATTAGTAGCTTTTACTGAGACCTTGAATACTCTATTTAAATCCACAATAACTATTGGGATTTGACTCTAAATCAAAAAGATGTACTATATTGTTAAAAATTGTAAGGTAGGGTAGCACATATGAGTAATAATAATTGTATGTTTAAAAACTGAGACAGTATTTAGTGGTAATATTAACATTTTTTTTCCTCTCTGTACAGATCATCTCCAGTTCTTTCAGGCTTGGAAGAAAACTCAGTATTACAAGACATAACTGTGTTTTATTCACATAGAGCAGTTATGTTAACATAAAATGTTGTGAAAAAAATAGAAGTACTAATGCAAAAAGTTCTGCGTGATTATTCTATGGAATAGGATACTTTAAAGGGGAAAAAAGAGAATCAATTATCATTTATCATCAATTATCAAGTAATTACCATTACTTTATATATCAGCTGTTTGCTTAGTTTTTCTTGTGGGAAAAGCCCCAAATCAAGAAAAATAATTTCCTGCTCTTTTTTTTTTGCATTGTCCTCTGAAGCAATCCTGTGCAATTTTTTCATGCATGTCTTGTTTCTAGAAAACATGAATGGAGCAAGAATTATGTTTTCTTACTGTTCTTGTAGAAGAAGATAAACCTAGTTTGTAGAAGATAAACCTAGCTGTGATCTAGAATTATAGACTTAGCGGTCAAAGTAGAGAAAATAATGACAAAAGAGCTCACTTAAATTAGTTAATTGCTTCAAGGAGGGAAAATGCTTGTAACAGAGAAATAAAACATTGGAATATATAAACCTAAAAAATGTATTGATGTATTGTTTCCCAAGTATTAGGAGAGCCTGGCCTGGAGCAAATTAAAATCACTAAAGGTTTGTTCAGATCAAAATTATTCAGTTTAATGAAGAAAGTGTCTTGACACAAACAAACTTCGTACTTTTACTGTATCATTTAATAATGGTATAGCTCATCCAGCTCCAGTGCTTTAGGTTTTAAATTAGAGCTAGACTTAGTAAATAAAGTTGAACTGCAGGTTYGCCGTGAGTACAATTCCCTCCCTAACATATGCAACACGAAAACCCTTCCAAACAATAGGTGGGAAACTGCCAACTTCCTCTTCCTATAACTGAGTACAGGCAAAATGTGTAAGTTACCTTAGAACTGAAAAGTTTATAGGCCAATAAACGAACTGCTGTGCAGCCATCTCACTGCTGGTTAAAAACAAACTGTAGCTGTAGCCATGGAAAATTAACCCTGCTAATCCCTATCCACTGAAAGAACTGTTCASAATTAGCTGTGCTTTTAATTAACATTCGTGATACTTTTCATGATTGTAACATGAAATGTCACTTTGTTTACAGGTTCACATAGGATGTTTTAATGTACCTTCAAATCACTAATAAATTTTATACACCTGTGACAGTAACTTCTTGTGACTTACTTTACAGAAGCACTATAGGATGTTCAATTATTGCCCGTAGAAAGTCAGGAAATCAGTGGTTTAGATTAAATAAAGCTTTAGCAAACAAGTAATTCTYGGAATTATCAGTGAGTGGATTTTCTGTGGACTTCAGTTTGCAAATAAATAATATTTATTAAGTAGTCAAAGTATTTTTGAGAAAGTAAGGTGATTTTGTCAATAGAGACTATCTATTCACATGCAATTAACGCTCTTCATTTAATTTAATTGCTTAGCAGTTAATACTTCTAATCCTGTTTTGCTACCTGTTAAGCTACTCAACCCCATGATTTTCTTTATGTTRTTTACCACATTCTCATGCACTGTAAAAGCTTAGACTGACTTCCTTCTGAAGATGAATTCAGGAATTTTTTAAAATTCCTAAATATAAAGAGATTCCAACTAAAACTGCAAAAAAGGAGGAAGAGAKAGAAGAGTACAAACTGACTGCAGTGATGACACTGCTCAGGAARAGAGAAAAGTTTACAGCTCAACAGGAGCAGTGGAAGGATTGTGGTATGTTTTCTGTGGTAGAGTGGTTGTGCTGATGACATAGAATTTTGGGATGAAAAGCTGGAGAATGTACTACTGGGTGACTTAGCAACACGTTTCCTGTTTGTGGTTAAGTTAAATACTGGATGTTTTCTCTCATAGTAGTATACACAGCAATTACTTTTTTCCTTTTTTTCCCCTCCACTGCAGTTAGGAAACACTTCAACATTGTTAACTTTCTTCTTCAATCCTAGAAATTTGGAGAACAGAACATTTCTCAAGGACTGAAATCTGAATAGCTSTTTTGGTGATCTGTCAACTGCAGTTATTAAGCAGAAGCCTATGCCTTCTCCAGCAAATGGAAATCCTATCACTGAATTTATGAATTCTCATAAATAATTTTCTTTTTCAGATATACTTGGAGTGCGTGYCTTCTGCAACCTTGCATGACTGAACTTTTGATCTGTTTAGAGGGAGGATGTTAAAGYTGTAAGGTCTTATATTGCTGGGTTAGCCAGTCATCCGCAAAGTCCTCTTTTGTCYCAATTCAGATATAAAATAATAAATGTTTGGGGGATGCTCAAAATATCTCATGCTTATCAGTCTATGATCATTTTGCTGTAAGATAATTGTGTGACCTCTGTCTCTGTGAGCTGCTGTGGTTGTGTGACTGAACGGGACTGAGATCACACACAAAACCATAAGGAGAAATGTCAGCAACTACAGAGCAGTGGCCTTTTGGAGTTACATGGTTTCAATGTTGTGAAATGATATTTGTAATAAATAGTTCTAAAATCCATTTGCTTCAGAGATGAAGCCAAGTTAAGAACAGTTTGTACAACCACTTGTTTCCACCCTCAGGCCACACTGTGTTGCTCTCGGAGTTGAGCCAAAATACTGCATTGCAAAGTGTCTGCCAAAATGAGGTTGTCTGGTTGCCTTAAGGAGAGTTGTGGTTTTCTGAGGGATTTTTTTTTATTTCGTTTTGGTGTTGAGGGGCTTTTCCATTTAAATTTTTCCTAGTTGGGTTAGCTACATTATTTCTCTTCACTCCTATTGCTTAGAATTGCCTGCAGAGTTTATATGCTCATAAAGGTCTTTGGTTCAGACGTGGAATATTTGCTCCTTAGTCCTGGAAACTGGAGTGGGGTGGGGGGAAGAACACTAAAATTCAGGAGTATGACTAAAAACATTTTTAAAAAGAAAAAGACAGGCTTTAACTTCTGCTGAGGAGGCTGTGAAGCCACAACAAGTAGATCTAATGACACTTGATCTATAGCAAGCTCTTCAAAAGCAGATCTCCAGCAAACCCTGTAGCAATGTTTTGTACAACACAATTTTAAGCCACAGCTGAAAACTCTGTGTGGAGACTTGCAAAGTATTTGTAAATTGGAGTTTAAAAAAAGGACATAACTGCTAACCAGCCAGCCATCTGTCCCAGGAGAGCAGGCAAACCCAGGAAGGGGAACTAAGAGCAGCTGTGGGGTGACTTTTCATCATATGGTGCAGCTGCAGCCTGATGGTTGCACGTCTTTTCTCCATCACTTAGACAAGGGTACAGCTATTACAGTGTATCAGCACTAAAAATAGCAAATGCCTTGTGTTTTCAGTGTGAAGTGCATTGTCCCTACACCTGACTTCAGTGCTTTTTTTTTAATTTGTGTTTTGCTTAAGATCAGGAATGTGATCTGAGTTTTACTCCATCAAAACTAAACAAACTCAAGGCCTGAATGCACATTTGCTCAATTTTCTTGATTTGACGTGCACTTCTTTTCACTCAAACCGCAAATTATTTCAGTCGTGTTGTGCTGGCTGCTCTYGAATCTTAGAGGTCAGTTCATTGTAAAGCTTTTACTGAAGAACACTTGGCTAATGCAGTAGGAATGGCATTGTGGCAAATTTTGAAAATTGGAGGACRAAAAGTTCTTGAGCACTTAAAAGTTACGCTGAACAAACAATGCTACAGCACTTGGATTAAAAACTCTTACATTTGTGCCTAGAGATGTCAGGGGGTTGGAAATTATTCTCTGTTTTCTCTGAATGTGGAATGTGTGAGCTACGTGCTACACATATCAGTGCTGCTTACAACAGAAAAATAGCAACAGCACAGAAAAAAACAAACTGGTCATTAGGGTTAATTGAAGGGAAGAAAAAAACATATTTGAGCACTTCTTTTTAACTGAAACGGGCAAAGCATTGTCAAACTGTTGCTGCAGAATGATGCCCTGTATATTATAAATGGATGTAAGTGGAAATAACATTACATTGCCTGGTATCACAAACAAGGGATTAAATTCATGATTACTTGATATTTTTGATGAATTTTTTATTAATTATTTCATAATTCCAAGTTATGTATGGTTAAGATGGTATCATAAACTATGCCCAAATATTTATTGTTAAAATCAACAAAATCAAACAGAGAAAAATTTGTACTAGAAGGAAGAGATGCATCCCAAAGGAAAGTTTAGAACAGAGCAGCTAGACAGAGCTGGTCTGTTTTATAACCTACTAACTCCTGCTGCCAAGATTCTACTTTGATTTTAAGACCCTTGCCAGTTTTAGAGCTGTCATTTTATTTGAAATCTGGTATTGTCAGATTTTATCAATGGGTTTTCATTGCTGGATTTAAAAGAGAAATATTTCATCCAGTACTCAGGTAAGCCTCAGAGAGTTATAAGTAATGCAGACAGCTACCTGAATCTCAGGTGTTATCTAATCATATGTATGTTAGGCAGAAATTGGAAAATTCATTATACTGTCTTCTTGCCTTTTTGAAAGAACAAAACCACTGTGGAAGCAGTGCTGAGTTGGCACCCTCTTCTGCAGGGCAATCAACTAAAACATTTGTATCTCAAGTGTGAACTCTAAAGCTGTGGATTGGCCTTGTCCCACCAAAACAACAGATCATAACTGTGTTCATGACTGGTTTCTCAGTATAATTTAACAAGCATAGATTCAGCTATACCAACAAAAAATCTGTATTTTTCTTTTAAAAATAACCATGATATTGGTTACAAGAAGACATCTGCCAACATGATACCTTCAGTAACCAGACATGTGGTCCATGATTTTTCCACTTTCCACACTGATACAGGCCATCCTGAGAGACCTTCACTTTACACTGCAAGGCTCAGCCAAAGGGATTCTGGAATCCACAGAAACAATTTAAATAATTTTTCATTGTTGTAAACCACGAGCACTTGTAGGTGACTCAGATTTGGGGACCGAAGTTCCGGAAGTTAGCAGAAAAAAAACCCCTCTTTTGTTTGTGGGATCAACGGTTCAAATTTAGTTAAAACACCACACAATTATCCAGCCAAGGCCAGGTTGGACAGGGCCCCGAGCAACCTGGTCTAGCGTAAGGTGTCCCTGCCTACGACGGGGAGTTAAAACCAGAAAATCTTTAAGGTCCCTTCCAACACACACTGTCCTGTGGTAAATCCCCAACCACCCCGAGCTAAATCCCCGCGCRCGACCCCTCCCCGGCCCCCTCCGCGCTCCGCCCTCCCGGGGGCGGTTCCGTGGGACCCCCTCGGGCCGCCGCCATTTCCTGCCCCGCCCCGCGCCCCGCGSACGGCGCACGCGCACGGCGCTCGCTCACGCGCGGTGGCGCCGGGCGGTCCGCGCGCCTGCGCCCTCGCCGGGTCGGGGGAGGCAGCGGGAGCCGCCCCGGGCGGGAGCGGGCGCGGGGGGCCCATGGGGCCGTGAGGGCTCGGCCGGCGGCAGCGGCGGCAGCGCGGGGCCCGCGGCAGCATGGACGGACAGGGCGCTCCGGGCGCGGGCGGCGGCGGCGAGGAGCCGCTGAGCTCCGGCAGGATGAACGCGAAGCGCAGCGGGCGCGCCGCGGAAGAGGAGAGCCGGAACAAGCCCAAGCTGGTGAGCGGGCAGGGAGCCGGGCAGGGAACGGCCCGGGCACGAGGAGGAGGAGGAGGAGGAGGCTCGGATGCCGCCGTGCTGCTTCCCAATGGGGAATGTGGGGCGAGGGGCGCGCGGAGGGGCGTGGGTGCCTTTCCACGGAATACAGGCTCTGATTTTAAATCCCTCTGAGGTTCCGTGAGGGTTTCGGKGGGCTCCTTGGGAGAGGCAGCTGACAGCCTCCGGAAGGGCCGGGCCGAGGAGCCGCACCGGGGGTGGTCGCTGGCCAGGAGCTCCCCCGTTCCCGGTGCCGCGGGCGGGGAATGGATGGGCCGGGGCGGGGGTGCGGGGACAGGGACGGGGACAGCGCTGCCCCGTCACCTCTGCCTCGCTGAGAGATCACAGGGTGCGGTTGGTTCTGTCTGAACAATCCAGAACGTCGCTGATCGTGATGCAAGCCACGTGCTTCCCAATGGAACTTCTCGGTTAATGGGAAAATAATTTTAAAAATTGGGTGGTTTCTAGCCTTTTTTGGAAAGATTTGTCACAGGTTCGAAAATAAATCCTCTTTAGGACTGCAGACATAGTTTATTATGGTTGTGCTCTTTGATTTTAAATAAGATACTTTTCCTTACAGACCTGGTAAGTTAAAACACACAGGTAGATTTCAAAGCCAACAGCACTGGATTGTATCACACTTTGTAAATGCTGCAGCAACAAAACCAGTTAATGGGACAGTGTTTGCCTTTGGTTGTTTACATCTGGCACTTTCACGTGTTCAAACATTGAATATACTCATTTTAGCCAAGTTCTCTGCTGTATTTTTAAGAGCAACAGTGTAGCAGACACTTAAAACTTTCCTGTGTGTTTCTCTTGAAGGAAGTACTAGTTACAAACTTTCTTTCATCTGTTGCAAGGGTTTTCACAGGTACTGGTAAAACTAAGTCGGTATTGAGGTGCTCCTGTCTTGTGTTCCTTTCAGTGAGTATAGAGATTTTGGCTTATCAACCTGACAATGCTGGTTGATTGTTTTGTTTTTTTTTTTTTTTTTCTTTTTTTTTTTTTTCACTAAAGATGAAGTTATAAAGTGTATAAAGAAGTTGTTAAATTTATAATGATGAGGCATAGAAAAGTTATTGAAAGTTATAATTGTTTTAGAGGATGACAGCCAGAACTCTGAATGACTTGAAGTGCACTTGTATTAAAAGTGGCAATGTGTATCTTGGCAAAAGATAAGCAAATATGGTGTCTTATTTGGTTTCATGGTGATATTGGAAACAAACTCGTGTTTCCTTGCATAGGATAAACTTCATATAAACAACAAGTTTGTTTGTGTTTGTACTACCTTTACTATTTCCGGGCTAAAGTAGCTAGGAAGGCTGCTTGAAGATTCCTGCAGGCAACTGATTTAAAAATCACACAGGAAAGTGCTTCTATTGGAAGCTGTGGATATGAATTTGAATTTTTGCTCTCGCACAAGAGAAATCCTCTGTTCTGATAGAAACACATAATTTGAAACATCGAAGTGAAATGAGCTCAAAATTGGATTGAACAGGACAACTATTTCCATTGCACGGTCTATTCAGTTATTMTAGAATCACTAGAATAAACTTTGATTGTTACATTTAGTGGAAAAAAAGAACATTATGTCAAAATTTGACTTCATTCACAGCAATATGCTTTTGTTTCTTGAGGSGGTGGATGATTACAGTCCAGCAGCACCATAGATCAGAACAGTGATATGTTGCTCAAATAAGATCCTTCTGAAAGATAGTTTTGCCCTGTGATAAGTGACTGGCCTTTGGTGATATAATTGGGTGAGTGGGTTGAATGAAAGCAGATTTTTTTTCACTTTGGGCATGATGTACGCAAATGGTGTATAAAACTGACATGAAGAGAGATTTACTTTTGAGGAAGAAAAAGGGATGGGATTCAGCTGTGTTTTAAATTGAGTTGGTGTGAATGGACAGCCAGATTTATCAATTATTACCATGGATTTGCAAGGGAAGAACAAGAGTGTAATCAGGAAAAGGCTTCATCCATTATATAGGAGAGTAATCCTACTAAATTTTGCTGGCTTTAATTTTGAATGAGGAATTGGTTCTGCTGAGGCTGGCAATATTGTCAGGTACTCCTCAGCAGTCTTACTTGCACCTCATCCCTGTCCTCTTCATTGTGCAAATAATATAAAGGTATATTTGAGACTTGTGGCACAGAAGCCATGCTCTTTGTGCCAGTGCTGAGTTGTCACTGARTTCATAGACAAAGTTTCTCAAAGTTGGGTGTGGAGATTTTATTCGTTCATCTTCATAACCTATAATTCATCATGGTTCAGTGGAGTTACGGAGATGAATCAACCTGCACTCTGTCATGTGCTGGGTATAATTCAAGGGGCTTTAAGTGTGCTGACAGGAGTGTGTCTCTTTCCCAGAACTTATTTCACACATCCAGGGGAGTGCTGAGCAAAGGCTGGGTGGGAGAGGGTGTGCAGCTACATATAGAAGAGAATGTATTTTTGGTTCCTGGCACAGGAGCTGAAATTAGGCAAATTATTGGGAAGAAGTCCAGAGGAATGGTTTTTATATGATAGACTAAAAATGGCTCTAGGTGACAGAGGGCTAGGGACTGAAGTCATTACCCGGAGGGAAGGGAAACTAGAATAGAAAGGTGGAAGATTTTTATTTTGCTGTTCTCTTCATCTGAAACTAAAAGGTGGGCAATGGTGCCTGGCCTGCAGAAGTGCAGTGGTTTGTTTGGTTGGGAATTTTCAAGGACTGAAGCCTGGTCAATGGCACTTTTTCCTGATTGACTGGAAGTAAGACTGTGCTATTGAGAGAGAATCTGTGCTGGAAAAGAAAACAGTGCTTTAAAGTATTTCTCTGTAAGATAGTTGATGAAAATGTATACACGTGAATAATTATGGATGAGCTATATCATAACTGCTAATTCAGTTATTTTCTGCTTTAGGTAGCTGGGAGAGGCATTCAGGTTTTTACACTTTGTTGAATGTGACAGAGCTGCACAATGAGAATTTAGTTTCTGTTTTTATAGTAGTAGTGTGTAAACTGGAGTATTTTACTGAAGTTTAATGTCTGTGTTATTACCTGGATGCATAACAGCTGCTGAGGGAGCTCTGAGTTGTGGGGTTTTGTTGGTTTTTCCCCCCTCCCCCCCCCATTTTTTGCTGGCAKAGGACCTAGAGGTGGGAATGAGTGCCTGGCATTTTTATCATTATTTTTGTTTACAATGAAATGGGCAGAAAAAATCTAAATTGTTTTGGCAAACAATCATCTGATCTCACGTCAGCCCTGAGAACAGGCTGGCATGAGGTGGCAGGGAGCAGTTGCATGGGTTTGGCAGCACGCTTGTTTTGCTTGTTTAAAAGTACACTTGTTCTGCTAGGGAAAACAGACTAAATTAGGGTTGTCAGGGAGATTGCTGGGATTCCTCTGTTTGTTAATGCTTGACTTAGATCTTGTTTGCTCTCCTCAATGCTTCAGTATCACATGGGAAAGAGAATTCTGTTGGGTACCTAGGAAATGGGAAGTGCTTGAAAGTGCCAGGTCTGGGTTGACGTAGCTGGTGTAGCTTACYGAGACCAAGGGTTAGCAAGTTGATCATCATTTTAGTTGAGAAGTTAAATTCAGACTTTTTACAGAAGTTCATTGAAGAAGAATGGGAGATAGGTCATAAAAAGGAGCAGGAGAGGTTGCTGGAGAGGAGACTAGCTGTAAAGGGAAAAATAATTTGAAGGATGATTAGGTATTTGTTGATCAGAGACACTGAAAACACTGTTTTTGGAGCATTTCAAGTTATGAAACCTGGACAGTCTTTAGCAAGCTGATTTGAATGGTGGTGACTCTGCTTTTTTTAGGCAGAAGTTTGGACTGCACTGAGAAAAGAATGAGATCCTTTCAAACATCTGTGATTCTGTGAGTCAGCACTTGAAAAGAGGTGCTGTAGCTGGGTTTATGGTGCTCTGGGAGTGTTAGAACATTGTCTAACTAGAAACTAACATGGCCAGTGTTAGCTGGTGGTGTTTTTTAATTAAAGTTAATAATGCATCATGTTTAGGATTAGCAGAAGCACGCGTAGTGGCCAATCCCATGCTAACACATGCTCCTTTGCCCCCAAGTTCCCTTCAGGTCTGTGTGGGAGCTGTTCAGTGGTGGTGGATACTCCACTACTTAGCTACAAACTCCCTTTCTGAAAGGGGCTGTCTTCTGAGTATGATGTGGCCTTTAAAAGTAGATTAGGAGAAAGATGTGTAACTTGAAAAACAAATCATTAGGGGAAAGAGAGAGCTGCTTTAATTGGAGAACAAGTGGATTTGGTGATTCACCCAACAAGGAGCATCTCATGTTTGGTTTTAAAAGCAGAAATTGTGTTTAATACTGAAGTCTTTTAAACCTTGTGAGCTTTGAGATGAATCAAAAGCTATAAACTCAACATTCTGACTAATGTGCCGTAACCTAGCGTCAAACAGTGAAATAAAAGCTTTTACTGTCTAGTTTTAAAACAGAAGTAAGCTGAGTGTGCTTGGGAGGAGGTTTCCCATCTATGTTGCACCACCCATATCAGTGCTGGAGTTAAGGAGTGATTTGAATTGTGCTTATCGGTCTGTGTCAGACAGACTGTGTGCTGCAGGACGTACCAAAAAAAACCAAATGTATGCTTTTTGCATGACTCCTTGAGATATCTGTGTACTGCATATATGAACTATGAGTCAGGTTGAGCAGAGATTTTTGGCAATCAAATAAAATGTATTACATTTGAGATCATAGTGTCTCTGAGTGAAATCTGTGCATGCYTACAGAGAATTCTTGTTTCAAGTGTATGCTTAAGGAAAAAGTGCACCAAAATGCTTGTGTTCTAAAAGAGTCTTGGTCTTATTAGATCAAAGTCAGGATATTCCAGCAAGTGAAGTTATCTCGGGTGCGGCCACTACCGAAGACTAAAATTAATGTCTTGGGAAACTTCTGTTGCTGAGGATTATTCTGATCAGGCTCTGCTGCTGACATGGTAGGGTAGGGCATGCTTGGTGTTGATGTTTAAGTAAATGCTTTAGCTTTTAATGGGAATTGATATTGACACTGTTTAAATGAGGTGATAGAGACAGTGATAAGCCTCTCTGGCTGTGGTAATTAAACTTCCTGAACTACTACTTGTAAGACAAAACTGTAGAGCACTTCTGCACACTACAGGAAGCTTTGCAAACRAAGAAGATTCCACCTAGGCAGAGTGAAAGGCAGTTGTGAGAACTGGCTGTGCATATCAAATAGAAGTGGTGATTTCTGAGACTTTAAGCAGTGTGATGCTGAATATCCAAGTGTTTAAGAATGACCTTTTGTTTTTGTGTCGCAAGTAGCCTGTAAAACTTGCTAATGACACTGGGATTGCCGGTGACCTGGTAGAAGGAAAAGATAGGCTTAACAACTTTGGGTGGGTTACAAAATGACTTCATAATTTCTGCATCAATTGCAGTTCAATAGAGGTAAGCAATAAAACAATAACTTCCCTCATCCTTGTCCAAATTTAGAGTAAAACAAGCAATGGCGGTTGCTGCTGAAGCAACTGATAATTTCAGTTCATTCTTCATCAGTTTACTTGTTCAACCTTAAAACCACAAGAAGTTAGGAAATTACTAAAATGAATGGTTTTACGCAGTTGCTTACAACTTGTATATCATCATTCTTTACCTTCAGTATTTAAAAAAAATAGTAACTTTGTTTAGGAGGAAATAAGTTTGTTTTTTTTTTCTGAAAAACAGCTATGGTGGTAGGGGAGATAATTTTGAGAGATTAACAGTCGGAAAACTTTCTTTAATATTTGTGTAGTAATTGATAAAGTTCCAGGTAGACAAAGCTAGCTTGTCTTGAACTTGCATATTGTTTTGGTATCAAACTGATCTTTTACTTCAGATCTTGTGAATCAAGTGCCTTTTGCTTCAGTATTGGTGGAGTGAGCACCTCAAGGATTCCCACTTTCAAGTGTAACTCCCTAGCAAGTAGATAAGTGCAATGTTGTGTGGCAAAAGTAGTACTAACCCAGTCTGCATGGCAAATATATTACACTTGGTAACAATTAATTGTATGGGAGAAAGGGKTGACAGTTAAAGAATTGGCTGTTTTGAAGAAGCAGTTTGAGCTCAAACACTCTCCATACCCACCTTGGTGCTCTACTTACATAAGTTTTGTGTGCCAGTGGGACAAACAAGATCATGAAAATGAACCTGTCAAACCCACTCCTTTACTAGTTGCTCTTCTTTGATTATTTGCTAGGACTAATAAGACTAGAGTTATGGCACGTTAGAACGCCTCCTTTCGTACCAATTTGTCCAAAGTTCATTCACCAGTACCATGAAATTGTGTCTGCTTTTTAGCCCTCTTCTTCTGGTTAGTTGGACATGGTGTGAAAGCAGCACAGATCTGAAAAGGGTCTGCTGTGGCAATGAAATGATATTTTAATGTAACATCATGACATAAATCATATAAACTCGTCTGAGTTATAGAAATTGAGAAATACCTTGGAAGTTCAGTTCTGGAACAAGCCACACGTGGGAATTTCATGGTCGGATACAGCTCCTSAAGGTGTTCGGTCCACCTGGGTGTGGTAATATTTGGCCTTAACGTGTAGTGCAGACTGTAATGCCACCACACCTTCTCTGTTATGTAAGACAGAAATGTTCTTAAGAGTTTCTAACACATACAGGCTCCTCCTGTGTAAACAGGAAACTGCATCTTGGGGTTGAGTGAGAGAAGAGGAATTTTAAGGTKGTGCATGTGGCATTTAGCTTTGTTGTAAGGTTCCCTTATTGGTGCTTTTAGTGATCCTCAGAGTAAATCATTGGAGACAATATGGTATTGRAGAAAGTAACAGATATGGTGAATATCTGATGCCTGTTTACTGCTTGCAAGTGTTCTTTGAGTAGTATTACTAAAAAATATTTTCAATTTATGACAGTTAAGTGTGTTTAAACTTGCTTCAAAGGTGAAGAATGTAAAAGTGACTCATTAAAAAAATGTAATTGTAGAGAATCCTGCCTTGTATCCCTTAGTGATTTTTTTGTGTGTGTGTAAATATATTAACACACTCCTACTGCTGTCCTACTTATAGTGGAAATATGAAGTTTTCTTTTTACAACAAAATCCCATTAACATGTTTAGTTTATCACTTTGCGTGAGAATAAATACAGGAGAACTTGCTTGAGGAATGTGAAACYTGGAGCACTGCTACCTTGTAGTTTAGAACAAATTTCTAAATAAACAAGTTTGAGATATTTGGGGAATAGTGCTGTAGAACTGCAACCCCTGGAGCTGCAGGACTGTTGCCCTCCAGCCAGTAAAGCAGCAGCTTTTAGGTTACAAAGGCTGAGAGRATTGCAGCACTGGTAGGTACAGGTTGGCTTGAGGGAGCTCAGGCCGGTTCCTTTGTTCAGGGATTAGCTAGTCAAACATTAATAACTTTGTCCTGGATGCAATCACATAAACGAAACTGCACCATACTGGGTGTTTAGGCATGAAGGTGAGAGGAAATAACCAGAGACCTTAAAAGTTCTGTGGACACCTTTTGGTCACAACTAATTAGTTATGTGTTCACAAGCAGCTCTGTATAAATTCAGTTTGGGCTCTCAGGGATGGTTGAACAAGAAAAAATAAGTACTTTGGTTAGGAAAATTGTTAGTTCTGTACTTCATTACTCTTTCTTAATAGGGTAAGAGCTAATGATGGTTCTTATAATGACCTTTAAAGATGCCTGTGGTTTTGTGTTTTTTAATGAGTGTAGTTTTGTCAGGAACAAATACAAAGCCAACATGAGATTCATTAGATTCTAGACTCCTAATAACAGAATACAAGTAGTTAATTCTTATAAAGTTTTTTGCTTTCCTATCTGCATTTTGGTTCTTCATGTTCTTTCTCTTGCTGTGAATTATTTTTATGTCTATGAAATTTAAGTAACTTGTGAAATACTTCGGTTTCGTAATGGAACTGTGCTGGATGTTTGCATTTGTGATTGTGTGAGTACATGAGTAGACAAGAACTTGACAGTTACTAATAGCTGAAGTGGTTATGTGTTCCAGTTGCATTAGAACAGGTAAGAATTTGCATAATGAAGAAAGAAGACAACAGCACATCAGGCTAAGAATATACACTGATGATATGTTTTAATTTTTGTGCCAGCCACATTTAGTGGGTAAATTAAAAGGTTTGAGTACAAAACCTGAAACCCCTGTTTAGGTGCCAAGTTCAAAAGTTGACACATGAACTCGKTTAACTGAGGTCTTTTGGGCTGCCTCTGTCCCTCTTTTTAAGCTACACAGTAGCAGTGGTATCTGATTTTGTATACACTGAAGTAAAATTTACAGTAACAAATTCACAGCAGTGAATCTTTGTTTTCATTCTCCAGTTTATTGTAGCTTAATGAAAATGTTCCCAAACTAGAAAGGTAAGAAGTACAGCAGAAGGCTTTGGTAAAAATTCTGCCTGTAAAGCAGATAAGCAATTTTTATTTTCGGTATGCATTCACATTTGAACTTAAGACAAAGCTTGGGTGGACAGGACAGGCTTCCTAAATCCATTAAGGTTAGTTTACAGTATTCTGTGATTCAAACTAATTCCTGAATGACTTATAAGATAAGCAGTAATCCCATCAGTTAACATTTGGTATTTCAAAGCAATTGTTTTGTGAAAAACCTTTACAAAATTCATGTGGGTGTTCTGGGCTAACCAAAGCACATATGACACTTAAATATTAAGATAAACCATCTTTTTATTGCTTATCTCCTTTGGMAGAAGATAACAGATTCTCCATAACCTATTACAAGTTTCTCTAATTGTTCTGAATTCCACTTACTTAACAGTGACACTCACCTGTAYTGAAGTCAAATGATACCATGGGCTTCCTCCTTATTAAGTACAATGTACTTTTGTACATACACTGTACAAAACTCTCTTTTCATATGCTGCTTCATTTCCTACTTCCGCAGAGGACAAATAATCTAAGGATGCTGTTATAAACAGGAAAGAATAGGAAAAGGAACAGAAAGACCTTCTGTGTAACACAGCAGCTGTACATTGTTTAACCCRATATTCTTTGGCTATTGAGTTCCATTATGGTCTATGCCTGTGGAAATTATTCAATCTTGAATTTTTGTTCTTTGAGGAAAAGCCAGAGTTCCCTGCTATGACAGCAGCACTGCTCATTTTTCCAAGTTTTAGTATCACGTCATTTATTATTAAGGGAGAAAAAAGTGATTTTACCATCAACTTATTGTAATGCAGGGATCAAATACTGCTCTGATAAGTACTTGCTCTTTACTAGTAGGTCTGTGTCTTGGAAGACAGACAACATTTTTCTAAGAAGTTGTTGACATGATCCCTGTGACRATGTTCCAAGTCTGCTGAGTACAGACAAAATGAACACGAGGAATTCCAGCTCCTTTGGCTCCCTGCGTCCCTTCTGCTGCCAGTTTGTTTGTGGGCTGCGTTTTGGTTGGTTGGATTTTGTGAGGGTTTCCTTACTACTTACAAAAGAACCCAAACAAAGCAAATACACATGTTCTCCTTTTCTCAAAGTGTATCAAAAGCAATATACTCCAATTTCAAGGAACTGCCCACTATCCAATGAAGCTCTCGCAACCTGCTGTGGGTGTGCTGCTTTATTTTTAAATGTATCAGTTCTCTCCCAACAGATGCATTCGGCCGGTTTAACTTCTCAGATGGTTTCAGAGGAAAACCCAAATGGAGTCTGACACTTATTTCAGTGTTTACTGTACCCACAAGAGCAAGAAATGCTTTATACAACCACCAGCAGGCAGTTAAGAGTCTTACCAAAGCTGCCTTTGCATAGAACAGCAAGAGAAGGATCCAGGAACTGGTCCTCTCCCTGTGAAGATGTATTAGGCTCTACTTGCATACACTGTCATAGAGGAAGCAAGTAAGCAGGAATAAAAAAAAAAAAGTACAGTATTAAAGTGAAGAAATTTTGCAAAGCATTTTCTTGTTCATTTTTTAGGATGATTTCAAACCAACTCTGTCAGTTCAACTGGTCATTGCTGCTCTTGAGAGAAAACTTAGGTTTCAACAAAAGATTAATTCCAGGTGCAAAGTGTATGATTGTAGTTAAAAGGGTAACAATTAAGATTGCACTTCAGTAAGAGTGAAGGTGAATCTTGTCACAAAAAGGTGTCTCTTGACCAAGCGAGGTATAAAAGGAGGAGGCCTATTGTCACTACTCTAAATTGACCMAACTCAGAGCTTTGGAACAGCTTTCACTCAGTCTCAGCAACTCCACAATGTGTCTGAGTGGAAAGATCAGCACTTGCCCTCAGGAGAACCTGGACCAGGGGCAGGGGATGAACAGCAATTTGGTGCACATCAAGTATTCCTATCCAGGAAAACTGGCTTTGTGCTGCCACTGTGATGAAAGCCAAGAGCTTGAACCCACTGCTTGTATCTAAGCATGAAATTGAGACAAAATCTGCACTTAGTAGGTCAAGTATTGTTTTGACATAGTTTTTCCAGTTTAACTGTTCCAGAATATTTCAAAAATACTTCACAATAGTATTATACCAGAAAAGAAAAAGCCAAGTTCCCTAAAAACTCCAAGCTCRGAAGTCAAACAACTTCATTTTTGAAAAACAAGCAGCAGAGATAGAGGGCTGAACATGGTACTTTGCAGGAGAGCAGCAGGCAGCACAGTCAGCATCCAAAACGTCCACTGACCACACYGGGAACTGCTCTGAGTTCCTTTTTAATTAAGTCCCGGAAGTTGATCCAATGACTGTTCAAGTGGAAAGTTTAGCAAGTGATCTCAGTCTATTTTCCTAGGAAAAAACCACTTTCTAATTTTCTTCCAAACCCACTGATTTGCTTGCTGTAGGTACAGGAAACAGATTATGCTGACACTGCCAAGCAGTCCTGCCCAGTACCAGTACAGTAGCAAGTACTTGGACAGATGGCTTCTTCTCTGAAACAGTGCATCTGACGCTTTTTAAAGGCACCAAATATATGCATGGAAAGCTACAAAAGATTTTTTGAAATTATTCCAATGCACTCCTAATCTACAAGTGTTTTACTAAAGGAAGCTTAGGAGGTACAGCTTTTGAAATGACCTTTCTTATCAAGCAACACATAAAATGTAATTGGCACTCAACTATCTGAATCCTATTTTTTTAAAAATACAATGGTTTTCAAGAAAGACGATTAAAGTCTCCATTACCAAGATTATTAGATTTGAAAGTGGAATAATTTAAGCCCAAAATAAATGCAATGCTAGTCTGCAGATGACCGAAGTTTAAAATGTATATGGCAACAGTGTATATGCTTAGGCTGACAATCCAAGTACATGGAGAAGTGTCATTGCTGTCCTTATTTCCCCATTTTACACTCACAGTTGGTGCAGTCCCATATGCTGCCTTCATACTGTCAAATGTAGTTTCCTCCTTCTCATCTCTTTATGCAAATCCTTACCTGTCCTAGTGCAGCTGAGACACTGCAGGTAACACGTGAGGCCTCCCTGGTGGCCCGTGGAGCTCTTATGCAGAAACTCTCCATTTCTATTGCTACACTTATTTTATATATGTTTAGAGAATGTTTAAAGTGGAAGTTTCTTAATTAGCCCTTTTCGGGTTTCTGTGGAGTTTTGTACCTACTTATTTTTGTGAGTTGTGGTTGGTTGTTTTTCGGGCAGTTGTTTTTTGGTTTTTTTTTTAAGATGTGTTTTGTTAAACCTTCTGTGGATTAATGCCTATGCAATGCCACACACATTTCGAAATTAAGTACTAAAATCCACAGGTAGAATTTCTCAATAGAAATAGAAGCACCAAACTAAAAAGGTTTTCAATCCCTGTTGTAAGAGCAATGTTTGCCATGTCTCTTAACCTTTGTGAATATCCTGATTAGTTAAATACCTCTTAGAACATTAAACCTGCACATTAAGGCCAGCAAGCTGGTGTGCACTTTATCCAAGCAGCATTGCAATGCATGTTTGTTGTGAAACTCATGGAGTTATGACTTGGCTCTTTCCAAAGCCAAGACTTGGCTCTAGTTTGCAAAAGTTGTAACTAGCAAACTGTTGCTTGGTAGTTTTAACTGAGGAATGTAGAAGCTTAGAGCGTTCTGAAGAGAGACTCTGCATTTGTCTGGAATGAACAGCATCCTGGACTGTCACAAGGCACTTTCTCAGGATGCTCAAGGAAAAACCTGTCTTGCAGGATCACCAGATATCAGGATAGGAACCAGATCCTGGCTGTACCTGGCTGTATGAAGAACTCTCCAGTTCTGTAGCATAGCTGTTACCAACCCTGCTGGGCCTGGGCTGCCGTAGTGGTAACTTACTGATATGGTTGGAGCAGAAACTTGATGGGAAATGTTTGAACTTCAGCCAGAGCTCTGGAATATGCCAGAACTGCACTGGCTAATGTGAGAACTGCCTCTTCTAATAGGTTTCCCGAAGATGTTTCTGCAGTTGACTAACCTGATCTGATTGTCCTGGTACCACCCTTGCCCTGTGTCTTGCAATCAGCAATTTTGTTGGCTTAGACTGACAGAGTACTTCAGCTTTAGGAAAAAGCTTTTAATTTTGCTTTATTTTTTAAAGCTTACTTATCAATGAACAGTGATAAATCATTGTCTGAAACAAACTTTTCAAAACAGTAGTGGCAGTTTGAGCTACAAAAAAAAAAAGTTCAATTGTCTTCTTCAAGTCTTTGTATCTTCAGTTACAAATCTGATTAAATTAAGGCTTAAGTTTGTTTACAATTGTTTGTTTGTTTGTTTGTTTTCCAACTTCTGAATTAATTTGCTTTTTGTTTAAGGATTCTTTGAAGTCACCTGGAAAAATGCCGATTTTTTGAGCAGTCCGTTTGCCTTGGGGGTGTGGTAGTGATCTGTCAGTCAGACAAAACCGAGAAAGCTGTTTCAGTTCCTCTCAACCTCTGTTTTTGGTCAAACCAGACCAGGCTGCTGCTTAGGGTCTCTCTATCCTCTTTGCACAGACACACGCTGTGGAGATGGCCCTTTCCCTCATCCCTTGATCAGACCATGGCATTTGAGGGCAAATGTCCAATATGATTTCCATGCCTCTGGCGTGTTTTCCCTCCCCTCCTATTTGGGAGCAGTGCTGAGGCATCTCCCAGCACGGCGATAAAAGAATTGGTGCCCTCTGCTGTTAATGATTTCCCAGCCAGGCTGACCCTTGGGCTTTATTTAGCATGAGGAATTGTCTAACTTATTTTTGGAGCATTGCTCATTTCTGGATGGTCGTTTTCCTGGGGGGAAAAAGTAGAGCAATCGGGAGAAGCTGTCAGCTTCCTGCCTGGAAGGTGACTGCCATCCTCCAGTCAAACAGCACTGACTCACTGCTGCCAACAATTTTCCATCTGGATTTTGGCAGCCTTGTGTAAGGTGTTCACATGCTCCTTGGTCTTGCTCTGTACAATCCCAGGGAATGTTTACCTCCGTGTTCAGGCTCTAGAAAATACGCCTTAGTTAAAAAAATTAAATAATGCATATTTAGGGAGTTTGTGAAGCAAACAACTGCAAGGCAAACAAGATTTTTCCATATGGTGTCATATAGACCAAATGTAAATGTACAACAATAGTAAGAAACTATCAGTATTGCTCAATTCAAGTGTTTTTGAGACAGCAGATGGATTACAACAGTCATTTCAAGTTTTTTTTGAAAGCATGGTGAATGCTCCTTGAAGTGTGAAAAATATTATCCTGAAGCAAACGTTAGTAATAAAATTAGTAAAAATATAATTCACAAAATGTCAGGTTTACTTCATCATGAATAAAGATCTTGAAAAGCCTAAATGAGTGTGTAGTCCTGGTTTCTGCACATGAGCTTTTATGGCTCGGGTATCTTTTCACAATTTCCTAGGTGCCTTTTTAGATTTAATTGCAAAATTGAATATGTTAACAGATGGTTAAGTTGTCTAATGGGAACATTATTCATTCTCTGAACTGAAGAACAGAGGTTGTAGGAGTGAATTCTGTTTTGTGACTAAGACCTAGATTCAAGTTGCAGACGACTTTTTGTACTTCAGATATTAACCAGTTTTGGGGTTTGTCCCTTTAAACTCTCATGGTTCAGCTGCTCATATGGGAAATTATTCCCTTCCCAGTTGTATGTAAATGTCTTTGGAGGCAGTTAAAAAGCACTTGCCCTTGAGCAAAGCTTTACCATGGCTTTTAGAGTTGTTGAAATCGAGGTAAATTTTAGAAAATAGCCATATCAGCTCAGTTAAAAAAAAAAAACAAAAAAACAAAAACACCCATGAAAGTTAAGGTCAAGTTTCTGATTGTTACTCCTAGAAAATGAGCATTGCTTGGAGCGGTTGGAGCTGCTCCCTGGGGTTGCAGCCTGTGTGCAGAAATGGGTGTCACAGCACACCATGATTTGCCTGGGCAGTGGAGTGAAAATTGCTGTTAAGTTTAGAAGTCACCCAGTTGATCATTGTTTATTATGCATGTGGTGAGCTGGGAGTTACTTCTGATTTTATTTTTGTGGTGGAAGTGAGAGTCTTGAGCATAACAATTAAGAACATGGCAAAGTAATACTTAAATATAATCAATCCATGTAAACACACCATAGTTTACATCTCATGGCCAGCTTAAGTGATTTGGGAGGTTTTATTAATAAGCAAGTTAGAAAAAGATATTAAAAAAGTAGACTTGCTATGAGTTTTGTATTAAAATAAAGTTGATGCAATCCCCTCAAGTAATTTAATTCTGTGAATGTGACATTGTTGCTGCTGTAGCCTGCATTAAGTTTGCATGAGGAAATAGTGATTTCTATATCAAGAAATGTAGTGAACTATGAATATCTTTCTACTGTTTTCATGTGCAAGATTTCAATTACTCTGAATATTAACATGGCTGAGACTGACCTTTTGAGTGAAAAGAATTGTCTGGTGCAGTTGCATTAGTAAGTGCTGTTGTTTTTGTGTGCCTTACTGTCATGATCTGTCTGTACTTATGGAAGTAGCCGGATACATAGAGTAAACTAAAACTGGGAAGAGTAAATAGAAAATTATATTAAATATTGATAGACTGGAAAGGCTGTGTTTGAAAGGGAGAAGCTCTATCACTTAAATCTTCCGAGTAAAGAGCTAAGTAAATCAGTAGGAAATAGTTCTTTGGTATGGATGCTGAAAAAATTCTGTGGTTTGTGTTGATATTAAAAACTAGGAGAGATAGATGATATACAGCTGTCTTAAAATGTATATGTATTTATACATATAAATATGAATTTGATATCCCTTATGTACAAGTATTCCATCATAGAGATTTTTGTGAAGCCTTTTCCCTTGGGCTACTCCTGAAAACGGAGAGTTAGTGTCTTTAACAAGCTAGGAAGCTGTGGATTTCTTTTTGTCTTATGTTGCTCTGGGTGTCTCATAAATGGCTGAAAGAATAATGCTAAAGTACTACAAAATCTGCAATATCTTAAACTTCCGTCTAGGGAGGTAAACTACTTTTAGGTTATGTCCTGAAATCAGCCTGGAACKGTGATTTCTTTGTTAGTACAAGAGATTGTCAAAATTGTGTGAGGCTCTGCAGGTACATAACTGCCTCGACTTTGCCTCCAGCTACTTGCAGCTTCTCTCCTACCTGTTAAATGTGCTGCTTATCTTGAGTGGCTGCTGGCAGCAGTGTAGCTTATGCACCATAAGGATATCTGGGAAGAGTGCTTGTGGTGTCTGAAAAAATGCTGTGTGGTATCTTGTTTTAGTATTCTGTATTTTGCCCAGAGGAGTTTGAGTGACAAATGCAATATAAGTGTAGAGATGGGATAGATGTTCCTGTTCCAGGTTCTGGGAGAGATTGACAGGACTTAAATGAGAAGCAGAAAAAAAAAATTCCAGTACAAGTAACTGCTAAAATGGATATGGAGTTTTAGAACTTCTTGCTTGCATAGCTGTCTCTGGGTTGAAAGCATGCTTAGGTTTTCCTTCATTTTTTCTGTAATCTCAGTTAAAAGGTTTATTTACCAGAGTGGTAAGTGGACATCTTACTTTTGGTTTCAAGATTTTAAGTTCCATACTAAGTCCAGGTAATGAAAATACAGGAGAGGTGTAAGGAAGAGCACTGGGATGTGGCAGTTTGGAAGCTGAAAGGTTGRTGTCAACATCTGGATGGACAAATGCCTGTGCTGGTTTAGGCTGAGGTGGAGTTTGTTCATAACAGCCCATACGGTGCTGTGTCCTGGGTTTGTGACCAAAACAGCATTGATAGAAAGAACAGCAGGGCTTCAGCTTGTGCTGAAAAGCCCCTCCGAGTGGCAAGGCTTACTCCTTCTAGCGAGCTCCCACCCAGGAGCAGGGTGGGTGGTCTGGAGTTGTGTGGGATACAGCCAGGGCAGCTGATCCACAGTGGTCACCGGGAGATTCCAATCCATGTAACATCATGCTGGGCAATAAAGGGGGAGCAGTGGTGTGGGGAGGAGGAGTTTTTGCCAAATTAGCAGTTGCTCAGAAGCTGGGTAGGCATTGGCCTGCTGGTGCTGAGTGATGGCTTTTGCATCATTTGTTGAGTTATTGTCTTTTTTCCCTTCAGTTATTGCATTGTCTTTATATCTCAACCGTTGAGTTTTTCTTACTTTTGTACTTCTGATTCTCTACATGATCCTGCTGAGAGGGAATGAGCAAGTGGCTGTGTGGGGACCGACTTGTCAGGCAGGGTCAGTCCACTCCACTGTCCCATGTACTTCTGAGTGCTTCTTGAATTCTGTCCCCCCAATAAGTTCTAGACCCTAACTGCCATTCATGACTGCTTTGTGCAAATTGAGCAAGGTTCATGAACCAAAAGCTTCCTCAATAATGATTGTTGTTACTGATGTGCAATATGGGTGGCTTTTTTGGCCATCGGTGATGTCTGTCAGCAGGATTTTCCTGCTGTTAAGGAAGAAGTGAAGGGGTACGAGGCAGGGAGAGATAACAGTGAGTGGTTTGTGCATCATCAGTGCACTGACTTCAACCAGTTCATCACCGTTGACATTACTCAGTGCTCAGGAGAAGGTGGCAGAAGGCTCCAGGAGCTTGGGCACAGGAACGTGCTCGGGCACTCCTCAGCTCTGAGTCTCAAACCCTGTCAGAGCYGAGAGCGTCACGTGGCTCTCTGCTGACGCAGTTGGGAGTCCAGGAGTCCGTGTTTGTTTTGAAAACCATCTAAGAGATCTCGCTGCTCTTTTGTGCAACAGTGGGGCTGCTACAGCAATGCAGGTTTCAGGTTCATGAATTAAATAGWCAAAAGGCAAGGTGCAATGGGATGCAAGCTTGCTTTTTCACAGGAAATGCAGTAGATTCCATGTTCATTTAGCTGCGGTTTTGTTACAACACTTAGTGAAATGTCAAATGCTTTTTAATGTTCGAATACATGAAATACAGACTTCTTTATTCTTAAACAGTAGGTAACACTGTCTTTTTTTCTTTGATTTGTGTGTGTTGTTTGTTTTTTTAATAGAATATTCAAATAAAAACTTTGGCAGATGATGTGGTAAGGTCTTTGTAGCATCTTAATTTGCAATGGTAACTCCACGCTGCATGCTCCTTTACTCCAAATGTTGTGGACAAAATAACATATTCTTATAAGGATATTAAGCATTAGATTTCAAAAYATTGAGTGACTATTCCTGAAGATCTTAATTTGTAACTTCAGTTGAAGAAGATTAATAATGATTTCTATKTAAAGAAACTTCCTTAACCGCATTCTAAATACTTTAGTAATACCATGGATATGTTGAAACTGTTACTCAACAGTTCAAGTGTTATTTCTCTTGACCTTCTCTTCAACAGTAAATGATCTGCAGTGGTTCTTCAAAGTTA
Organism: Amblyornis subalaris; assembly: GCA_018881555.1. Classification (NCBI taxonomy): domain Eukaryota; kingdom Metazoa; phylum Chordata; class Aves; order Passeriformes; family Ptilonorhynchidae; genus Amblyornis; species Amblyornis subalaris. Next base: position 6,713,171 of record JACAXG010000015.1, on the reverse strand, counting down.
GTTGCCACATGAGTCAAGTGGAACATTTTTGGGTAATAAGTGGGTACTGAATGGCAAACAGCAAGTTTGTGTTCAGTAGCACTAACTTTATAAAGCTGAATACTTTGCAAAGTATTTTTTCAGAAACTTATATCAAAATTGATTTCATTAAAATTAAAACCTTGTAGTATATATATAAAAAAATAAAGCCACACTGGCTATTTAGCTAATGATTGTCTACACATCTGAAATGAGGAAGTTGTACCTGTTAATCATGTAGAAGATTGATTTGTGGCTTTATAGTGATCTCACCACTGCAATCTCATTAAACAAATTTGTTATTAATAAGTTATACTTGAAACAGATGACAGTATGGTAAAATTGGATCTTAAATGACTTTTTGTGACTGTTGAATGGGCTTTTTAATGTCAGTAACAGTAAAATTGCATTTGATGTATATTGGCTAAATTTGGATACTGCCTTTCAAAGCACTATGTTGTATCCTTGGCCTTTTGGCCAAGCTATGCCCTAATTTTARTTTCCAGAAACGTAATTTAAACTATTCTAATAAGATAGAAAAGGGATTAAAGTAATATTCTTGCTTTGTTAAAGACATTAATAGTATCCTTGTAGGTGTTGTGTTTCTGTCCACAAATATAAAATTTCTAAGGAAGAAGAACCACCCCCCTCCCCCTCTCCCCCCCCCCAAAAAAAGGTCAAAAGAAATTCAAAGGGAATGCAGCTTATCTAGGGACACTTGCTGTCAAAAATTTAAGGTAGTCTTGTAGGATCTCAAAAAATAACAACAACAAAAACAAATAAAAAGAAACAAAACCACAGAAAAATAATCTTCTCTATACTTCATGGCACTTGCTCCAGTTTCTCCACTCTGGACTCAAAAATCTCAAATGAATCAAAATTTTTGCAAATAAAATACTCCATCAAACTTTTCACACTTCAGAGAAGTTGTTTCATTGTAGCAAATATAAATTTTGGTTTTTGTGTTTCCGTGGAGATGACAATAAACTGCTATGAATGATACCTGTAACCCTACATAAGCTGCTGTTAAAGGAAAGCACATCTTCATAAGGCTGTTCAGTGCCTGAAACAAATACAAGAGTATTTGTGGATGCAAGCACTTAATTGAGAAAAATTACTGCAGACATAATGTTTTCATATATTTATATATACACACACACACACACACACACACATATATATATAAAATTAAAGACAGTTATGAAATTTAAAAAATTTGACTCTGTTCGGAATAGAGTTATGTTTTAAAAATACAGTAAAAATGGCCTTATGAGGAGGGTGCTGTTGTTGGTTTTTTCCAATATTAACAAAGTAACTGAGTAAGCATGCTTAAAAAGCCAAAAGGTGGGGGTTTGGTGTAAGGCCTAAAGCAGTCAGCGTTAACCAGTGGAACGCCGTGGCAGTGTCTGGTACGCTTTCACTAATGTCTGTTCCGTGTATTTAACTCTGGATGGCTGCTTTGTGTGAGTAATCCGTTACCTGGCTTTTTAAAGTCCTGCACTAATTTCAGGAGTTCATACTCAAAAACACTTTAAGGAATTGTGAGCTATGCTTGGGGCATTAATTCCTYTACAAACTTTATTTTACTTTAGCAGGATGTTTTTGTAAGCCTGATGAACTTGTGAGTACCTCCTTCCCAATGATGGCTTTTTCAGTTGTCCTCCAAAGACTTATAGCTCTTCAGGTGAAGGAATGCTTGGRCATTACCTTTGTGGTACCATATTTATTCACTGTCAGGATAATTAGAGAGTAATGTGAGAAGATGAGCTGAAGATTTGGAAATGCTAGGAGTTTAACCTAGATGATGTAATTTTGAAGCTGTGAGAAATATTTGTATCCCTTTTGCATGTGATGTGTCATGAGTTAACCTTATACATTATTATCTTTCTGTGAAAAGTAATCTCTGAATATTAGAGTATTTTTACTTACAGTTCAGTTTGAGTTTAACTCTGCTGCTTGAATTAACTAAAAATGTGTGTATTGCTGCCATGTAATTGGTTGCTTTTCTCTGTTTCTGCTTATTTTTGAATGAATGTCTTTGCAGCGGGACAGAATTACAAGCTTCAGAAAATCGGCAGTGAAGAAAGAGAAGCCTCTCATTCAGCACCCGATTGACTCTCAGCCTTCCATTAGTGAGATCCCACATGCCCAGGCTCTTGTTGATGAGCGTTGCATGAAYTTATCAGAAAAAGAAGTTATGGATCTCTTTGAAAAAATGATGGTAAGAAGTTGGTATGGCCTAAGAACCGTCCTGTTCCATTGTGTGGTTCTGCTCCGTTCAGTGGAGCTGTGAATCTGTTCCGAGGGATTGGATAAGTGTTAATTAACACTTGCTTGATTTGCTTGTTAGATTAAGGGATTAGTTTTTAACTTCTCCAACTAGTGTTAATTGAAGCAGACAATAGGTCTGTCTTCCAGAGATGAATAATTCTTTGACAAAGCTGTTCACTAGGAAGTTATTACAATAAAGTTATTACAGTAACATCTAGTGGTCTTAGTTGCTACTCTGAAGCTACTTTGACTTTTAATGGCAAGACTAGTCATGACTAGTAATGACTGCACTGTATTTAATCAGTTACTCAGTTAAAACAGGCATCTTMATAGATTTAATCTAGCAGAGCACTTTGACTTTTAGGCTTGTTTTAAATACATCAGTTGAAACACTTCCACRTCTACCCCTTCCACAAGCTAATAATCCATGTAATAACAGCCTTCTGATTAGATAGTGCAGGAATGATGTCCATTGTGATAAGATTTTATGAAAAACACAGGAGCTTCACAAGAGTTGACGCTTATGTATCAACTTGAGGTGTAGAATTTTTGTGTTTGTCCTCTAGTTGTACTTCTTGAGCCATATTTCACCAATGTTAACTACTCTTGATGCAATTTAAATTTTGGCTAAGTCTCAGAAACAGTGAATACTTGAGGCAACAGAATTAAATGAGAAAACTGGGTAGGGCAAAATCAAACACACTCAGATAAACTGGAAAAAGTCACTTCTGTTTGTTTGAAAATTAATTGTTTAACAAAAGCAGCATAGAAAGAACAAAGACTAATAAAAATCATGAAATATAATCCTGGTGTTGTGTGGTCTGTTTTTTTACAGGAAGACATGAACCTAAATGAGGAACGTAAAGCTCCTTTAAGAGATAAAGACTTGAGCACAAAACGTGAGATGGTTGTCCAGTACATTTCTGCAACTGCCAAATCCGTAAGTAGTCACCTCTCCAAGGGAGACCTGAGTAAGAAGCTTAGCTTTCTGAGTGTTGTGCTTTTCGAGCTTGAAACTTTAAATTTTTTGTCTGGATTTATCTAAGAGTGGTAGGAAAAAAAAATAAATTGGTACTTACTAATATTATTTTAAATGCTTGCAGCTGCATCTGAAGAGTTACTTTGTATTTCTGTTGCTGGGCAATGTGAAAACTTGATCCTTTCTTGTAAACTATAAGAAATTGCAAATCCAATGATGTAGAGTCATGGATGGAACCTGAGCATGTTTCTGGAATTCATCTTGGGAATTTTTGGTACCACAAGTTTTTGGAAGGGATAGCAAAGACTTTGTGGATTCAGCAGTGACATATATACTACATTCCTTTAGTGAAAAGATGTCTCAACACAATTTCAAATTACATTTTGAATAGAGAAAATGTTTGGACCTTTCATTTGTGTTGATTATTCTCTGTACTTTAATTGGTTGATGGATCCTTCACGCAAAATTTTTGTCTTTTTTGGGGTGTGAGAATGGTAAGAAAATGGCTGAATGCTCCAACATTTTTAGGGGTGGAGAAATCCAATTTCAGGTAGTGAAGAGCTATAATTCATTTTCTGCAGTTAGACTTTTAGTACTAATTAGTTATAAAGTACGGAAGTAATGCTTTGTGTGTGTTAAAGGTTGACTATGGCAGATACAAATAGGTTTTGTCCTGGTTTGTTACCTTTTTTCTTAATATGAAGAATTTTAAGGAACCTAGTGGTGAATTGTAGGGACCTGAATGAATTGAAGTGTAGGGGAGAAGTGGTGAGGGGTAGCTCTGGCTACCCAAGGGGCAGTAGTATGTTCAAGTGACAGTTTGCTAGCAGCCTAGTTCTTCAATGTATAGGTAATGCATATGATTTTATTTGGAAAATAGGATGAATCTTATCTGTTGTCACACTTAAGTTGCTGTGTGCAATGAAAGGTTACTGGAAATGGAGACCATGTGCAGGCCATTGTTCATGTACAGAGTGGCAGCACTGCCAGCACTTCTGCAGAGCTGAGTCTGAGTGCTAAATACAGACAGCATTAAATAATCTGTTTTGTAGTGAAATAAACTGGCAAATAAGATTACGTTGCTGTCTGCCTAAGGAATCTGTAAGCATGGACTGCAAGCAGTACAGTTGACTTGTCTCTTTTTAACCTTGAAAATCAGCTCTGCAGAGTTAAATTTCAAAAAATTAAGATGACAATGACATGTAATTATTATGCAAATGCCATGCATGAAACATTATAAACTTCAGTGAGGAAAAGCTTGCGTTATAATGGTGATGAAATGGTAATGAAAACGGTGATTTAGTTTCTGAGAGCAGTGATGTTCCTGCATGAGTTCATCTTAAACAAAATCCACAGTCCTTTAGTCTGTGCTGGAAGGAATCCAGTGCTTTAAGCATGGTCTAGCTAAATGTAGAAGTTATTGGAGAATTATTCAAGCTTACGCAGTGAATGTTCTGAACTATGAACTAGACTATCTTTGGGAACTATTAATTATGCTTTGTAAGGTTTTTGTCTTCACTTGATGATCAATATTAAATCTTAAATTTTTCTTAGTATGCAAAAATGCTTTATTGAAGCAGCAGAAAGTGAAAGTAGAAGTGGAAGTATTTGCAATTCTTTCCAAAAAGTAGTTGAACAATGGTGATGTCTCATATATATACTGCTCTTGAAATGTAGGTGCCTCAAGTCCCGTAATTTTGTAGCTGAGTAAGGAAAGCATGGCTCCCATTGCATGGCTTGCTGCTGAAATTTTAATAGATTGCATTGCTGCCACCATGTGCTCTGCAGCTTGGGAAACTTCAAACAACTGGGAATGTGTTTGTCAAAATGTTCTAACAATTTAAGACCAAGTCATCCTAAAAGATCCTCGTATGTGAATGTGCACTTTGAACTTGAGTCAGCACCAGTGTGGATGTTCTACACGTATGCAAAGTGTTTTTCCTAGTGGAAAAATGGCTTGTAGTGAAGTTTGTGTGCTTCAGTATGTCCTTCTTTTAATTGAATCACAGCATTTGAATGGAATCGTTCAGAAATATACATTAACTTTCTGTAGCATGTTACTCTAATGTAACTTTTAAATAGCTAGCATCTTAATTGTTAAAAAAAGGCCCCTAAAATATAGAGCTTAATTGTAACATATTGATTGGGATCTTACGATGACGCAAAACCTCATGTTCACCTCTGATTTCATCCTCTGTTTAGTGAAACTTCTATTCTGCTCAGATGAATTCAAGCCCTAATCCATCTTTACTGCATCATGAATTGTCAAACTTTCTTTTCTTCAGGATTGTCTTCCATGATAATGCTGGTTGCATTCAAAATTATCTGTCTTGAAATTTTCTACCTTTTTCTTTTGTCACAGATAATTATCTGTCTTCCTTTTCTACACTCAAAATAGTTGGACCTTCTGCTTAGAGCTCACAAAACACACTTAACAGTTGATGTGACTTTCCTTGCAGTTCATTTCGTATTTGTTTTAATTAGGCTTTTGACCTCTCTCATGTGAAAATATTACTCTCATTTGCTGATGTTGTCTTAACCAAATTATTTTTAAATTTGGTGCTTCATTTTCTTTGCCTGTGTGCTGTCTGCAGCATGTTGACCATGCTTTTCTGAAACACTTGTCTTCAGAGTTCTGAGTGAGAAAGGACCTTTGGGTTTCACTGCGTGAACAAAGTTTGACTTTTCCTTGGGGGTTGAGGACGTGTAGAAGCTGATGAGCTGGATGCTTTCATGGGAAGTGATTTTCTGTGCTTCTGATTCCTTCTCTCACTTGAAGATTATTGGCCATGGAAATTATACTTGAGAACTCCTGAAGGATTGGAATTCTGTTTCAGAACTGAACCTGGTGACATTTTGTGCCATATTGAATAGTTGAACATTGGTGAGAGAAGAAGATAGTAAATTAGGAAGAGATTGTCTGGTGATGGCAGTCCCTTCTTGTGCTTCTAGAGGAAACTTCATCAGGAAGAGAAGTGTTGATTGTCAAAGACTTGCAGGGACTTCTGCTTCTGAAAGACTTCCTAAAGGAATAATGGAAGAGATAAGAGTAGAAAATGAAGCGGGTAGAGGGCTGAACAGATAGAGTCGAATTCAGATCTCAGAGCAAAATCAGCTCTTGATCAGATAAAAGTGGTTATTCAACAAACTGGCTGCTGCTATCAGATTGCAGCAAATGAGCTGATGAGGAAAGGCCTGTGATATTGGAGCAGAAGTCCATAGTCTGGTGTTCCCAGGAACATGGTCATTTGTGCAAAGTGATAGAACAGGGCACAGATGTGCTGCCTTCCTGTGGAGTTTCTTCTGTGGAAAGTCAGCTTTTTGTTCATGAATATGGAGAGATGCTGTTCCATGGTAAAGAGAAGATGGCATTCTGAAAATCACTGTTTAATTATCCATGTAATTAAAAGCATCCATACCAAGCAGTTGAATAAAAATGCCATGTGAGATTTTCTGAAATGAGAGTTAGAGTTATAACTGTAGGCTATGTTTTTGATTACAAAACCTTAATTCAATTCAATGGTGACATCATCTAAATAGATCAAAAGCTCCATAATAAATGCAGTTGTTATACATACAAGGAAGGCAGCATGCCGTTAGTGTGTTCTGTAGTGTTCTCAGTGGCATATATAAAATATCTGACCTGATCATTTTAATGAATTGGCATACTTCATCTTTCATGATGTAGCTGTCAAGCCAGGTATTTAGTTGTTTGTTGGTAAATGTGTCCGATACTCATGATTCAGCAGTGGAACATAAGAATTTGAAATAGTTTCTCTGAGAGTAGAGCTGCTGTTTTCCTGTTGAGAAGCTCTAACCCCTAAACAGTTTGATAGAGTAATAAAAGAATGTGACTACTACTAATGATTAAACACTGAAAAATTTGTGTGAAACTACATCCTACTAAGTACTTTGCTGTGTTTATTTATGTATTATTATTATCTTTTTTACACAATAACCTCTCTTGGCTGACCACTGCATGCAGATAGTCGGAAGTAAAGTTCCGGTGAGTACAAACATGATAGTTTTGTTTTGTCTTATGAATACACTTCCATTTTTAGAGGTTAGGCTAGAATATTTTGGACTTTTATCTGGGATTTAAAAATTCAGTGGGCACAACTGAATCCTTGTTTTATCAAAATAATTATCAACCATGTCCATCATATTTATCTCACCAGTATAAGATCATTACTTACACTTTTGAGGAATTTGCTTTTAAGTTTTCAGGAGTCTGTTTCCAAATAGTTCAGACTCGCTGAGCTCATCTCTTCATTGTCAGCAACAAATATAATTTAAGCTTGTCTTTCTTTTTACTGAAGGCAGGCCCTTGAAATTTTAAATTGACAGTATTTGGCTTACTTCATTCTGTTTAGATGTCGAATTTTTTATGTCCTAATTGTTATTATTCATAGCTTGTCTTGGAAATGCCAACTGCTGCAAATCAGTGTGAGAATAAGATTAGTTTAGAGGATTTAGAAGGTCAATTGATAAGACAAGATCAGTGAGAGCATAACTTTTCTCTTATTAAGGGCTCATCTACATTTTATGTTGTCATGATTGAATTCAAATATTCTAAACAAATATTTGGGATTTAATTCATTGGAGTTCAGCAAGTTTTTGTTTCCTGGAAAAAAGGATTTTTGGGGAAATAATTATATATACATTTAAAATACTGGTTTAAAGCAAAGTTGTTCTTTTTAGTTATGGATGGACTTTATTTTTGATTACAGCTAAAACAGGGCTTTTCAGGTACAGCAAGGCTTTCTACTTAGGTCATATTCGGTAATTATATTCTGTAGTAAAAATAATAGAGAACAATCTATGCCTTGAAAACTGCCTAATCATCACTTCAGATGCTAAATATATAAGAATATAGTGTGTAGGATAAAAAACTTTGTTGGCTTTGTTTTATTCAGAGTGGCCTTTAAAGAGACTTTACTGTGTGTGTTCACCAGTACTTTTTAGTTTTCTACACAGTATTGATTCTTCCCTTGATTGAGGAGAATACCCTCATTGTGCTTATGTATTTAAAGGTATTTGATTTCTGAGGAGACAAATTATTAATTTTCCAGTTCAGTGTGTTAAAAGCAGCTTCAAATAATCCCTGCTGTCACCTAATTTCTTCATGGTATGAATTAGCCTGAACAGCTGTTTTGTGAAGAAATTGTTTTCTGAAGGAAGCTGATATTCACACAATGGGTAGGGGAGAAACTCTTAAGATCTGTTTTCTTCTCCATGCCTTTTAGTTCAGGGTCTGATGGAGAGCAAGAATATTTCTGCATTAAAAGCATGTTTTTGTACAAATAACTTGCTAAATACTAAAATAAGAAATGCTGCTCCTAGAGTATGGCTTCTGCGCATTATTCCTTAACGAGCACATGCACCTCGGTGTGCTTCTTCCAGGATTCGTCCTTTAGGAGTTGTTTGCATCTGCCAGCATATGGAGCTGTTTTCTTGAAGATTTACACCACATCTACTGTGGTTAGGGAGAAGAATTTTGGAGTGTTCATGGTAGTACTCTTGGGTTGTATTGACAATTGCAGAGAAGAGATTTGCCTGTTCACGGGGACTTCAGAGCTTGAACTTACTTGAGTTTTGTGGGATCCCAAGCACTGGTGGGACTGCTGCGTGGTCCAGGCATTCATTTGAGTTGTCATGAATGAATAATTCTCTGCCTTAATTGTAACACTGTGAAGGTGACTGGTCATAAAATAATTTCTAAGATTTTCATTCTTAAGCATTGGTTTAATCTCTGAACATTCTTGTGTGGGACCTAACCCTCTGTTTCTTGTATTTCACTTTTGCTTCCATCCTTATTACATGTTCTCATGTAAAACATATTTTTCACTGAGACCTTGTACTTCAAAGTAAATGAGAAACATATTAAGATCTGATCCATTTAAAGGAATAACATTACTTAGAAATAGTATTCCAATCAAACTCTTTTTGAATTGGGAAATTAAAAGCAGCACCTGGTTTAGCACTCCAGTTAACATGGCTAGAGGTAAGAGTGGATTGAGAGTGAGACACTGATTGCAGAGAATAACAGAATGTAATCCTGTTAAGATGAGAATTCTCTAGCATGAGCTGGGGTATTTCAATGAAAGATTTTAAGAATGGATTTTTATGAGCTGTCTTGAGTTGACCATCTGTTTTGAAGAGGGAGGAGAAAAAAAAGGAAGAGGAGCTGGTTCCTTATTTCTGTGCAGTTAAAGGTGGTTTTTCATAGAATCAATGAAGAAGTGTGCCCGTTCTGCAAGCCATGGGAAGGAGCCTGAGGAGAGCACACTGCCAGTTCTTTGAACCTCTAACCTATTTTAACTATTTTTGAGAGAGTCATAGGTCTTCTGAAAATAAGGCACTAGACAGAGCAGAGGTGCTTCACTAATGTCCTGGATGCATAGAAAGAGGAGGCAGCAAGACCTGGTTTAAATATGAGAAAAAGAGTAGCAAAGACTTTAGGCTGCCTCATCTGAATTGGAGTCTCTTTTGGAGCTGGCAGCAGACTGCAGGGGAAGGGCAAACTCATCTCTTTGGAAAAACAGATGTCTTGCATTCTAGAGTGCTTTACAGGGTCTGCTTAACAGGCAATGGCATTTGATTGAAGTTGCCATTGTCTCATCTCTTTATRCTTTTTGTGGCTTTCAGCAGTATTTCTGTTCTCTCCTTTTACAGTTTGGGGAATGGCTGAAATGGCAAAAATTGTGTCCAGTGTAGATCCATATTGTGTAGATAGATGATGTGCATTAGTTACAAAGTTATAAAATCTCTTTGAATTTCCATCGGTCCATCCAATGAAATAAAGCTGTTCCTGTTTCCTAGTTCTTTGCCTTATGGTCCTTCAGAGTGAAGATTTTTCTGAACTATGATTTTTGATATATTTACCTGGTTTACAGTCTGTTCCTACTCTTCTAAAGATAATCCTCACCCATTAATTTCTTTCTCCGTGGAAGAGCATCTCTGTTCAGGAGGTCGATGGTGACTGCTTCGAGTTCCTTTATATCCTACTTACTCAGTTTTGTCTGTCTTTGTCCTTTGATGTATAACTGGCATTTGATATCCAGCTAAAGGTGCTTTGCGTGTCAGCAAGAAACATCTTCAAAGTTGACACAGTGCAGAGGACACTGTTGTTTTAGTGCAGTCACAGTCTGTTATATTTTTGTTCTGAATCTGAGAGCATATTGTGAACTTAGTTCTGTTTTATGCATTGAATTTATCTAGGTCAAAGTCATTATCTTAAATTTAGACAAGTCATTTTGACATCAGTCATACTTATTTTTGGAAAATGAATGGTAAGAATTTGAATAGAGCAAACCAGAAACTTCATAAGAAGTGGAGCTTTGTGAAAGAGAGACAATTAGAATATTAGTAGTGGAAGCTCCTGATAGAATTAAAGCCAAATACATATACATATAAATCCTMTTCTAGGTCAGGCACTTGATATTKCCTTTACACCCATGACATCTTTATCAGGTTCTCTTCAACAGACCCTTCAGTGCTAAGGAGCTTTAGGAACTGCATATGAATCATAATCACTCTTCTGAGATAAGCCTACTGCAACTTGTCAGGGCTGTACAAAAGATTAGTTGCACCTTTTGGRAAAACGTTTTGTGTATTGTTCATGGTTTTGAATACTACAGCTCTAAAAACTGATATTCAGATATTTTAATACTGAAATACCTTGTAAGTAGTTATTCTTCTGTAGTGGCACTTAAGGAGGGAGAGAGCTCATTGTCGAATCTCCCATATGATTTTTTTGTAGCAAACAAGATCCTCTAGAGATCTCTAATAGGGGCCAAACATGGGATTATGGTACAGCAAGAAATTGAGTCATGCAGTTGYATGAACTGGATTTTTTTTGTGTGTCTCTATTTATGGTTGTTTCTAATACAGTGTTGTGAAGTAGATGTTTAATATGCTCTCATTTAACATGTTAGTACAACTGAATGATGATACTAAATTTTTATATTCAATTTGTAGTACATGCACTTTTACTCAAAGAAGTGAAAAAAATTCCAGAAAAAATAGTTGCCCTTGTGATGCAAAACCACAATTATTAAACACTGATGACAAATCCAAGTCAGGTCAGGTGTCTTGAATGCTTGTATTGTGATTTGGAAATTCACGTGGAAATGTTAGTCTTATATTTTATCRTCTGAACACTACTGTGATCAATAGAACACTAAGCAGCACTCTGCYTTCTGTGATAGGGTGGACTGAAAAACAGCAAGCACGAATGCACATTATCCTCACAAGAATATATCCATGAACTGCGATCTGGAATTTCAGATGAAAAACTTCTTAATTGCCTAGAGTCTTTGAGAGTGTCTCTAACCAGCAATCCAGTCAGGTGAGTAGCAATTTCTGCAGTAGTTTTCATCATGCTGTTTTTGYTAAGCAAGAGAGAGTTGTGGGGTTTGGGGTTTTTTTTGAAACCAGAGTCATTATGCTAATGCTTGTTGACACGAGAACAGTGTTCTCAGCACCCTGGAAAGGGATAAGTGAAATGTCTGCAGCTGGCTGCAGTATCTCCTCACCTTTCACGGGGGCTCTCAAGAACTTGTAGTAGTTGGAACTGTTTGCTTTGATGGTTGACCAGGTTTTTGGGAAGTGAGAYTGAAAGTGGAGCCTATGAAGGGATGCACAAGCAGTAATGGAGAAATAACTTTGCAGGTTTTGCATTTGATTAAGAAATAATTAAAAGGATTTTTCTTCCTTTTTTTCCAGCTGGGTTAACAATTTTGGACATGAAGGTCTTGGACTTCTGTTGGATGCATTGGAAAAGCTTCTGGACAAGAAACAGTAAGGACTTGGATCATTTGAAGGGAGGGGTGAGGAGGTTGTGAAGATTGTACTTATATTGTCCTCGTTCCTTTCAAGGCAAGAAAGTATTGATAAGAAGAATCAACATAAACTTATCCAGTGCCTCAAAGCATTTATGAACAATAAAGTAAGTATTATTTTAAATTCAAATACTTCTAGAATGATTGGTTTTCGTTGAGTTCAAGAGGTATGCAGCATGTTAAATCTTGGAGAGGGAAGGAAAGCTTGTATATCCAGTGTTTGTTAACTCTTTGGAAATGTAGGTCTTACACTATGTCTAACTTCTGTTGAGAGTCTTCTTCATGAATCTTTCTGAATATGTATTTTTTTCTCAGTTTTCTTAAATACAATTGATTTTTGGAAGTAAAATACTTGATAAAGAAAGGATGATAGTAAAAGTTTAGGGTATGAATTACTTGGAAATTGAAAAAATATAGCTTTCTCAATTCAGATTTTAATACATGATTGTTAATGTAATGTACTTTTCACCTGATTTTAAATGGGGTATGATTTAATATCTTTATAGTTGCATTTTTTAAGTTGGCAGGTAGTGGGGAAAGGATTAGGTTAAGTTGTATCTCAGTTTTTTCAAACATGGGTTACTGATGCTCACAAAGTATGAGTACTGTTTCTAGAAGCTGATGTGTTAAACTTGTAATTTTGCTTTATTCATAGCAAAATCTGAAGTCTCATAGTTATGTGTCTTCCCCAGCAAATAAAACTGCATAAACGTTACTTACAACTACTTGTACTCAGTTGAGAAAAATCTCACAGAATAGCTTGTCTAATGAAGTGGGAAGAAATGAACAGATTTTTCATACTTTTGGCGTGTTTCAGATATAGATAGAAAATAAAACCTGATTTGTCTTTTGGTGGATACTGATTTTACAAGGTAATGGAGCCCTTCTTAAGGAGCTGACTCTCAGGAGAGAGCCTCGGATGTGAGACTGGGTCTGACCTGTGTCCCCAAGCAATGATAGGCAGGAGGTTTTAGTAGAATGTTACCAAATTTCATACGGGAGGGAGGGGTTGTGAGAATTCCTAAGGATCTTAAGCCCAAAGATGGTGATGAGTATCCAAGGCACATACAACCTTTTCACTGTAAGCTTTTTGTTTCTTTCAGTATGGTTTGCAAAGGATTCTAGGAGATGAAAGAGGTCTCTTGCTGTTATCAAGAGCAATTGATCCAAAGCAACCGCACATGATGACGGAAACGGTGAAAATACTTTCTGCCATCTGCATTGTTGGAGAGGAAAACATGTAAGATATTGAAGCACTTTTTGTTTTCTGAATGCTCATGAGTTGTTAACTTGGACACAGGTGAGAAAACTTGTCAGTGAAACAAATGTAACCTACTAAGTCTTTTCTTTATTGATGTATTTCAAATGACGAGAGATTTCACCTGTTCTGATGCCTTAGTGCGATATTAAATCAGAGAAAAGCAAATGAGCAGAGACCTATACACTGTGGCTGAAGTAGAAGGTCTGAAAGGACTAATCACCTCCCGATCACAGGAAAAACAAGTTTGCATTTATAGCTGGAGTTTGGAACAGTTCGAGTTACAGAGTTATTTAGCACTAGCCTGTGAGATTTTTAAAACAAAGATAATCAGTTGGCATATGTTTCCTTTAAATTCATCAGTGTATTTATTTAGTGAAGGTTAAAATGGGCAACCTCCATGTCTTCTATGCAAGAAATAGATTTAAAATATTTTGATTTCTGAAAAGACAATTTATTAGAATTTTTGGATGTTAAACATGTCAGCTAGTATCTAGTGCAGAGTCTTGCAAAGGTAATGATTTTTTCCCCGTCATTGGTTGTTTCTTAGCTGAAAGTTACAATAATTTAGAGATGTATTCCCCTTTTTTCTTAATTCAACATTAATCTTGTAGATAGTTTTAGCAGTTGATTTGTCTTAAACTTTATGTAGATAAATGCGTTTAAACTCAGTGTGATAAAAGTCTTGCGCTGTGTAAATGGTGGGCTGAGTATGTTTAAAATGAAAAAGTTGGCTGTGCTCTGCTTTTTTGACAGTTTCTCTTTCTCTTAGGCTGGACAAGCTTTTAGGTGCTATAACAACTGCTGCTGAAAGAAACAATAGGGAAGAACGTTTTTCTCAGATCGTTGAAGGACTGGAGAACCATGAGTTCATACAGCTGCAGGTGCATTGACTTTTCCGTGTGCTTACCAACACCTCAGAAGTCATCTAAAGTACTAGAACACTGTGTATTACTTTGTGATCTTTAAATTATTTGCTCACAAAATCTTTTAGTGCTATTAATTCAGTGCTCAGTAAAAGAGGAGAAATAAATACAAATGGCCTACTCATATTAGATTTTCTACTTGTTAATGGTGTGAAACCAAGGAACTCACTTTGTGTCCCAGAAATAGGATTAAGAAGTCTTGACCTTAGTAAAGAGAGTAATTAGTGATATTCCTTTTCTTGGATGCCAAACGTAATGTTCAATAATAAATCTGTTACTAGTGCTGGCAGCAGTACATGTGACCTCTTAAATATTCAGAAATATGATTGTTRTGAGAGATGTGGAATGGGGTGTGCCCGGTTTTGGCAGGCTACCTTCTGAGATGAGTGAAGTGCAGCAGGATATCATTGGTACTTTTGTCAACGAGAACTCTGCATTCCTTGGTGTGTGTTCAACATGTGCCTTTTATCACCCACTAGTGTTTCTCCAAGGGTAATCTAGTGAGTTTTTGAAATTTTTATAAAATAATAAGATAAACATTCTGTGCCAGTGGTTTTTACTAAGTCATATCCTACATCATGTTCATCGCTGCTTATCTGTTAGTGGATAGAGGTTTTTATTCTCTGTGGGCACCTTCCTAGCCTAAAAGTTTTCCTTACTATTAAAATGCAAGCTTTTTTTAGTTGGTTTTGGTTTTTTGGATTTTTTGTTTTGGTTTTTTTTCTTTGATACTGCAATGTGTGCATAGAGACCAAGTGGCTGAATATCCCATTAAAGCATGACTTTGACTTATTTCCTTGTCATAAGAGACTAGTTATGCACATTTTATACTGGAATTTATATTTCAGCTACCTTGGCTGAAAGATATGGTGAAGTACAGTGAAAGCAGGGCAGGTATCCTTGGGATGTCTTTTTCCAGTCTTGGATCAAATATACATCAGCTTTAGTTGCTGTAATGCTGTGTTTACCACCAGTACTTCTTGTTTCAGAGCTGATGAGTTAATGATGTTCAATAAGTTTCTATAAATGACATTCTAATCTTAATTGTGCTATCACTGAAGAATTCATTCTGAAGTTGTCTCCTACTTTATGACCTTGTTGATTTAAAGCAAACAAAAACAACCACACACCATTCCTGCCAACCTCCCCCTCCCAAAACCTCACTCATACCTCAGTGAAGGTACAACTGCAAGACTCATTAACTTGTTTCTGACAAAATCGTTCTTKACTTGTAATGTATTAGCACAAGCCATTAAGCCAGAGTCTCTTCTGGCAGAAGCAATCATAGCAGATGGCACCTCTTCTCTCTATTAATTTCAGATTGGACATGTACTTTGGCTTGTTAAGTCATGTCATAGTAGTGAAATAACAAGAATCATTCAAGCAAGCATGATGATACTGCATTATCTGAAGATGCAGCTCTATAAAGAGATTGCCTTTCAAAGGGTGTTTTAATAGAAATTTGAGACTCCATAAGGTGTTCTATTAAAACTAAATAGTGAATGTAATTAAAACAGGAAGGGTGGTTTTTACCTGACTTTTTTCCTACGCAGCTATTGATTTTTTTTTTTTTTTCCTACTCTAATGCTACTTCTATTTGCAGTTAACATCTTTTACCAAACTTGGTATTTCCCTTGGGTCCCATTTTAGTCTTTTAACGTGGATCAGCACTTTTGGCATTATGCTATTGTGTACCTGTTTTCAAGTAAATCAATTAAAGTGCACAGCTGTTCAATTAAAGCATTAGCCACTATCCTGAGACTTGAGGCATTTTGCAAAAGTGCTATGCAGGACTAGAAAAAACACCTGGCGATGAGATTTATTTGGGTGTGGGTGTTTTTCAGGTGGTTCTGATGTGTTTTTTTTTTAAGTTTTTAATTATTATTGAAACAGTTTGTTTTCAAACTGGTGAATACTGAGGAGAAAGAGAAGGAGTTGCAATGGGCAACTTTAGTTTGGGAATAACTAGTATGATTTAGATTAGGTATTAGGGTTGTGAGGCCCTGGCACAGGCTGCCCAGAGAAACTGTGGCTGCCCCGTCCCTGGAAGTGTCCAAGGCCAGGTTGKATGGGGCTTGGAGCAACCTGGGATAGTGGAAGGTGTCCCTGCCCATGGCAGGGGGGGGAAAAGGGTGAACTTTAGGGTCTCTTCCAACTCAAACCWTTCTATGATATTATTCTGTGATGATCATTCATATGGTACTATTTTGGCACAGCAGAAGCATCACAATATGGAAACAGAGCAGTGTTTGATATTGCTAAAATTAACCCAAGTGTTGCACGTGTGCTGCATAATAAATATCCATCTATTGGCATTTGGTTTTATAATTAAACTGAAATAGTGACTGAAAAAGTATTGATTTTCATTCTATATTTACTTAAGGTTTTTGCCCATCTTTCTGATAACAGGTAGCATGTATGCAGCTCATCAATGCCCTTGTTACGTCTCCAGAAGATCTTGATTTCAGGATACACTTGAGAAATGAGTTTTTACGTTGTGGCCTGAAGAAAATATTGCCTGTAAGTTGTTTGTGTATAGGAATTGATCACAGTCCAGTGTGTGTGTTGAAGATGACCAAACTGTTCTACCCAGAACAGCAGATGTGAAGGATTGCGGGTGGGGAAAGTCACACTATCAATCCAAATCTGCTTTCAGTCTGCATAGTTGCAAATTTAGGTTCTCATAAGCTGTGTAAACCAGAATAGTATTTGAAACAAGTCAATATATTAGCAATTAAATTAGGGTAGTCAAATTTAGCATGAGCTCAAAGCACATGCAGTGAATGTGAATCTGGCTGTGGAACCAATCGTGGATTAACTTTCTTTGTATATGCTGTTCGTGTTGTTTTCTGTGAAATCTGTTTTTCTTTAATCTGCCTGCTGAAAATGCTTTGGGATTTTTTTAAGGAAAAATCAAATTGACACATTCATTCTCTTTGAGACTCATACAGCTGCACAGATGTGAATATTTTTGACTTAGGCATAGATTTGTAGCTCTTAACCGAGAAACCATTCTGATGCATACATCGAAAATATGTGTATTTAGGGTACTCATCACTTTCTCGCAGAAGATGAGAGAAATTAGAGAGTACCTGCTTATATTTGTCTGATACAGAATTTATACTGTTTATAGCTTTTAAGATAGGAAGTTTTGAATTGTCAATTTGTCAGGAATAAAAACTTCAGGTTTTGGCTCATTCAGCCTTGAAACTTTTTCTGATGTGTGATGTTAATTTTTCTTAGGGTATATATTTAGGGCTTATATCACGTAGATACATTAACATGATCTACTGGCTCTATTTGCTGTGGAACATCTGATGGAACATCAAGAAGTCAAGTTTTTTGGTTTTTCTTGGATTTTTTTAAAATCTATTGAAAGGTATTTTAAAGAATCAATAAATAAGATATGATGGAAAACCTGAGTGTATCAACATCTGACATACAGATATGAGTGTAAAAGCAATTAATATTTGCTGATAACAGTCTTTTCTAAAAATATTGAACAGCTGATGTGTTGAAAGAGAGTCAGGAGGGGGATCCGTAGCTCTCTCTCTTAATCTGTTCAGTTTCAGAGTAACTTTCTCTGCTTTTCAAGTGTTAGAATTGGCAAGAGTTTCTGCTTTATTGGGGAACACACATGGTTACATCCAGTTATGACAAATCCAGGCCAATTTCCATTTAAAGCATGGAGTGCATTCACATTAATGGCTTGGGAAGTAACTTTTTATTTTATGTACTTTGCCTAGTAGGAAACTAAACTTGGTTCTTATGTGAATTAGAGCAATTGCTTGTATTTCTTAAAAGGAAAAACATGTTTTCCCCTGCTCTAAATGCCAACTTCTGTTGTGGATTTTTTTTGCTTCTCTGTGTTTCTCATTGTACTGTGGATGTTTTAATGCTATGGTCTAGATTAACTTAGTAACAGAAATTGTAAGCATATCTTCTTTAAGCTTCTTAAGCTCACTTTAATTAATGTTTTGAAATATCCTTATTCTGGTTGTTTTTCAAGGAACTCTGACATTTACAAGCAGTACTGCTGACTGTGTCCGATTAAGAGAACTTGATTCAATTAGAAGGCTTCTTGTTTGTTCTGAAGCCCATATCTGCTCTATTAGATGATATTTTGCCTTTAGTTTTTCTCAGTTGTATCATTATAATGAAAAAGCCCAGGTGGCAGTGAGTTACAGCTTTCTCCTGTTCTAAAGGTCTTGTATTTTGTCATGATACAATCTTTCAAGGGGGGAAATTCTTTAAAAAAGGAAAAATTAAGATATACTCTGCCTTGAAAAATAGGCCTTGAAAGATAAGGAAAATGACGAGCTTGATATTCAGCTGAGAGTGTTTGATGAGAACAAAGATGAAGACCACTTTGAACTGTCGCATCGTCTCAATGATATCAAAGCTGAAATGGAATATCCTTTAAGGAAATGGTGTTGTAACTTGTGTCGTTTAATAACTTCATTCAGTGGAAATTACAGTGCTCTGCGTGCAGGTTATTTGTCGCAGTTGTGTATCTTAGCAGGAACTTTGTCAAGCAGATTTCTCTCCAGTTGCTTTTTTTGTTAGAAAATATTTAGAAAATTAGTGCTTAAATTTGCATGTCAAATGTAAGTCATTGGGAACTGAATTAATTTTTCATAAATAACATTTATTAAGCTACACTCTGTCTCATAATACATGAAGAGATAAAATTATACCCATGGAAGATCATAAGTTTGAAGAAAAATGAGATTTGATAACAAAAGGAACAAAATTTCTAGTAGGTTATGAAGCATTTCAGATGTGTGCCTTCTGTAGCTATGAAGGAGCAGTCAATTTAGTCACCTAAGTTCAGAATGGCTGCTTGCATTTTTTAGGAGGAAGCAGAGGGAGGTAGGGGCAATCAATGAGAGGACTATAAAATCCCATACAATGCTGTTGCTTTGCAGAACAGGTTGTTAGAGGTAATGGTCATCTTTAGGAAATGAAAATGATTGACTGGCGTGTGTTTGCCGATAGCCTGGCTCGCTTCAGAGTGGAAAAAAAAGCTTTGTGTGGAATATTTTTACTGGATTCTAAGACCCTAAGTATATAGTATTATTGATTAATAATGAAACGTGTCCTAATTGTTAAACAGGAGACAGAGATTCTGTGGATAATCTTAGTGGAAAAATAATATTTTCTGATAAGGATAGTAGTTCAAAGTGTGGAMGGGTTTTACTTGAACAACATGGAGAATGTCTAGGGAGCTGTTTTTGGGCGGGGTGGGTGTTCAGTTGTGTGATGGTGTTTTTTGGGTTTGGTGGGGTTTTTTTTGTTTTTTTTTAAGTACTCATATTTCCTTAACAATGTTTGCACTGATGTGAGCGAAGTATTTCATCTACTGTATAATATGGTGAAAGATACTTCTTCTGAAAATTACTTCTTATCAATTCTCCAACACTTCCTTCTCATCAGGAATGATTACTATGTCCGGTAAGTGTCAGCTCTCGGGTTGGGTTTTTTGGAGGGAGTAGGGGCAAGAAGAGAAATCAAGACCCTGATAAACTGAGTAGCTCATGATGACACCTAAAAAGTCACTCTGAGACTGATGTGTTATTTATCTTTCAGCTCCATATTAGTATTAAAAAGATCTTGGTAAATATAATAATGCTTATTTCAAAGACTTGAACCTTAGTCTAACACCTTCATCCCAAAAATATCTTTTTCTTTACTCAAGTTTGATACCTTCATTACTTCGAAGAACTTAAAAGTTAGTTGTACAACTAATAATTGAAAATACTTCCACATGCCTTGTGTCTTGTCTTTGCAATGTAAACTTCTCTTAAGTGAATCTCAGTCTCTTAGCAGGATGAAGGTACCACATCCAAAATCTTTCCAAATAAGACTTTTAAATTGATACTTCTACTGTCAATTGTATAATTAATATATTAGGAGTTAAAGTTAATGCTCCCCCACAATTGCATAAATGCTTTTTCATGTTCTTATTGTCTTGTAAAATGTTTCTTGTTTCAGACCTCAGTATTACAAGATCATAGAAGAATGTGTGTCACAGATAGTATTGCACTGCAGCGGGATGGACCCAGATTTTAAATACAGAGGACGAATGGATGTGAATTTTACACATCTTGTTGGTTTGTACACTTTAAGCAGTTTTAYCTTGTTTTACCACAGTGCGTGTTTTTCGTGGTGTTCTTCTGTCTAGACTGTGAATTTTTTCAGTTTTCTGTAAATATGTATGTAAGCTACAGTTGTACTTGTGGAGTACCAGATCAAATGCTGTAGCCTTTAATGAAATGAGACAGTGTCAAAAAAAAAAAGTCTCTTGCTCATGGGTTCATAGGTTGGAAGGCACTTTAGAACTGTGATATGTTTTACATGACTTGTATGTGGTATTTTACTTAAATTCTAGATGCATGTGTGGACAAGGCTAAAGTAGAAGAAAGTGAAAAGAAAGCAGCAGAATTTTCCAGAAAGGTAAGTCCTACTCATTGTTATCTTTAAGGTGCGGAGCAGAAGCCTGACAGGAACACAGTCAGCTTGTTTCACAGTGAAAGCTGGGAAAAAGTCTCTCTCACAGGCAGGATGTGCTTTCATATTTAAAGCTCCGTGGGTTTTGTGTGTGTGCAAAGCTCAGATTCAGTTGAGTCTGAAATCAAAAGCAGCTGAGTAGTTTTAACTGTACATACCCTCAATTGTATTCCTCTGCTGTAGATAACTGATGGGAAAAATTCCACTTGTTGCTCTTTTGTCCTGAAATACTTAGTCATAACCAAATACCTAAAGTGCAGGTATAAGCTTAAAAAGTGAATGAATGTGCTGTATTAGCTGCAATAGTACTGAAGTTCCTATACCATGGTGATGTGTATTAAATGCATTGAAAATTTTGATTTTTGCTGGTCTGGTCTAAGAAGGCATTTTCAGGCCAAAAGGCAGAACATGTTCTTGAACACGATAGTTGAAGATTTAGTTCTTAATGAATTTAAGCTTGCTGCAATAGATTTGCAATAGACTAAACTCGAGTTTAGTTTGAGAAGTCTGCAATGTTCTGTTAGGAGGGAAAAACCTGTATTAAGTAGCTGAGTCTGAGTGGTTCTCTGTTATTGACTTATTGATTGAAGAAATTATGTGTTGCTAAAAGTGAACATATTAGAAAAATGCTTCTAAAAAGTTCGAAGTGCATCTGTTGCTCTGGTTGTGATATTGTTCAAAGAATTCCTGAAAATACAGTATCTAGTGTGGACATAAATGGACAAACCCGCCCGTATTGGTTAAATTGTTACAGTTTGATGAAGAGTTCACAGCTCGACAAGAGGCACAAGCAGAGCTTCAGAAACGAGAGGAGAAAATCAAAGAACTTGAAACAGAAGTCAAACAGCTACGAACCCAGGTAATAAAACTATATCACATTAAGTTCCATAGTTGAGTTGATTTTTTTTTTTTTTTGAGGAGTTGAAAAGAAATTGCCCCAGAATATCTTGTCTCTGTGGAGTTCAAAATGTCTGTTATATTGATTTGTTTTTCAGACAGCATAAGTTACTAAGGATAGTTAATGGAGGTAACATTTTTCAAATAGTAGTATATTCAACCTCAGATCCTTCATTGAGGAACAGATTTTCTTTAGGCTATAAAAATCTTGAATCCAGCCTGTTTTTTTGTTTTTCTCCAATTATTTGTTTATGCTTTCACATTGCTACTTCTGCATGTTTTGCAGAAAGATTTTGTTTTGTAAGTCTTTATTTTTAAAGCCTTTTGAGTTTATATACTTTTTACTATTATATTTTTATATAAGCCTTTTTTATTTTTACACTAGCTGTAGGTTTTAGACAGGTCATTTATACCCTTTAGGAACTAACAGATATGATGGTTTGGTGTTTTTGCTTGTGTGTGTCTTATTTTCTGCTCCTTCCATGTTAGGCAACGTCTGCCTCTTGCCTTTTTGTCTTTATTTTTGCTATCTTAATGCCTGTGATCTCACTTCCTATTTGGGTAGTAAGATGGAGACACAGACACTCCTGTTCCTACTTCCTTCTTGCCAGTTTTCGTGTTTGTTACAGATTTCTATAAGACAGTGTTACACTGAAATTTGACAGTCTGTTTTAATGAGTTCTCCACCAATTGTTGCCTTATAACTTGTATAGTAGTTTGTGGGCCTTGTGCAAAGTCAAAAATGTATTTTTAGTCTAATTACTTATTAGCCCTGTTTTATTGATTCTAACACAGTTCAGATTATCCAGACATTACAGGGCATTCACAGTAATGGTATAATTAACCATTAACCATATAATTCTAGTATCTGTTCCCTTTTCTAGTGTTGTGCTCCCCATACAATGTATGATGGCACTTATCTTTAGATGCACTCACCTCTCTGATGGTTTGACATGCTGCTGTTTCTCTTCCTTGTTCCTTTTACAATTTACTAGAATGGATATTGCAATTGCTCTTTTTTCCTCTCAGCAAAGAAACAACCACAGACAGATTTAAAGGAAGGTGGGATGGGTTGTTGCACACTCTCCACGCCCCCCGGGATGTCAGGATAGTTATGAACAACTGTGGTCCTGTAACCTCTCGCACTGCAATAGTTGCTCCACTGATTGCTGTGGAAAATTTTCCACCAGCAGATGAGTGTTGTTAAAATTCACTGTGGTTATTCTCATCTCTGATGCCCCAGCTTGCTGGAGTATCCTAAGTGGGATAAATGTTTTGTGCATTGGTAAGAAATAAAATGCTGTTCTGTTCACTTAAATGTTACTGCTACTATTAAATTTTCTTTAAAATTGAAACAATTTGTTTTTATAAAAATGCTAGGTTATTCAGTTTACTTGGCAGTTTTATGGTACATGGTATAATCTATTGTTATTGTTTCTCATTTAAATAGAACAGTTGCATTTCTCACTTCCTTGAGGTGCGGTTGACTACAAACCATCCTGGTTGGTTCAGCTTTGTACCAAACCGCCTCCTGTCCCTGATGAAAAGAATTCCTCTTTTATATTTCAGGGTCCAGGCCTGACAGGTCAACTGACAGAAGTACCATCATTACCTCCAACCCTACCAAGTGAGAATGCACCACCATCTCCAGCGCCTTCACTCCCTGGTGGAGCGATCCCTCCTCCTCCTCCGCTCCCTGGTGGAGTAACAATTCCTCCTCCTCCTCCACTCCCTGGCGGAGTAACAATTCCTCCTCCTCCTCCGCTACCTGGCGGAGTAACAATTCCTCCTCCTCCTCCGCTACCTGGCGGAGTAACAATTCCTCCTCCTCCTCCGCTACCTGGCGGAGTAACGATTCCTCCTCCTCCTCCGCTACCTGGTGGAGCAGCAATTCCTCCAGCACCTCCGCTTCCTGGTGCGACGGCGCTTCCTCCGCCGCYGCCCCCGCTGCCCGGCGGAGCGATTCCCCCCGCGCCCCCGCTGCCCGGCGGAGCGGTGCCGCCGCCGCCCCCGCTGCCCGGCGGAGCGGGGCCTCCTCCACCTCCTCCTCTCCCTGGGGGAGCGGGACCTCCGCCCCCACCTCCGCTCCCCGGCGGAATCCCTGCTCCTCCGCCGCCGCCTTTTGGTGGGCCCCCGATGCCGCTGCCTCTCGGAGGTGTTCCTTTTGCTCCCTTCCCGGTGATACCGGCACTGCCGCACGGGATGAAGGAGAAGAAGAAGTATAAGCTGGAAGTCTCGATGAAGAGAATCAACTGGTCAAAGGTATGACAGAAGTTGTGAACCTGATGTTCCTTCCCCTCCTTTTCTTTACAGATACAGATACTATGATGAATTTTTAAATGAGATTCATCTTGCCAAAACTTGTTTGACCAAGTATCCCAGGAAGCCAACTTAGTTTCAATCCATTATATCAGGTGCATAAACATGAATTGCAGCTTTGCATCAAATTTTGTGTGTGTGTGTGTGTGTWTATATCTATCTATATATAKCTATATCTCTAGACTGTTCTAAAGCTGTTTTCACACATAGCTAACAAAAAACCAACAACTTAAGCTTTCTAAATTCGTGATGCTTAATGTAGTTATAAGTTCAGAGAATGCTGATATTGGGCCTGTAGTGGTACTTGTAGGTTATTCATCTGAGATGTTTATTGGTTGTTCTCAATTRGTGATATGCTGGAGCAGGGCTGTGGCCACAGGGAGGAGCCATGGGACTGCTCAAGGGAAACATTTGGGCACCATGAGCTTCCAGTGTCTTAACATGGTTATATTTAATCAAATTCCATTTTTGAAAACATCTTAAAATATAAATGTTGCTTGAGCAGTAAACTGCAAGCACAATCTGATTTGCAAATGAACCTATAAAGCAGTTACTAGTTATTACTTGCATCCCAGTATATTCAGTCACTCTGTAACTAGAGAAGTTATGTAAACATCCAGGTGTGTGCTGGGGTGTGTTGCTTTAAAACCCCTATCGGTCAGTGTAGCCACTGCTCCTTCTGATAAAGGAAGTAAATGTGGGGTTCTGGATAATCTTGATATCATCAAGACAAAATCATCACATTCTAAAGGTAGGTTGTGGTTGGCAGCGTTTTAGTGGTATAAAATGTGATAGATGTATTGATGTTTGGTGTAGGAAAAAGTAGCTAAATCACCAAATCATCAAGGCAAATTAAAGGAGGACCTTCATATATTGCATGCTGTGTGGTTTGAGTTGGATTTCAGTGTAGTTTGACTGGATATCTGCTATTCATTTGTCAGTGTACACTTGGCACTACCAGCTACTGTCTGATGCTTGCATTGAAAACCATATTCTCTCTCAGGAGTGTGTTGGTACCAAGAACTTGGTAAAATCAATTTGTTGATGAAAACAAGCTGTTAARTGGAGATGGGTGGTCATTCCTGACCATAAGTTGCAATTTAACACTGAACAGTTTTGAAACATGGAATTTAAATCACACTCTGAAGCAGTAGTGCAGGGTTTTTAGGATGTTTCAGAGCTGATAGTTTAAATGAACATAGACATGCAACTTTCTATAGAGTTGGAGGTTGCTGTGTTCTCCAGGTTGGAGCTGGTTGGCRTGGGATGCTGGATATGAATTGCTTTGTATCTTTTGTGAATACATACAATGAGTATTTCAGGCAAAACCTTTCAAGAACTAACGATGACACAAGTTTACTGTTGGAAGAGGAGCTAGACTGCCCTCTGGTATTTTTGAATAAAGGATGTTAATTGTCTTTCTAAAGAAAGAGTAAGTTTATATTTTATATTTAAATTCTGAAGTGTTGAGTAGTGAAATGCCTCTTTCTTTAGAGTAACAAAACAGAGCAGTTTCATGAATGAATAATCCCACTACTTTTGGAAGAAGGAATCTAGAAGGTTGAGAGAACCTGTGTGGAAATGCATGGCACGTCAATTTATAGTTTCTTTTGGCAGAAGAATAATGCTTCAATGATTTCAAATGATTTCAAAATATTTGGAGACATGCTAAAATAATATGAAAGTGTATGTGCCAGTGGTAGTTTAAAAACAGGCTTTCAATATATTTAACTAGAAGGATATTGAAAATAGTCAACCATGTTTTTAGTGTATTAATTTAAATAAATTTTAAAATCAATTTGAAACTCTTTACTTTTTGTATCTGTAATTGTTAGAAAATAATCTGCATAAAAGGATAAGTGATACCTTTCCTTCTTTATTGTGGGAGGAGGAATTAACAGTATGTAGAGGAGAAAAGACTGGACCAGTGTGCATTGCTGGAGTTTTGTAACTGTGAAACATACTCAGACTGCTGTCCTGTAAACATAGAGAAATGCAAGCTTTTTAGTTTATTATACACATTGTAATTGCAGCCAATTTCATTGTAATCAGTTACATGGGTGAGTTTATAGAAATAATTTATAAAGTGTCTATGTGAACACTGGGTATGACAATGGGAAGTAACTGCAGATGGACGCTTTGCTTAAGTGCTCTGGGAATGGTGCCAAAGATCTCCTGCCTACTGAGAAAGTGGAAAGTCTATTTGATMATCACTTTTAAGGAGCCATCATTTGAGGAATAAAAGTCTTACYGTTTAATTTAGTCCCTTTTGCTGTAACTGTCTTTCCCATTAGTGTTGAACTAAGGTAGTTTTTGAAAATGTCTTCCCTGGGGCYGGTGGTAAAGCACAGCTGAAAGGTGGAGGACCAGTGTGTTGCAGAGAAATTGGAGTGAGGCTCACAACTATAGTATTGCTAAGTTTCCTGCATATCATCTTGAAGTTAAATAGCCCTTGAAAATTACTTGGCATTTAAACAAACTTATAAACGATAATTAGTAACGTGTTAAAAGCTGTTAGAGGAATATATTTTGAAAACAAAGTAGCAGTTCTGAGTCATACATGAGAAAAGTTGTCTTTCAGCTTGTATCTTGCAGAGCATTTTCTACTTTAATGTGACCAGTACAGACTTAATACTGAGTCACTGAAAGGTCCACATGGACAGTTCACTTACAGATAAGTTATTCCCTACAGTTCTCAAGTAGCAGGAATGCATATCAATGGTGAAGGATTTGGGAACTCTCTAGCAAGTAATCAAGAGAAAGCTAGAACACTTTCAAACCCAGGTCCTGTTATGTTATCAGCCCTGTTTGGAAAACTTGCTGAATGGGACAAATACAATAAAATCCATTTGTGGCTAGAGGGAAGTTCATCCATTGAGTTTGTGCAGGAAGCATCATTAAGGGAACATACCCAGAACATGGCTAAACTTAATTCAGTCCTGTTATCACAAAAGTTCAGTAGCATTTGCTTTAACTTGGCTATTGAAAAAATGTCACTTATTGACTTTGGAAATGCTCTTTTTTTTCCAGATTGAGCCTCAAGAAATAGGAGAAAACAGCTTTTGGGTAAAAGCTGAAGAAGATAAATTTGAAGACCCGGAACTGTTTGCAAAATTGGCACTTACCTTTGGAACCCAAATGAAAGGTACATTCTTACTTTACTTTTTATTGTGCTTTTATTAAGTTTAAAACTGAGCAATGACAGTCTCTTTTATGTTTTGTGCAATACCATGGAATTCATATGATGGTTTTATAGCAGGAAGATGATTTAAAACATATATTAAGCATAACAGTCTATTACAAGAATTGCTCCTCCTTTGCTTTACAGCATGAGGGGAGGAACCTTTTAAAAGTGCACTGTGTGTTGCAGACAGATGGGAGTTTTCTTCTAATGGAATTATAATGAAATTTAAATTCTGATCCTAAAATCATGTTTTATCATTTGCATTRTTATTCCTAGCTGCAGGAGCTGTAAATTTTCAGGTTCTTTTAGATATTCCAGGCGTGAAAGGTTTGTTGTGTAACAAAAATTTGCTTGCTTGTATCACTCTGCTAAATCAGAATTCTCTACAGGTGCAAGTAAGACTTGGAATGTTGCAATTAAAATATGCAGTTGAATCACAACATCACAACTCTATCCCGTGCCTACAGTCATGATTCTGGAACATGTGGTTGAAACCATTGTTCTTGTRTTTGTGTCCTTAGTCTTTGCTTTCACTTTTTTATTTTAAAATATTGTATGTGGCTATCATTTAAGAAAAGTCTTTAAATATAGTCCCTTTAATAGTATCAAAATTTGTGTTGTGTAATTTAAGAAGCACCCCCCAGCTCAAGTTATATAAAACTGCATTGCTGCTGTCATTAGTGAATGATAAAAATTAGTTTCCAAAGGGTTGAATGCGAGAGTGCACACTCTTTAAACTCTTTGCATAATACCGTGGGAAAATGTCAGTCTCTGGATTTTTGTTGGAACAGAGTGTGAAATGGGTCTGTTTCATTACTACAGAGAACAATATAATAAGAATAAAAGCTATGTTGGAGCTCTCTGTCAGGTGTAGCTGAGGCTGCTCAGTTTGTCATGCAAATACCACTTCTGCTATTGGTTTAGATGAAAACCAAATTAATTTCTTGAGCACTTGATACCTTCAGTAGGAGATACAATGATAGTGTTTACATATTGTGAGTTGAGAATGCAGTTACTAACCACTGAATATGGGTTATGATTTTGATACTTTAATACCATTCTCAGCTCTTCAAGTGGTCTTTCTGGTGTCTGAGACTGCACATGGTGTCTCCAAGTCTCATCATTGTTATCCATGGTTAATGGTCAATTGGTCAGTATTTCATATGTGGCCCTTTACTGGTAATTTGCTTTAGGCATTGGAAACAAGKAAGTGCTGCTGGAGCTCATGGGGAAGCCCAACAGATTAGAGTCCAAGGAGTGGTAGATAGTGAAAGAATGAATTCCTGGTCTAGCAACAAATCTCTTGTCCATTCATCAACCAGTTAGAATTTCAGAAATAAGAACTGCGCTTTTTACGAGTACAGTGTTTGAAAGGTTAACTCAGGAAGGGCTCTCAGAGGACTGTAACTTTCTTGAACTGTTTCTTGAGTAGTTTCCTTGAGTTATTTCTGAATGTGTCTTTTCCTGTGTTCTTTTGAAACCTCTTCAGAGAGTTGGCCATAGCTGTGTTTTTCATAAGATAGATACACACTCCACTTGTGGCTCATACTCTTTTCAGTAGTCACTGAATTTAAACTGTTAGAATTCTCCTTTTAAAATGCACTTCAGACCACTTTCTGGTCTAAATGTTCAGATATTACATGCAGTCATACAAAAGCATTCTCTGCAGTAATTTAACACACTTTTCCAGGCTGAAGTTGGATTGATTCTTGGTTCCTAGCACTGCAGTGAGGGTAAAATGATRTGGAGTTGGTCACTTCTTTTAGTGTGACAGGAAGACCTTTAGGGGAAAGAACGCCTGGCAGCAGATGGCACAGTGGCTTGAGTCCCTTCTTAGCAAAAAGGACAGGCTTCTGCCTTGAGCTGAATTCTTTCACCAGAAATCTGAAGAAATGTTTCTGAATTCCTGAAAAGTTTCTTCATTAAAAATGCTGAGAAAACTTTCTTGAAATTTTGACATAGCTGACAGTTTCCTATGAGAAGAAATTCTTGTTGACATGGTTGCACACTTCTAAACCAAAGAACAACAGAAATGCCTCAAAAAGCTTAGTGTAGTGATAGACTTGCAGATTTTTTTTCTGTTCTTCCTTGTGTAGTTCTCAGTTAATGGTTGTAGAAAATAAGATGCCATTGCAAAGGATGCAAATTAAAAATGCTCCTGCATGTTACCTAGGATATGAAAATCTTACTTGGCTGACTCGTAGAGGAAGTCAGTGTTGTCTGTCTTTGAGTTCGAGTTTTTTGTGAAACTTGAACACTTACTAGAAGTCAAAAAGATTCTTGGAGCATTTAGTTGCAGCACAGACCCGAATAATTGCGTTCCAGAAGCAGCTTTTTTCCTGCAGCTGGTATCTGCAAAGGGAAACATGGAATGATGTTCACCTTTTGCCTTAAGAGTTACAAGCAGCTCAGTAGTCCCTGAAGAATTTATTTCAGCCATCATCTAGGATCAAATTTCTCTTCTGTTTTAGTCCTGTTTCTTGATGTGGTCTCCTAGTACATCATAGGAGAATGATAAAAAGACAAATAGAAATGCATGTGATATTCTCTCAAGAGCACAGTCAGCATGTAAAAAAGCAATTGTGATGACTTAGTGTTTACTGTCTTCTATTCTGTGGCATTTTGGAATGCCAATGGGAATAGTAACTGAAGTAAAAGAAAAGGTAGTGTACACACTTACTAAAACTATGTAATTCCGTGTAAGTTGCAACACTCAAATTTGATTAAACCTCTGAATTCTAGTCATGATTCTTTGGCACAATAAGAACAAAACTTGGTGAATTTTTCTCATTTAAGATAGTTTTGTGTTAGGATACTCCGGAAATGATTTAATGTTGGTTGTCACTACATTATGTGCCGTCTTGCTGTTTGAGTGTTGCCTGTTTTAAAGAAATGGAGCCAGAGCTGTAGGGTGGTAGTACTTTTGGAGGGAAATACTGTAATGAAGATAAACAAGAATTTATGCTTGGTATATTAATCCAGTGTGGTTATATATCTCAGGAAGCCCAGGCTCCTACTTTTTGGTAGAGTTGGGGGTGTGTATGATTTAATTATGTAGAATGTCTTAAAATGCCCAACATCTGAAATTAACTGTTTAAAAGGTTAGTGTTCTTGGCAAGAACTAGTTGATTCAAATCTTTGAAATCATTCAAGCAAGTCGTGTTATGTCGAGCATTCTTTTACCAAACTTTGCTTTTGTCCCTGAACTGACATGAAACTTTATCTCTGGCCACCAGTGTAAGGGAGAACACCAGCAGCAGCACTGTCGTGTCTTCAGTGCTTTGTGGAATGTGATGTCAAAAAGCTCCCTATGTTGCTATTTGATTGTGAATTGTGAATTCACTTGAATGTGAAATACAAGTAGATTTGTATGATGGAGTGTCTTCCAACAGGTACAAGTGAAGGACTGCAACGTTATGACTCTGCAGACAAGTTGTGACACATCACGTGCTTGGGGTCTCAGATAACTTTGCAGTGATGTGACAATAGTCGGAGTACTGGGCCTGCTGCTATCRAAATCACTTCTCACTGATTGATAGTCTAATTGCAAAACACTGCAAAGCAAGTTAATGCCTTCTCCCTAAAGGATCATGTTAATTTCTGGCTCTTGCAATTTAGGTTGTGTATTTTGCCAGTCAAGAATGATAGTAGTGCTCTGAAGAAATTAATTATGTGTACAGTAGATCTGTAAAGGTAGTAATTAGTACATAATAGTCTGTAACTACTGGGATTGTTCCAATACAGAATTCATTATCCATCCAACTTGCCTCGAGGGAAAA
The DNA here is from genome assembly GCA_018881555.1 of Amblyornis subalaris. NCBI lineage: Eukaryota > Metazoa > Chordata > Aves > Passeriformes > Ptilonorhynchidae > Amblyornis > Amblyornis subalaris. Next base: position 6,682,187 of record JACAXG010000015.1, on the reverse strand, counting down.
CTTCTCGATCAGGGTTCTGTTGCTTTTTCACAATTAGACTTTTAAAATACAATTCAACAATCATTTTGATATGTTTTCTAAATTGAAGTAAGGTCTTAATAGCTGAGTTGTATTTTTCACATTATGGAAGTTTGAGTGAGAAAGGACAAGAGAAAATACAAACTTCCATGTAATGGAACAATAATGGAACAAAACATGAACAAAATTTTCAAGTTTTGAATTTTATATGCATAATATAATATTATGTAATATAACATATACAAAATAGCTTATTTTAATGCAATCTAGGATTAATAATTACAATCTGAAAATTTAGGTGGCTGCTAGTTCTACGTTTGTGAACAACTCTGTGAACAACTTTTAAGACTCRTCTGTATTTCAGTTTTAAAATACTTATGGAAAAATAGCACCTAGAATACAGTGGTGCTGGGTTAGCAGTTGGCCTTGATGGTCTTAGAGGTCTTTTCCAACCTTAGTAATTCTAAATAGTAAAATATTGATATTTCTACTTGTTTTGGTTCAGTGTCAGGATTTTGGCATTTGAACTTGTTTTGTCGATTGAGGAGGGAGAGGATTGAAATGTGCTCTTGGAAGTTGTATGAAAATGTTTAAGGAAAATTTAAAAGTGTGTTTACAAAACATACCAAACCAAGCTGAAGAACAGTCCAGGGAGAAAACATTGCTTCTGAGGTAGACACAACGTACGATGTGATGAGGTTAAGAAAAAGGTGATGTTTAAGTAACACTAACTACAGTGATGATAACAACATCCTCTTTTGTCAACATAATTAGTGATGCTCTCTAAATAAGCATTAATAGTTTCCTATTTCGGCTATAAAGGTTAGACTATAAACATTTCAGGGGACTGTACTGTATGTGTTGATAGCGATGCTTATCCAAATTAGTTTATTGTAAACATTATAAGGTAAATGTTCTTTTTAAAAATTTGGTATAAGGGAGGGGACTGTCTCTAGAAATAGATGAAGGTGGAATCCTAGCTCTTAGTGTAGATAGGTGGTGTGGTAGATATGTGCAGGTGTTGTACTCCATGCTTTCAGGAACAAAAAGTATATGAAACTAATATGGAGACTGCAGTGCTCATTTGTACTTTATTAAAGGGTTAGGTCTACTCAAAATACGACAAACACCATTATTCCAGTTACATTGGTACTAATACTCAAGCACAAATTTCTTGTCATCCAGCCCTTTTTTTTTTTTTTCTGTTCTGCTCACTCGTCCTATGTCCCTCTGCAAAGTGAAAGTCAAATGGTGTTGCAATGAGTTATCAGCACCTTGAGTTCTTCACCACAAGTTGTACGATCTGGSTGTGGAGAATTTCTTCCTAAGTCTGCTTAGGTTAGTTCCATCTTGCTGGTAAAACACTATTTAAAAGGTATTGACCATTTTTTTTCTGCTAGTAGATCACTGACAGTGTTCTGTTTGCATCTGTTGATCGAGTTATCTTATCAAGACTTCCTTCAATTCTGTTAAAATTTCTGTACGATTTCCTTTCCTGCCTTAAAGTGCTTGGATATCTACATTCTAATTAAAGTGAATCATTAAGGCTTGAGCTGCAGTAGTGTTTGATTGCCACCTACTTTCTGTGGGTACATGGCATTTGAGGTCTAAATGTCAGCTTTCTTGAAGTAATGAATTAAAGGCTAGGATGTAGGTGGGCTGCTATTCCCACTCCAGCTTTTATTTTTCCTTGCTTGTGGCATCCACAGGAACGCCTTATTATACCTTATATTTTCCATTGTTAAGAAAACATTCCAGAAAGTTTGAACAACTTAACCTATTCAGTATTTGAAATTATTCTTCTTGCCCAAAAAAGTTCGATAGTACAGCAAAATGAGAGACGTATATTTAGTTCCTTCATGTGTGTTGAACAAATTAGTATATTTTCATTAGGCTTTAATTAAAACCGCCCTTCTGGTTTGAACACACTTTGTTGATACTGATAACATGTTAATTCTTTAAAATCTGTGTGCAAATGAATAGTTTAGTCTTAGTCGTTAGCATCATGCAGATGTTCATGTTACGTTCACGTGTGGAATACCCACGTGCAACCTTCAGTGAGTGTTCTTTGAGGAGGCCCTGTTGCTGCTCCTCATTGAGTCATTGACTGTCCACAATAGTTTCTTTTAAACCTTATTGCACCTTTTAATTTTAATTGTTGAAGGTACCTTCATGCAAGAAGGGAATGTAGAACTGACTACCAAAGCACGTGGTCAGGAAGGGCATTTTACAGTTACGTCTCGTGTCCTACATGTGATATAAAGCAAGTTGATTCTTTTATCTCCTGAAGAAAACAGTATGGAATTTTTTTTCCTCTGTGAACCCACCCATTCTTAAAGGATACTGTGGGTTTTTTTGTTTTGTTTTTGTTGGTGTTTTTTAATTTCTAGAATAACTTATTGTTGCAGTTTTGCATTTATAGTCTTAATTTATACCTCTGCCAGATAATGAGGAGTGAGTGACGGTCTTAATTTCAGTGTGCATCATTCTTCATCAGCCCTTCCTTCCAGCTTGGCATAATGAAATACTTTTAGTGGGGAGAAAAAAGTTTTGTTTACCTTACTTTTCAGCTATTTCATAGTAAGGAGAGAAGTAGCAGCCAAAGAATGAGGTCAATGCATCATTAACTTGAAGAAAAACTGCATTCATTTGCATTTGGTACTTATAAATACGAGGAGCAGCAATTACTACTTTTAAAAAATGACTTTGAATTTGGTATGCTGAGAAGCCTAGATCTAATTCATGAGAGAACTTAAACATTTGCAAGCTTTAAATGGATTCAGCTTTGGCCAAATTTCCTTTAACACAGCTATATTTGTAGGTGTGAGACAGCAAGATGCAGTTTAATACAGAAATCTCAGATATGTTCCACTTGTTCAGCTACCTACGCTGCTTTGTCAACATAAAAAGAAAGAAAAACCTGTGAACACATCATGTATTTGCTTCTGGATTGCAAACTGCAGGTGGCTCCCTTGGTCTTCTGACTAATTCAGGCTGTGTGTGTTTGTTTCCCTTCCCTCCTCACCCTCTCCTCTGCAAAAGCGTGSGAATCCAAAGCAGACGAAGATGCAGCTTTGCAGTGTAGGGTCACTAAGTGCTTGTGTGTCAGAGGAATTTCATTTAGTTGGATGGCACGCTTAGGTCATCAGTCTTCATATCTGTTTCACATAGAAGTGCAGCAGATTGGTTTGTTTTCGTCTTTGAATGTGTTTGAAATTGTTGTTTTTCAACAGCAGAATAAATTCAAGTACCATAAAGAAGAGAGAGGGAGTTGTTATTAGTTTGCCATTTTTCACTCTTTCTTCTCCAGTGGATTTATGCCATAGGTAAATGGTCAAACTCAGGGATGGAGAAAGCTTTACATGGTTTAAATAACCTGTTGCCTGAAATTATTACCATCTAGCATAGATTTATATATGTATGTCTCTGTATTTTGATATATTTTATATACATTTTTTATTCTTAARTGATCTTAGAGTTATTTAAGTAATGATAATGGTAAATGGATAAGAATCTATTTCTTGATTAATGAAAAAAATACTTGTATGGAATTACTAATTAAATACAAGCTTTTCTGCCCAGAAGTGTCAGGGGCAAATTGCACCTGGTAGCGATACCCAGTCTTGCTATGTTTAAAATATCAAGAGAAAAAAAAGAGAGGGGTAAAAAAGGCACATGTGTTCTTTGCATTCAGTTTTGCCTCAGGTAGTGATGCTTAACTGCATCAGTTGACTTCTAATAGTTACACTTTATAGACTTCCAATAGTGGTATAGAGAGGCAGAGCTCCCAAACCGACCCTAGGAGTGACGCACGTGGTTTGGCTGCAGCTGGGCTATTTATCAGGACCATCCCAAAAATTCCTTGTGTATGTGGTCCTTTTTTCATATGAGGAGGTCTCTGTGCAACTGGTGGCCCTTCATAGCACCTGCTGCCATTGAAGGGAGTCTGAGTCTTTTATTTCAAGAGCATCAGTACCCATTTCATTCATCATGGGACAAAAGGAATGATATGATAATAGTATCCAAAGGGTCCAAAACAAAGAAAAACTTCCACTGAGGAAGTAAAGACTGTAAATTTTAGTTCTTAATAGTGTATTTCTAATAGCGTTTTAATGGACTCACCTTTCAATAACTTAAATGATCCCTTTTCTATGTCAAAGTTAGTTTGTAATATTGGGTCACAAAGAATATATATTTTATTTTGAAAAAATACGCTATGTAGAATACATGTCCTGTTGGTATGACCTACTAACTGTAGTTGTTTTCATCATGTGACAGTGAATGAAGAATATCCCAGAAAAAAAATATATATATATTTAGACTTCTTCAGAAGTTAGGTTCAGTCTCAGTTGTGCTATTTTCATGTATTGTCTTGTTTTCCTGTAAAATCTTATATACATAATGCTTTCAGAATGATCATGCCGTAGGGTTGGACAGATGTAGGAATTTCACTGGAGATCTTGGGCTATGATATGCTTTGATTGTGTCTCTTAGGACTCTGCTTTTAAAACCTTTGTGGTAGATTCATAAGGGGGAAGAATAAAGATGGATGGGTGAGATAGATGGAATTTTCCTAGATCTCCAATTTGTTATTCCTGGAGCTTTCTTTCTTTGCATGTACAGCACAGTTAGTATTTTTTCAGAGAAATGTTGTTCTATCAGAGGGTTCAGATTGAGAAGTTTGGAAATTATCTTAGCATTACATGAAGAACTGCAATAATTGCAAATACAAACAGTCTGTATGTGAATTAAATTATATTCAGATTAAGAGACAGGTGAGAAATAGTTTGAGGTCTGGGCTATTTGAAAGCTGCTATCTTTATTCATGGATTGCTTGGAGGTATAGCATAATGTATTCCACACAATTCCTATAGAAATTGAGTTCATTTTCAGAATCAGCATTATATCTGTTCTGAATCCAGGTCAAACGCTCTAATGCGGAGGCGATTCCTTCAGTTTTACTTTAATTGGCAGTGCTTAACCCTTTTGGAACATCACTAGGACAGGTTAGTCTTCCCTGCTGGAGACTTGAGGAACAAGGATATGAAATAAGAGATCCTGCTGGTTACTTAGTGACTGGAATAGTTCTACAGATATAAACTGATTATCCACCTGCCTTTCTAGTGCCACGTGTGAAACTGAGATTGTAGAGGCTCTCACGTGTGTGTGCTGCAAGACCATGTTTTGTTTAAGAAATCTCTGGAACTGAAAAACTTCTGAAAAATATTAGTAACAAAGCCCCTGCTGCTCAGATTTTCTGCAACTTTAAATTAGTAATTTTGTCAAAAAGCTTCAGCAGTAGAATTTGAAGAGAATTTAAATAAAATTGGAGTGAGGACAGCAATGTATTGTCTCAAAAAGGCTCTTCTTTGTATTTATAACAATGTTGTGACTGGGCTGTCTTAATGTCTTATATTTTAGATGGTTACTTACAGAATTCATGTATCAATTTGTTATACCTGAGTTCTCAGAATCTGAAAATGAAAATCTTCAAGAGAAAAGGTGGAAGAGTCAGTTGTGACTATAAAGAAAAGCCAAAGGAAGGTGAACTCTGGAAGGCATTGGGTTTTTCCTACAAAGGAAATGGGTGCATTGGGTTTTTCCTACATTTGATGTCTCAGAGGTTCCCATTAGAGAAGCGTGAGAATCACTGCTTGTCACACACAGACAAATGTACATTACCCACATACACGTATTCCAAAAGTTTGGAATTCCAGCCTACTGTGTGACAACTCTGGTAGTAGTTAGTGCTTTCTGTACCTACTACATGCCTCGTTTTTCTAAGGGAGACGGAGCTTTTGTTTGTATCAGCTTGATAAAATACAGCAGAGGAAGAAAGGCAGTTTTGTATTCCAAGCTGTCTGTTTGAGTCTCAGTGATGCAGTGCTCAAATAAACCACAGCACATTTAACGAGGAGCTGAGGACAGAGACGCATGTACTCGGCATAGCAGGGAAAGGGATTGTGTACAAAGACTAATTAGCATGAAATATGAATACATTCATGAAGTAGTCTTGATCTATAATGCTCTTACAGAGAGTATTTTTTCTATGAATTCGATGAAAAAGAAATTCAGAAGTTGAACTGAAAAAAGAATCTATGTTGAACTGAAAAAAAAAATGGGTTTTGTTTGTTTTTAAACAAATAGAAATCTATATTCCTGGAATAAAACCCCTTCTGTATGAATAAATAAAGAGATTAGAATGAGAAGAATGCTTTCTCTAATGTCAAAACAGAAAGAATAACCTGCAAAAGGTGCTCTTCTTCAAGTATTTTTTCTTTTTTGTAACTGCATTTTCTTATGGAAATTTAAGTTAGATATTATAAAAATCTGCTATGAAGCTGGTTACTCTCAACATCAAGTGTTCAAGGCCAGGTTGGATGGAGCTCTGAGGAACCTGGTCTAGTGGAAGGTGTCCCTGGCCATGTCAGGGGGTTGGAACGAGATGAGCTTTAAGGTCCCTTCCAACCCAAACCATTCTCTGATTCTATGATTGAATCATTCTATGGATTTTACAGTAATCTTTTGTTCCATGAACTGTTAATATTATCCATTGTGGCAATTTTCCTAAAATGTGGCTTCTCTTTTATGTGTGAGAATTTGTATCTGCTGATGATGCGTTGGAGGTCAGTCACTTGTCGCTCCTGGGTCTGTGTTCAGTAGTTCTATGCAGAAGGGTCTTAATGCCTTTTGCCTTCTGATATGTTTGTAGCTGTAGATATGTGTTCTGGGAACTTTCTCAATATTGGTAAGGGAAACTCCATATGTGGTTACTTCTAGAAAGCTGAGTGTTCTTCAGCTGAATGTTAGCTGTGAATTTGTAAAYCAAGTGAAGTAGGGGAAGAATAAAAAAGTCTAGAGGAAAGGACAGAGAACAGAGCAGRTACTTACCAGGACAGTTAGTGCTAGTAAATAGACTATGCACCTGTATTTCACTATCCTGCAAACTTCCAGCAGAGTTCTAGGAATAATAGTGCTTTCGCTTAAATAAATAAAACCCCACCACAAAGACGTAGTTATAGGCAAAATTTATAGTCTTACTTGTAAAATAGTTCTTTCAAGTCTGTATTAAAGAGATGTTCCCTGCATCTTTCAGCAGAACCACAGTTAGCACATACTACACTTCTTGCTAAATGTGCTTTCTATCAAAAGAATGTGGATATTTCTTTCTGCAAAAGTGTAAACTGACAAAATGTGTCAGATTTGTGGCATAGTTCCAGTTGCACGCTGTGCTGACCTGCAGTGATTCTGTATTTACAAAAAAATGGTCACATCTCCATGGGTTTTATGTTTTAAGTGCAAAACTGTGTTTTTCTTTCCTTATTGATGACCGACAAAATACCCCAAAAACATCATCTGCTTTTGACATGGAATCTTTATCTCAGTGCTAGTTGTTTCAACTAATGCTGTTATAAGATGCTTTGAACAGAATATTTGCTATTGCAAGAATTTCTGTCCTATATACGTAGGGTAAGGATRGTTGTTACCTAAATGAATAGAGGTTCTTTGGAGAAAAAGATATTAAAAAGCTGTCTAAAGGATGAAAAGTTAAGTTCTGCTTAATAAGCTATTAAGTTTCTGAATTCCTTGCGAAATTGAAAATACTGGGTACATAGGCATTAGTACAGGTAATAACAAAAATATCAGCTTTCTGAATTACTTATTAGTCATCTCTAAAGGATGTAAAGCTGAAATCACAACTTTGTATATTGTGTGATTGTTGTGTGTCTTGTTCGATGTGAGAAACTGAAATGTCTCTGAAACTTCATTCTTTCAGATGCCTTATTCTGTTCTGTAAGGTGGGAATGYCATTATTTTAGAATACTACTACAGAATAATTTCCCACTGTGAAGAGGCAGTGACTTAAAGGCTTTCTAAAGCAAAAAGTCCACAGTAAAAGTGAGTGTGGAATTATCATTAGGTTGCATATTCTGAATGGTAGCACATGTGGAGTAAGTTTCAAGGTTTTTAACGTTTTTTTGCTGTTGCACTTAAGACACTTGGATSATTAGCAGAGAGTCACTGCCTTCTTAATGAATCATTTTAGCCAAATATTGCTTATATTGGTAATATAAAGATAAGCAAAGCATAGGTTACAGCTGCTAAACTTAGAAAATACTGTGGGTTCTGTCTGTGCATCTGCTCAGAATGTGCTGAGGTGAACAGTGGAACCTGACGACGTTGGTGAAGGTGAGAGACTGGTAGCTGTGTGTTTCTGCACTATTTTTAGTCTGCTACAATGCAAGCAGCTTAATTTAGTACTCTGGTAGGTCCCCTAAGACTAATCCTGTAATGTGGAAGTAATTTATCTTGTTCTTCGTGAAGGCAGATAATCATTGCCCGTGTGTTCTGTGAGCACCTGCGTGTTTTCAAAACACTTTGGCGTACTTGGACCCCAAGAAAGCTTTTTTAAGGTAAATCTTTTAGAAGGTAGTAATAACACTCACAACTGTACAGGGCTGACTTCAGCCTGGCTGAGCCCTGTATTTTATCTTCAGCAGGTAACTGAGAACAGATACTTAGTCAAAAGAGTAAATACATGCTAATATATATTGTGTCTGTTGCTTGATGTACGTAGAATCGATTAAAAGGTGATATTTCTCAGCTGCCAACAGCTGATGTTTTTTCTAAGCCAGAGGTCACATCTTTACACGTAGTAAAGTCTTCACTGTGTTTTGTCTTCAGTGAACTCATGATCTCTGAGCATTTATAATCTGTGCCATTGCTCTTCTCTGTATTTCAAACAGATGTGTTCTTTTCCAGAGTTTTAACCTGCTGCTTCTAGTCTTCCTGGTTTGCTGCCTCCTTTTTCTGTCATTGAAAGTCTCATTAATAACTAATTTRTATTTATTTTTCTGTGTTTTCAAAGACTGTAGAGAGGGGCAGACCAAAATGGTACATGATCCCCAGAACACACAGAGAACACATCAATGCTGGCCATTGTCCATTTAATATCAGTGGATCTGCCCCATTTACTGAGGGGAACCTCACAGTTCTGGTTGTCACCAAATGTCTCCATTAATGTTTGTTTTTCAGAAAGTTACATTCGTATGCCAGAAGTGTTTCAGAGTCACAGTAGATAGAAACTATTGGATGACCTTAGTTAGAGTGATCATTAGTCAAGAATGATGGTGAGAATGGCTGATGCATCTTCCCTGTGACAGTGTGGGGTCTGTTCTGAACAAGCCACTGCCCTCTGATGTGTCTGCTTAAAATGAACTAATTCTGCTCTAAAGGCTGCAGTAGCCTTGTCACTGACATGTAGCTAAAACGTTTGTGATGACATATGATTAAGTTGAAAGGGCTGCTTAGTATAGATTACATATAACTAATTAGATTTATTTGATACCATCCACCACAAAGCTGCAGTTTTAAACATTTGTTTATGGAAGACTAATTTACCAATATTTTATCCTTTTATCCTTATTTATATTGATCATCTATCAAAGCTGTGATTAGCAGGAACCTCATGGGGCATTTACGGTTCCTATCGAAATTAATGGAATCTATTAAGACAGATAACTTCCCARTTATTTTTAGTATGACCCTTTTACCCTGTGAAGTTCTGCTTTGGACCTGACGCCTATGAAAGCCTCTTTTTGAATTCTCCTGGTTTAATATAACAATAAATACCAGCTAATCACCAATGTTTTTGGTTTTTTTAACCTAAATTAATAGGAGRCTAGATTTCTTTTTACTAAACATAAAATCAAATTTCTTATGTACTAAGTCAATGGAAACGTAACATCGTGTGTTGCATTGTAGAGCAGAGTGTATAACCAGGGTGTGCCACATTACACTCAAAAATTGAGGAGTTTGGGAATTAGATATATCTAACAGAAAGAGTTTCACATGCGTGTTTATTTAAAACCTTGATGCTAGGGAAATACCTTAAAAAGGAAGAGAATACTAGAATGTGCATTTGGGGATGTGTATTTTACTTAGTGTTTAAATATTTAGTCAGGATTGTTAAATGTCAAATATCACAGTGACAGAAGAAATCAATTTATCACTTCATTTTTACTAACGTTTTAGTCTGTTCCATTAAACGCCAGTATCTAATTAACTTGACTGTGTAAAAGGATTTTTGAATCTTGCAATCTTGCTTTAGCTTCATAATTTGGAAAGTTCCTTTGGAAAATGTGATTCCCATAGGTGTGTTTGTATGGGAAGATGAGCCTTTTACAGATTTAATCAAGGAGAACAATAGGTGAACCATCAGTTTCAAAGATTTTTTTTTTTTACTTTTGAAAATTGTATGGATAAGAAACCTATCGTTTAGAATCTGGGAAATAATTATAGCTGCCCTGTCTCACAGTTTGGTGGTGATGGTGGCCTGATGTCAGAGGAAAAAATATAACTGGGACATGTGACTGTTTAAATTAGAAATGCTATTATAGGCAGCATTTTATTTTCATAGTCAAATGTCTTCTCTCACCCACATGAAAACTTACTCTATTAGTTCTAGATGCACTGACTGATCTCCTTAGTCCTTAGTCAAGCACTGATACGTGGGCTGAGGAGACCTGAGTGCCCACCAAACCCACCATGGATCARCATCTCCTGGGAGCTGATCCCAGCACTTCCATGTGAAAGCTTGAAGATGTTGAAACAGTGGCAGTGGCAAAGGGAGAAATGGGGTGCATAATCCTGAGGCTTTCTTCCATATCAATATTCATGGAGAAAATGGGAGAAGAGTTTATGGAAAAGGCTACTGGGTTTTATTCCAGCTTCTTATAGCTCATCTACAACACAGTAAATTAGGCCCATGGAGGATATTTTCAGTTTAATCCTTCTTTGCCTGCTGTTGTTTGATTTCTAATGTTCATCTGTATTTCTCTGACCATTTGTGCATCATGAATTGTTAATATTTGTTTACTGTCTTACAGCAAAAGCAACATGTTTTGCATTGGTCTTTAGCAGTAAATAGAAGGGGACAAAATCAGTTGTGAAATCAGATGTGGGTATGTTTGGGGGGTTTTTTGTGTTTTGGGTTTTGTTTTGTTGGTTTCTTTAATAAAGCATTYGTGGCCCAGACATCTTCATTTCAAGCTGTTGATAGAAAGGTGAAAGCCGTCACAATGCGGAATGGGTAATTAAGTCCACTTYAACTGTACAACTTTGCTGCACAAGTTGTTGCTATAGATTGACAATTAGACTCTTTACAACCGTTTTAGGGCAATTTTAACAGAACAAGAAATAGTTCATGTTAAATTAATAGTAGTCATTAAATGTGGTCAAATAGAATGGCAATCAATTTATGAGAACAATTAACAGGAATATAGATCCCCTGTTATTTTTTTGCAAAACTAATTTGTAAAACTAAGTTATGATCTTTTTTATTCTTGCACAGATCATAATTTGTTGGGTTGATGCCACTTCCTTCAGCTTGATTACATTAATTAGGCAAAAAACATACAAGATTGCAAGAGGTTCCATGTTTTTTCCTCCCTATTAGTTTTATTTTTTTAGCTTAAGAGCTCAATGTGAGATTCACTTTTAGATCAATTGCTTGCTCGCTTTGTAATAATTCTTTTTTTATTACTGTACCAGGTATTTAGCTCTTCTGATTGCAGAAAGGACAGAGTGACAGCAGGAGTGCTTAATTAATTTTGCTTCAGGAATTGGTAACTGAGTGATTTTAGGTGAACTGAAAAATGCCAGGTGGCATTGGGAATAAACATGAGATCCCACAGCTGCTGCCTGAATTGACAAGAGGCGTGGCCGGCATCTGCTGATGCTCTTGCTTTTATCTCTGGATATTTGGGGAAACTGTTTGCTAGTTGTCAAAGTTAGAGACCAAATGACAGAGTGAAGACTGTAAATGAATGTGGATGCCAAACCACTTCAATCTCGGTTTATGCAGTTCCTGAATTGCATGGCACACGTGTTCTGCAGGAGAGCTGATGTGCTCCAGGACAGAGTTTGTGGCTTCAGCTCTGTGAGCTGTGGCTTCTCCCAGAGCCTCCCCTCTGGGATCTGTTGAATATTCTCTGGTTTCACTTGGATACAGGACTGGATGGAGATGACCTCCTCGGTCCCTGCTCTGTTTAGCTTGCACTGTTGCTTTCTTTCTTGCTGCCAGTGTCAGGGCTCTGCTTCTCCCAGGTAACAAGTGACAGGATGAGAGAAAATGGCCTCAAGTTGCACCAGGGGAGGTTTGGATTAGGTATTAGGAAACATTTCTTCACAGAAAGGTTGTCAAACATTGGAACAGGCTGCCCAGGAAAGTGGTGGAGTCACCATCCCTCTAAGTGCTCAGACAACATGTGGATGTGGCACTTGAGCACATGGTTTAGTGGTGAATGTGGTGCTGATGCCGGGTTGCCTGTTGGATTTGATGATCTTGGAGGGCTTTTCCAACCTTAACAATTCCATGATTTGTTATTTGTGTTAACTGCTTGAGCACACGAAACTTTGTCAGAGTTCATTCTGCTGCCTGGGACAGGAGCTTGGACATATTTCATCTACAAGTGGCTGGTGGAAGTTCAGCTTCCAGCCCCAGCTGTGCTCGCTGTCCCTGCCTCCCCTGTGTGCCCACTGGCACCGTTTCGTTTCAGCCTGGAGATGGTGTGGTCAGACCAAGAGACACACTCAGTGTTGGTGTTTTGGTGAGGGAAGAGAACAAGTGCAAATTTGAGACTACTTTATGTTTGACTTACCTTCTTCTCCGACTTTTATTTCCATTTTTGAATGCTTCTAGAAATAACACAGAAATAACAGTAGCATCCCAAGACCATCAATTTAGCCAGACTTCAAGAAGTTTTATTACGTTGCAACAGAATTTACTGAATTTTTGTGCTACAAATTACTTTCTAGTCTTTCAATGGCATTCCTACCTCCTTATTTCATTTTTCTACCAAGTTGTATCATATAGGGTTTTTTGGGGGTTTTTTGGATAAATTCAGTGTAATTATTACTTTCAGCTGTTCAAGTGTACTCTTGTGTGTGTCGTTTACATCCCTTGCAACTCTGTATACACTTAATTTTTTTCTCCTATACTCCTATACTAGCCATAGTTCTTCTCTCAGGTAAAGGGAATAACAAAGCAGTTAATTTCTTTTGTATATTTACTTTTGCTGCCAAGTACTAGTAAATGCAATTGGGAAGCCACTTGCCAGMTGGAAATAAGACAAAATTACTCACTCATTTCCCGCGACAATATAAGGATGTTTTTGTTCACTGTGTGTACAGACTTGACAGAAATTGGAGATTAAGGCTCAGGTTAAGTTCACCTAAATATCTGCTTTCTACTATGCTGTAATTCAATGTACTCCTTTTTATCTCCCTATAATTTTCATCCTCATCATATTCATGACTGACAGCTTTTGCTGTTAATTCTTTATTAAAATTATTCATTTCTTATTTAAAGAAAGAGAGAAATTTCATATGAACTGGACATTTCAGCTCATAATAAAATGCTTTAACAGCTTCAATATCATTAAGTAAAATCATATATATTTCAAAAAATTAGTCATGGCCACTTCTAATGCTATTCAGTAGCTAAATTAATGAACAGGTGTAAAATGATAATTTTCAAGAATAATGTAGGCTTCCTTTTGCTACAGAAGTACAAAAGTACTGATAGTAGAATTTTTTCTTAATTAAGTCTCTGAAGTATTTCAACATGTTTGTGTATGTTCCTTGCCATGATTATCATTAGTCTTGCTTAATGTGTTTTAAACTTATATAACATTTTGTTTAGAATACCCTGGATGGGTTCCAAGGGTTTCAATCAGTGCACTTTCAGTGGGATTAAGTGAGTTCCCAGCTGCAGGTCTCATTGAAGGTACAGCTTGAGCTGCACATGCGCTGGGCAATGTCAGATGAACAGCAAACAATCCCTTGCAGCATCTTGCATCAGCTTTTTTCCTCCCAACACAGATAAACAAACGTATTGCTACTAACAAAATAGAACTCTAAGTAGAAAAGAAAAAGTTACATAGTGTTGGTGTTTAGAACTGTTTTCTGCTCCTCAGAAAGACATCTGTGTTTGCTAAAGCTGGCACATGCTCTCCTTTGGCTTTGTCACACTGGCTCTCTTCCCCTTTTCCTCTTGTCTGCTTGAGGTAAATTATAAAGAAACAAGCCCAGCCCAAACCTTCAGCAGGTAGAACTGGTGTGGGATAATTATACATTAGTGGCTATTTTGCCATTTCCATGACTGTTAATGTTTTGTTTTGTTTTGTTTTGTTTTAAATGCTTGCTTAATTATTACTTTCTCCCAACTGAGTGGGGAAGTCACTTTAAACAACCAAGAGTAGAATTTTCTCCATTTCTTGACAACAAAAAATCCACATGTATCTCTGCCTGTATGTGTGTATATGTATTCCAGATAAGTCCAAATATTCATCTACATAAATGTGTGTGAAATGGGATTAACCATCCTGAAGAAACACAGAGATGTAGGGTAGGGGATTTAAAAATGCTTTGCATAAACACAGCAGACGTGCACAAACTTTGTGTGTTATCCCAGACATGGGGATCTGAAATACCAGAAGACAACCGGAGAGGCCCTTTGGAGAGTGAACTCTTCTGTACATGTGCTCCTTCCCTGTGGGGACAAAATACTTGGACTTCCGGACTCTTACTGAGAAGGAGATACTTGTCACTCTGGTAAAGAATGACTTGCTAGAGAAGCTGGACAGGCGTTGCCGCTTCCTGGAGGATTGTACCATCCTTCAGGGCTGCTCATGCCGTGGAGGACTGGTAGAGACTTGGTTAGTGAGTGCGTTCTGGGAAGTGGAACAGCTGAGCCGTGACTATGGAAGGCTGAATTTGGATCAAGCTGTACTTAAGGTGTGGAAAAACCTTGTCGTGTTCTGGAACAAGAGAGGCAAACTTAAGCAGGGTGCTCGGATGTGGATGGCTCAGCAGGGAGCCTGGTAGGAGTTGGATCCTGTGGAAAAGGCTTCAGAGCTGGAGAGCTGACCTGTTTCTTTGTGTTCTATTGCTTCATCAGTTTGTGGTCACAGGGTAAGGATGTTTCCCCTCTGCTACACCTTTTGTTTTAAACTGTGACCATTTTTGTCATGGTAACCTGAGTATGGCAGTCACTAGCTCTCGGTGCTGTCTGTAAGATTTGTTGGTTTGAAAAAAACCTGGATTTTGAATGAAGATGTAAGCCAGTACCATTATCAAAGTGCTGTAATGAACAATCACAGCACTAAACTCCAAGGTCTGTATGAAGTAATACAGCTGCTTTAGCTTCCAGATTGATTTTTCATCTTGCTTTTCTGAGCTACCCTCTGCTGTCTGCTATAAAATCCTTCTTTCATCTCTCCCTTTGGTTCTGTGGCATCAAACCGAAAAGCATCTTATCTTTGAACAGGCACTTGTGAAAGGAGAGCCTGACAAGGGTTGGGAGGTTGGTCAGCAATAGTCTATTGAATTCTGATAAGTATCAAGTATCTTTTTAATTGATTTAATTATTTTCCAAAATTCCATAATCCGTGGTTCTGTTACAGTCGAGTCACTGCTGAAATGGACTGTGTGATCAGAGGGAGAGAGCCACTGACAGAAGAGGGAAGAGCATGGCTTTGGATAGCTCTCTGATGCTCCATGTCATCTCAAGCATGGGTCAAATGGTGCTGGAGAAATTCTAGGAGTTGTCTAATCCAGAAATTTTAGTAGTGTCTCTGCCTATGAATTTTGGCTTGGTAAGCTTGRTGTTGATGCTATATTGTGACTTCAGTGCAGTCACATAAGCATCTGGTTCTAGTGTTTCTCTGTTTCTTTGTGAACTGGCATGAAGTTGATTTGGAACTCTCATGCATGGAAAGATAAGAATTTGTGGAAAGAACATCTTCTCTGGCCTTTTTCAAGTAGAAAAAAATTAATCTAACCCAGATATCTGTTGGTGAAATGGATGATTTATAAGTGATGGTGTTATAGCCCTTCAGGCTTAAGTAGATAAGAGCGCCCATGGTTTGTTATAAAACTTTTGAACGTGTGATCTTCTGTGTACTAAATCCAGTTCCTAATTTTACAACCAATACAGGAGTGCACCTGGATACAGGTGAGGAAGGGTAAAAAGGAAAACTTGTTCTTTGCCCTGTACAGGCAGTTACTGTTGTGAATTCTGCCTCAGCCCTCTGCATATCTGTTTATAAAATATTATGTGCTTAAACCATTTTTCCTTTTTTGTTACAGTAGTAGCTGAATAACTTAATATCTGTTTTGCATTGGGCTCCTGTAACGCTTTTGCCCTTGAACACTTCCTCACAAAGGTGTTTCACTTGCTCTTTTTGATCAAGTTAGGTGAATTATCACTGTAGAAAGAAAGTTTCCTTTCTGTGAGGTGATATTTGGTAACAAAAATATTTGCTACTTTTGTTTTCTTTTTAATTTTGTTACTTCTGCAGTTTGCTAGCCACAGGACTGGGATGTGTGTGTATCATTGTAGGTGGTTACAGAAGATTTTGCCTTTGATGCTCACAACTACTGTGACAAGTCTGGTACCCTGTGAGGGGGTTGGGAGGGTGTGTGTTGCTCAGCACTTTAAAGGCTCGGTCATATATGGAGATCTGGAGGGTTTAATTCTTAAACAGATTAAGTTTACAGTAGGTCACTCATCTTGAATCATTTTCCTCACCTGTCTCAACAGACACCAATCCAGGCTTTGCAGTGTCTCCTGTTGATAGAACAGAACTCGTAATCTTTGTTACCTTCTCACGGGACAACTAATTTTTAACTCTTGGGTGCTTTTTTGTTTGTGTTGTTGAGCACCTGGTCTTATTGCCTCGTTTAATTGAGAACAATTAGTGATTAGGGTCTGATTACTCGATGAAGTGTCACTTTAGGATTTGAAACGGCAGCTCATTAGAGTTAAGGGGTCAGTGCTGGTGGGAATTCCGAGGGTTGGTTGTTGGTGTGTAGCTCTGGCTTTTACAAATATCGAGCCAGCTGGTCATGGTAGGCTTGCAGGGAAATAGAAGGCGAGGGGAGAGCAAGTGTTGCTTTGCTGTTGAATCATCTTTTCTGTTTAGCTTTCTCTGCTTTAGGCTCTTAGAGGTAGCTGGGGATGAGGGTAGTACCTGGTACTGCCTTAGTTAGCACTGGTATGAAAATGCCCAAGGTAAACTAATTATTCAGTGATATAAACCCAGTAGGATTACTTTATGCCAGATGTTTTCCTAGTGGTAATGAGTGTAAGGAGACAAATGTCTGTTTTCTATGTTCTGTTTTTTTTTCTTTTATTAAAGAGGTTGAAACTGGGATTTTATGTTATTCTTCAGACTAAAAATTAACATTTTTTCTTAGGAGATACCTGTAATGAAACCTGTGATGGCTCTTTACAGTACAACAAAAAACAGTGCTCAGAGAACAAAACTGTATTTAGTCTGTTTGAAACTTCTTCTTAATTTGACTTTCCAGTTTTTCGGTTACTTTTGAATGACTTTAAAATATTCATKAAGTTCAATTAATGTTAAACACATTAAGATTCTATTCCTTCAATGCCAAATATGTTATGTGATATTTAAAAGGAARTAAATCCTTATTAATGGGTTTACTTAATGCTTAAGAAAATTCTGTGAAAATTGACTGTTTTAAATTATGCAAAAAATCAGCTCATATTTTAGGTACTTAAATACCACATTTCTTTCTATAAAATTMCAAGTGCTGAATATAAGGCTAGCAATCCTGGCTAATTTAAAAGAAATCACTTTAAAATATACACTATTTTCTTAGTTTTGCTCTCTACTACTGACAACATAAATAAATAGTAAAAACATATCTTTGTTCAGTGTGATAAATATCAAATGATTTATGTTGTTGGTTTTGGATGAAGAACTTATTAATATTTTTAATGTTTCAATAGAGGGCACTCATGTGCTTCGAGGTAACACCAAATCCTTGTACTTTTAAAAGTGCTTGGAATAAATCAGAACTGAAGTGAAATTTCCTGGGTTAAAATATATAAATATTATTTGATAGTGCTTGGGTAAATTGTTCATTGTCATATTTTTATTTTTTGTTCCTTCTAGTTTTGGAAATTTGCTTKGTTTATTTGGATATTTTACAGTAGGTTGAGGCAGTGCACTCATTTTTCCTTGAACTGATTCTAAAAGATGTATTATTGTGGACTTTCTAATKGACTTGGTATTACTAAGATTGAGTAATTGTAATAATGGATCAGAATTTAATAAATACCTGTTTTCCAGCCAAAAAGCCGGTAGAAGAATCAGAAGAAAAGAAAGCAGCTCAGTCAAAGAAAAAGATCAAAGAATTAAGAGTTTTGGATGGAAAATCTGCACAAAATTTATGTAAGTGATGTGAAATGTATTAGGTCAGTATCTAAGTAGCATCTACACACATGATTGTTTGTAAATTTTCTTTTTTGTTTACCTGTGCAATTGTTTTTTTTTTCCTAAAAACTACTAATTTGAACATGTGTCTTAAATTCAGAAGTGTTTAAATACATATGTTTTTAATTCACTATATAACTTGGGGGGAAATGAAAAAAAGTAACATGATTTAGATTTAAATGTTAATGGACTACTGGGGCTTTTGTCAGTTGATTCTTTCACTTATTGCCCAGGACTGAAGGCACAATGGGTGATGATGSCTGGTTTGGGCAAGGCGCAGTTTGGCAGTTTTGTGGGTTGGGGTGTAGAGGCCTTTCCTAGTGGTTCTTTTTAATGAAAGCAGTGGAGAAATAGAGTTTAAAGAGAAGCTATTACAAATAGGCTAATGTACGTGCAAATACTACTACTATAAGTTGTAACAAAAGCAGCCCCACTTCTTTTATTTAACTTGCTGCCTCTCTTTTCAATTATGGAGGGAAATCAATCACGAAGAGTAGTAGATTCTTTTATTTGAATTAAAAATACCATAAATGTCACTAGTCCAACTATGCCCATGGCAAATAAGTGTGTGAAACCAAATCTGTGCATTGTTTACTAGCACAGCCATGAGCGTGTTTTCTTGAGCAGGAAATGAACTATGACACAATTGATATAAAACTTCAAGTTTTGAAAACATGGATGCAGGATAATCAGCCATAGTAGGCTGGATATAGAGCACTTTGTTAAAATGTTATGCTGATCCATCTGTTAGGAATACTTTGTAGTTTACTGAATGGGGCTCTCTTGAGATTTTATAACATTTGAGATCAAATTGCTTTGAGAACTCCATCTTTCAAGGGTTTGTCTCTTGTGTAAGTTCAGTTACCCTAAAAAGTGATAAAGTGAGCATGTTTTCTTACTTTGCCCAGCCTTTGATGCGGAACTTTTTCTAGAATATCATGTAAATATCATTTTTCCAACTATAAATGTAGTACAGCTGTTCATACATGTTATGAAAGCAATAATAATAATAATAGATAAAGTCTTGTATTGACYGAATAGGTCTGTTTAAGTAGTAATGCAGATGTCAGTCATAAAGATAAGACTTTATTGCTAAGTAACACTGCTAGGGAGCAACTGAGGGCAATTAAAAAGTTGAAAATGTTGTCAGTTTCATTTCTTAGAAAAGAAATTAATTTTAAGTCAATCTGCAATAGTGTGCCTCATCTAGCATTTGTTTAATATAGGAGACTTCTTAATTGTGAAACATAATTTAGATGAAGATATGATTTTTGAATTGCTAGATATTGTTTGACTTTTTATATCCATCTTTTTGACCTTTTTGACTCTGATTATGTATTACCGAATTTCAGCAATATTTTTGGGTTCCTTCCGTTTGCCTTATGAAGAAATAAAAAATATCATTTTAGAGGTTGATGAAGAGAAACTGAGTGAATCCTTGATTCAGGTATGTGAAAATATCTCTGCTTTTGTTCATAGCTCGTTTTCCACATGAAAGCATAAAGGTGTAAGAATTCAGGAGTGAGAGTGGTGCAGAGTYGCCTGGGTATCAGCTGCAGGTGCATCAGTTGTGTTTACTGTTTCATTGATTTCACTTCTACTTGTGAACAGGGTCACATGTAGCAGTAAAACTGTCTTTCAAAAACACTGTTAACAAAAGAACCTTGGAATTTCCCCTTTCAAAAGGAAATCTCTGAGAATTCTAGTCTTTCAGCTTCGAAGACAAGCTGAAGAGGATTTAGGCTGGTGCATAATGAAGTTTCATGAGGCTTCTTGTGGAAACAGCTCTGTAACAGCTCTGCCTGTCTCTAGTGAGAGAGAAAACTACCTGACTGTTTCAGGATACTGCTGCAACTCAAAAACTGTCTGTAAATCAGACCTGCTCTCAAGCTGGTTTGGTCTCATTTTGAGCCTCAAATCTCTCAGCTGGAGAAAAGAAAGGATGGAATACAGCTTCTTTACACCCTCTCTGATTTCCTCCCTGTAGGAGCAAGTGTGTACATGGCCCCTCGTGATCTCTGAGGAGTGACAGTACAACACAGAAGCATGTAAACATTAAAAGTTATCAAGCTTTAGCACCCCAGTAATACTGGTGKTGAATTATTTTATTTAATATCGTACACAGATTCAAATTCTAGCAAGCACACTGGGCCTCAGTTTATCCTTTCATCTTTCCCTGCCTTGTGTTTGCACCTTTGTCCCATTCCTACCCAAGGTTTTCTAAACCAATTTCTTCTTCCTTTCTGGGACCTGGAAAATGGTTATTCTGGGGACTCAGGTCTGAACTGAGTTGCCTCAGTATTTGAAAATAAGCACAAATCCCTAATTTTATTTAGGACTTTTTTATTGGTCAGAGATGTCAGATCATATGATTAAAAAGCCTACAGGTTTAGTAAAATCAAAAATCAGGGGGGAGGAAACAACCCCAGCTTGGATAGCTGAAGTGCAGAGTAGTTTCGTGTTGGTTGTCTCTACAACAAATGTAGCTACACCTGTGGTAAGTCAGTGCTGTTTTGGTCACAAGTTCAAATGACACCACAGGGGCTCCTATGAAGTAAATAAGCCTCATCCCAGCCAGACCTGCTAGACCACAAAAAAGGGCAATGTGATTGCAGTGTGTATTGGGTCAAGGATTTCCAGTCGAGAGGATCAYTTTTATGCTTTTGAATAGTGTACTTCTACGACCTTATCTAAAATACTCGGAACATTTTTCAAAAATTAATTTAAAATAGAGAAGCTGAACTTAAAAACTACTTAAGATGATTGAGGGATAGAGAAACAGTCTCCAGAAGGAAGCAGAAGAGATTGGCTTGATTAGATGAGCAGTATAAATAGCTGGCAGGATATGAGCACGGTACAACTGTGTATGGGGAGGAGAGTGATGCGTGTGAGCATCGGGGAGAAAAACCAAGTTATGTAAGCAAAAGGTACTGTTAACTCCAGAATAAATGTGTGTGAATTGATCATGAATGCTACCATCTAGAAACTCAGCAGCCTATAATCTTCAAAAAAGCATGCTGTGGAGATTGGTCCCTTTTTGAAGGGAATGGTGGAGCTGCTTTCAATAGCAGGGATATGTAGCTGATAACCTGGATGAGATTCCTCTGTGTTTCAAAGGGTATTCTTAGAAATGCATTGGGATAAATGGTCTGTATCATCTATTTCATATTCAGTCTATTCTGGTTTATTTTTATTTTAATCTTCCAACCGAGCTATTAACTAATTTACCAGCTTAACAGTTTTTAATAACACTTATTGGAAAAATTGTTCAAAGCAAGCCTTGCTTTCTTCCATGCTTAGCAAAACTCAGACTTGACAAAAATGCATATGTAGAAATTGCTTTGTTCTRAGTATCAAAGTGGTGAAGTGGTGAAGTGAAATGGGTATGGCATAATTGAGCAGATAGCCAAGTGCTTTTTCAATTTTGCTTCTCAGGCCCTCGTGTCTTGCTGCTTTTCAAACTTATGGTGTAATACTAAATAAATTGGATTAATGACTTTGAGTACGTGGTAGACTATATACTGTTGTAACTCTTCCTCAAGGAAAACACTGTAGGAAAAAATGTTTTGCATTCCTGGTGTGTCTTTGAGGGAGTAAGTTTTTGCAACCAGACAGTCATCAAACACAATGTCTGACAGAACTCAGGGTGTTGTGACAGTGAGTAGTGAGTGACAGTGTCAGCCTTAGATTCCTTTTTAAGTTTATGTAAACCATTTTTATTTACCTTATTTTTATTTAAACCCACATCATGATGAATACAGTAGGAAACTGTTTCCTGAAGTACTGACAAGGATTTGAATATGTGATCACTGAATGCTTTATCTTCATTTTCAGTTATTCAATACATGTAATGAACATAAACATGCAGATCTATGTGTGTGTATATGTATCTGTCAAAAAGGAGCAGCAACGTTGGTAGAGCCAAACTCTCTTTCTTAGAAGCTGAGGGTAAAATGAGTTGGTCTGTTGGCTGTACCCCATTGAGGGGTGTGGGTGAGGAAAAAGAAACAATCGAGCATGTTAGCAGATATTGGTTACACAGCTAAAAAAGGGCTCTTTGAGTAGTAGATACATGTATTTCTGCATGGATGGAAAAACAGTGTTTTACAGTAAGTTTATTAACGTGTAATGAAATCTTCATTTCTGACAAATACTGTGAAATTTTTGATGACAGCATTTGGTAAATAGTCTAGCTAATCAAAATAGATTTAAAAATTGCATTAGTTAATGACTTTGATCTTTACCAGCATTAAACAATTAATCAAATGAGCAAGAATAGTTTGCAGATTCTTAATTTTTTCCTTTATTTTTTTGCAAGTTATGGGACATGGGTTTGGGCTAATAGGAAAGGAAACATACTTGGGTTTAAGCACAAAGCTRCAGCTTAATTGTGTGACATGGAGGTGAATCTGATGTTTCTCTGTGCCACCTGTATTGAACTCTGCTTGCTGAGGCAATCAGTGGCTCCTCAGTGTGAGTATAAATATCTATCTGTAATAGGGATGTTTTGTATGAGACTGCTTGTCATCTTTGGTTTTTTTTAATTAAGATGGGTGAATGTTTCATTTTTTTCAGCTTGGAGAATTAAGTTTGTTATCACTTGCAAATTTGACAAATTAGACTGATGCCTTTTTCCAAGTTGTACCTTAATGTCTCCTTCAAGCCTGGCAGAGTGATCAGTAATCAAATTCTCAAAAYAAATAAGAATATTGCAAGAGTGATGGCAAGATTGCTCTGTTCTAAAAATAAGACATTTGTACCTTTAATAGTACAGATTTTCTCCAGTTCAAATGTGCTTCTGCAGTGCTGGTTGCTTTTTTAACAGACACATAACTTTTCCTGTTGATGCTTGAAGATAAATTTATATTTTCTTTCCTTAAAGAGTTATATTATTGTTTTGATTTCAACTGGTGTATATATGAAAATTTAAATACGATCTAAACTTTCTAATCTAAAATATTCTTCAGTCTTAATACAACTATTTTATATATTTAGCATATCTGCATTTTGAGATCTCAAGATCATTTTATAGCTCACGGAGTTCTTTTGGGACATGGATAAGATTGCAAGCAAGTTCAGCTTTTTCCTGAGTCCCTGCATATTTGCTGTGCAAAAGATCTGTGCAATTTTGAGATGTTGGCCTTTTTTGTGTAAGGTATTTTTAGTATAGTTTGTGCGCAGCTACTTTGAATGTCTAAAGTTTGTAATCTTTTTTTTTGCTGGTTTTGTCGTGTAGTACCCAGACCAGTTATTTCTTGATTAATATTTAATGGRCAGGATGCAACCATTAGGACAAAAAGAGATTGTAGATAGAGAAAACTCGTTGATGTTGTCAGACCCTGAAAAATGATACTCTAACCTTTTAATACTGAGAAGGCATKCTTCAAATCAGAGACTGTAACAGAGGAGTTGATGCCTGTATTAAATAATTACTCATTTGATTTGGTGTTTATATAGTGTTAAAGCTGTGTAAATAAAATAAACATCCCATAATTTCCTTGTGCATTTCCATGTTGTGGTATTTTAAGCATGTTATTTTTAATATCTCAGGTAGTTTAATGTAACAAATTTTATATAATGCCTTGTTTGTTCTAGAACCTGGTGAAGAATCTTCCTGAGCAGAAAGAACTCAATGCCTTAGCCGAATTAAAGGATGAATATAATGATCTTGCTGAGCCAGAGCAGTTTGGAGTTGTGGTATGTATGAGTGCAATGATTAACTGCACAGTTCCATTTTGTCACGTAAAAAGAAAAAACATTAGAGGTCAAATATTTTTGTTAGTGTTTTTGCAAGACCTGCAGTAGGAAAAAGTTACTATCTATTTCCTGATGAGTAATAATCAAAAAAACCTCTTAATTATGTATTAGGCCAGGCTGGGTGGGGCCCTGAACAACTTGGTGTACTGTCATCGCTGCCCATGGCAGGCAGTTCGAACTGGATGACCTTTAAGGTCCCTTCAACCCAAACCACTCTATGATTCCATGATTTTACATGTTTTTCTGGAAGGARTTACAGTATACTATTAAGAGCAACAGGCACTCGTGTGCTGGAACAAATCTTTTGTCTGACTGTCTCGTCTTGAGTGTTTATTAAACGATGATGAAGAACCCTCTAAATTCAAGGAGTTAAATTTCAACAGTCCATAAAAGACCCACATACTCTATGGCCTTGACAACTCCAATACATTTGTTCTTTTATATCAAAAACTGTAAACAGCTGAAAGAGTTAATATGTCCATAAGCATCTTATGTGTTTGTGTGTGTGTGTGTATATATATATATATATATATATATAAAATGAGTATATATATATACACACACACACACACACATATATATGTATGTATGCATATACATATAAAATACCTGTATATATACAAAGACACTGAAACTTGCAAAATGGTTCTAGAAGAAGTGTGGCTTCCTGTTAGAACTGAAATTGTAGGTGCTGTTCTGTTCCTTTTACTAGCATTCAATACATGTATCTGTTCCAAGAGCAGGGTCATCGAGTATTATAATGGCTGGAGCCTCTCTTGGAATGAAATGATGGCATTTGCATAAGTTATTTAATCCATGCTGGTAGGTGATTGTGGGGTACTGAGTTACTGAGTTCTGTGCCAGGCCTTGGAAATCACTTTCTGCTTCTGGTCTTCCAAAGACCTGATAAGTCTTTAGGCAAATTAGTTCCTGTTTTCACTTCGGTTCGTCAGCCTAAGAGATTAGAGTGATGATGAGAGCCTCTGCAACGTGCTCAGGATTTATCCCCAGCTCCACAGGAGCTACGTTTGCTCTTGCTGGATTTTTAAGGCATTATGTACATTAAAATGCATTAAAACAGAAATAGAGGCCTCTTAAAAGACTTTTTTACTAAAAAGCTCTGATTTGAGCATAATTTGGTTTCAGGAGTGCCTTTTGAGGGATTTTTTTTTTTTTTTTAAATTATTTTTTCGTTGGGGAAGTAACAGAATATGATTTGTCCTAATGAGATTTTTGTTGAGGATTTAGAAAATGAAATATATCAATGGCTTCTTTTGAAAAACTTTAGTCCATTGATTTTTCTTTTTAATAACTGGTGTAAAGTTCCAAAAGTCTCTTACTTCAAAACAAGATTGAGCAATTTAGGTAGAAGGGTAATACATTGGTTAGTCTTACTGCAAGAACTGCAGTAGTAAAACATTACCATTTATTGATCAGTAACAGTCTAAAAATCTCTATAAATRCATATTTGTTTACTTGAAGGAATGATAGCATCCAATATATATTTAAAATATAAACATATTAATGTATTATATCTTTAGACAGACAAAAACTTACATATGTATATATGGAAAGATACATATATTATATTGTACTTTATATACATATGCRTGTATGTATGTGCATATTCCCAAATCTGTTTGACAGCACTAGAGGAATACTTTGTTTCTTCTTTGTCATGTATCACACACTTTCAGAGTGACTGGGACAATGTGATGAAATAAGAGTGGTAGTTCCAGCCCTACAGGATGGGATTTTGATCCTTGGKAAGGAAGGAAGGCTGGACAATTGCCTTGTCTGCTCTCTGTTTCCTGCCTATTTCTGAAATTTCACTGAGCAAATTTAGCRAATGAAGTTTTCCTTCCTTATTTCCCCTATACATAGATAATGCCAGACAAAGTGAGAAATTATTGAGGTTTTGTGCAAGGAGAATATCTGAAATGTGTTCAAGGAAAATGCACAATGGAAGCAGGCAAGGTGGAAGCAGTAGGATGAAGGAAGCCTGTGATGTTTGGGAGTTCTATTCAGTTAACTGCTTAAAATGAGCAAAGAAATTGGCAAAATTGTGCATAATGACCTTGATTTAAAAAACTCTGTAGACATTCCTCCATTTTACTGTAAATTCCTTAATGTTTTACCCCTGATCTTTATAACTTGGATCTTTTCCCAAACTGATCCCTGCTTCTGACACATATTCCCTTTTATAAACATCATCTCTGTCTTGTCTCTTCAGTTTCTCTGCTGCATTGCTCTCTGTAGCTTTTATATAAAGATATTTCTGGATTAGGATACTGCTTTACATATCTGGGGATCATGTATTTATCTGGGTTGGGATTATTACTGGATTGAAAGTAGATAGTCCTTGGTTTTTCATTTGATTGTATTGAAAAGTCATAAAAGTACCTTTATTTCCCAGCAGTGCCAGTATAGTCATGGGCACTGTTGCATTGATGTGTGTTTTTGAGGAATGAGCGACTATAGAAAGTTGAGAGAGTTTTCAAGTATTTAATGCAACATTAATTAGCAAAAACTGCTTAATCAAACATCTCCAAATGGTGATGTTTGCCTTATGAAGGAACTAAGTTTCCTGAAGCTTGTTTGCTTATTCAGCTTTACCATCTGGTTGAATAAAAACCGGTACTTTCCCTTATGGGTAGTGCTTCTGTCTTATTTTTAGAGGCCTCTAACTACATGAGTAAATGTAATGCTGGTTTTGTTTCTGATTCTGATATAATTGAAATATGCATTAAAGTGGAAGAAGTGCAGCTGAACTTAAACATTGTACTGACTGAAGTTCTTTTTTCCTATGTGTCAGATGAATTTTGGAGTTTTGCATTAACAATAATCTTGACCTTGACGTTAGGAATACAAGAAGACAGAAAGACTTCTTAAGTAATATTTAAAATGTGTACCCTTATTTGTATGTAAATTTAGGTATGTTAATTATTAAGATATGTTAATTGGATGATCACTTTGCCCATCAAATTTAATAAAGGTTGGAATAAGTTGCTCAAAATTTGTGTAGAAAAACCATACTTAGTAAATGATAAACGTATTAGAAGAGACCGATTAAGTTAATATTCAGCTGATATGTAAATGAAAATTAGAACTGCATTTTCATTTAGATGAAATGTTAAAATCAATTATGTATTCTAATTAGTTATTGAAACTTTTTGAAGTTATATTCTGGGATGAAAAAAGGCAACACAACTTCATATAAAGGAAAGTTTGCATTGATGTTGAAGTAGAGCMAGAAAAATAGATTAACTAAATCAGCTGTATAACATTAAATAAGCTAGGCAGAATGTTATCTGATTTTTAAATGTAAACCTTGTGTTYAAGAGTTAATTTTTTTATGATATGGGGCAGCTGCAGCTTCAGTCAGGAGCTACATTTCCATTTCAGTACCGGTTGAACATCTTTAGTATTATAAAAGCATAAATTTGACTGAGTGGTTGTGTAGACTTGCATATTCTGTGACCCTTTTTTTTCTGTCTAACCAGGTTTAGCTGTCCTGAGCAGTCCTGGCTGGGAGGTGGACAAAGTGGGGAGAATTGTACGAGTTGATTGCAGCTCCATTGGTTTAGAGTCATTCAGTCTTTGAAATTGAATTTATTGGCCGCTTGTTTGGCCTCATTATAATTTCTTGGGCTGCTGAAGAATTAATCTTCCTAGAACATTGCTAGGGAAAAAAGGCAACTTTAATATAAGATAGGTAAGAGGCTACGATGACTTAGTAAGTTGACAAATTTTTATTAGAGGAACGTCAGCTTTTTCTTAGGAAGTGAGGCAAATTTAATTGTGCTTTTTGCCCTTCTCCAATAGCCTTTGATCCTCGTTTTAATACAGGGCTTGAGAATTGAATGATGATAATAAAGCATAAAGAACTGAATAAAGAACTTGATTAGGTAGAGAGTTCAGACAAGACCTTTATGAAAGCCCAGAAGGGGAAATAATGACATGCAGCCCAGCACTGACAGTCAGCWGGAAAAGAAATACCCATTTTCTTGCTTCTTTAACTGTTTGTGGTGGAAACCAATGCTTGCCGTTCCGTGCACCTATTTGAGTGTCTTATTTCTTATATGCCTTTGAGACTAATTTCGTAGAACCATAAAGAATTTAASCTTTTTCTAAGTGTATGTAGTTTTTGCATCTTACCTACTTCCAGAAGATTCCTCAAGGTTCARTATGTGCTCATATTTGTCACCCATTGAACATGTGTATTTAGAAACAGGCACATGAAAGGGGAAACCAGGGAAGGTGTGGAAGGAGGAACTAAAATAACATTTTTGGCCATCGTCTACTGATACCTAAAGGGCATTATGTGTATAAAAATGTTCTGGATTTGAAGGAAACAACCCACCTGAAACGGCTTTTAGGAAATTGTCAAGATAGTTTTAAAATATTATGTAGGTCATCAAATGAAATTAAAACTTACTGCTGGTTTGGTGGTCAAACTACCTGGCAAAGCAAATAAATGACCAGTGTTCCATGGCACTTCACAGTATTAAAAGAAGAAAGTACACTTTTCTGAAGGATTGTTAAAGATTATTCTTCACAGATGTTTGTGTCACACTCTTCTGTGGGCTTATATGTGTTTTGTTGCACTCTGTTTTCGGGTTCTAAAGCTTTTGACAACTTTTTTCTATGCCAYTTTGAGTAAAAACAGCAATTGGAGATTGTTCTACAAAAGTTAAAGCAAATTAAGTGATTAATTTTAATTTCCATCTCCTGCAGATTAGTGTAAGTAGATCCTTTCAGGGCAGATGTTTTCAGTATGATATTTCTGAAACACAGAATGATTAGAAGAATAATATTTCAAGACTTTCAATGATTCTGGCTTATAGAGGCTCAGAGAGAAATTTGTGACAATGGAGATTTATAAAAAAAGATCGCTACTTATGCTGAAATGCTTCTTTTCTGGTCCTTTCCTTTTCCTTGTTCCAGCCTGATCATAGGAATTGTTTGAGACCATCTGGAGTGCCTTCACATTTATGTTCATTTTAGGATGAATTCATTATTATTCAGGCCACTCAAGTCTTTCCTGTGAAAGTTATTGCTGCTGCTGCTCGTAGCTGTTGGTAGATAACACCAGAAGAAAAATGCTGGTTCCTCAAAGGACCATGGTAAAATTTTGGCCAACAGAGACAGGAGCACATCAAAATCTTTGTTTAGATAGTCAAGATCTGTGATTTGTCACAAAGCAAAGCTTTTCTTTCCAAGTGCTTCAGGAACACCACTGATACTGAGTGCATTGGGGAAGAAATCCTTCTGAATTCTGCTAAGGAAAATGAGAGAGATTTGGAACATAATGATTCTTGCAATTAAATTAAAAATTTTAGGTGATTTAAAAATGCTCAGTACATATTTTTCTCTTAATTTGAATTTCTCTTGTGAATTATAGTGTGCTAAGTAGTAGGAAATAACTCTGATTTTGTGCAGAATATGAAAGATGTGGCCATATTTTGTTATCTAGTTTAGTGAATTTGGTCTTGGGGATTTAAATTAATGAATCAGTGTTGTAGATATTTTTCAGTATCTCTGCTATTTACCATGTTACAACATCATGATTTATAACTTCCCATCTTTTTATCAGAGCAGGAGGAAATTAGTCCTGTCCTATCTTTTGCCAAGTGTCTGAAGCACAAAGGTAATAGGATCTTGGGCAATAGTCTTAGTTTATTTAAAAGGTTGAAAAGCAGGTCAGATACATACAAAGTGTGATCCCATGGGATCAGAACTGACAGAGTACACCATATATCCTTACTTTAGTATCTCTAGATGTATTGTTTTTTATATAAAACCTATTGTCATGAATTTCAGCCCAAACCTCTTTCTCCACATCCCAGATATCCCGGGCCAATCTTCAGGTCTTGTGAACTGGTAGAACATTTCAGTTGCTGGGAAAAATTTGACAGTGAGCATTTTTTGCCAGCGAGTTTGGAAGTGACAAGTTAAATGGTTTGGAAACACAAAGCACTTTCTTATTTTTACTAATTTTTTGTTCAGGCAAAGCATATGGTTTGGGGAAAAATACCTGTGAGCAGATTCCTGGAAATACAAGATAGGCCACGAAAACATACAGAAACTGTAAACTTGCTGGCTGCACAATATCTTTTTCTTTTCAATATGAACGATTTTTCATAAATAAACGTTTGATTTTTTTAATGTTGATTTAGCATTTTGTATTTTGCAGATGAGCTCAGTGAAAATGCTGCGCTCGCGGCTCAATGGGATCCTGTTCCGGCTCATGTTTGAGGAGCACGTGAACAACATCAAACCTGACATCATGGCCGTGACACTGGCCTGTGAGGAGCTGAAGAAGAGTGAAAGCTTCAGTAAGCTCTTAGAGTTRGTGCTGTTCCTTGGAAACTACATGAACTCTGGCTCCAGGAACGCACAGTCTCTTGGCTTCAACATCAGTTTTCTTTGCAAGGTAAGCTGAAGCTATAAAACACTGAAGTGCAGATTCATGAAACTCAGACACATGAGGTAGTAGCCTAAGCAGGGAAAAACATTCAGTCAATGTAATTTACTGACTGCACCTCTGTGTTTAATAATGGATAGGGGAATACAGAGTAAGCATTTCCAGGATGGTCCCTGCTATAGCTGTCTTGGTGCAGCGGGGATTTAAGGCACTTTAATTGTAAGTCTGTTCTGAGTCTTCTGGAGTGCATAAGTAGAACAAGTTTTTTCGATCTGAGTTTGTTTACCTATCTTGTCAATAGAATATACACAGAGTCCGGGTGTGTCAAACACCTCTTGTTACTCATCTTTCTTAGCTCTCCTACCCAGCTGTCCTTCAAGCACTGTCACAGAAATRAGTATTTGGATTTAAGATGAACGTGGTTACCCTTTAACCAAAGTTGAACTTCAGTTGTGGCAGCAAAATATGAGATGCAACAAGAACTTCAGAATCTCAAGCAGTCAGATATTAATGTGCAGTGCTTGTTTGTTTGTATGGTAATGTGTTAAAGGCATTGATCCGAACTTCAGTGTCTCAGTTCGTAAAGTACATTTGAAAGTATCTTTGTTTTAAAGACATGCAATGATTGTAAACAGATTAAAAAAAAAAAAGGCATAAAACTTGCAGAGACTTTTCTTTTGGTCTGATCAGAGGATCCAGATTTCAGGTCCCTGTTTTGGGCACCATGAGGAGATCTGATGTATACCTCAAGGAGATTTCACCTTGGGGGAAAACCATATTTGAAATCCACAGCMAGTGTGATCTGGCATATTTCAGCAGAGAAACACTCTGCTTGCTGTGGTTTAATGCAAGCATGTGGCCAATTCCTGGTAAAGTAAAAATCATCACCCAAAAGAAAATTTCRTTCTTTAATTACTTTATTAAAAGAGAAGCCAAGTTGAAGGATTTTCTTCATAGATCTCGTGCTGCATTTTCTTTATGGTACTAGCGGAACCTAAAGGGAAATTAATGTTTGAAGTAGAAAACTCGTTGTTAGCGGTGGGAGGGAAATGATGAGTGTGCAGGAATGGTGCTGAGGCATCGCAGAGACGTGAGCAGGAGTTCTTGCACCCCAGGTGATGGATTTATGAACTGCTGTCAACGCACATCTCGCGTGTTGACGCAGCTAATGTAGATTGACTAGTCCTGCAGATTGTTCTCTATTGAACTGAATAATTGCTGAAGCAGAGCTACCTGTGCTTACAACTAAAGTCCTCTGGAAATAATGGAGACAGAAATCTATGTCTATTTAATTAATTTAATTCAGCATTGCCTTCAGAATCAAAATGTATTTGTCAACTTCTTAAAATTTGTTTTCAAGGTAGATATTTCTGAGGGAAGTGTTCTTTTCTGGGTTTTATTTTTTTTTCATCCCCTCCATGTGAGATTTAGAGAAAATACTCAGACATTCTGTGTAATGAAATAAAATGTTGCCTGTGCTGTTGTATTTAGGTAACCAGGTATATTTTGTGATAAGGTCATGGCTAAAAATAATYGCAGACAGTGATGGTGATTGAAACAAAAAGATCTTGCCAAGATCCAGACATGCAATTTTGTCATTAATATCTCCACATATTGATTGAACCTTATGAATTATCACTCCTAAGTTCCAAACTCAGAACAAGTCAGGAAGTTAATGGAAATGTAGATCAGTTTCCCTGGACAATGTGACATGTGCATTGTCTGCAAGTGAACTTTATTGTTTATTTTTCATGTTGAAACATATTTTTTGCTATTTAAAGCTCTGATTCTCATTGGTTTATGTATTTGCCATTCTAATTTGAATTAGATTAGTACAATAATCTACTTTTGCAAGCCTTAATTTTTCTCAAATGGTTTTGCACCTGTACTTATGCTTTAGTATCATTGAGAGAGRTAACCCTCCACTCCACTGGTGTTTCATTTTAGAAATAGAAGATGTTTGCATAATATTTTCAATACCTTTTTTTTATTACTGTTAAGTATCTAAAATCATATTTGGGAAATGGCTCTTTTTGTGCATTGATTATTTTCAAGTGATAATTGAATTTGGTTCCTCTGTTTGAAAGCTTTCAAATTCTGCCCTCACATTTTCCACCAAGGAGAGTAAGATGACTCTATTGGCTTTGTTTAGGAACTAAGATTATGGGGTTTGTTAACTGTTGTGAAAAGTATAAAATATTAAACTATATCATGTTGGGATATCTCTTACAAGCACCAGCTTGAATATCTGTTTACAGCCACCTGCCAGCTTTTTTATGTTATTCAAACGGTCTCAAAATTTATGATTGTTGGTCACTAACTCCCTTCACTGAGAATATGAAAACTTGTGCATGTGTAAGCATGACAGGGAGACTATATTGTTTACTGAAATCTTGCTGTGAATGAAAATTTCTCATTTATATTTCTTGGCTGAGGAAGGCTCTAATAGAAATAAGTGACATCTACCAGCAAGAGCAAAGTCTCTTTGGCAGTGTCATGTGCTTTACGTGTGTGTGTTTTGTGGGGCATCTGGATACTAATAAATGTTCARAGCTGTGTGAATATTGAAAGGTTTTTTTTAGTTTCTTTTGTGCATGGTGTCAATTTGAGAAGGCACCAAACCACATCAGAGGTTTTCCTTGGATAATTTTAAGATATCTTTATTTTTTGCTCCTAGGGAATGTATTTCAGTCTTCAAGCTTGTCTAGTGGAATTTCAGAGCCTTTATTTTGCATTTTGATATAAGAAGTCCTTTTTTAGATCAGTGACTATCATTTAGTTGACTTTCTGCCCATGGTAAGAGAACTTTTTTTTTTTTTTTTGAGCCAGCTGTCAGCAAGGTAGAACACGTCTGTGCACAYGTTTCTGTGTGCAGAGTACACACACTTAACGATGAGGAATCCTAATGTGATGAATTCACTTTTCAATAAAACCTCATTTTTGTATTGATTTTTTTTTTGCTTGTTTCTTGAACAATCTTAAAATTAATTGTCTGTTTAGTAGTCTGCAGAAAAAGAAAAGAAAAAAGGCAAGTATTGATCTGGGATAAATGTTTGGTTTTGGAAAACAGATGTTTTTACAACAGAGCTGGTCATTTCAAACACAGAAATTTGGTTTTGTGTAGCAACTTTTATTAAAACGTGATAAAGAAAATAAAAGCACAAACTCCAACCTGTCTGCTCTGAGCTAGAAGGCTAATGCCTGTGTAATAATTGCAAATCCTTAAAAACAGATTATCTTTCTGGATGTTATATTGCAGTGTATGATGTTATTGAAGATAGAAATGATTTGTAAACAACCTTTGGCAGAAGGCAGAGGACTTAATTTTGTTCAAATAAGAGACCTCAACATCAGAATTCGTGTGATGTGTCAAGACTGGCAAGCGAGAGCAGCTATTCCCATGTATGCACCAGAGCATCTTCATTGCCCAGTATGGAGTGCTCTGTACAAACAGAAATATGGCAGAAAAAGTGCTCCAGGTGAGGGAGGCTGCTGTAGTCATTCACTAAAGGTAAATCTTCCTGCCTGTTGCTGTGTTTGTTTAATATGTAGAAAGGATGCAGCAGCTTTTTGGASCCCCATTGCAGCAGGACGACCCTCACGGGGTGGCACAGTGCTGCTCCATGGGAATGCAACTGAAAGGAAAGGTTTAGGCATGTCCGGGTACAGCTCCTGCTCCTGTGGTGCTGAATTCATGTGAAGCCTAACAGCAAGCCTCCCTCAGCTTTAATAAAGCTTTTGTAGCATTCTAGCTGGATCAATATGTATTTTATGTATTAAGTAATATTATGTTACCTTTTGTTCATAGTGCAAATAGTACAAGACAAGATGTTTATCTAGTCTGAGCGTTACCGATGAGTGTACATTTATTGTCTACCAGCCCTTGTTCTGGTAAGGTGGGAAAGATTTCTGGGGAATGAGAAGGTATATAATCTCATAAAAATCAATAGGTGGCTTTTTTTATAGCTGTAATAAAGTGTCACTCTAGTGGGGCTTCATACATAAATTTTTCCTTACACTGGCTGTCATGTTTAACCCTCACAGCTGAAAGCTGCATTCAGAACTACCTGTGAAAAAACCCAACCCCTTCTGGAAGTGGGTTATGGTATGATTGCCATGCTTTAAATGCTTTACTGAGGTACTATATGTACAGGGAGAGTTTTGTTATGGTGATGTTTTTTCTGGCTTACAGATCTGAACATCTTACTGTGTATTACTTAATTTGGATGGGTGTGCTGTGTTATGCTCTGTGTACATTAGTCTTTAATCTTTTCCCAAACAATGGGTCTCGTGGTATTGACCCTCAAATTGATGCTTCAGCATTCAGCTGGAGCTGCTTTCTGTAGCTGACACTGATCTACTGATTTATTTCATTTATTTTTAAACTAAATGTGTTGTTCCCAGATTCTGTCTTTCAGATAAAGAAAGGCCATAGTCTCAAAACCTGTATTTTAAAATTTTAACACCAGAGTGTTAAAAATTTATCCTGAATCATAGAATTATAGAATATCCTGAGTTGGAAGGGACCCACGAGGTTTATCGAAGTCCAACTCCTGGTCTTGTAAGCAGAACTTAATAGGCTCTTTTTTTTTTCATCCACTTGGCTGTAGTGTGTGGAACAGCAGAAATTAGGCTAAGCCATTAGGTTCTTTACAAGTCAAGGAATATTAAATCTATTGGGCAAAATTACTGCAAGTAAAGAAGCTGTATATAAAAAGCATTGCATTTATATGCAAAAAAATTAAGGAGTGTGTTATTGAATATGAGGTATTCATTCAATACAAGTGTAGTATGTGAATACAGAGACTGTAAAGACACAACCATGCTGTTGTTACCATTCCAGTTCCTACCTTTAATTTCCATTTTTATATTCAAATAGGATATGCTAAACTACACTCAAACCCCACCTATCTTCCTTGTCATTATATTAATAGGCTTAGAACTTGATTTTCAAAGTATATATATTGATTCTAAAGATCAGAGCTATTTGTATCCATGGTGTTGAAAATAAGGATGAATGTAGCAGAGACTTGTTTATGATTGGGCCAGAGAAGTGAATTTGATGCATTTGTTCAAGACATGAAAGAATGTTTACTACGGCTTTAAACAACTCAGCAGGTGCTAATACTGACTCCTGTTGATGTGGTGTTGCTCTTGGTGGCAAAACATGTTTCTGTTGTAATTTGAAAGGAAAATAATTTTGTCCATTTAGAAAAAAAAATGCTTTATCCACTTGATGATGTCAGAGAGATCAAAGACTGCAAATCCCACTACTGTTGTTCACAGACAAATTGAAATGCAATTTCTTTTTTCCAGATGTTTAGCCACTAAATCTACGATTTTTTTCAAGTCAGGAGAACTTCTGTGTATGTAACACATTAAACCCCTTTAACTGCATACCATTACTGAGCATTGTTTAGTCTTTAATCGCTGAATTGGTATGAATTAAATTGCTTTCTTAATTGCCTAAATACCTTATATTTTTAAAAGCCTGTTTTTCCACTGCACTCATTTATTCTTAACAGGGTAATCCTTAAAGCTGAAAGGCCTCTATTAAATTGAACATCGATGGCAAGCCTGTCATGAGGATTATAGAATTAGAACTTCAAGTGATTTAGAGAATGAGAAAACAAATAGGAGATTTTACACACGCATTTATGTATTCTTCTTAAATAAATCCTTTATTTCATTTGTTGTGTATGTTGTAGCTTACTTCTGTATAAGAACTGTACTAGATGAGTAAGTGAAATGCTGTTAAAACAGTTCTTTACAGATATTCTTGTATTACTAATTCTCTATGTCAAGTGAAGTGTACTCGTCTCAGACTCTTATGTACACCTACTCTCGATTCTCTTTGTGAATAAGAGGGAATCTCTACTTCTGCCAGATCTTCCATCAACTCTTACATTCATTCTTTACATCTGCATAAAAATGGGCAGACTAAGAAATTTGGTCTGAAATTTATCTCATTCTCTTAAGTTCATGATGTTCCTTTGTGTAGATACATGCACTCTGCCRTGGGATTTAGCCATAAGGTTACTTGGAAACTTGCTACTAGCCCTATATTCTAACAATTATTTCAGATTTTTTTTTTTTTTTTAACTTAAAAACTCCATTGCAGTAGTTAATGTGCTCAAGCTAATGGAGAACAGAGAGTCTTATCACTTCCAAGAATACTGATTTATTTCAGACCACTAAAAAGTGCCTCTGCAGTTGAAAGAACAGCAAAAATATACAGTTAACCTGTTACTTCACATTGTGCACAATTTTTCTGCAGCTTTCCATAAATACAGCTGGATGTATTAAATTTCCTTTCCCTGCAATCAGGATTACCTGTGCTTTTTTTGTTGTCATTCTGTATTCCAGTAAGGCAGGGTGCGTTTTTTTGTGTGTCTGTAGAGAATTTGTCTCAAAGTCTTTAACCTAAAGCAGCATGTTTTAGATTTTGCTTCAAGAAAAAAATGTGGATTTACAACGACGAGTTACTTTAACTTGACTGGTCAAAATGAAAATTTTGGCTATTAGCAGATGTCCAGCTATGCAGCATTTCAGRGATTCCTTTAGAGATTTGGCATTTGTGGCATTGGAGGAATGAACTAAATTCTGTTCTGTTTAATCTCTGTTCACAGCTATTTTTTATCTGGGGGCATTCTGAACTGGCAATGCTAAAAGCCCAGAACTTTATGGACGATCTTCAGGTTTTGTTCTCATCAAAATGAATTATTCTTTTTTTGCAATACTGCATAGAGTAGATTCCTTTTGCAGTCCTAAATTATGAAGAATTCAAAAAATTTCATTTTTAAATAGTTTGTTTCATTTGCAGGTAACCAGTGTAGGTAACGTTTTGCTAATGAGTTGACATGTGCAATATTCACTTTACTTAAACATTTTACAAGAAAAAAAAAATAAAATTCTTTTTCTGTTCTCCTGTGTTCACTTTTTAGATTCGAGATACTAAATCATCAGATCAGAAAACGACCTTGTTGCATTTTCTGGCGGAAATCTGTGAGGAGAATTACAGAGACATCTTAAAATTTCCAGATGAATTGCAGCATGTTGAGAGTGCAAGTAAAGGTAAGCAAATAGACAAAGCACRTAAAGGTAATAGTTGTTTGCTTTGACATTAAATGCTTCCAACATTTCATTTGAGATTGTAGGATTATGTAACCTGTAAGCATTGATAATCCATGTGGATTGTACCTTTCTGGTATTAATTGACCTAAGAAATCAGGAGGGAAAAACAGGAATAGAGCAACTCCTTCCATAGTAGGTTGTGAAAATAATGCAGTGCATTTTAGTGAGGTACTTAAAAAATCACAGCTCAGAAGTTGTGTCAGCAGAATAATGATGATGTTTAGTTTGCCATTAAAGATTTGACATCTTGTTGCCTGAGAGTGAGCAGTGTGTSTGCAYGTGTGTTCACACACAGAGTGTTTCTCCTTTCAGCACTTSATAGAGAATAACAAATATGCCTTGTAAAAATCCCAGGCTGCATATACAATACATACAGTTCAATTGTGCTACACACTCAATGATTAATATTTGTTTTATTTTTGGTCTGTCACAGTACAGGCTGGTGAATGTGATAGAAAGCTTAGTTCAGCTGTTGGACATCTTGTCATGTGAAATAGGCTGTGCTGCTTGGCACACTTGTTGCTGAGTTATCAAAGGTGATAGAGGAAGATAACATAAACTTTTATTTTGCCTGGGCATTAATGATTCATGAGAAGATAAACCTGGGGGAGCACAAGAATCTGAAGGAAAATAGARGTGAGGGGTAGTTGCATTCACATTTCCACTAGTTCCAGGTTTTCTCTTGGAAATTTTTGTCTCCTTTTTTTCAGTGTTATCAGTCACTGTCTCTCTTCKGTGCAGTGATTAGCTGTTAGATAGATACTTTTTTAATTAGGACATCATTTGCTTTCAGTTTGTGTTCTTCTGTCTTAAACTGTCTAGCGAGAGCAGAACTTGTTTCTCCAAGGACCTGGGGAATAGTTCATCAATCAACCAAACTTTGCTAATGTTTCATCTCAGACTTCTTCACAGCTTTATGTGACTGTCTTTATCATACAATTTTTTTTTTGCTGTTTCTCAAACTTTGCGTGTACCTTTCCATGTTGTTTTCTGCATATAAACTGAATTTTATTTGCGTTGATGAAATATCTCCGTGCCTCACTTTGTTCTTTTCTGTGGAGTGCTTCATTGGCATGAGTGTCTATGGACAAAATGGAGCTGATCTGTCTGTGCAGGGCTGGGGATGGTTTTGTGCTTTAAGGCAGAGCAGAGACTGAAAAGAACTTGTCCATGACCGTCCTGAATGTTCCATGTCTGTGAACGAAGGTGCTTAAAGAGCTCCTGCCTGAGCCCTGCTGTGTGGCCAGTGTGCCCACAAGGACCATGGTGGCGTGGAGCTGAGTCAGGGGTGGGTTAGGTYGGATATTAGGGAAAGCTTCTTCCCCCAGAGGGTGGTTGGCYGCTGGATCAGGTGCCCCAGGGCAGTGGGGGAGCTCAAGAAGCGTTTGGACAACGCTCAGAGGTACATGGTGTGACCCCAGGAGTGGCCTGTGTGGGGCCAAGAGTTGGAATTAATGATCCTTGTGAATCTCAACTGAGAATATTCTATGATTCTGTGGTGGAGTAACCTAGTGATTAGTTTTATTTATGCAAGTAGCAGTTTGGCATCTTATCTAAATTCAAAAAATGTTTTTACCAGTTGGTAATTTTTTTCTTGAGGTGACTTCTTTACGTTCAATCTTTTTCTTCTTTTCTTTGTAAAGTCTTCTCATTTACCAGACACTTTTGATGATCTTTTATGAATTTTCTTCTGTGGCTGACACTTGACCTTGCAGCTTTGAGATTTTTATAGTTTGATTCAAAGCCTCTGATGTTCTGTAAGTTGACTTCAGGAATTAAACCGAAAGAGTCAGTAAAGTTTAGTTAAGCTGTAGCATCCTAAACAGAGAAAGCTTAATAATGGGAGCAAAGTCTCTGATAATCCTGATGCTTAGAATACATATGAAAAAGATTTTATTGCAGTTAAAATTGTTTCATTCTGCAAGATAAAAGGTACATTTCCTGACTGGAACAGGCTGACTTTAGCAGAGCATAAATTACTGTTCAATTTTAATGACCAGAACTTCCCTTTTGGCCCTTCTTTGCTTTCTGTAGCAAAGCAGATTTTTGGCAGAATAAACATGATTTGTGCAAGTTGCTTCAACTGTTCCCCATACTACTTCTTGGGGTTTGTTAATTGTAATGTTCATCCACTCTGTCACATGTGGTGTTTTTTCTGTGTAGGAAGTTAAAGTGCTTTGCATGGAAGAGATTTTCACTTCCTATTTCTTGTTTGGTGTTTTAAAAACCAGTGGTTTCGGGGATGGACAGTTAGGTTTATTTTTCCTGTGGGAAGCCTCTTTTGGAATAAATTGGCTGGATATGAGGATGTTGGCATCAGTTAGTTATTCATATAATAGCAAGAAATCTACTAGCAAATATTATCTCTGCATGAATTTTAAATAAGGAAATATGAGCTAGACTGGTGACTGTCATTACTTGAGATGTAGGCTCTTACTTTTTAGTCAGGAGGCAGCCTCATAGTTTGAACTGCACATAACCTTCCAAATGCTAGACTTGGCATGTTYAACTTCTCTTGAGTCTTGGGTGCATATTCTCAGTTCCATGTAAATAAAAGGTAAGTCCTGTTCAGCTTTAATTTTCATATAAGAATAAAGAACAAGCATCTGAACAATGGCTGATTTTTTTTTTTTTTAATTTTTTAACAAAGAGCAGATAAAGCATAAAACTGGATTTTAATATGAAAAGGTCAATGGGATTAGATGAACTGCCCATGCATGTACTGAAATCTTCAATAATCTGATATTAGGTATAATAAAATATTTGATCTTTTTAAAGATGGAAGATCAACCTAGAGGTTTATAAAAAGTAAAAATAAATTAGGGAACAGTTTTATTCTGGAAAATATAAGCAAAGGCCAAACTGATTAACTATCAAGAGATCATTGGAAAAGCATTTCTTCTTACTTGAAGCAGACTGTATGAAAGGAAAACCAATAAAAAAATCACAAGATTGTGACGAACTGCATTATTTGATGTCAGTGATATTCCCTTCCCCCAGCCTGCAGTGCTTTCCTCTTGCTCCCTTTGAAACTATGCAAAGCCTTTTTGTCATATTTTTACCTTGTTCACTTTACTTGCTGTTCCAGTTGCTGCTTTCAATGGTATTTGCTCTTAGCAGTTTATAACCCGAGGTATTCATTAAATACCTGAAAAATTCCCATCCCATTTTGGGGTTCAGTCAAACAATTTCAAAACAAAAATGAGAGGTACCTCACAAGTCAGATAACATRTCTGGCATATCTAGTCGCAGTCATGTTGTTAAAAGCATAGTTTGGGATTCTGTGGAAAAGAAACATTTTTTTAAGTTAAGACTCTCCTGAGTGTCAAGCCTCTCAGAAATCRTAAAAATGAAATATGCAACGTGCAAAATTAAGATGATTAAAATAAGTTAGCCATGTATTTTATAACAACAACTTAATTTCACATATTAAGAGCAACGGTTTTAAATCACAGTTCATGACTTAAACRTTGTGCCTGTAACTAATAAAACATGAAAATGAAGCATAGCTATATCTTAATCTGTTGAATCTCCAGCTCCTCTGAAGTTTAACAGTTCCTGATGTACCTGTTACCTGCTTGCTTTGCAGGTGTCACTGGGCTGTGTACAGTCATGTCAAGTTGAGCTTAACCRTGAATGTTGTGTGTATATATATGCATTTATATATATATACATATGTATATATCATCTGTTTGAGTAAYAATGAGGGGTTTTTTGAGCACTTAACATATGGAATTCTGTGCCTGATATAAAGGTGTTCCACTTCATAATTTTCTTCAAATGTTGTTAAAAGATGCCTTGTGAGGGTGAATTAGGTCTGTGCAGTAGACTAAAAAGTACCAATAACATGAGCACAGATTTGTCACTCATGTTGATATCGAAGTTTATTTCTTTAATTTCCAAGCATATGGTTCTGATGGTTGAGGCATCTCTCTAGAAAGGACATTAGCAGTCAGAAACACTGTGGAATGCAAATGTGTATGTACTTTATTATTACAAATACYGTAATAAAATATTAATTTAAAAATTTTATACAGGTACTTCACTGTGATTTAATGCCATAATTTTAGAATGGGGGAAATATTTTAAAACATCCTGTGCCGTTGTCACTTTGAAGTATAGCAATTTAAAACATGCTCATAAGTAGTAGCCGTTTTTCTGTCAAACAAAAGTTTTATAGTTTGTTGCAGTAGAAAAAACTGTGTTTTAGCAAAGAGATCCACAGCATTTTCCACCTTGCACAGTCTAAATTGCTGAAACAGATTTTGCCCAATCTGGCACATTAGTGGTGTAAAACAGACAATGTCTTCTGGCATGAGACAGTTAATTCTTGCATCTGTGACTTTTCTCTCTGTAATGGAATCTGAAGCTGGCATTTTGCTTCATAATCACAAGTCAGTCTTGCACTGTACAGAGACTTCTGTCGTTGTTTTCATTCACCTAGACTGCAGTATTGGAGTGGCAGGAAGTCTCTGGGTGTGTTCTCCTGGCTGTAGGAAACACACAGGTGGATCAAATGCTGGAAGACTTTTCTGTCGAGGCACTCCTGGGCGTGCGCACAGCATTGCCACAGTGAGGGTGGTTATGCATCAGCTCATTAAAAGTGTTCCCACAGACATGTTTTCCATCATGAACAGACGCCGGCGAGGAAGACAGGGAAGCAGAAACGTCACAGATCGTTTTYGTGTTGTAGTTCCAAGGAGCAATTTCTGTAAGAGATCCTTTTG
This sequence comes from Amblyornis subalaris, assembly GCA_018881555.1. Taxonomy (NCBI): domain Eukaryota; kingdom Metazoa; phylum Chordata; class Aves; order Passeriformes; family Ptilonorhynchidae; genus Amblyornis; species Amblyornis subalaris. Next base: position 6,639,816 of record JACAXG010000015.1, on the reverse strand, counting down.
GAGACTCAGTAGGATTCTGGATTGGCTTACACTCTGCAAAATTGCTTAGTGAATTTTCCCAGTCTGTGAAGACTTTGAGGATTTTTTTAGTCAATGTGTAATAACTGGTGTGCAGRGCTGTGGTAGTTTTGAATTCTGAAKCTGCATTTTTGAAGCTACGATTTGGATTCTCCATTAAACAGTTTTTTGTATTGCTTGCATTTTAAGGCTCCACTTCTCTCCCTGAAGTGTAAATATCAAGGGCAAAATGAAAGAACAGTCCAAATGACTCTCATGGGCTGCTGCTTATTAAAGAAATTAAGGCATTGAAGAATTTCTGGCTATAGTTAAACCAATTCAGAATTGAAGATTGCTTTAAATGTCTTAAATTGTGTAATCCATGTAGAATTCCTTAATGCAAGCCTCTAGAGAGAGGTGAAAGCTACAAAATGGCACTTGGTTCTTTCTTTTGCTCCTTATCTGTTGTGGAATTTGCGCTTTCATTGCTGTGAGGAAGGCTGGTCTGCCTTTGGAAGTGGTTCGGTTCAGGTGGTTAGAAAGGCCAAGCCCTTGTTACAAGTTGAGAGTGTGAAAGGAGGTCAGTTGGATGAAGTTSCTCAACACCTTCTCTGAATTTTTATCCCAGCAGCAGGTTGTGTGACAACAGCTTTGCTCCGTTTTGTATTCCTTACKTTCTGTTGACTTGTTTCCTTTGCCTCATTTGCAATTTGTCTTGCACCCCTGCCAGCAGTTTTGCTTCAGTATATTCATTTAATACATACTGATTTTGTAATTATAAGCTCTCTTTCAAAAATGAAAACTTTTGAGATCTTGAAAGACATTTGTAATTAAATCAACATCAAAGCAYGGCGAGTTTCTGGCGTGCTCTGAAGGTGATATCCCATATTGCCAGGAGAATGCTGCTGATTGCAGTGCTATTCTCACCCATCAGCTCCAGTGCTCCTGRTTATTTTTCTAAAATTGGCACATCTGTTTTCTGAAAGATTTGTATTTGTAATATGAAATATGAAAAGTCATATGCAAAGTCAGTTCAAGTAAAAAAACTTGCATTCTATGGCATACTTGTTTACTGTTTAGTCAGTGAGGTAAATGTGAAAGGTTAGGGGGAAAAGGCTGCTGTTGGCAAGGGAAAGCAGGAGGCTGGCACACACAGAATTAATGCAGGACACAAAATGAGTATAGCACTTGTCAGGATGTAGCCAGAAGGAATCTTACAGCTTGAGAGATTTTTACTTTCTTTTTTTTTTTCTAAGAAAACTGGTCTTTTGATGACAATAAATTTGACCTTAAGTAAGACAGTTTTGAGTCAATAATGAGTTGGATAATATGACCTGTCCAAAGCAAGAGAGGGATTTCGTGTTCTGATGGATCATTTTGGAGGCTGAGGGCTTTGTTCTGTGCTGTGCTTTGGAGAGGAAGTTTTATAGCTGCCTTATGTTGATAGTAGTAATGGATTGAGCACTCCTAACGTTCTGCTTGTCATTTATAGTTCATTCTTAAYGTCTTAATACTGCATCAAAAGTACTTTTTTATTCCTAAAACATGCACATAGGCACATAATTGGTGGAACTGAGACAAGCAGATGCATTCTCTAAACCAGAGCCCAGTTCTGTACATACATTGATATTAAACATAAGCTACCCACAGAAATTTCTTTTTGTTCYGTGGATATATTGGGCGTTTCAGGATCATGAGCACTGTTTGTGGTTTCCTCAGCTTCAGAGAAGAAAAGACATGCTTGCTTATGATGTTTCTGATTTTAGGCCTAACAAGGAATGGTTTTGGTTGGTTGTTGTTTGGGTTTTTTTTGAATCTTCCCACTATCTCACTTGTGAAGACAAGCTTGTTAATGGCATTTGCACTTCAGTGTGTGTAATATTTAAATTAAATTTCCTCACTTTAGATGGCTGGTATTGTTGTTCTGAGAAGCTGAAAATCTGTTGATGGTTTGTACCTGAAATGTGGGTTTTAACATTCTAGCTGGTGTGGAACAGTTCTTTGCCAGATGTGTGTTTCAAATCTGTCATCCTTTTCTTGAATTTTATCAGCTATATCTGATTTGTAAACATTTGTACTGTGATGATTTTAGGTTTTGGTTCCAGCTGAGATTTTGTTTTTGATAGGGGTTAAGTATCTTTCTATAGATGGAGAARAATTTTGTACCCTAGAGCTGCTGCACATCCATGGCTCATTAAACATCATCCGGACTGAGAGATAATTAGTGCCTTAGACTGAATCTCTCATTGAACTCTAAACCAAGAGTTACTTGGAGCTGGACTTGTTACAAAGTGCTTTTACATTAAAATTGTGGTTCACATCTACTTTCTAATGGACAGGACAGTGAAACCAATGCACAGGTGCTTTACCTTTAACTAAGGTAACGAAGTTACARTCTGAAAAGATGAGACAGAGCTGTGTCCTTGCCTTCCTTCACCCTTCCATAGCAGTGCTGTGAGAAGGCAACTAAAATGCAGAGGCCCTGCTGGGGAAAGAAATCTTAGCATGCAAATCAGGAATGCAAATGCACATCTATGTGTGAAATCTATCTGTTAAAAATTCTATTTTGAAGCTTCTTCAAATCACATGACAGTACATGGTTATAATATATAAACAAAACATGGCCATTTGGGCAGATCCGCTCTTACTCCTGAGCTTTAAAAGGTGCAGGGAAAATTCTGTGGGGAAAAAGGAGTCTATTGTGCATGATGTGTTGATTGTTAAGCACAAGTAGTTTGTGTCAGAAAGCTTTTCTGTTTTTTGAAAGAGGACAATGGTGATGTGCTCCAGCTTGTTAAGAGAATAACTGTGAGAGAATACCCCTTTGACCCCAAGGTGTTTAAACCTCCAAACATAAGCATTTGTAGCATTTCTTTTGAAATTAGCAATCATTTCTTTTACCCTAGTTGGGTTTCTGCGTTGAAATTTAGACACTATTGGCTTAATGATGTACTTTTCAATAATTCTTCTTTACTTCTGCCTAAGTTTTGTTAAAAACAGATGTGTAGCTCAAAAGAGGGGTGTTTGTTATCAGTAATAGGTGTGGTTTGATCCCACCTGTCTTGACTGTCCATAAGTTCAGTGTCCTTTGTGGCAAAAGTATTTCAGTATAGTTACTTCTGCTGTTGAAGTTCGTTCTAGGTCTGTCACACTGATGTGTAGCTAAGACCTTGTTTCTGATTTAGGAAATAATGCATGTATGTACTATCTCCAATTTATTTTTTTTCCATGTTAATTACTTGAGAACTAACATACTAGGAGAGCTCTACTGCTTTTGAGTCTGGAAGCTTTTCAACCACAAAGCTTCAAATGTGAGGTGTTTTGCATGATGCAGGTGTATCASAGTCTGTATGTCAGATGTGTGTGTATGCACATGTAAATGTATGTGCTTATACTTACATATCTGAGTTAAACATATCATGGTACACCTGTATCACACAAAAATAGATATATAGATGTATTTATGTGTGTGTATCCCTGTAAGATGTATTTATCCCAGTCTGTGCACATATATATGCACACACATACAATATTCAGGCATACTCTGAGATGCACAGACAGTGGACACTGTGCTGCTGCCTCAAGTAGGCTGCAGCAGCACTGCTCACCTAACTCCAACAGGACATTTACTGTCTTAATAAATAGAAACTTACTTGGTATGAATTGAGTAATCAATGATTGTAATTTGTGCAGATTATGTACTTGCTCACCCATTTCCCTCCAAACTGCTTTTCATTCTTTTGTGAAAGACTACTTCCATCTGCCCTCAGGCAATAAGAAATAAATAGTCATTAGTATGCTTACAATGTAGTTGTGGTACAAATACTGTCTAGACTTAAAAATCCATGAGTTCATTTGCTTCATACAGGCTTGCTTTTGCTTACTGAGGTAATTTATGTTGTAGGTTCTCATTTTAGAGTTTTTGCTAACTGTGGACATGGCCATCCCAGTTTTGCATCATGATCACAGACCATTTAAATTTCTTATGCAAGAGACACTGCACCTAATCAAAATGTATCATTTCACCTCTTGTTATGGAGGACTTCTAGTCCGATGCAATCTTATTTTAGAAAGGATTAGTCTGACCTTTGCTACTATTGCTGTATTAATGTAAATACAAAATGCTTAGCTTGACTACAGGGAGCAGCTAGTGCTCGACATTAACATGAGATTAACTGCTTGTAGCATTTTTCTAGGACTAAACTGCTCTAACAGACACTCACTAAGCCTTCCTGAGCGTGCAGACTGTGCAACTGCTTTCTCCAAACTAAGTGGATAGGATTATTTGTTGTTTTGTTGTTTTTTTGGTTTTTTTTCAGAGGAGGAATTAATATAGGGAAAATAAGGTGAAGGAAATTATCGCCTTCCATGTCAAAATAATATTGTGCCATCTCTTCAGTGATTGTGAATTTCTACTATAATTAAATAATAATATACAAAATAATCTTTTAATCAGCCCAAGATTTAATGRTGCATGATTAACTGAGTTGCATTCAGTATTTCTGCATAGACAATATTGATAYCTAAGTGCTTATATTAGTCCTCCACTGCCAGGAACGATAATCTGGACAATAGATTATTACGCATCACTTCACCTTGTTCATATTAGTTCCATATGTTATAGTGATTCTGTAGTGAGTTGAAACAAACATACATAACTTCTGGTATAGGCTTTTTTCTTTGTCTCATAAATCATTTTATCACAGTGGTTTGAGGTACACACATGAAAGATGCTGTATTTCTTTCCACCTTGGAGCTGCAGGTGCCCTTTGCAAGCCAACCTTTCCTTAGGGCTAAACTAAGGGCCACTTTGACACAGTTTGGTGCAGACTGAGAAATCTTTCTGCCGTTTTTCTTCTCTTAGGCCTTGAAGATGGGTCCGTATATAGACTTTGGGGTTTATGTGGTTTTTTTAGACAGGGGATTTGGGGAGAACACTGCAGTTCCTCCAGACTGTTTCCTCCCCGTCTGCACCTGTTCTCWGAGACTTTAAAAATTGCATCACTGCCTCTTACTTTTGATATGTTTATGAACCTATTGTCTAAGAATCCACATGATTCCTTTCTAAACTCATTTATACTAATTGTCTCCACTATTCTCTCTGTCAGTAAATTTGGCTTTCTTTTGAATTCTTAAACTTTCCCATTTCTTAAATGCTGACCTTTCCACTGTGGATGGGGGTCTTAATTGTCCTGTACAGCTGTGAGGGTGAGTGAGGTGGGTTGTCTCCTGCTGTTGATTTATTTTACTTCTGAAATGTGGCAAATGTTTTATCTTTGCTGCTAATACAAGGAAATAAATGGCGAGGCATCCTTTAGGCTRCTTCTTTTTTTTTGGGTCTGCTCACCCTTGAGTGCCTGGGGATTACAGACAGGGTTTGTTTTTTTTCTGGTGGTTGTTTCTGCTGAGTTGTTTGGGGGTTTTTTTCTTCATTTTCCTCATTTTCTGTATTTGCCTTATCTTCCTACCTTGAAATCAGGTATTTGTGTATTGGATTCAGTTGGCTGTTCTCTCTTATTGTAATATTGGAATGGTTGCTACAGAGAGMCTTTCTCAGTAAGAGCCCTTGCATGCCACTAAAGGCCAAATGSTACCTTTCATGTACATTTTTGAGGCTAGTTCTACTAAGATGCCTAATYTTCATATGGAATGATGGGCAAATTGAAGGTGGACAAGCCTCTGTCTTTGAGGAGTACAGTGGGCCAGGCTGTTTAGTATGTGCATTTTGAAATGGTTTCAAAGAAATGGCTTTGTGCTGCAAGTAGAATTTATGCTTTCATAAATTAAAACCTTGCAAGAGTTTTAAGAAATTTACGTGAATTTCCCTGAAAGTAAAAGGTATTCATGTTGACTTCTCTGCACATTACTGAAGTAGTAAATCTCTAATAAAAGGGTTTATGGGAGGAAATGCAGATATTTTATTATAGTCTCTMTATATATGTTCCCTGTTCTGTCGTCTTTTTAAATTTGTCTTGCAGAACAACAACTTCATAAATTATTTGAACAGGAACTTGTACATTTGCCTGGGCTAGGGGGAAGAAAGTGAACAGAATTGCATATTCTACAACAGTTTTTTGTTAATTGAGTGTGAATATAGAAGTTAGTTATGGGAGGCACAGCTTCAGGATGCAGCCTTCTTGCTTGGATAGAGATCCTCCATACTTTCAAAGTCAGTGTGCACTAATGGAGTGTTTTCTGAACTTAGGTTTATAGAACAGTGTTACTGAAAACACTCTCCATCCATTTTAATCACAAAGGTTAAGAGTTATTTTGCATTGCTTGCTGAATTTCTTTGCACTTTTAAATTTCAGACAAAACTAAACTAYTGCTATACGGTCATGCATTTAAATATTTTCAAATTGCTGAAAACAGTTAAACTTCACRTTATGTTGCCTATTTACTTACCAGCTGCTATTTGTTTTATGAACAAAAGGACCATTTCCATCCTCCTCATTTATTTTTCAGTTCTAGCATTTTCCTTCAGTGCTGTTGATCTCCCTATCCAACTACATAACAGCCTATCAAAATATTACAGTAATTCAAGTTCTTCWCTTCAAGCAAAAATGTGTGCTTTGATCATAATATCAAATGATTAAACTAATGCAACCATAACCTAAAAGCTTTGATAATTTCTGTTATTCAGACTGTTTTAGTGGTTGATTTCAAGGTTGACTCTCGAATGTGAAGTTAAAAGCAACCGAGGATACTGTGGTCAGTAGAGGTTCCCACCCCAGTTGAATTAAGCTTAAAAAACTGTTTCACTGTAATTTTAGGATTACATGATTAGTAGTTCCTTTGGTACCCAGTATAAAATTGAAAATAAAATCAAGATAATGGCTGCTATAAAGACAGCTCTATTGGTGCCGTATGTATTTGAACACGCTCGTGAAATCAGTGTTATGGCTGATGTGAGTAGTTACTTAGAAAGAATAGAAAATTGATTTTGTTCTGGGAACAGCTTCCTTATTTACCAGATTGTTATTTCCTATATGCTGTTTTTCAAGCCATCTTGACTCTGTCCTTCTACTGTTTTAATCTCACATAGTCACGGCACAATTTTTTTGAATAACAAGAAAATAGAAAAATAAACGGTTCTTTAGAAAACACTTGGTGAAACTTTTGAACAAAAATCACTTGCCATCAAAAGATAATAAAAACCCCTTAAAAAACAAAGCCATTTGCTTACGTTGGCTGCACTGGAATGCCTGAGTTAGCTGGTGCAGACCCTTCAGTGCTGGCTCTGGAGGGCAGGAGCCTGCGGTCGATGGAGAGCGTTGACTGGGCCATGGCTGGAGAGCAGGGAATGTGCTGGATGCTCTCACCTCCGGAGCCACACAGCAGAAGGTGCTCGTGGCACTGTCTGTGTAACAATTGACCCTCTGTCACTAAAGATGGAGGGGTTTGTAGACTCTAAATTTGCTCTGAAACAAAGGATGCTCAAAACATTGGATTTAGAGGGAGGAGGTGAAATGTTGCAAATGTTACAGTGCTCTTGGGGACATGGCAGTTGGGATTGTCTGCGTGTTCTGGAAAGCACAGATCTGGGAACTGTGCAAGAGGAGACAAAGGACAGAACACAGGCTTTGGTTCCAAAAGGCATCTTTAAATTAGGCTTGTCAATTTGCTCTTTATGATAAAAATGAGAATGACAAATGGACTTCTTGGATTATGGCATAAAAGTCAATATTATGAGTTCATATTGTTTTAATATCCCAATTGGACCAGGAGTTTCTCTGCAGAGATTCTCACTTTTCATCTAGTTCTGGAWTTTTTTTGTGATATGCTATTGCTTCACCTTCAAAATGGTGCTGTCATTTTTTCCTCCCATGATGTATCAATTAGTGATTCTTTAATACAAATTAGCATCATAGTSGTTTTCATTAGAATAGCTTGTCACACAGTAAGAAGTATTTCTTTACAATATCCTTTTTTTTTTTAATTGATGTGCTGTACTGTGAGTCCTGCTTTTTGATTATMAGCAGCTTTTGTTATTCAGACCTACCTTTGCTATTAACACAGGGTTTCACGCCTCWGGGTTCTAGAAATCAGTGTAATTTCAGTATAAAAAAAAATTTAATTCTTTTTCTCTCTGTCTATTCCTTAAATCATTCCTGTAAGAGAAATGTGCGTTCGTAATAAGATCATTCATTTAACCAAGTACATGCATTAATAAGATGAAATCTCTTTGAACTCCAGTTAGTTTTTAATCTTTGAATTAGATTTAAAAGAATATTAAAAATATTAATATTAGAAATATTAGAATTTTTACCATAAATTTAAATAGAAATGGAATAATTTGAACTAATGGTAGAATTAAGTGGTGACTTTTCAATGTTAAATATGATGATCTGGTATATTACAGTATATATTTTCACTTTATTTTTATGAAGGGTAGGATTTTTATGAGCAGTAATTCAGAAGAATATGAGTCTACTTAATGGAATCATTCTCTTTAAGACTATTTATACTGACATTGTTTTTTCCCCTTCTGATACCCTTTCTGGAATCTGGAAGCTTTATACTCATTGTCCTTTTTTTTCTTTCTTAGTTTCAGCCCAGACTTTGAAGAGCAACCTCGATTCAATGAACCAGCAGATCCAGCGCCTGGAAAAGGACATTGAGAATTTCCCTAAAACACAAGATGAACACGATAAGTTTGTAGAAAAGATGAGCATATCCTTTTTGCATGTCCTCRTTGGTGATCTGAATGTTCTGATCATCTGGTTAAGGATTTACAGCACTTGAAAATAGGTTTAAAGTCTCTTCTTTCATGCATTTATTGTAGAGCAGGGAAAAAAGCATCAGTGCACATGGTGAATGTAAGAAAACATAGAAGGGAAAACATCTATAATCAGACTTTCTTGGGGGCACCCAGATAGCTTTCTTGAAGGAAGCAGTTATAAATCATAAAGTTGGTATGGGGATTTTTTTCTTTTTTGTCTTAAAGAATATTTTTAATAAGAATTGTTGAATAAGTTTTAGAAAAATACCAGCAGTAAAGTTGATATATTTATTTTAGCTTCAGATGTGGTATTTTTTGAAGGGCAGAGTATTTTGTTAATGGTTTTAAGTTAATTTTTAACATTTTAGAGAAATATTTATATTTCTTTTCACTCAACAGTGTTTTGTCCTTTAATTTCTGTAAATAGAGTCTGTAGGTTCTTCRAGCACTAMTAAGTAAAATCTGTGGGAGACTATAATATGATGTCTGTCTAGCTTGTTTTCATATATCCAACGTTAATTTTGCTCAAAAGTATAAAGTAACAAGTGTACTGTARATACAAGAAGCTCACAGAAATGCAACCAAGACTAAGAAAAAAGTGGTTTTTTCTTAAAAGAAATTCTCAGGTTTTTATTTTGCACAAATCCCACCTCTGTGTGTACATGTGAGAGCATTTGAAGTGTGATGCGTGGCCGAGTGCAAGGCATTTTGTGCCTGTATAGAAGTTCAGATAGTTCCTGTGATATCTCTTCTTTCTTGCTGCAAGCAGACAGAAGTCATGGTTTTTTGGGTTTTCAGGGGAAAGTAGGAGGGGATTGCTGTTTAGAGCCATTCACAGCTGCTCATCACGTTTAGTAGGTGGATGTAATGAAGAGGTTCTCCCAACTGCTGTGTCTTTGGAAAGTCAATTTTTTGCAGGATTTACCATCTGAATGGATTCAGTGACAGAATTTCACAAGAAGATATTTAATATCTCCTCTGTATGGATTTATTTTAAGTTTCTGACAAGACTGCAGAAAAGTAGCTTAAGGGAGACAACTCCTGACTAAGTGGAAAATTGTTTCTTATTCCTTACATATTCCCTTTCACCTTGTCTTACTTGCAAGGTTAAGAGACTTGCTACTAGTAATCACGTTTATCAGTTCTGCTATTWAAAAAAGCTTATTCTTTCCCTGAGATACATTCACATCAGAAAAACTTTAAGTATTGTCTTSTAATTGTCCTTTGCCTTGTCACCCYRTGCAGAGGCTGAATTCTGTCWCGTCACCCCACTTTGTTCATAAATTAAACCAATGTTCTGAAATGCACCTTTACAACCCTTTTTTCTTGTTAAGCTTGACAGCTCTGGTTTACAGGCTATAGAAATTATTTTTCAGTTGTGTTGAGTAAATACTTTGCCATTGTTTTGCTACCTTTGTATTTACTTACAAAAATGATTGGCATCACTCAGAAGATTTGGTGAGAAAAAAGAGCCAAGTRGGTAATATTTAACATTTTTCTCTTTGCAGTTTATCATCTGAATTTCCTGTAGAAGAAAGATTGCCTGACAATGCAAAAAGAGTAAAAAAAATTAATGTACTAATACTTCTTTGTATTGGCAGAAATAGGAGGATCGTGTGAAATTTTTGAAAATTAATTGTTACAAGTGTCCTGGGCAGCTTGTGGCTTCAGTGCATGAATTTTGATGTCACAGGTAGATTACCAACTCCTGGTAATTGAAATAGGCACCTAGCATTGTGGATGCCTGACAGCTTTTATCACACTTGTGAGTTTGGTGGCTTGACAAAAGAGATAAGCCTGTAAGAAATGAACTGATTCTACCTAAGGATTTATGTTTGCATAATTAATAGATGACCTGATAAGTGGGGGGTTTCTTTTTTAGAAAGTCATCTCCTGTCACATCAAATGATCAAGTTTGTTTCTGCTTATCATTGAATATATTTAAGTTTTCTACACTCCCATATTTTTTATTAGATTGCAGAATAATTGTTAAGGGTGTCAAAATGACACCTTAGTATTCAGTATGTTTTTCTTTCATTTTTTCAGCTGAATGAAGATTTGTTGTTGATGGCACATACTGAGATGAGAAAGTTACAGAATTTCAGGCTGAACATGTCTCTAACTGCTTGAGTGTTTCAGAAAATTTGAGATGTGTCTCAGTGGAGAGTTTTAGGATGCAGGAATTATAATATTCAAGGCATTTCTCTTTGCTGTTGCTCTAATAAACAAAACTATTTACCAGTAGTTGTGGATGAGATTTTGTTCAGAGAATGTGAGAGTAATATTGCTTGGTGTATACCAACATAGGAGATCAATTACAGGAAAAATACCATTCATAATATTAATCCATTGTAATTAATTTAATATTTATAATATAGAAGCAAATTCTGTGAAAGAATTTAAGTAATTTTATGTTTTTTAATATTTTGTAACAAATAAGCTTTTGGTACTGTGAGTGACAAAAAGATGAATAGAAATTCTACCTACATTTTCATTTAGGATTTTTACTTGACCAATTTCTAAGCAAGATAATTTTTCATTTCACTTAACCAGTTTTTTATTTAGTGCATACAGTTATTCATCTCGGTGCACTTTACTTGATGTAAATCTTGAATGCTTATAAATAACTTAAAGCTAATTTAGAATTAAAAACAAAGACAGGAAGAGTAGTATGTTACTAGTTCACAAACTGTTTAAAAAAATTGTGGTATACTGCAGAAGTAATATGTTCAGATAAATATACCTCACTGGTTAAGAAACTTTGAATTATAGCTGTTAGAATTAAATTAATGTAGTTTTGACTGCAGTCTGCTAACTTGATACGTGTCAAAAGGTTATTTTAATACATTTTTAATTGATTACAAACTGAGGAAAATGCATTATCTTATCTGAATATTTCATATTTCAAGTAAGACTGTAGACAGCTAAATGAAATTATGTGGTAACAGAAGCATGTTCAGTTTTACATCCCTTTGGTCTAGAACCGCGTGGATCCCACATGGATTGCTCTGTAGCTGTGGCACTGGGACCTCCTGCCTGAGGGTGTGTGTTATCCACCATGGTCCTGAGGGTCAGTGAATGGTGGAGTGCAAGGGRGTTGGAAATAGGTGCTCTTCAAGGTCCCTTCCAACCCTAACCATTCTAAGATTCTATGAGTATAATTAAAGAAATTCAGATGATGTAGCTGTGCATTGATGATGATATAATGATTGCATTAATAGGTAAGATATAGCATGGCCATCTGAGTTATCCCCAGTGGAACAGAATAGTCTCAGCAAATAATGCCATTATCAGCTCCATGCCTTCTTTTAAACTACARGTGTACATTTTATGGCATTATATAATCTCGACTTTAAAAATGCAACTAGTAGAAATTCTGCTATGTAGGAAAACTGGTTTTTGGGACTTGTTTGTTAGTAGATATCTTTTCTTCCACATGAGAATTTCCATGCTGTGTTCAGATTACTTACATTTACCTGCAATCATAAAGTAGGTTTGTTTCTTTAGGACTATTTTCCCCTCCCAGACTTGTATTGTTCTAATATGCCTTTGAAATACTGATTTTGACTAGTACATGATTTTAATATATGATTCTATGAATAATTTTGTAGCTTCATAGACGTGATGAGTAAAACCTATAATATTGTTTATTTCTTCTACATCAAAAAACTGACTCAATTACCACCACCACTGCAGTGGAATTGTGCATTCCATTAGTAAACAGTTCAAGTTTATTTCCATGGTCTTTTCTTGTTGGGACAGAGTTCTGAATCTTGTGAAGGTGTGTCTGTGTTTTTTGCGGTGACCACTGTGGGCTTTTTGAGATCACTGTATGCAAATACTTCTGTGGGATTTTGTAGTGATCTTATATCGTTGCTGCCTTTCTGTTGTGCTAGGATTTTAGTTTGTCTGCCTTATACTGGGATTTCTGCAAGTATTTAATTGCCTGAGTTTTAAGGAATGTTCACAGCACTCTGAAGTCATGGCTGCCAGAAATAGTTGATTTCAAAATGAGGGTTACAGCTCRAAGTAGAGTGTAGTATGGTTAAGAAAAAAAAAAGGAATTCAAATATTCTTTTTGTGAATTTCCTGCCATATTAAATAACTTAAGTGTGATTCTTGAGACAACTTTTTTATGACCTGATCCGTGGCTGGAATTGTATTTTACTTGAAGATCAACTTGTAAATAATTCAGCTTTAAATGTGAGAGGTTTCTTTTATAATTAGCCCTGCTTCATGSAGCACTGGGGAGTCTGATTCAACAGTTTAGAAAAGTAATTACTGACTATGCCAGATCTGGCTTTCAGTCCTTGTTTTATTTCAGTGTTTGTGCCTCTAATTGAAGATGTTTTTTAAAATGCAGGACTCTGAATTTTATATTGACTTGCTGTAGTTGTATACGCTAATTTCTTTTCAGTGATGTTATAACATGAGTGTCTAGTTGGAGATTGAGAAAGGTATTCAGATTAATGGAGTTTAAATGTAAATGTTATTAACAAAGTTTAAAAACAACAGAATGAAAAGCAATTTCAGAAGAAAGAAATGGGAAGTTGTACACAGTTAACATTAATTAATATTTATTTAGAACTATAAATACATAAATAATAAATACTATTTCTTTCTGCCTTCCAACACGCACTCTATAAAATAAACAGGAGCTTTGAACGTTGTTCTAAGGAGAAGGGAGAAGGGGCTGAGCAAGGGGGCAGAAGGGCACATATTTGGTTATTGGATTCATGCTTTTTGTTACCCTGCTACCTGGAGAAGAATGACTTTGGCTGTTTTGCTTTTGGACCACTATATATTTTATAAAAAATCTGACACGAATTTATTTATACAATGCGTYCTAGATGCACTAGTATATCCTTAAACGAGGATCTTATATGGCTTTCCTGGTTTTCAACTCTATCATTTACCCTCATAAGAGACATTAACATGCCTAAACTTATTAAAATCTTTTGCCTACCAGAGCAATAAATGCTGCCACGTGGGTTTTCTAACTGATTGCATACATGTGAAGAATTAAAAGCTTACTTTTAAAGAATTGCAAAATTAAGGGAACGATGAATGAAAGAGCAAAAATTACTGGAGATAAGAAAAATTCAAAGCACTGTGCATTCATCTTATCATTAAATGGAACAGCAGCAATTTGTGAACTAATTTTAATTTCCAGTAAGGAACACCATTCATTAGAACAGAATCCTTTTTATGAAATAAAAAAGCTGCCTTCCTGAAAGGCATGTATGCTCACTTGATATGCATTTGTGCTCATAGTTCTATCTAATAACGATTACAGCTTCACAACTAATATGAGGGGGTTTATTTCCTTACTTGATGTACTTCAGTTGTACAGAAATGATCTGGGGACAAGTCTGCTYTATGTGTGTGTGGGACTTTTATGCAGTGAGAGCGTTCGATATTTAATGTGCATCAAACATCGACTGATAGTTCTCTTGTAGGGTTTGTACTGCAGAGTCTCATAGAGCAGGCCACTGGGGCAAATATACTCCAAATCAGGATCTCAGCATCTGGAAATGGCTGGGAACCTGTTTTCCTGTCTCAGAGTGACTGAGCAGCAGGACATCAATTACACACTGACATGGAGCGCTGGAAGAATGTTAATGGCATTAACACTCCTGTCATCTGTGAACACTTGGGATTTCCTCCTGACTTGTTATGGAAAAATAATTCCCTTAAAGTGTTTTGAGATGTCATTTTTAGGAAAGCCTGTTTTTTTTGTTTTTGAAACTTGAAATGTACGAGTGTCTGAATTTCTGCATGAAAGTGTACATTAATATCTGAATTTGCTCATAAATGGGGGGTTCTCACAAATAACYCCACAGGGGAAAAATTTCTAGGAGCTTTTGTATATGTCCCTACATTTGAAGTAACTGTCTTCAGCCTGAGTGTATTTGAATGTTCTGTTAAATGTAGAAGCATTTCTCAGTACTTTGGGAACTGGAAGAGAGAASCATTCCAAGATTGTTCAAATTCCAGGTCATGTATAAACCTTAAAGGAGTTTTGTACATGTGCCTTTTCTTGCAGTATTTATATAAAGTTTTTGTTCTTGCTATCTACAAAAATGACGTTAGAAAACATTTTCATTWGCAAGTGCAACTCTTGACTAAAGGAGATATTTTGGAGAAATCATGGGTATATATCCATATAAAATATTTTTTTAAGTAGTATGTAGGGAGAGAAGTCTACCTTCCTGCTTCTAGATGGAGCATGGCTTCTAATTTTTATATTTTAAGTTGTAATTACATTATACAAATCATTAGAGTGTTTTCTTACTTTTAGTGTTAAGCATTTGTTTAAATTTATTCCTTCTGCTCACAGTTCAAAACAATTTTAAGGAGCAGGAAGCAGAATGTTTAAGATGAAACAATGATGAACTTGTTGAAACTTTAAGATTGGCTTAATATCAATAAATTATAATGAGCATCAAGCAGTAGGAGGAGACTTCTATTTGGTATTGATTATTTAAGAATTTGTAATTTTTTTAGTTGTTTGAATTTAAGTATGAGAAATTATTTCTTCAAAAGTAAACTTGTGATTAATTTAACTTTCTATTAGCAGCATACAAGAAAACCTCTATTTTTTTTCTAAATTAAAATGGTAAGTGRAAGAAAAAGACTTTGCACTGCTTATTGAAGCTATTGCACAGAAAAGAAACCATTTATTTACTGTTGAATCTTTAGCTTTAGGAATTTTATGTTTAAATGGAAAATGTTTTAAGTAGTAATTATAAGCCCTATAATGCTGTACATCTCCTGCTTGACAATTAATTTAATTATATGAATTGATCATGTTTCAAGGAACTTTTTGAAGTAGAGCATGTATTTAAGTACTAAGAATACAATTTTTTTTCCTCTACTACAGATCTGTGCCAATTTGAATTCATTGGTAATAAGATAATAAAATGCTCTTAAGAACTTCCACTTTGTACTACCTATTCTATAGGGTTTTTTATGCAAATTGATTAACATGAGCAAAGAAAAAAAGTCACATGGTTGGTGTACATTAAATTTTGCATCTAGGACACTCTGTTCTAAGCTTTTGTACCTCTAAGACAGCTAAATTTGTGATTTGAGTATTAGATTTGAGATTTCAGTGATTTGCTTGGCTGTTTGACAGCCACGGAGTCTGTATGCCCCAGATTTACATTATTTTGTATTGCCCCAAATGCAAGAAAAGAATCACTAAAATGCACTTTTGAAAAGGAAATTGACAGTGTATCATTTTCTGAGAGGTTACATTAAAAAACCTTTTATCTCTGAACACTCTCCTCATATTTAAATGGGGATGCTAAAGCAACCAAGACACACTTGATTAAACTGATCGTGCTTGTAATTCTGAGAAGTACATCTGAAGGGCTGACGTATTTCATCAGCATTGGCAGAAAATCCCACTTCTGAAAGCACTGTGATAGAAGATAGGAGGAATTAGTTTGTACATATAATCTGCTTTTCTTTTCCAAACTAGGGGCCTTTTTAGAAAATTCAGGGCATCGGCGAATAAGCATTGTTTTCTTTCTCCATTTTTGCATTGCTAATTGTTTAAGCTCATGGCATCTCGGCATTTTGAATCCTATTGAAGAACTGACCCTGCCAAGCTAAAAATCAGATTACAAGCAATTTGGGCTATATTTAGTTACGTATATTCAATTGACATTATTAAGCTGTAGGGGAAAAAACCACCAGTATTTGATGTTGTTGAGCTCAAATGTACTTAAGTTGTTTACTTACTCTTTAGAGAGTGTCTCCCCAGCACGTAAAATGATCTGTGTGTGCAGAGTTGCCTTTTTATAGGTGCTGGTTTAAAARTAACATCATCAGCAGGTCAAAAATATGGCCAGGACCTATTGCAATCAGAAGGCACATCAGAAACACATTCTGACCATCTCAGTCCAGAGCAGCACAGTGGCACTCACACATGAACAATCCCAGAAGCTAGAATCTGTTTGTTTATTTATTTATTTGGAGATCCTGTTGTTCACTGCAGGTCACGACAGAACTGTTTCCATTCCATTTGATTTCCACTGAGAAATGCCCATGTGGCCTTGTGGCATTTACTAATCCTTTTGCTTACCTAATTTTTCGCCCTGGAATAAAAAAAAAAAAAAATCCCCCCACTAAAATTGCTATGAAATATTTGCATGACAGGTGTCACATTTTGTGTCCGTGCATGTTTGTCGTGAAGGTCAATAGACATAATTGAATCAAGGTAAGGTTAAATGTACTGATTCTGCTGCATATATATGACCTGCAGCTCATGGCTCCGTTGTGTTTGCTGTGGTGTGCAGCAGGTGAATGCTGTGAATCTTTGGACGAAGTTAACTTATAGAAATATCTTGCTGAAGAAAGACAAATTACTTTGCTATTCTAATAGAATGCTCCTCCTTTTCTGGTCATGACTGAAACCTCTTGTGTTTGGTTTGTTATTTAATAGAGTAAATGACAATGTTGCTAGGTGCTGTYCCAAATAATCTTCTTGCTTAATTAGTGGGTGGAAAATCAATCAGTTTGTCATGATCCTATTACAAACCTAATTTCAGAATTGCTATGCAGGTTTCTACGCTGGCCGTTTAAAAGGAAACTGTTCTCCTTCATTTACTCTTGTGCTTTGAGCATCCATGGTTACTAAGCTGCAACCCTTGCAGAATTAGATATTTCCCAATTAAAGATGAGTTTAACGTTGTGGAAAAACAACTTTGATATCCTCCTGCTTGGTCAAGTCCAGTTTTCCTACTGAGAGACAGTATAACATTAAGGTTTCCTTGATAGGAGATGGAATGAAGGTTTGAGCATAGTTATAACCTTCATTTTTATGCCCTCTGCTTTGTTTATTCCGAGTAAATGCTGAGAGAGATGTGAGAAATAGTGATGGAAGAGACTGTCAGTCTGTTTTCCATGTTAAATCTGTAAGTTGTAAAAGTCAGGGTGGAATTACAAGGGCTTCTTGTAGCATGTGTGGAGTAGCAGGTTTATCTTGAACCGGAACACCACACTATCATTTCAAATCTAAAGCCATCTCCTTTGTTTTATTGCCTCTCTTCTTCAGCTTTAATGAGGCACACTGAAGCTTTCTSGGATAAATGTGGGTGATTCTGTGTGTGTGGTTTTTTTAATCACACCAAGGATGGARTTTTCCTTAAGGTATACTGAAATTCTGTATTTTCCTCTGTGGTGCACTAAGCATCAAAAGAATTGTTAGTCTGTTTTTATTAYGTACCATGAAGTAGCAGACACGCTGTTCAGATATTTCATGTTAATTGTTTAATTTGATGTAGTCTSTGTGTTGCTTAGTGAAATGGAATTTGAAAAACTTTAAATTGGTCAGGTCTCATTTGGCAAGATTTCAGATGTTTATTTTTATCCTAATATGAGTTTTTTACAGTACTTTGCTGTGCTTTTGCTTGGTGTACCTGGCTTTATTCTCTTTTTTTATATATCGATGTGTTTTAATATCTTTATGTTCATTGTTKGGAAAGGAATTCTACACAGGCCTGCATAATTCATCAGGAGATATTCCATTCTTTTATGAACAAAACATGATATAAGCCAACAGAGAGATATTAGTAAATCGTTGTTTCAGTTGCTTGACCAGTTATGTGAAAATTGTTGATTTGCTTTGAGACAAGATSAGCCTCAGACTACAGGCTGCCTTAAGGGTATAAACACAGGCTGATGAGAAGTAACAATATGTTTAGTAGAATAAGGGATCATTTGGGTTCTGCAGGGACTGGTGGGAAATCCATTTTTATATACCTGCTTCAGAGAGAGTCTGGAACAAAAGRCAGACAGTCTATCAGAGAAATTACCAGATAAAAGAATCAGTAAATAATGCAGATACGAAGAAGAGAAATACTGAAGGGTCGTGGATCAGGAATCAAGACCCAATAGTGTGAGAATGACTTTGGGGATGTGTGGGATACTATAATGGAGAGAGACTAATGGGCTTGTGTATTCGTGAGGATGTAGTTTATGGCAAGATAAATTGTGCGCTCTCTGCTCTTTTTTATGGAGTAAAAATCCAGGAAACAAGAACAGTAGGAAATGCAGTATAAACAATGTGTTCTTCATAAAGGAAAATCAATTAATTTGCATTTTGCTGAGGGTATGTACTTTGTTGTGTAGTGATGGCATTGTGAGTGTGTTGATTTCATGGTTTTTGTTATGTTTGTATGGATACCATATACCAAASGAGTCAGGCAAGTTTGCATAGTGTTTTACACAGAATTGAAAGTAAGGCTGGCAGGTTGGTGAGGTCTCACAGAAATACATGTGACCAGGCCTGGAGGGGAGACAAAGAAAAAGAAGTATATAGAGACCAAAAAATATGAAAGAAAAGTGTTAGTAACTCTTCATGAAAAATCATATGATTTTTTRTAGAGTATTGAATCTGTGAACGAAATTAAAACTTTGTGCTTATGTACCCTCAGTCATGTCTAATAAAATCATTTTTAAAGAACTTTCCAGATGGTGAATTTACCCAGTTCGTCTGGATTTTCAGGTTCAGTTGGGACTACTTTTTGTTACTTTAATGTTGCTCTTTAAAGGGGTCTTCTCTCCTTGTTTCCCCCTCACTCCGATGTATACAGAAAGAATTTAATCTCTCTTCTTGCCAGATACAACACACAGTGCTTTTTAAAGAGCTTTCCACTTCCTTTCTTATCATATAATATTTCTTTTCTCYATTTTTTTCCTATTTGATTCATCTTAAAGCAAACTGAAAATGCTCACTGTGTTCTGGGTGATAACTATAGGATTATATAGGTATAATCTTTACTTGGATTGAATTTGAAAAGCACCTAATAATGTCATGTTTTACTGCATAATGTTCATTTCTCTTACAACTATTTGATGTCAGTTAAAAAAAAACCAGACAAATCCCTTTGGAAAATGATGCTTTGTATTTTTACTGGTTGGGAGTAAGGCACAGTTTTCATAATAGTTTAAAATACAAGAAATATGAAATGTTATAAATGAAAATTGTGTTATGCAGAGCACATTATCAGTTTTCTTTGACAGTTTATTTCTACCTTTAGATTTTCATTCCTTYTTAAGAAGGAAAACCCTGATGTGAGGGGACATAAGATTATGTTGATTTCTTTCATATTGGGTTATATTAAGAATCCTGTGAACAGAAGTGTACAAAGAATCTGTGCATTCCATTATATTAAGAATAAAGGAAGAAATTGGTAAATGTGTCAAATGGGGAGGCATAATGATATGCAACAGGTAGTTGTGTGACAATCAAGAACTGCCTATAGCTTGTTTTTCTAATTTTTATTTATTTAAAAACATATTCTGTATATTATATAGCACAAACTTTTGTACATTTAATTGCAGACATTTGCTTAGAGGTTTGTGTTGGATTTTTTGTCTAATCCCTAAGATGGTGTAGCTGTGCCACATGAGGGAGCTCTGTTCTGTTCTGTTCTGTTCTGTTCTGCACCTTGAAGGCTGCACCAAAAGTTGTGCCTCAAAGCTGAGGAGGATCAAGAGAGGAGAGTATAAAGAGTATATGTTGGCTAGGTAGGGAGAGAAAACTTGCTGCCAGTAGTCTACACAGACACATGAAAAATTATATAGGGGAAAATCATTTACAAGATTCCAACAAAATTCCATGAGCAGAGCTCTACTTCCGTGCAKCTAACGGAAATCTAATGGCTCCTTCATTGTGAGTCATTGCCTGAGGGAAACGGTGCTTTCATCCCTAAATTTATATTAAACCAAGTTGTCCAGATCACTGAAAGATATTTTTGTAAAGAATTTATGCTATTACAGTGATAATCCATTAGGGATCCATTCTCTAATTGTTGTATGCTTATTTTAAACTCAGAAATTGAAGGGGAAGTGCACTCTGTAAATCCCTGGAGCTGCAGCTTTAGATATCAAAATCAAACTGTCATGAGATAGTGCTTTAGCAAAAATGTTGTTGTAGATGGAACTGCTTTCTGCCCTCCACACTTCTCCACACTCCAAATAGAAAAAAAAAATTAAAAAACTCAAGTGTTTGGAGGGGAAGGATGTCATTGAGAAACAAGACGTGCCTGTGAGTAAAGGAAACCCTGATTTCAGATTCTGATTGCCCTGTGATCATGCTCTTTTTTCTCTGGCCAGAACAGTTATTTAAGGTATTCTTAAGTATCTGTTGTCTGAGATAGAATTTTGAGGGATTACTTCACTTTCCTGACTTTTCCTTGGTTTAATCCCAATCGTTTGGGACAAGGCTGTTTGTGTGCAYACAGTGGTGAGCTTCTAGCAAATAATTTCCCAATAAGTCATTAATACCAAAGATGTGGAACCATTTKTGAAGAGAAAAGAGGAGTAAAAGGACATAGACCATTTTACCCAAATCATGTCTGATGTGTGGTTCTACATAGGGAACTGGTATTCAAAATACTATTTAGGTGCAAAATAAACTCTCACTTTTAGTGTACTCTTTCACTCTCGTTTTCTCCTCTGCTTGGGTTTGTGAACACTTCATTACAGCAGTTGTTTGTGCTAAGCAAATCTCAATTTGAATGAAGTTATTCTATGCTTTTTTTTCCTCAGGTGACATAAAATTCCTTTTCCTCCTTGATTTGGAACATCTGGGCTCTTGAACTGTTATACAATCAGCAGTTTTTCAGATTTCTCAAAACAAGAAATTGAGGATTTCTGACATTGCAGCACCGAAGGAAACGTAGAAATAGAGGAAGGATTTTCTCTTTTCCTTCCCCACACTTTACCAACAAACTTTATCTAGATGAGGTAACCATCAGATCTCCTGATTGAAGCTCGTTAAAACCGGGTGCAACTGACAGCTCAAACATCCCTCTCTTAATTAAATCCAGATGAAGTGAGGAAAAACTGCAAGATCAAAGAGGAAGGGAGCATGGTTGCAGTTTCTCTGAAAGATTCAGGGCACACAAAGCTGTAATTATTGTTTAAGGCATCTGATTGTGCAATCCAAAGCTAATATAATATTTCTAGGAGTGGCCACCTTACCAGGCTTTTGATGAATTACATATCAACAACTACTCTTTTTATGGCTGTTAGAACATGTCACCGCTTTGTGTTATTTGGAACAGTCACAACTAATTTGAATATAATATGCAAAACAAATTTTACGACATAATTTTGTTTGTACTAGCTGCATTTTCGTTGTTTTCTTTCTTGTTTTTATTCATCTAAAGAGATTTTTATCTAATTGTTCTCCAGGGAAGGGATGCTACAAATCCATTACTCTGGCAACATTTTCTGTTTGATATATGCTTGATTATCATGTTTTTTGTGTTGCTTTCTAATTAAAGCAGGAATAGTGATTAATTGTTTGCCACCACAAAAAAAAAGAGTGATTTGAGTTTGGAAAAAAGCTACGAATACCACTCTTCATACTATTTTAAATTATTTAAAAATCAAAATACCACAAATGAGAATTAAGAATTAGATAATTKATGTTGTCAGGCAATATGTAGGCAGTTTCAAAATTCTGGTGACTTCATCAGTGGAAATGAAGCATTGATTTTGCTAGGATGGGTTTAGTTTCAGGGGTTCTAGAGCTTTTAGAAACTCTTTATCTTTCTGTCTTCTGGTGAAAATGGGAGTATGGAATTTGGGGCTTATTTCCCTGTTACAGTTATGGGGAAAGAACTTCTGAGGTCATCAACTTTCTTTTTCTTTGAATAATAAAAAAAAACCCACAAGTGGTTTAGCTTAATTTAGGTTAATGCCTAGCTCTAATTTTGGAGGGGTTTTTTTTAAGATAAACGAGATCTTGCCTTCTCTCTAGCCTATGGCTTTAGAAACGCTGTCTTTTGTGTCCAGTTGCTCTTATTTACTTTTAAAGTTTTTTTCTTTGTGCTACCACAGGAAACTCGTAGTTTGCCATCCTAATTCTTTGAGCAGACTTTTCCAGAATAAAACATTTCAAGAAACAGCCKGTGAAGCTTTGTTGCTTGGACTAAATATTTTATAAAATGGGCCCTTGTTTATCAGTTTTTGCCCAGAGAATTCCTATGGGACTTTTAGAGAAATGAACACTGATCTTTGTGTCCTCGTTAACAGAAGTATAAATAAAAAAGCAATATTGAAATGATGTTTACACAAGCTTTGTCCTGTGCATAGTAATGTGGTGGAATCAATGGAAATTGTCTTTTCATTATTGCGAAGTTGGAATGCAGGAAAGTTAGGAATTGATATGATTGCTTAGAGCTGAGAGTAGGTRAACATTGACAGTCGTTTCTGATGTTTACCAAGATGAAAGTTTTACGGCCATTTAGGGACAAGTCAGAAAGCTTCATCTTAATTAATGTGAACTTAAGTGGATTCTGCAATTTCGGGAGAAGGAGCAGGTCACAGCCAGGGGTTGTTCTTGGATGGTTGTGATCGTTCTGTGCTTCGTTTCCATGAACAGAAACCACTGAAATCCTGTCTTTGCACGGTGAATGCAGTTATGTTAAATAATTCTGATAGTTAATGATAACTTCAGGTTCTAATGGAACAAAGGGAGAGGAATAGCCCTCTTTGCTCAAACATAGCTGAAACTGTTCCTTTGTGTTTTGGTTTGTTTGGGTTTTTCCTGAGCTGTTCTGTCAAATGCTGAATGATGAGGTAATTTGCTTTGTAATGAGAAAGAACTTCTCACACTGAGCTCTTTATGGGTATTTTACTAGGGAATCTTTAAGCTCTTCAGAAGTATGTGATTTTGTGTACACAAATAAAGTGGGGCTCCTGCTATGCATCTTGGTTTCTTTGGGTTCTAATTTGGGTAGGATGAAGTGTACTGTAATGAAGATTTCTGCAATTTTTTTTTTTGTTTTTGCAAAGGCTTTCAACAGGAAGAAAAGATTAGGGATATAATTGTGATTCATAATTATCTGTGTACGCTCCAGAAGTCTTGGCTTCTGTGTAGTCACAGAGATCCATTATGGATGTAGTGTGAGTGATAAAATTGTTAGCATGTGTTTACATACTGATAGCAGGTGAAAATAGAGCTATCAGTGTAAATGACTTACTGAATTAAAGCTGAATTTCTGTCTTCAGTTAATAAGTTCTTTTTGCATTTCCACAGTTCAGTTCAAAGAATGCTCTATTATGAATGAGCTTGGAGATTAGAAACTAAGAGCACTGGTGCATCCTTCATTAAAGATGACACTATTAACTCGAACTTTCTATTCTAACTAGTTAAAACAGATGTTTAGCCTAATTTGTTGGTTCCTCAATCTAGAATCCTGTTCTGAAATGGTATGCAAGAGTTCTGAAGTGACAAAATGCACTTGGTGTGGTTGAAATATTTTTAGTAGTTTCACACTTAGTAATTGTCATTAAAAATCATTCAAGAGGTATTTGAGTTCTTGCTGAAGTAAATTTCTTTAATATTAGTAGTAGTTACGTGTACTGTACCTACTATGTCTATATATTTTCACACTATGTATTTTTTAAAAATGCATTATTTTAAGAAAAGAACTTATTTCCATTGGGAATAGTAAATTGGTTACCGCTTTTCCTGTTGTAAATTATAAATTATTGTGGTTTTTTTTTTTTTAAACTGGTGTGTCATAAAATCTGTAGAATCAGTTAAAAATGCACCTAAAAATACTGTTGTGGGCAAATTTAAAGGAAATCATGTGGAGAGTTATGATGAAGCCATGTTTCTGTTTTCCCAATGATGCTGTGCTGTCTTCTGAGAACAGTTGGTAATCAAATTAGCCTCAGTGTATATAGTAGAATAAGAAACCTTCATACATTCAGTAAAACTGAAGTTAACTGAAAAATAAGTAGATCAGATGTTTAAATAAATAAAGTTTAGGTGGCTTTGCTTTCCAGACTCATAGAAAATCTCAGGCTGATGATTTTTTACCTCCACGTTACAGTGCTAATTTATAGATTATGCTGATTACATTGATTCCTTTCCTGAGGTTGAGTAGGTTTATAAATGAGAACACCTCCCACCTCTACTCCCAGTGGGCCTTTGTTGCCTTTTGTTCTTGTGGTTTTGCTCTCTATTAGGAGTTAATCCACTCGTAGCATAATGCCAGATACCTGCTTCTGAAATGGATTCTTTTGTGTCAACACAAACTTTGGAGAATCAAGCATTACATGAAAAACTCTCCCAATGGAATGCTGCTCTCCTGTTTTCAGCTTCCTATAACCAGTAGCTGGAAGGACATGTCAAAAAGAATTTGCAGTCACTCCTTGAAAGGCTTGTGGAAAGTGTTAAGAAGCTTCTGGCAGGTCTGTCCTTTGTGTTTGCCGTGGAATCTTTCATCTTCTGGAGGTACCAAAGGCATCAMCTCGGTGGCCTGGTTTTTTCCTCCTGTTTCAGATCTGTGGTGAACATCCCTTAAATTCCTTTTTTATAGTGACTGTGGCCCTGGAGAGGGGCCTTCTGAACTGCTGGAACAGCAGTGCTGTCTTTATAGTCACAGTTGAATGGCCAATGTTCTTTCTGCTGTGGCCCCTCCCGTGTTGATGAATGCCAGGCTGCCGGTGCTGGCTCTCATTTGCTTTGTACCTGCTGACAGCAATAGGTGTTGCCTTTGGGCAGGTGAGCGTTTGGGGTGTTCTGGTACTCTCTTAACTTTTATTCAAGTTGCTGATATATTGATGTGAAATCCAGAGCAGATGTTACAGTAGAAGTGATGACTTGCCCCCCGGCTGAATTGAGGCCTTCAACCTTGATTTCTCTGATCTTATTTTTCATCTGTTTACATGAAAGAAACCAGTAGAAAACATGAAAGGGTAAAAGTAGTGGTCCTCATATGGATATAAAGAAATAATTTCTCTTATAATTAGTAATTAGTGATTCTTTATCTCTGACATAAAGTGGTAGCACAGCATCATAGTAATGCTTGCATCTATTGCTTGCTGAAATTACTTTAGGCTTTGCACTGAGTATCTAAATTTATWTTTTTTTTCCAAATAATAGCTTTTGCAGTGAAGTATTGGCATAGAATTTTCTTAAGGGTATGAAAGAAACTAAAAAGTATGTGGAAAAAGAAAGCTTCTGAATAAAGTCATTTCTCGTAGTTGAACAAGTGCCTTTAGACTTGATAGGGAAAAAGTCTGTGATTTTTCTTTTGATTTAGGCTAGTGAGAATGAAACCGTGTTTAGAGTTTTTAAATGAGCATTTGTTAAAGCTTCAATCTATATTAAGGAAAACTGTTGGAATTAAATATCGCGTTTACACAAAATTGAGATACCTTAGATTCCTCACTCATTTTTTTCATGAAATAGCATAGGCATAGATGGCTCTGCTTGCCTGGAATTGCTGTATTGGCTAAATGAGTACATTTCAAGGTGATGTTTTAAGTTACTAATATTTTATAGGTAGGAAGGTTGTATGAAGCATATAGAGTGTGACAGTAACTTTGTTAATATTGCATGGTATATGACTGGGAACTATTGTCTTTACAGCTCTGACTTGTCTTCTTCAAAATTAAGCATAGTTGAAATACYCTATTCTCTCTGCTCGTCCTGTTCATCCATCTTACTGACATTCCTTTGTCTTGCAGGCTATCTGTTGATGATATTTCTTATTTGGAGTTTGGTTCTTAATAGATAAAAAATAATAACGTTGAAATTACAGTGTGTATTTCTACAGCRTTACTTTAAAATATCTTCTAGTTTCAGTAACAGTATTGGGGTTTTTTAGTGCTTACTATTGTTAYTTCTTATGTGAATGTGCAACCTGAATGGAGAACTGGGAGCTTTGTCTCCAAGAATTGATTGCAAATCTTGAATAGTCAAAGTAGTTTTCTTGTTTTCAGACTTTTTGGTCATTTTTAGTATATTAATTTGGTTTTATATTATATTGTATAAGATTATTTTTAAAGGATCCACAGATGCAATATGTACATTTATATACCTTTGTATTTCTTTTTCCTAGTATTTTTGGTGAGTTGTTTATGACAGCAATCTGCTGACTCTAAGGCAATTCATGTTTTTCTAAAATTTTTAGACTATGCTCAATAATTCAGTAATGTGCCATTATTACCGATTTAATGTATTCTTGCCATTAAACTTTCATTTCCTTTTGTACAGTTAAATGTCACCGAAGACTGAACTGTACCAGGTTTATCTTGTTTTAAGATGAGCGACTCAACAGTCCAAGCCTGAAATTCTAATCAAGCAGGTTCAACTTGTTTTCAATAAACTGAAAATTAGGTATTGCCACTGTGCTTGCTCTGGTGTGGCATTATATAGGCAGATATTACCGTTTCAMAATYTTGATATTTCTGTATTAATATCCATCACATTGTTGGTTTCTGTTTCCAAATGAATATTATAAGCCAACAGCTTTGCTCGTATGCTGCTGAAGCTTTAGCCAAGAGGATTGCTTGGAAAAAATTATATTGATAAAGTTTTTGATCATACTTTTAAGAACCTATTTTTGAATGATTATCTACATACTCTCCTATTAGTTAAAGTGGGAAAATCCAGGTGGAATATTAGGCCTCTTTCCAGCGGAAGGTGTTTTCTCCTTCGTTATGCTTGCCTGTACCTCGTACAGTGACAGCCTTTTAGGCACTCAGTGGTATCCAAATGCTACAGAAATGTTATGAATAGAATATCCACTTGAATTTCCATTCTTTATTCTGGAATTTGCCGACTCTTTTCTGGAGGATCACTTTTGGGTTWAGTCTAATCTCAAAAAGAAATATTTTTTATATGATTGCTCTGTCTCTCTCCCCTATTCAGTTTGCAGGTTGTTTGTTGTTTTGCAGAGAGATTGGGATCTCAAAAATGTTGCTTAATTAGAAATGTGATACTAGGCAGCCTCTCAAATTAGAGTCTCAAGTCTGGGGAAAGGTTGAAGCATGAGCTGTGCTGTATTAACAACCAGAATCCGTATGGAAGAGAGTCGTTACAAGGAAAAGCCACAGGGAGCCAGGCTGCACGATTTTTGTAGTTCAGGGAATAACTTGTGTCTTTTGTTCTTGGGGTTTGATATGTGCAGCACAACACTTTCATCAGCTCCGGTTTGGGATCAGCAGGACTGGTTTAATCCTGTACCAGCTGCTTTTTTTCCAGTGATTTGTGACTTTGTGGATATAAACAACCACACAGAAGCAAACAGCAGACTGAAACGTACTTGCTTTGAGGCAAACTAATATTTCCCGTAGTAGCTTGCACCCTTCCTCTATTTGCAGAATAATTGTTCAAAAAAWTTTTTTTTTTCATGTAAAGAAAAAAAGCACCACATTTTTCTATCTAAAAGCATTATGTCAAACTTTTAATGATGGCTGCTGGGATGAAAGTCAATCTTAGTCTCATTTCTAGACTTCCACACTTCCTAAGGAAAAAAAAGACTTCTGTTGTTCCATGGTGTTTTTCTCACTAATACTTTTTCAAAGCTGTTTGTCAGTTTGCTGGGACGGGTGGGTGGATATTTCATTTTTGTAAGTTCTCTGAAATTATAGAGTTGAGAGCACGCCTCAAAAAAGTGTACCTAGTACAGGCAGCCTGAGGCATGAGCTGTGTGGCTGGGCAGTAAAGAATCCACAGAGAAGACTTCTGTAATAAAAGGCAAAGAAAATTAGATGTCATACTATATAATTTTATCATTGATAGTTATGCAGGTTTTATATATAAAATACATGTATGTAAGGTGGGGAACATGACTAACAGAGTTTGAGATAATAGATTCTCACACAAACTAAATTTTACTATGCGTTTTCATAGAATGCATTTTATAAAATTAATCATTTCTTCAAAGAAAAGTGTCCGTGGTATTTATAAATTTTATAACACAAGTTGTATTCTCTGTTAGTGGCAAATTTCACTATTGGAAAGGGATCGTTCAAGGGAAACGTTAGTATAAACTTGCAGGCGTGTTAATATTATTACATAAAAATGTCAYATTTGAAAGCAGAACATCACTTGCACATTTTCCGGTTCTAACCTTTGTACTGAGTTCTCTTTACTTTTTTACTTTGTTTACTTTATTTACAGTTAGAATGCACTGCATTTGAATCATTTTCCTTAACAAAACCTCACAGCTTTGCTGAGAGCGCCCGAGAGCAATATGAAAAATTGTCCAAYATGCACAACAACATGACTAAATTGTATGAGAATTTAGGAGAATACTTTACCTTTGATCCCAAAGCAATAAGCATAGAAGAATTCTTTGGTGACCTGAGCAACTTCAGAACTCTATTTTTGGTGAGTAATGTCTGCAAAACGTTGTGTATTTTCTTATATCTTTTTTCTCCCAATTTTAATTCTTTCCTTGTCTCTCTATTTTTTCAGTTATGGTTAACTTTATGTTTTGTTTCGTGGCAGGAAATTGGGTGAATGTTTCCAGAATTATTTAGATTTTGGTCACGGATAGCTATTATCCTCTACTTCGTAACTTGACAACTCAACTGTAATAAGGTTGAGATGTATGGATAGTTAGAAAATATTTTCCCTCTTTGAACAAAAATTGCCTGTTGGCTGGCACACAATGAGCAGACGTGGTCTGAAAAGCTTGTTAAAGTCCAGACCTGAATGGAGGTGTCTGCATTCCTGTTGTGTTAGAGTCTGGCTGGGACCTTCGAGGTGAGCTGGTATTGCTGACACAAGGTCACTCAGGTGCTYGTGTTACCATTTCCAGTCATCCACAGTGGTCAGGGTGTGCCTTTTTGAGGAGGAATTAAAGTTTTAAACCAGTTGAGTTTTTAATGGGTTTAATGTCATCTTTCCTAGTGGCTGTCTGGGAGCCATAATTAGCTGCTCCATAGGAAGTGTACGGGGAAAACAGATGCCTGGAATGTCACTTTGTGTCACATTGTGTCCCTGGAGAATACAGACATGGCTTGGAAATACCACTGTTTGCCGTACAGCTGGGGCTCGCTGATCTGTCTGTTGGCAGGAGCTGCCTTAATTTATCATGCAGCCATGAGGCTTTCAGTGTGATAGTGAAAGTGGAGGAATAACTACTTTTACACGTTATTGGTGGAAGAGGCTATTTTGAAAGTGGTTGGTGCAGTTAAACCACCCTCTGTAGTTGAATCTTTCTGCTGGATTTGATTTTCAGCAAGTAGCTTTCACGTATTTTCAGCTTTTGTATATTTTGAGCTTTTTTCAAATGTAATCCAACTTTTATATTTCCGTTGTATACTGAATCAGTTTTAATGGTCTTTCTTGCTTTTTAAAATTTGGATACATCAGTGGGCAATACAAGTGTAAGGTCTCTTTCTGGTAGGCAAAATGTAATAAAATAGAAAAGACAAATCACAAATAGTCTTTCTGAGCTTCCAGAAAAGTAGGGCTGACTTCTTGCATTTCATCATAATCCTAGAAAGTGAGCAAAATAGTTTCCCAGGATACTACTCTAATGCTACATGTTGAGTCTAAGTAGTTAATTATATCTGTCTGATTCTATGCTCTTTACCATTTTATCTGTCCTTTTATCTTCTGAGCCTATTTTTTAAAAAGTTACTCAGTAATGAAATAAACCTGGACCATATGTATGATGCATATTAATTTAAACAGTAATGCTCCAATATAAAATAGTGAAACCCAAGACCTGTGTAGGTTGAGGAAACATTTTCTTTTCCACAGCATCACTTATGCTTCAGTCAATGCACTTGTTCAGGTACATACAGGAGTAGCAGTAATTGTAATTAGGTCTTTGGAGAATTTCTTGACTTATTTTATTCACTAGAGCAGAATCTTGTAGACTTTAGTGGCATAAAGATTCTTGTTTAGGGACTTAGTTTTTTCCAGACACTTGAGGAAGGCCTAGGGCGAACATTAGAAGTTCATAGTACAGCTTTTTTTTTTCTATAAGGAAAAAAAAAAATACAAAAAATAATTAAGATTTTCTGCAACATTTTGATGCTTGCAAGAAGTTTCCCGAGAGGAAAAATAGGATGAAACTCCTTTAATCTGTGGGATTTACTTTAAAAAAGTAATAACTGCTGATAAAAATTCAGGAGCAATCAGATAAGACTGAGGGTATAGAACATCCCCAAACATTCCCTAGAGCATGCTTATATATTAAATTTGTCCACTTCAGATTGCTGTAATGCCTTCATGCTTTCTCTAAGTAGTCCCATTAAGTTCTTTTAGTATTTTGGTCATTGATTGAAGTATAATTCCAAATATTTTTAAAATACTGATGACTCGTTTCTTCCTGGTCATCATTCTTCTATGTTCTTGCCTAGTGCCTGTCTATTGATAAAGCTTGTGTCTTGTGCCATGAGCCATTTTCATTTAGAAGTTCAAAAGTTCTTTAGATTGCTGCTTCAGTTTTTGTTACATTTCTGGTGTGAACATTTATGACAACAAGGCCAATCAGAATCACGAGGTAATTTAGGTTGCAGTGAGACATTATAAGGGTCATTGAGTTCACCTCCTGCTCAGAGCAGGGCTAGAATAAATTATAGCAGGCCTTTCCTTCCTTCCTTCCTTCCTTCCTTCCTTCCTTCCTTCCTTCCTTCCTTCCTTCCTTCCTTCCTTCCTTCCTTCACAACTAAAAAATATGTTATAGAAAATTACAGCTTAACTAGTGCATTTAAAGAGAATGGAACATATATGAATGTTTTCAAAGATGAATTGGCCAAGAATTAAATCAGAAATATATTCTGAATGGCACATCCCCAGGTGACAGAGAAAACTGTCTGTGTTTGTGTTTATATAGATACTTATAAAAGTAAATCTGGACCTTCATATGTGTTTGTCTTGTAAAACTTATATCAAGCTATTTTCATGGTAAGAAAACAGCTGCTCTTTTGAAAAGTCATGTTAAATACTTGACAATTGTTGGAGGAAGTGCCATATTTAATGGAAAATAATGCTTATTTTTTTACTTGAAATGAAAAAGTGGTTTCATGCATCATTTTTTCCAATTGCTTGCCTTTTGCAAGTTAGACAAAAACAGTATTTAGCAAATATACCTCCACGTGGTGTAAGCATCCAGCAGTTGTTAGGCTAACTGAAAAGATGTAGAGTTGATGAGAAAAACATTTTCTGGGAGCCAATCTTGTTTTTTTCATCCCTCATTTTCCTGATCGAAACACATCAGCAACACAGTGATATTCCTTTGGGTCYAGTAATTTCTCTTCAGGTTATTTTCAAACAAAATTTTCCACATAAATATTTTGTGTTTCTGTTATCCTGAAACAACAGGAGGAAAGGCAGTTCTCAGTAGGGGCTGTAGACTGATACAGTACCTGGCCTTTCTCAGTTTCTTTATGAGACGTAGATTGGGCTTGGAACACTTGTTCTACTTTSCCAGCAGTAGACAATGACCCATCAAAATTGATTCTTTTGTGAGCATTTTGTTGTTCATTGTTTTGTCTTTTAAACTGTCCAGATACAAACTTTCGAATCAAGAACCAAAGCTAAGTGCAATCTTTTGTACTTCGTTTTTATCAACCCCTGTCTACCTTTGCGTGAGACAGAATAAGGACTTTTTTGGGCTGTTCTGGGGCAGAAAGCAAGCGTTGTGTGGGTGGTTCACAGTCAGAGTGACAGCGTGGGAACTGCCCATCCTGAGAGTGCAAATGGCCAAATAAACTTAGAGCACCTCTGACCAATCCTCCAACCAAACATTCCTTGGGGGCCATTTCAGTTCCTCGTGCTGCGATATCGGCAATCGGCGCAAAGATGCCGAGAGAGGAAACAGTTTATTGATTTATTATTCTATATCTGCTCCCATTTTATCCCCAAGCTTCTCTAGCCTTATTTGCAGGAAATGTAATTAGAGCCAAGGGTGCAGTGAGAGAGGGAAATAAAGTGTGTATCATGTTCTTCCTCTTACAATCCCACATCGTGTCCCTCACAGGTCCCTCGTGGCTGTACTGCTTCTTGCTCAGTCCCTTTTTTTTCTTTAATTTGTCCTATTATTAGGTAGAATATTTAAAACTTGGAAGGGAGCTCTTAAGTGGATTTTTTTTTCCTTGTGTGGGACTTGTGTCACCTCTGTCTTCATTTATTTCTTCGATTTTTGTACTGAAGTGTGTCTCRATAACCTCACTGTACTCAAGGTATATCACAGGAATTAAGTAAAGCATTTCAGCAGGACTTTCCTTTGCCAATGGAACACAAGTCAAATTCAAGCCTGGAGCAGAATAAGGAAAAAAGGTGTGTTGTCTTGGAGCTGACAGTTGCAGAGAAATTGAACAAGAAGTAGCAAAAAGGGTGGTTTTTGTTGTGGTTTTTTCTTCTCTTTGCAGTTAAAGATTCACTGGGTGATAATATCYCTTTTATTTAGAACTATTCTGAAGAAGACATATATTTTTTAGATTTTTATTGGTTTAGTCCTTTATTCCATTGAAAGTAAACACAAATTTCGATTGTCCTTGAGGACAATTGCAACCTGATACATTTTGGTTGATATTGTATCAGGCTCTTATCAAATAATGATTAATCAGTTGCCTGAAGCAAGATGCCAGTAAACAGCATTGTTTTTGATGCAGTAAGAGGCGTTTGTGGGTACAGGTGTATGAAATGCAAAGAAGCTTTTTTGTTCAGTGGAGTGATATTTTTTTTACACCTGGTAGACAGTTTTRTCAATGGTGGCTTCTTTCCTCACATTTGTGTAAATGCAGCTCTTTGAATAAGGAATTAAATTTTAAAAGTACATTATAAATGTACTTAGAGAAAAAGGGTTGTATTTTAGTATAAGTTAATATTTAAGCAGATGTGAGTAACTCATCAGCTGGCAGTATGAGAGATGAGTTTTGGTAAAAGACCAATGAAATAAACYGTCCTTTTGTATCAACACTGACTATTGATTGATGGCTGCTGTGTGCCTGGGATGTCTTACAGTAACCCTGCAGTACAACATCCACATCGTGAAAATCTCCCCAAAATGATAAGATGCATTAAATGATCAGTAAACTGAACACTTTTTATTGGTGACCACTACTCTGGTCTTTCAAGATTTTATAAGATTGATGCCCTGTACCAGACAGGAAACAAAACATCTGTTATGTTGCCCTCATAAGAAACAGTTTTTACCACGGTGGATTCAGCGTCCTGAGTGTACATGTACCTGTAAGACCTTTTCTTCTTTCTAATATTTGTTTGCTTATAACTTGTTTCAAAGTAAGTTTCAAGCTCCGTGGCTCAGGAATGGGGTTTTTTGTTGGCTTTTTTGAAATGTCCCTAGAATACAGCAGGTCATTTGCTACAGAAATACAAATCAATGAATATACAATACATAAATAAATACATAATAAACATCTGATTTACTATGAAATACAATGCATAGTCAGGCTAAATTCCCAGCTTTCARACTCATAAATTGAGTTTGTAATTCAGGAGTGGTTTAAAAGAAAGGCTCTATTTATTCATTGTTCTCCCTGGTTATTTGTCTGGGAATACAGTTTGTCCCTTCTGCCTAAAAAGTAACATTTCTTTAATGCGRTCTGAAAGATAACAGTTTCCAGCTAGCAGGAAGCTATGAAAAAATAAAGAATAATGAGCAAGAAGTATTTTCTTCAGCGAAATTTCCCAAGAGGAAGTATCAAAAGTGAAACACTGTCCTTATTAACAGTCAATATATAGCAAGCCCTTCCTCCCCCCGTCCCGAAATCTGAAAAACAAACCTTTTTGTAAGCTCTCTAAATTCTCATCTGAGTGTATASAGCCAGCTAGTGCTGAGGAGAATATGTTTTAATCATTACACTGAACAAATCAGGAATTAGGTGTAGGCTATGAAAGGATTCAGGTAGTGGAATCAGAAGCAAAAGAATTCATGTAGGAGCAGTAACTCCACTTTATTTACAAGGGGTTGGTGCTGTTGCATAGGTGCTTTATTCATGATGTGAARCAAGGATGACATTTCTCTTGGAAGCTCTCCATAAGATGTAAAAATAAATAATAATAAAAGAAATTAAACTGAGTTTAAGTACACTGTGTTGGCAAGCACTTAAAGGTTGGCAAGTGTAGAAATAACAGGAAGCATAAATGGGGTTGGGATTTTGTTCTGACCTGTCTAACTTGTTTTTTCTGTGGTTGCCTTTGTGGATGGGGTAAAGGCACTGTGGATGTCATATTTCAGGGTAGAGATGCCATTGATTAAGTAATGTTTTCAAAAGTAATATGGGAAAACATGGTCTAGAGGAAACCATGAAGTTAAATTTCCTGATCTTGAAAGGAACAGGATTAAAAAGTTTTCTTTAGAATTTTTTGGTTTATATTCAATGCTGGTAGCRGTGACTCCAGCTGAGAAATGTCATTATTTCCGAGCATTATCTTGGAAGTTTGTAATATTTAAATGAGGATTTTGAATCCTCATTCCACTCTGAAAGCAAAGCRTAGTTTGGGATTTTGACTGTCTCAGTGCTTAAGCTGTTGAAAAGCTCTTGTAAACCAGTGACTTTATTACCTGCTCYGAGTCCCTTTGGCATAATTCTAAGTCCAGAAGACACCCTCCCAYAGATGATGTGTGCAGGCTACAGATGCCAACATCTGCACTTAACTATTTCTGAAAAGCTCTCATGTGTTAGAAGGAATCTGAGTTCATTTTAACATCTCCACAA
The DNA here is from genome assembly GCA_018881555.1 of Amblyornis subalaris. Classification (NCBI taxonomy): domain Eukaryota; kingdom Metazoa; phylum Chordata; class Aves; order Passeriformes; family Ptilonorhynchidae; genus Amblyornis; species Amblyornis subalaris. Next base: position 6,604,625 of record JACAXG010000015.1, on the reverse strand, counting down.
TTTCRTTTCACACATATAGTCTTAGTCTCATCATTCTGTTTGTTCATATATCTTATTAGGATAATTTGATAATTGGAATCCGTATTTGTCTTAATTGTGATTTCAGATTGATCGCTGCATTATTGCAGCTTCATTTAGCTTGCTGATGTTGTAGTAAATTACAACTCATTCACTTCCYTAAGTTCATATTTGCTTGCTTATCACGTGTAGAAAAATCCAAGCAAGCTAATAGAATCGGATAATCCTGTCAAAACACAGTATGAAGCATGAAGTGGAAGGTGTAAGAAACCTCAAGAAAAAAATTGCAGCTGTATAAGCGTGTCCCTTCAGAGTTGTTTTTTTCACATCTGTTATTTTTTTGGAGTATAAAGCCACACACACTCTAGAATGCTTCCTTCCATGGTCCACCAACCRTGTCTTTAGGAAGCCTTCAAAATCTTTCCAACTCGGGCAGTTTTATTTTGTTATTTAAATACTTTATGTCTTTATATACTACATTGTGTGTAATTCTCATAGTGTCTTTTAAAATCTGTCGAGAATTTCTAGCCAGAAACTTTGAAACCTTTCAACACATCGTATTCAAGGTCCTGCTGTTTAAAAGAGTAATTCACTTTTTCTACTGGATTTAGACTTTTGTATGAGCAGTTCTTACAGATTTGCCTTAGARTGATTTTTTGTTAAAAACTCTAAAGGATTGTGCTCACATGATGATGCCAGGCTTCACATGCCAAAATATTGATTTGTCTCTTCCTTGATCCAGAGAGATTGAGTTTGGAACAAAACAATAATATGTCTCCCCCGGGCCTTTGTTTCTCGTTTTGGATTGTACCCAAACAGCCAACATTTGTTTTGCTGGGGTTTTCAAGTTAGGGGTTTTATGTAAGGACAATGATACAGTTTTGTTTGTGTGTGTGTGTGTGTGTGTTTCAGCTCTGTGTCTCTTTCAGGAATAACCTGAATTAGGCATGCATGTTTATTCTACTATCCAAATATTGATTGAAAGGAGCTGGTAAAACAGTCCCAAATCTGTCCACTCGAGGGCTATTTAATAATGATTCAAACTTATACAGCTGAGTAATTGTCTAACCGCGCTGCTTTTCATTGGTAGCCTTAAACTGGGTTCAGTAAACACTGCAGACCTCTTCTACCTTACATCACTAGACAGTTTTAAGTGTTTGTGCAACCCAGCTGATAAGCCAGCAGCAAAACCCTTCTCCCTACCTGAGCAGGCAGCGGCAGCTACGCTTGCCAAAGCCCTTAATGTGTGCTGGCAAGCCAAGGACACTTCAGTGAGCTGTGATGGCCCCGGCGCACGGACCACGGGGCACTATCCCAAACGTAATCTTTTCTACTTACTGTTTCATGACCACCCATCAGGAAATTCAATTTGTCTGCTCTTGTTTAATACCAGCTCATTACATCTCTTTTCCATTATTTTCGTAGGGATAACAATGTATTTAAATGTGTTATCCTCCGAGGAATACCCATGAAAGATCTTTCTTTTACATGTAAACTGATTGCTCAATCTGCTGTATTTTAACTCTCTTTATTTCTGTAGATTAACTTGCAGTTAATCTGAGTTTGTTGTTCCTAATGACTTATGACTGAAAAAGATTATTTTGCTGGAACTTCAGTTGACATATTTTGAGTTGCAAGGCAAATTTAGCGAAGGCCTGAGGGATCACAGGCAGCCTTCATTATTGGTGCATGACCGCTTTGTAGCCAACTGCATCTTTAATATCCAAGGAGATTTGTGCATTACAGTTTGTTTTCTTTCTTCTTGTTTTTAATAATTTACCTTTGAGAGTCTATTTACAACCGTGTCGATGTGTGAATATGTTTGTCTGTCAAAACTTAAGATATGTACAGAATGCAAGAGATGCATTAATTTTTTATTTGCTTCTTAAGGAAGCCAAGCTGTAAACTGGCAGTCCTGAGCACAAGAGCTGTACTTCAGTGAATCCTAATAAACACAAGGGGGAACATCAAACTATGTGCCTCTCCAACTAACTCACTTAAAAAGAGATAATATTCCTTGCTGAATCTATTTCTCTGCTAGGAGAGACAATAATTTGGTTTTGGTTTTATTATAACAAAACAAACACACTCAAACTTTCTCTAACTTTTAATTTGCTGTTGAATTAGCAAAACTGCATGCCCTTATGCACCAGCCAAAGCAAGAGGGTCAGGAACAGCACATCTRTAAAAGGGTTATATACATTTAAATATTTCTGTCTGTTGAGATTCACTTGAAAATGATTTCCCTTTTTGCATGCACTTACATGTTTTCAGAAGACAGTATCTAGATGAATACTTTTCAAAATGTTTTCCAAAGCTGTTGGGAAGGCTTTTATTCTTACCAATGGATTGCTTCTTTGTCTGATTTATAATTGTTAGATTAGTTTGGTTTTAATTAGAGTATAAATTTAGTTGTATAGTAAATACCTATGAACACTAGTTCACTGTTAAACTATATTGCAGTAAAAAAACTGCTGATTTTTTCCCCCTCTTTTAAAAGCAATGCCAATTACAGACCTATTTTTTTTTAGTATCTAAACTGATCTTTACCTTTTGTGGTAATTTAGCCTGCAAAACTACGTAGAAAGGGGTAAGATTAAACCTCTGTTTTGAATGGCTTTTTTTTTTAAATCATCATTGGTATCCTTTGTATTTTATGAACTGCACTCTGAATTTTCACAGAATCTCTCTTCAGATAGAACCTGTACAGTCTGGCTCAAAGAGAATTTCCAGATACAGTAACTTTAGAGCTTGTTTAGTTCAGTGTGCTGTAGTTTTCCTGTTAGAAAGTGTGACAGAATCTGTGATCTAATCATAGTATGTCAATGGCTAGTGAGCTACTAGTGCAACCATGACATTTCATATTTGCTTTCTCTCATAAGATTGTGGGCATTTACTTCCATTACAGCCTGTGAAGTTGCAGTAAAATGAAATCTCTGTCAAGTGTGATTGAATGTGCAGCGACAGAACTGTCCAAAACCAAAAGGGATAAAACATTGATTTTTCCCTTTAATTCTCTTTCCTCTTTTCTGAAAGAAAAGGTGTTTCTCAATGCAATTGTTTCTGTGATGGTGCAGTGAATGCAGTTCTTGGTCCAGTTTTCAAGTAACATCACCAATAACTGGTATCCAGCATCTCTGCAAAACAGTGTCAGCTAAGAAAGAAGGGGTGAAATGTAGCATTTCACCTCACTAMACTCCTGAAATGGCACATGCACACTGAGAGATGCTGTCCCTTGCTTGAGTGAATGTTGTGTATGTGGTAGCATTTGGGAGTCTTGGATGTTTAATTTGCTATTTTGTATAAGCTGTTATCTCAGAGACTTTAGAGTCATAATTTATAAATTCAACTATATTCCATTTGTTTTCGTGTATTTTCTGTATTTTAGTGATCCAGATTGTCTATTTCAACAAAAAATTTTGATGGATTTTAACTTGAATTCTAGCAGCTGGGTTTCAGTTACTTGTAACTGAATTCCATTATAGTGGAAACTTGGCTTTATCCCCACTCATCCCTCCTAAGAGCATGATACAGGTTTAAGGTAGACTCACAATCTTACTAGAGAAGAATACAAACATGTTGCTACTGAAAAAATTCATTTTTTTTTCTTCACCATAATTGCAAAGCTCTTTCAGTTTTCATTTTCCTGATTAATAATGCAAATAACATGGTATATTATGTTCCCTCAGAGATTTCTGAAGATGCTTGAAGTATTGGGTCCAGTCCCTGTTGTTCTGGTTTTTTTCCTCTCATTGCATGTAAATACAGTATCTATTCAAACAAGGTTATTTTTTGGAGTTTTTTTGTTTTCCTCAGTACGCAGACACTCATATTCATTTTATCTAATGCAGGAGGCATTAAAAGAAAACAACAAAAGAAGAGAATTGGAGGAGAAAACCAAGAGAGCCAAACTGGCAAAGGAGAAGGCTGAGCGAGAGAGACTGGAGCGCCAGAAGAAGAAGCAGCAGTTGATTGATATGAACAAAGGTAAGGCATCATTTTTAGTAGAGAGATTTGTTAAAAGAAAATCAAAGTCAGGAGTAACAAACTGAAGGCTATTTCTGATCAATATGAGAAATACTTCTTGACTGTTCTGAAAGCTGAAATAAAGTTAACTTTTCGAAATTGAAAATTCTGTTTTGTTTCAGCCTACCTGATCGTGTAATTCCGTATCTGCCACTTAATATGTGTAATGTTCCTTTCAAGGCGTTTAGTTGTGAATTATTGGCTTTYTTGCATTTGTAGCACTTAATTGATTCTTTTTTTCATATGGATTGGCTTCCAAGAAGAAGTGTCTTACTTGCCTTGTTGTTAATTTCATTCTGTAAACATCTCTATAATCAAGGTATTGTGGCAATTAATGTCTTTCTTTTTGGGCTTGGGGGTCTGTGTTATAATGGATGTTCTCCCAGTAGTCCTATTAGGAGCTGGAAAATCTAGTTGAGCTTGGAGCCTAAGTACAGTGACATTTCAGCACGATAAAAAGCAATGTGTTGAGCTTGTCAGCTGCRAGAATATTGTATTTCACAAGAGGCCACCCTAAGAGAGAGGAAAGTAAGAAAGCAGAAGAAATGGGGTGGGCTTGATATTGATGCTGTGCAGATTTCCAGAAGGTTGTAAAATACAGGCTTTATTCTTTACCTGTCTGACTCCAGAAAGCAAGTAGAGGTTGCAAAATTGGATTTAGGCAAGAGATTAGTTGCAGTTTTTTGTTCAGTTTCTATGAGTTTGTGTTAATCTGAAATCTGACACAGCTATAAAAACACTTGTCCTTGTTATCCATTTGACAGGCCCTACTCCTGGAAAATGCTATTTGCTTTTTGGAGGGTTTCTGCAATGGTACCACAAATCCTATTATTTTTGGCCTTGCTGGAATTGGCAGTGACACGGCATGGAATATATTGTAGCAGAATGAATCTTTTGCTTTGTATGTAGGACAAACTTTAATATCAGATCATGTAAAGATTAGTCTAATTTCAATTTAAGTATAAATATAGAATTTAAATAACTTCCCTTTGTGAAGTTAAGCTTGTGGAGATTTCTAATGAGACTTTTCTAATCCATTCTTTCAGCATTTGATTAATCTTTCTTTAATATCTGTCACCTGCCAAAACAAAGTTCATAGTGACATGGACCCTGGGAGTGCAATAAGATCCACCTAAATATCCTTTCCTCACCCTCCCCTCTGCCAGAGTGCTCGAAGACACACTGAGAGAGGTTATTTGAGCCACCACTTAAAACAATGGAAGCCAAAATGTTTTATTAGCTGTTGAAAAGTGTGGAAAGCCCACTTAGATCCTGCTGTCAGTGAATTGGTCTGTGTTTGAGGGCTGTAGCTCTCAGTTTGAAGTTAAAACTTTTTAAATTGCCTGAGCTCAGTCACGAGAGCATTCCTGTCTGCATCCCCTCGTTTCTCAGGCAGGGGAGGGATAGACCACTCTGAGCAGTGGCAGATATTCCTCAGTACACTGATAACTTTTTGCTTTCCATCRTGAAAGACTTTTCCTATCAACTGATACAACTAAGGTTTAATTTTGCATTATAGTCCTCTTCTACTGAAAATGCAAATATGTGAGAAACTGTACATGGCCCAATGCACTGAAACTGCCATTTAAATAACTAATGTTTCTAAACCTGTGACACGAAGTTACTTTGGTGCTTCTAAAATATTTTTTTCCAATTTCTAAATATATGGAAATATCCATTTTGTATTACAACTCTACTGCCGTGGTAGGAGGAAGGCAATACACCCATCCCTGCTGGATTCCGTGACATTGATTTTCAATTGACTGGTTTTGCCAAATAATTAATTTTTTCGTGATGCATTTACTTCTGTGTGCTCGTTGCTGCTTATATAAATAGTTTGTAAATTTGTCTAAGTCAATGTGACACAGAAGACTTGGAGGAAGGAGGCAGATGTCCTCTCAAGCTGTCATTTTGACAAGGTGATTTTCACCCAAAGGCGTGTTTTAACCTCACCCTCTCTCAGCTATTTCTCTTTATCTCCCAGAGTCAAATTTTAAAGCACTGCTGCAGTCTTTGAGGTCAGAGCAATAAGGTTCCTACATTTTCCAGCTTTTTAGTGTGTAGTTCTATAATAAGTATTTTTTGCTGTTATCTGACTACTCAGTGATAACTTTTTTTTGTGGCCACCGGAGAATCCAGATTAGATTAGTTATAATTAATTAACTGTTAAAATTAATATCTGTTTCTTGGTACAACTGCAGAAAACCACAGTGAGGCCAGAATCAAGAGTTGTCCTGAATAATACCTAGTGATGAAATAACCTCAGTTGCCAGTATTTTGAAGACCAATTTACCCAGTTCGGTGGTTTTTTGCTTTGTGTAACTGAGATGCCACATAAACACTACATGTCAAATGCTATAAATCCTGCTAAACATTCCAAAATATTTAGAGATTAATGTAAATATGTAGAAAAGCTCTATAAAAATTACAATTCAAAAAATTATCAAAATTGTTAGCATTAAGTTTCTTTGGCCAAGAGATGTAAATTATGGAATTCTACTCTTATTTAGATTCATGTTTTTCAGAATAAATTTTAAGCTATTCTTACTGAAAAAGTGTATTTTATATAACATTGATTTAAAACTATCCCTTCAAATATTTAATCAGGAGACCTGTTGCTTCATATTAGAACTTCCATTTTAAAAATTCTTGCTATTAATATATATTTCTCATTATGTTGTGCCTGAACATCTCTCCCTGTGAGCCGTGGTGCAGCCAAAACCTCAGCAAGATATTCTGCCACCTGTTGGAGCCTGTTCCTTCCAAACAGTTCTTCTGTGGGTAGCAGCTCCCCTCCTCAGGTGTAGCTGTAGGGCTTGGGAATATCTGGTGTCCTTTTCACTCTGCTCTTAATTATTCAAGTTTGTTACATTTCCTAGACTAATCAAGTACAGGTTTCCTGGTGAGGTATTGGAGGCATAGAAAGATTTAAGTGCCTTTCCCGCAGACCTAGAGATCCGAAGTTTCCCAGTTCAAATCAGGAGCCATTCTTTCTCGTTATGGGAGATGAATCCTGAGGAGAAGCCTTTCATGACTTCCATCTGATTTAACATCTGCAAAATTCTTGCAGCATTGCTTCTGTGTGCATGTCTGAACCAGAGAGAGAGARAAAGAATTGGAGACAGCTTTCTGGGAGCTGAGAAGTGTCTAACAGCAATTCTGATGCAAATGTTATTTAATCAGAAACAGTTTTGCTCTTCATTATATCTGATTAYTATGGCAATTAAAATCACCTTTTAACTACCAGTATTAGGATAAAAGATAGAATGAGCTTCCTCAGTCCCAATTAGTATTGAATTAATTGTTTTGAAGACATATTAACATTCTCCCCTAATGCAGATGAAGATAATGCAAGTGAAGTTCTGTGCTGGTGGTTGATGGATATTCCTACTTTCCCTTTTCAAGTACCCTTATATAAGATTTCATATGCTCTTTGTTCAGACTGGTATATTCCAGTTTGAGCAATAATTCTGCTGTGTTTCCTTGAACTGTTTCACTTGCACTGACTGGTGTGGAATGTAATTCCAGAGGTTACTTTTGCTGCAGTTTTCTAATGATTCTGTGCTTTTCTGGTTGGTTTGTCTTCCTTCCATGTCCTTTAGCATAAGCAGAAATCCATACTAAGTTTATTACGAGTTACATGTTATTTTGTAAATGTCTTCTTGAATTTATATATTGGCTGGTGATTGCATGGGGTATCTGAAGTGGTAAAACTTGGGTCTTATTTACATTTTAAAGATTACTAGTTTATGGTACTGGATGTCAATGAGGCAAGTGTTAAAATTCCTTTGGGAGGTCATTATTTTTCATATTGATGTCGATGGTCTGTTTGAMTGTGCTGCACACCTCCTGAAATCTAATATTCACAGAACAAAAAATGGATTGAGTTTCACATTGTGCTTAAACATGAGCAACTATAGAACCAGGATGAGGTTTGAGTTTTCTTCTTCAAAGCAATTCTGCATGAGTTGCTAAAAAACTTTTTAGATTCTGTTTATGCAGGAGTTTGAAGCAGTCTTGAGAATGGGGTGTGCGTCAGAATTACTGAACTGCTGTTAATATGGGTCAAAACAAGCCCGAGAGAAATGCAAAGAGCTGTGAGTATGGACAGGAAGTTAGAAAGAAATTACAACCTGAAATTTCATCCCACCTTTAAATATTTTGCTCTCGAAAAACTTGTTTTTGATAATGAATATGGCAMATGGTACCTTCCAATCGAAATGGTTTGTCGGGGGAAAAATTAGACTGTCAAATCTGAGGTTGAGATAATTGCAGGGAAGAAAGAACAATTGGATTCTTTTCTCTTAAAAGTAGGTTTCTTGGGGAGTATTTACTGAACAGTAACAAGTAGTAATTTTGGGTAGTTGTCTATGCAAATTCAACTTTTCCTTAGAGAAATTATTCTTATTTCAAAAAGTAGGTACTGTTATTAATTTTGAAAGTAGCTGTTATTTTGTTTATCTSAATGTAACTTCTATGTAGCATTCATTTGCTACTTTGTAGTATTTACAATGTTAAAAACATTTCAGAAATAATTTAACTGGTCGACAACTAACTTTAGTATAAGCCTTGTTTGGCAATCGGGGTGGGATGGGGTGAGGAGCACAAAAATCTTGTCTCTGTGTAAGGGCTGCTCAGTAATAATGAAAACACCCCTGAATTATCAACACTGTTTCCRGTTCCAAAGCACATCCCCATACCAGCTACTGTGAAAAAATTAGCTATCCCAGTCAAAACCATCACCAGTATTTAAAAAAAAAAAGGTAACATCAAGAATGTGTGAGAAATCCACTTTCCTCAAAATGACTCATTTTTACCCAAAAAATGTGGAGCAGTTGTTCAATTATAAGGATTTTTTAAAGGAAATTATTAACTAAAGCTAAAAGCATCAATGATTTTGTTCTGCCTTATGTGTCTGCTAATAACATAAATTAAAAGTAGCTTAGTAGTGTAGCTTAAATGTAGCCTTCAAACTGGAGTAGAGCATTATATACAGCTTTAATTAGTCAGGTATCATGCGGTTTCTTTTTTTCTTTTTTTGAGCTGCACAATCTTTTCCTTCCCACATAGAGGCAATCTCTTCCCGTTTGCTGCCAGGTACTCCACGTTACAGCCAGTCTGAAGTGCAGTGTGAGTGATCCCTGCGAGGGCAGCAGCCTGGGCACAGTGAGGCCCTGGGGGCCACGGGGGTGCATTTCCATTAAGCCCCTTCCTGCCAAAGCAGACCTTGACCGTTGTGTCACTTTCTGAAAATACAAAAAAATGTGCATTTCAAAAATTGTTTTCAATAACCTGCCGGTACAGCAAAGCACATTTTTTCTCCTTCTCTTAATTTCGTGTAAGCCTGAGATCAGGGTATCATGAAGAATATGCTTAATTGGTGTGTAAGCAAGGATTTGCCTTGTTTTGTARACTGACTTGAGGTAGAAGTTCACTTATCAATCTTACTGTCCTAACTTGTTCTCCTTTAATTAAAAAGTAAATAAGAGTCATGAGACACCACTCTGGTGCAAACTGCCGAGGAAGACTGCTTCCTGGAGATATTTGTTATGCATGCGAAATGAATTTAGCAAGTGAATAAAATGCAAATATATGAGGAGATCACGAAAACACGCTTTCCGAAAGACATTGAAAGCTGACCTTTTYAAGTGAATATATTGCAATTAAAAATTCTGGTACTGGTTATGAATAAAAAGTCTTGTTTAAAAGTTTCTACAGGACACACATTAGACTTTAAAAAGTGCTTAAAAGTTCAAAGCAAAACAGGGTAGTGCAAGATGTGAATAGAAGCACAATTTCGAAACTCTTTGGAGAAGCAGGTAGGCAGCATGTGTTACCTAATGTGGTATTTGACTGGACTCTTTCAAGAAGGGCCCAAATTTATGAAAATTTTCCTGTAAAATTCCTGTAAACTTCTGCCCAAATGGCTGTGCAATATTCACCATTTCTGTTAACTTAGATTAGTTTGCAATCAGTATATTTGTAATAATGAGTACAAGATGTTTTGCAAGTGCGTGTGGAAAATTCTGGAAAATATAAGTGTACCAGCAAAATATATGGGTATTCCTGTAGTAATCAGTGCAGACAATAAAAAGGAAGGACAGCACAACACTCTACAAACAAGAGCATGTTCCCAGCTGTGAATCTGAAGCTAGGAGGTGCACCATGTTTTGGGTACTTGGCTGAGCTCTGTGGCTTCAAGTGAAGTGCAGTTTCTGTAGTCCTAAGTTATTCAAGCAGCTGGCATCTTATGAAATATGACCCTTAAGTTAGATTTAGAATCTTTTACTGCTTCCTGACATGTAAACCTCAAAAAGAGACCCCAACCTCCACACATTTGATTGCAAAGATACTTCCAGAAACTCAGCCCCAGTATTTTCCTGTGTGCTGCTGTAGCACAGCAGCCCTCTCCTGGGAAGATGAGCCCTCTCATCTGTTGGGATGAGTTTGCTCTGCTGGGACTTTACAGATCCCAAGCACAGAAGGAGGTTGTCTTACATCTTTTCAGTGGCTGCTTTGTGTAGTCTAAAGAAATTGTGCTGCCTCAGGCATTTCATGTTGGAATCCACTCCCCTGGTTATATTAAAGGCTTTTCCAGTTGTGCYTTCTCTTCTGTGAGTGCTGTAATCAAGCTTGTGTACCACTGCTACAGGAAATAGAGTATCCAGATTTTTTATCACACTGATTCGTTGTTGTTTCTTTGGTCACCTCTTTATATTGGAGCTCTTGGTCATTCCCTGTTGAAGAGCTCCTGGCTTGCACATGAAGTTACACACATTTAATTATTTCAACTGATTTTATTCCTCCAAATCTTATGCATGTTCTGATCTTATCCTCCATAATGCTAGTGTTTCCTATTTGTATGTCATCTGTTGTGATGGCAAATCCACTGATTAGGTTTTCAGAAGATAAGATCTGATAAGCTCTCAGTTGTTCAAGCTTCCTATCTATAAACAACCTTTTGTTGTTACTTAGCCAGATATTTTACTAATGACCATCTTTTGCATCACCTTTCACCAATGAATTAAGGAGACATTCTACCAAATGCTGAACACCAAATAAATCAGAGGGAGACCTTTTCTAGCCAAATGAAGAATATTGTGTTAACAGAGACCATAGACCATACATTTAGTCTAATATTGGTGACAGAACTATACTGTCTTCAAAACTTCTTTGAAAGGCCTTTCCTGCTACCAGGCAAAGACTATCATGCTGGTTGGTTCTCCAGCTGAGGTTTGGGGTTTTCATACAAACAAATTCTACATTTGCCATTCTCAAATAGTAGCAGTAGGTATTTGGTCATTTCAAATGGCCYGTTAATCTCTGTAATTAAAATAGAGATTTGCCATTTGCTTCCACATCAACTGAGAGGACTTTATATAAGCAGATTTGTCATTACTCGTCTGTGGTCGTGAATCTGTCTTGTCTTTGTTCCAAGGGGTTGTGCTGCTTACGTGCAGTAACATCGAAGTGCAAAGTCCAGCAGGTTGGACTGTGTGGAGATAATTTATTATCCACCTTCAGCACAAGTCACTCTCCTGTTTGCAATACTGGCTTTCATCCCCCACCCTTTTATACACCCAAATCTTCAGTTTCTGATTTAATTTCCTGTGGTTTATCAGAGGTTTCCTATTTTGAAATCGGTGGTCTAGTTCCAGAGCAATGATGTTTAGAATGTCATTTAATATAAAAATCTGACCACAAATACTAAATGCTTAGTAAGACCAGTTCATCTAAAGTCTGTTGTTATTTATAAAAGTCAGCTGTAAAATCCAGAGTATCACCTTTCTGTGCAGCAGATTTGTATATAGACTGACTATATGACTGTTCCTCAGCGTTCATAAGCACATGGGCTTTATGCCAATCTTTTCCATATACACTTGGATGTTATGGCACACRAAGTCCTGTTTCTTTTTCCCTTCTTCTGTTCTGTTTCCTACAGCTGGTCAAAAATTATGAAAAGATGAGGTRTCTTTCTATTAAGATTGCCTGCTTATCTCAAACCTGATTTTACTTCTTCATTGAATTTCTTTTATTTTCTTCGTCTGTGCCTCTCAGTTTGCTTGGGGCTCTTCAGCAGTGCAAGGAGCAATAATACTGTTCTATGGAAGAAGAAAGTTATTTTTGTCTTGATTATTATCATTAAAAGTGGCCCAAATCTGTTGAGTAACACTGGTTTAAATCATGGGATCTGCAAGGGGACGAGTATTTATTTCTGTAACCTCCTAAAAACACACCCACACAGACTGTATCTGCTAAACCAAATCTGCAGTAGTCTATTAGTGTGAAATCCAAATTAAAACAAATGGGGCTTGCAGTTAACACATCAATTAATGATTGAGAATCCTTTTGCCTTTGCAGTCCTCTTTAATACCTATAGTGAATCTGGCTCTTTGCTAAGGCCAATCAAAGCAAATTGCCAATTTTTTTTTGCATGTCTCCACACATTTGCTCTCTCTTAAATGCTTGGGGCCAACTTGGAGAAGAAACAATGAGAAAGAAAATTACTTGTTCCAGATGAAACTCCTGTCCTTGTGTACAATGAAAGATATCTAAAAGAGAAATAATGATTATGTATTTTATTTCTGCTGACGGAAATGTTGGAAATAATTTTTTTCATTTTGAAACTTCTGGCAGTTTTTGTCTTTGTTTCTTATTTGAGTCTCCAAGTTGCTGTAGGTGTTATAAAAAAGACAAATTAAGGAGATAGCTGGTAATATGTGAAGAACTGCAGCAAGAAGTATAGGGAAAGACTGAAATTTCTGTTGAAYTTTATTTATGAATTATAAGGAAGGCTCACTGAAAATGCAGTTCTTTGTCCAGTTCCCCCTTAATCGCCTGAAGACTTTGATTAAGATGCAGTGCTGAGATCAGGCCTTGCATGAATTCTACTTTGAGGAGTTAAAAATCTCATCACTGTGTCCTACAGCCTCCATAAGAGATGTGTCTTTATATTGTATATTCTGGCATCACAAAAATAGGGTGTTTTTTGACAGTTGCAGTAATTAGCAGGTAGAGCAGCACACTCAGCAAAAAAGAAGTGGAAGGCTGCATAAACATTCATGAAGTATTGAAGGATTTTTGTCTTTTTTAATAAACTCTGCCAACTGTACTTTTAATGAAGATCGAGCAATATTGTAGTTTTTCTGCACATAAAATATTCTAACGAATTAACTAGTTCTGTGAATGCAGTCACATTCATTAAATGTTTCACACCAACTTGATGTGTATTAGTTTGGACAAAGTGTATTCACAGACCTTTGATTTTGAAGATAAATTTAATACAGACCCAACTACAAATCAATGAAAAAGCATGTGTAGGATAAGAAGCACAAAGAAAAACAATTATGTTGTACAGCTTAGAGAAAATTCTGGTCTTGTGAGTGTGAATTGAGAGAAGCTAATTTGCCTATTTATTTTTCAGGAGCTTAGTTGTTTAATGGTTTTAGATGGAATGTAATTAAAACTGGTATTTCAGAGTCGTCTGCTGGTTACTACACTTGCTCTGTTCCCTTTCATCTTACACTGGAGACATCTTTATGTATGTGTTGTATAGATATATAACAGTTTAAGTTACATTGATGTATAATTTAAATTTATCAAGTAGTTATACTGATGATCATCATGTAGGAATTTGAACCAGGCACTGTTTTAGGATTGGCATGCTCATATCAGGTCTGAATTGAGTCTAATAAATCTGAATGTAATAGAGAACCAGGACAGAATAGCTTATTCATTAATAAGCTGCCTTTAAACTTGAACATTTGAGAGCTTGAATGTGCATTTAACCTCCTACACTTTGTGTGAGTCAGAAGTTTTTTACTGTAGTGTAATTTTTTTCATAAAGTAATGATCTTCCCATTCCCTGATGGGGAAATTTATATTAGCTTGAAGTCTGAGAGATGTGAATAAAATGTCCACCTACCTGCTGAGTCTAACCTATGTTTTAGTTTTGGGTTATAACACAGATATGGGAACAGAAAGAGGCATTCATCAATAGTTTTGTAACCTTGGAGTTCTTTGACCTCTATTTCTCATGCTGCTGAGTGCTTCTGTCAACTGTTATTAACAGACTGAAATGCAAAGGAATGTAAAGATTGAAATGTATAAAAAGAAGTAATTTTTCTATCCAGATTTCCATAATGCACCATAAAGTCCAGCAATTTAAAGGCTCCAAGTTAGCTTGGGTATGAAAAAAGCAAAATAAAAAATTTAGCAGAAATAAAATTCGGCTTTTAAGAAACGTTACACCATTTACTTCCACTGCATGATTCTCCCCCTTCGTTCTTTCTTTGTGTTACCTAAAGACCATCTGTGGTATAGAYTGTACAGATAATTTTTTCCAAGGATTTACTGAATCATGAGGTTGGGAGGCAGCATATAAAATATTTGCTGTACTGCAATATTGAACTTTCTGCCATTCAGTGTCATCAGATTTTCCATGTGCATTGATTAAATTGACCTGTTTCCACTTCAGAAAAGTCTKAAAATATTTTAGCAGTGAAGCAGCAGTCATTCACCAGCAGCTGTCTATCTGCATGCTGAAGATGTCATCAATAATGCACAAGATAACGTCTCCAAGTTGAAAGAACAGTAGGATTGGCATCAATTTTGCTTAATAGAGCATCATACACCAACTAGACAGTGATACCTGCAGCACTGACAGCATCCATTACATTAAAACGTGTCTGTCTCTTATTTGGAAGCCTTATGTAAACTTGACACCACTTCTGCTTTTTTTTCCTTCCTAAAGTCTGATTTCAGTTGCACTGACTTTAATATTCTTTTGCTCGTGTTCTCAGAGGGTGACGAGACAGGAGTGATGGACAGTCTGCTGGAGGCCTTGCAGTCGGGAGCAGCCTTCAGAGACCGCAGGAAACGAACGCCAAGAGCACAAGGTAAGATAATTTCTGTGAACTTTTAGTCATAAACCGAGTGGGCTAAAGTTTCTTTGCACAGACTTACCAGGAGTTTGCACTGAAAACCATTGGGCTGCTGTTGGGCATTGAGCTACTGTGAGAACCCAGCATGATCTTTGTGATCGTGGATTTTCACTTGTAGCTCTATCTGCAGGTGACTTTGTGCTCTGAGGTATAACAAGGGCTCCTSTTGTGTTTGAACTGGCATTTAAACATTCCTGCACTAAGTATGTTTGCCTTAATTTTTAAAACCGTAAGTATAATTAATTTATTGTAAATGGTGCCATGAAAAATACTARCTTCTTACCAAATAAGAGTTTGGGTGTTTAGCTGATCTTCATTTCCAAGCACTGCTCTTGGATATGCTCTGGTTTGGTAGGAAGTTACATATTTGTAGTCTTAAAAGTGAAAATATGTTAACATAACTTCATTTT
Source organism: Amblyornis subalaris (assembly GCA_018881555.1). NCBI lineage: Eukaryota > Metazoa > Chordata > Aves > Passeriformes > Ptilonorhynchidae > Amblyornis > Amblyornis subalaris. The sequence continues at coordinate 6,589,228 of JACAXG010000015.1, read as the reverse complement.
CCTGAGGAAGACAATAGTATTGGACTGAATTTAGTCTGGTTTACTGAGCAATTGCTTCTTCCTGTAGAGTTGATTTTGAGGAAATTTGAGAAGTTAATCAATGGCAGCATTTCCTTTGTTCACTTCTCTGCTTATGATGTGCCAGTGGCACAGTTTGTGAAATGCATTTAGTCTGCATTTACTTTTCATCAAAGCTCATAGTGCTATACTGTCTTTTGCAATTTTTCATTTAAAACATGTCTTACTGTAAAAAGTACAGTCTTAATCTACAGTTGAAGTTATTTGGCATAAAATCAAAAGCTTGGTTTGGATRTGTACTGATAAAGGTTTGGCAAAATGGAGTTGTAAATAAGCCATGTTTATCCACCTAATCCTCAGTGAGCTGGGGTTAGGTTCACATTGGCTGATGGTGGTTTTTTTTTTGAGGAACAGAAGAGTAAAGGCAAATTGTACTATCCTCTTCAGATAGCAAASGTAGTGCATAATTATTTTTAATTGGCTATATGCATGATCTTATGAAAAAAATAAGTTACTTAATTTGTTCATACTAAGAAGTGAATTCTGCTACAGTTCCAGTATCATTCTTAATTCAGAGCTTGTTTCTGCTCTCAGATCAGATGTGAAAGAACTCCTCGATCAAAATTTGTTTTTTTCCATATCTTGAGAAGTATCATTTTGAGAGATGGTTTATGTGTATGGTGACTTGAGGAGACATTTGTCACCAAGTGGTGACAAAGCAAAGCTTCCCAGGGACCAGAGGAGATTGCACAAAATCTGCTGCAGCTGAGCAAACCAAGAAGATGATTGAACCCAAGTGCAAAACCAGTGACTCCTCTGCAACAATAGGGGACAGAGCCAATTAAAACTCCCTTTTATTGATCTTCTGTTTTATGTAGTTACTTTGACTTCTGTGTTTGAAATTTCATTGTATCAGTTGATATTCTATTGGGGTCTGGCTTTTAAATTTAAGGAGCTGATTGACTTTGGAGAACTCCCTGTGAGAAAAGGGCAGAGTCCTCCATTTCCAAGCTCTGGCCGACTGTAAATGTTCTGTAAGGGAGGAAGACCACTACGTAAAATTTTCAGGGATAGCTAAAAATTTAGAATAAGAGGCAATAAATGTTAATCCCTGTCAAGTRTCTAATTTAAATGTAAATTTTCTCATGTTTAACAACATACACGACATCTAGTCAGTAACTTGTCTGCACACCACAAGACCCTGAAAAACGTGGCTGTGACATTTCTAAGCAGTGAACTACAGCATYAAAAAGCAGGGACCATATTTACAAACTTCCATTTCTTCAAAAATGGAAGAAMCAGTGACAGTTTCCTGGTGCCATCAGTAGACTGTCCTGCAGAGTTTCATCCAGTGGGATTTTAGTAAACAGTTAACTCAATGCCTCTTATGGTTCAGTGGAAAGGAAAAAAAGGAAATAAAAGGCATGGAAGGAAGAGATTGGGGAATTTCTGGGCTTGCTGGGTCATGTGGTTGGGATTGGCCAGCACACAGCAAATGGTGTAGTGCTSTCTACAGGCAGTGCACCACGTAGGAGTTTTCTGTACATTATTGAGAGCTGCACTGCCTCTGTAATCAGCCTGGATTTGGAACACACAAGGAGAAACAAAAAAGAAAGGGGCTGCTTTCCAAACTTTCCAAAGTTAGRCTTGTCCAGGGAAGTTTTGGGCTTGAACTTGTCCTGGTTAGCCATCATGGACTCAGAAGAAAAATTGTTGTTTTCTGCCTGTTTGGACACAGATCTCATTTTTCTGTGTCAGTTCTGGCTGGTAGTTTAGCAAGGAGAAAAAATGGCTTCTGCTTGCTTATTTTTTGTAGTTTTGTTAATTACTTGATAACAGGCGGCTCCTACAGAAAGACAAAAAAACCCAAAACCTCCAAAACCCCACAAAGAAAATGCCCCCAAAACCACTCAGCAGTACAGTAAGTTCACTTTTGCACATTTTTCATGTATGTGCTCTAGATTTGTCTTTGTGCAAACTTGCTTATTCTGTTTGCATCTACTCAAGGTGAAAATTAAAACTATAGAGGTTTCACACTCTTACAATTGTTGCAACCAGAAGATCATGAAAATTTAGCTTTTATTGTATTTTTTCCCAAAGGTTTCACAAAGTAAATTTAACTCAAAAGGAGCAAACTGTAGTATCACTACTAGTGGCATTTTTGATCAGTTTGGCTCAAAACCCACAACTTCCCAAAGGAAAAAAACAAAAACCAAAACCCTCTCTGTGTGTTCCCTGCCAGCTTTAGGTGAGTGAGTTGGACCTAGGGGGGATTAATTAATTGGAATAACAGAGCTCCAATTACTATAGGTTTACAACTAACCCAAAATAGTGTCATTCTATCAGACACCTCCTCAATTTGCCTTTTGTACAGAAGTTGCTGCTGTACCTTATAGAATGTGTTTGTGCTTATATGGTCATATGTTTAAAATATTTAGAGAGTCAGAGACTGACTGGGTAAGAGGTGGAGATGGGAAGGGAGTGGTGCTCTGTTCCTCTAGAACAGCTGCCCTCCTCAGGGGGACTACTCAACATTGCACTTTTCCTGTKGGGTAAAAATAAAATGGTGAAATGTACAGACAGGTTCTGAAAAATAAAACTCATGTAAAGAATGTTTAACTGCATTATGTTTGTTTGCTAAGCCTGCAAATGAAAAGCTACACTTTCATGAGTTGCATTACCACTCTAGACTTTTCCAGTAAAAATTGCTTTCTTACCAGGTCATGGAAGTAATAATAATAAATTCCTGCCCCCCTTCCCTAGTTGTATTCTTACCTCTTCTTTCTCGTGCAAAAAGATGCTGTGTGGTTTCTCTCTCCTAAGCTTATTCCTGTATCTTTAATGTTTCTAGCTACTGGATTTTAGCTAGAGAGATTGTCCTTTCAGTGGATTGCTTTGCTTATAGAGGCTATAAAATAATAATTAGAAATCAGTTTCTAGAAATGTTGGTTCCTCTTCCAAAAATACACTTGCATTTTGCAAGTTTGCCAATATTGGTATAATAAAGAGCAGTATTAGGTGGCATTTATCACAGGGTACCATTTAAAATGTGCATCCGGCRCGACTGTTGCACAATTATCCCTGCCCTTTTTTCTGGCCTTGGGATATGAAATTATTAAAAGAAGCCCAATTCAGGAATAATTTTTCTCTAAATCAGTTTAAGCAAATTTCTGCACAGAGCTAACTATTCTGTTAGGGTTCTTTCTATTAAGCTTCCAAGTTTTTTGCCATGGAATTTAATTTCTTTAAGAAATGTTAATAACTAGTGCCCTCTCCCATATATACAAACTATGTCAACCTCCCTGATCCTCTATGCCATTATTTCTGTAGGTTTTTTACTACTGGGAATGCAGTGCTATAAGGGACATAAATGCAGGTTCTTCCTGCTTTAAATCTCAGTGTACACTGTATTTATTGAATATTTCCTGTGGTCTGCTAGTGCACATTTTGGATTAGTTTATAATTCATGCATCAAAATCAAATCAATTGCTACACTGTCATTACAATTTCCATACTAACAGTACACCTTGAGTGTGAAAGGGAGAGAATGAACCTCCTTGGTTCAGTTTCAGCATCTAATTTGAATCTTTGATGTGAGCCATCTGAAGGGCTTCCACTACYTGTTTAACTTTTGCAAGATAAAAAGGAGTTGAGGTAATAGTGTTACTATTTTTTAATGATTTTTGATAATCTTCATCTGGCATTCCAACATTTTAGTTTAAAATATGGGTTTRTGTGTTTCTTTTAAGTAGGTGCATATTTTACATTGCAGTTCATCAGAATTCTAATGAAAAGGTTATAGTTTTAGGATTGTTGTGTCTTTGCTTGGAGATAGAGCTATACTTAAAATTAAAGCCTCGCTCTTGCTTGTCTACCTTGCTAAAGTAATTTTGCCTCTGCACTGATTCTATTAAATAAAATCTTGAGGGTTAGTTAGGTTTCTGGGTGCACAATCCTCATTTACCTGAACCACATTCAAATAAAAATCTTCAGTCACAGCAAATTTGCTTTACTGAAAGCGTTGTCAGTCATTTTGTATGTGACAGTTGTCTAAATCAGCTGGCTTTTGCTATGCTCACAGCTGTGAATTGATGAGAATATTATCAGAGTTAAAATGCAAAAATGTGGTCAGTGCACTTAATTTGTGCTCRACTAGAATGGTGTGTCTTTCAGAGGAACAGAGCCATGGTCTTTAGCATTAAGTATCTGTTATGAAGTTGGGAATATCCATAATGGAGTATAAAAATGTTAGTCTCAAATTTAAAAAACAGTGTATATTTTGAACTTATTTGCTCATCTTTTCAAACATTTTTACTTGAAGGAGCTGAGTATTTAAAAGCATGTTTGCTATTCAGTTGTGTAATGGAGGTTTCTGCTTACAGTCAGGTATTGTGGAGTAATGAGACACACATGATSCGAGTGCTTCAAAATTATCACATCTATAATAGCAAGAGCTAAGCAAGGATCACCAATAACAAATTTACTCATTTKGCTATCACGGCGTTATTGTAGATTTAAGATTGCTTTTATTTCTAAATATAAATATGGGCACCATTCAAATTGAATCTCAGCAAATTACCTTAGTCCTGAGAGCTCCATAAACAGTCCCAAAGCTGTTTAAAAATAGGTATTTGTGGTATAATCTATTTTTACTGTGTATGCATTTTGCCTTATGGCTTTTGTAATTAAAGGAGTAGTGTTAGCTACTATATTTTTCTGGTGGCTTGGCATGAAATAAACAGTTTAGTATGTGGAGGTTTTATTTGGCAGTGGGAGGTGTCTCTCCCCATGGCAGGGGCTTGGAACTGGGTGGTTTTTAGGGTCCCTTGCAATCGAAACCCTTCCATGATTCTGTGACATTTCAGAGGGATTCCACTTACAAGCAGGATGAAGGAGAAGTAATAAAAAGGGACTTAAGATTTTAGCCTCTAGCCTGCTTAGACTGGATTCTCCAGGTTTTTAGATGGACAGCGTCTTGAGCATGCAAGGAGTGAGGAGGCTCTAGAAACACCACTAATTGGATGAGCATAAAGGCAGAAATTCAAGAATTCCTTACATTTGCATAATTGCTTTCACCTCTGTTGGTGTGTTACTCTTCTCTGAAGCAAGTGCTGAAGATTGATTAGTTGTCTTTAAAATTGATTTTCTGATCTTGGTATGCACAAGATTGTTCACATGTTGACAGAGAGCCTGTAAAGTATTTATAAATGTTTAGTGAACTAGACAGACACAGAGAAGTGGGAATGTGAACTCTGGACTTCGTATATATTGCTGCTGCTTTGTCTAATTCTAAGTTGTTGTTTGCCATTTCATTTATTATTTTTTCTCAAGACAAGATTTTTACCTGAATAAATGAAAATAATGCCATCAAATGGCAAACCTATGTGCACATTCTGAAAAACGTCCTTCAGCAAGTTATTGGTGCTATGTAATTGTAACTAATTACCTGTGAGTTTATTGTTCCTCTAAAGCATTTAATAACTTACCCAGGCTGAGGAGAGTTCTTTACCCCTTGCTTTTAGTAGTGTCAGTGCTTCAGAATCCATTTCAGTGTCGTATGAAAAGCTTTCCCTGTGAAGTACCAGAACGTTTTTCAAGTTTTAACATTTTTAAAAATCAACACTGGTATTACTCCACTCATCAAATTGTCCTAAGAGCCAAAAATAGAAACTTCTAAATTTTTGTGCCTTTWGAAGTAAAAAGGCATTGTCCGTTAATGACGATGAGGATTATTCTGCAGCCTCRTGGCATTTGCAGGTGGTACCACAGAACACCTGAGCTTGTGCCAGACCAGGTGCAGGACTGTGCCAGTTGCTTCAGACCTTGAAAATGAGTGTTATATTTCATTTAAATTTTTGCCCGTATTTATTTCTTCAAAGTTGTTTTGGTCTGTTTCATCACAGGAGTCTGCAGGCACCCAGGGCAGCTCTAAAGTCATAGAGGGTGAATATTCTGGAGCTTCTTTTTCTGAGAGTTGACTTGGCACAGTTGCTTCTGCACCTCCTGAAAGCCCTTGGAATTCCAAAAGCCTTTTTGAATGTCCCGTGTTGTGAAATAGATTTTTAGAAATAAAACAAAGCYTTTCTGAGAACYGGGGAATTCTTCATAGTAAACAGCCTCTCAAAAAGAGTAATCCAGGAGGAGGCTGCCAAGGTCACGTAGTAGAATTTTGTATGAGTTGGAAGTCACCTGCCGTTCTGAATTTATTTATTTTTTAATTCACACTGAATCTGAAAACTGCTCTATTTTAATGAGGTATGTCCTGCTAGATCGTGAGGCCTCCGTTTCCAGAGATTGATAGCTGAGTTTTGGCTACATCTTTATGCAGTAGCTGAAGTTAGAGAAACTTCTTTTACATGCAGAGAAAGGATATTCATGCATTCATTTACCAACTACATGAGTAGTAATGAACGATATGCAAGGCTAACTTAATTTGCATTTGGCCATTTGAATTTTCTTTGTCAGTGCTGACACTGTTATCATGCAATTATTGTGAAACACTTCTATTTGAAAAATTTTCTCCCACAGTACTGTTTACTGAGGTAAAGCACATTGGCTTTAATATTTTAATATATATACATAATGAATGGAAGGGAAAGAGATGAAAATCGCTGTTGCAGTGTATGAGTTGGTAGAGGATTAATTTAAGTGACATTAGGTCCAAATGGTTGTTTTGTAGATAGGGAGGCTTTCTCTTCCATCCTGTTCTGGGCACACAGTGTAGAATTGACAGTCCTTCAACCTCAGCACAGAGAGACTGTCCCAGGGTTCTTAATAGTGGTTGTCATCTGAACTGTAAGAACTTAATTAGTTTCCTTCCTGCAAAGACAATATTTACCCTATGGGTTATGATGTTACAGAGCAAATCATGGAAATTCTAATTTTCTTGTTGCATTAGCAGGAGAAAATAAGATTGTCTGTTCAACACCCCCAAAATAATCATGTGTGTTTACAAAGTACTGATACCGTCTTAGCAGTAGATCCACTGCAATAGTCAGGCAGTTATGTCATTGTGTGAGAAGCCAGAATCTCAGCTGGTGTATGTTGCCTTAAGTCATTTTCCTTTTCTGGTGTTTTTAGTTTAATAATCTGTGACAGGATAAATTAAAGATCTAAGACAAGGTGTCCAGTGACAGAGGGCCAGGGAGAGGCCAGCAGTCCCTGTTGGAGAAAGCTCTGCAGAGGGAAAGGCATAGGAGGACACTACACGTGAACTTGACAATGTAACCTGCCAAACTTACTTTTTTTTGATACTCTCTTCTCTATTTAGTTTTACATTTCAAGTCCCTGACTCTAAAAAAAAAACCTAAAAAGTCAAGATGACTTGAATGTACTGTATCATCTTTGTCTTAAACACCTTCTCCAGCAGTTTTACTTTATCAGAAGACCTTTTGCCCTGAAACCACAGCCTTTTATTTTTCTGTTGTAGTGGATTCTCAATGTTTTAAACATGGAGAAGGAAGGGAAGGTTTGTTAACAGCAGCCTAATGGATTCGTGCCCCACCCCTCCATGTTTTATTCTGCAGTCAAACAACTGATGAGTTTGGGAGAGGGTTTTGGTGGTGTTAGTCTGTATTTATTGTGTTGTCTTTCTCTGCAGATCTGAAAGCTCTGTACAGAAGTGGGCACTGCTCCTTGTTCCATCGTTTAATAGATGAGAAAACCAATGCCACAGTTCTGGCCTCTTTCAGAATGAGCACTGATGCTGAAAAGGCTGTCTTGCTCTGGCAGTATTTTTTATCTTCAAGCTGTAATAAATTCAGTGATTCGGTTTCAGTTTGTGGCTAATGCAAACCTTTATTGATTCCAGAGGGTCTGTTCCTTGTGCCACAAGCTGTCCCTAAGCCCAGAGCCTGTTGGTGGCAGGGTTGGGCTGAGCCAGGCTGAGCTTGCTGAATGCTGGGGCAGTGCTGGTCCCAGCCCAGAGGAGATCTTTGGGGCTCTCAAAGTCTGCACTGACACAATTGTGTTGGCTTCTGAGCGACCTGCAGTGTAGCAAAGGCAAGTTCATCTGTCTGCAAAAGACCCAAAAGGCATTTCTCTAATTTTACTTTTTGAAGGGGTGAAAAAAACCCACACTGATATGTGTATCAAGAAAATAAGTTGAAAAGCAATTAGTAGTGTCCTCTTTTATTTCTCTTTTAGAAATCCTCACGTAAGTGTTCTTGGGGCTTAGCATGAAATGATGCATTATAATTACAGTATAATGTCCCCTCAGTATTAGGAGTTTAATGCATTTTGTATACAGAAATACCTGGAAAGAAAAAAGTTTAGCTGTTCGAACCAGACAGAAGTGTGTAGTTCTCAGCTGTCTAGGGAAACATGCAAACTGCTGTGATGTGTTGGGGGCAGATTCTGTGGTAGTGCCTGTAGTGACAGGGTAGTGGTTTTAAACTAAAAGGTAGACTCAGACTAGATGCAAGGAAGTTTGGTTTTGTTTGTTTGGATTTTATGATGAGGGTGGATAGGCACCAGCTCAGGATGTCCACAGAGGTGGGGGGTGCCCCATTCCTGGAAATTTTCAAGATCAGGTTGGATGGGACATGGAGCAACCTGGTCTGGTTGAAGTTGTCCCTGCCCATGGCAGGGGGTTGGACTAACTGACCTTTAAAGGTCTCTTCCAACCCAAACCATTCTATGATTAAATGCAAAAGTAGAATAGTTAAGCTGAGGAAGCAAATTATTCTCAGTTGAAGTTATAGATAAGATTTTCTGTGATCTCTGTTATTTTTTCTACGCTTAAACTTTTGCTGTTATTATGATGTTCATTAGAGATGTGCTACCCGAAAACGTAGTTTGATCTTATAGCTTATTACAAGTGGAAAATGTTACCAATTTTGTGGTATGGATTTTGTAATATCAGCTTGTTCTGTATTTGATTGCTTTTATGCTTCTAGGAATTTTGAAGAAGATAATTTTAGGGAGATATTTTGTGTATTGGCAGGTTGTTGTCTGGTTTTATACTATGATTTCTTGCATGTTTCTACAAAGCATCTCTGAGCATTAGTTCATAATATATTGGGCTTAAAAGACTGCAGGTCTGACTTTGCATGACAATGCACTTTGTCAGGTTGCATTCATTGTTGTGCTGCAGGCGAATTTAAATTCCAGCAACCATATTGAGACCTGGTCAATCATCATTTTAAACACAATTTCCTGTCGGTATCTCCATTGCATTTCTGAAACTGCAGCACAGGTGGTTCATCTAATTATTGCACATTATTGCCTCAACATAATGTAGCTGAGCCATTACATTTGTAATGTATGTAGTTCCAAAATTGCTCTCACATCCTAAAAACTATCCATGCTGGCTAATTGTAGGACATTTGTATTGCTAGGTTGTTTCAGTTTGAATTCTGTTGTATTTTAAAGGATGCTGCAATTAGGGTGAAGTTATTTTTAATGATGACTAAAACCAGATGTGAGATATTGATGATGTACATTACAGATAATTCTGATAGTCATGTATTTTGAGGAACTAGTTTCAAATCCTAGAATTGCCCATATTCTGTGAAAACAAGACCCTGACCTTGAACGAGTTAGTTCTATTTAGCCATCTCCAAAACATACTGYAGAAGTTAACCTCTGATATGATTTGTTCTGTTTGTCTCAGTGGAAGATCTCTGTGTGTTACACATGTGATTTCTCTTCAGGAGAAAAAAGTGATATTGGCTTTGATATAAGATTTTGTAAGAACATTATAACTAATATATCTATTAGTGTGTGCATTAGCTCATCTCCTTTACCCTCTCATGGAAGTATATAATGTCATAATATTGTTATTTAAAAACTATATACATACTGTACAGTGTCTTCCAGATGGATGTCTAAAAATAACAAAGATACTGGAGTTCTTCCTTAGATCTGTATTATATTCACTTTTCTTTTTATCTGTGATTTCTCTATTTTTTCTTCCATTTTTTGTTGTATTAAGTATTTCTGCTGTTGTTGAAGAAGATTCTATTTAAATAATTATAAGCCTAGTATATAAAATTTTACAACAGTGTCTATGTGCCTGTAATCCCATGAATATGTTACTGGAGTGGAATGTCAGCCTTTCTGCATTTTCTCCTACCAATTTAAATTACAAATTAAAATAGACATATCACACTGAAATAGGGAAAATATTCAGTCATTGTGAGGATGACTTTTTTTTTCTATTTTAAAGGGAACAGATTTCTAAAATAATATAATAGAAAAAACCCCAGTATGCTATTGACAGCATTCCCTCAGGAGTTAATCTTCCTCAAGTGTTTCCAGGGAGGTTTTTTTGGAGGCCTTGGCACTACAGGGAGATCATTGGTTTGCAAGACAGTGCCAGGGTTCAGCTTCAGTTCCCCACTTCCAGGGGGTGTGTGCAGGCTCTTGGGCTGGGAGTTGCTGGGGTCGGGGTGTAGGAGCTGTCAGGCAGACTGAGCTGACGAGGGAATGTATTGGAGTTTTTTTCCTCAGTAAAAGTGGAGGGAGAAATAATTCCGCTTTGAGGGGATACAGCACGTTTGGCTGTGTGGTTGAGTTACGTTGTCACCTTACGTAGCTTTGAGCTCTGTAAGAATTATGGGCAAAATAGAATTGGATGGAGGACTCAAAAGGTCCTTATGACTTCACAGAACATAATTTGAGTTTGAGAACAAAAACAAATCCCATCGCTACTGAGGGCTGATTAAAATCCAGCAAGATGTTGAATCAACAACTTGGAAATTAATTCATTATTTCCTTAGAAAAAAACAAAGCAAAACAAACCACTGAAAAAAAACACAAAAAAACCTAACCAAAACAAGAAAAACCACCTAGATCTGATCATTCACTCCTGAAAAAATACTTTATCACTTCTGTCAGACATTCCATAGATGACTCGCAATTTTTTTACATGTAAAATCTGTTCATTACAAGATAGATTGGACAAAAGCTTATTTTATTTTTAAATCTTCTTTACTGGAGTGAAAACCTTAAAGGGAGATTTGCTACAAGTTTCATTTTTTTCTCCTAATGGATAACCGCTCAGAAGGAAGCTAGAATTATGTTTATGGAGTCTTTCGAATATTTACTTTCTGTTGAAATAATAGAGAGAGTATTACTAAGAAATATACATTTCRAAGAGAGTTATCTGTTCACTGAAGGCAATCATGATTTTGTTTTAAAGGAGTAGCAGCTTGTCATCTAAGTGAACGGAGTATGAATCTGAGTTGTACTTAAACTTCTTAGGAAAATCTTCTAAAGTGTGTTGCTAAAGAATTGGAAACTTCTGTAGCACTGAAGGGGGAGAGAATTTAGGGAGATGTATGAGCTCATAAAGAGCTGTTTTAGCAGTTTGCTGGAATTGCATTTATGCTAAAGCTCTCATTGTTAGAAAAGTAGTTGAAAGGACAAAACATTTCAAGACAAAGCAATGCAATGGAAGATAAAGCCTGCAGAGAAATTGCTCTTCATTATATGGAGATGCTGTCCAAGGTCTGCAAAAAACTCTGTAATTCCAGCCACGTAGTCTAAAATCGAGGATAAAGTTGTCGTGGGAGAGAGAAGCATAAAACCTGTAGCCCTCGATTGGGTCTCGGTGTCAGGTATCGCAGCCGTGGTGCCCCAGCCCAGGCAGGTGTGGTGGTGCAGAGCTGGCCTTGAGCTCTGAGCGGGCACACCTTTGCAAACAACACCTAAGGGTTTAAATGTGCACTGAAACATTCCTCTCTTGCCACGTGAGATGGTGTGTGAGAGGACTGCACGTATGTACAGATTTGCTGGTGAAAACACCCTGAACAGCTTCGATACACTGTGGTTTATTGGGGTTTTTGTTTGTCTTCCAGAATAGCGTAAATGATGTGGATTTTTGCTTTGTTGGCATTTCACAGGAACATTTAACGTTCAGAGAGCTATCTCAAATTGTCTGTATGACTCCTTGGCACTGAAGCTTCACGTGGTATCGAGATTGTTTTTGAATTGTCACTGATGGTTTTCCAGATCCAGGTCATTACTCGCCATCCTTGGCAGGCTTTGTTCTCCTGCAGAACCTGAGCAGTAACGCTCTGTAATTTCCTGTGATCGTTTCAGACTTGCTTTGCCTTACATACCTGCAGTGTTATTTTCTTTCAGGTTGAAGACAATAAGCAGTCATAAATAAAAGTAAGACTTAACATTAAACAAGTTATTATAGGGCAGGGGAGATGACTAATAAAACATAAAGCACCTTGTGTTTCTTACTGAGCAAGTGCTCTTGTTCTGTTTGAAACCCCTTAGACCAGCACACTTATTATGCTGACTTACAGGCATTTCTTCTCTTGCTTGTAGTCCAGTGCCTGATTTTGGAGTGCATTTTGCCCTCCAGATGTCAGTAGAAACATCTTCAAGACTATTTGCAGTTCTTGTGTGGGGCTAGAATCCCTGACTTAGAAAAATCTGTTGACATTTTCAGGGAAGCAAACCTTTAAACTGTTTAAATTCTCCATAACTGGAGATAAAATTTTATTTTCAAAGAATTATTTAAAAAAAACCCACAACCCAAACAAAAAGCAACAACAAACCCACACATAATCTTTGTTTAGTGCATTCAGCTCCTGAAAGTGTCCTCTGGCCCGTGCAGTCATGGATATAGTTGGTAGCAAACTCAAGAGGATAGTTACAACATGACAAAAATAGTTCAAATTTTGATGTGTCTGGTAATTTTTCCAAAGCACATCTCCCATGCCCTGCAGTTTCTTTGCAGTTCATGTGTATTGAAGTACAAAGAGACCATATTCATGCTTGCATATTCATATCTTTTGTTTCAAAGATGTATGGTGGAAAAAATGGAGAAATTATCCTAAAGCAGCCACAAGATCAGAACATTTCAGAAATKATGCAAGAGGATTCTTAACAGATCACTAAAATATCAATCTGAGAGAGAAGTTTCTGCAAAATATTGATAATAAGGCAGTGTTACTCTGAGAATTACATATATAGAAGTGTATCCTTGTAAAAGTATCTGTGGATTTTAATTGCACGTTGTCATCTTTTCACAAGATGGCTGTAACTTTAGATTGCTGAGGACTTTTTAAAAACTTATTTATAAAGGAACCTATTAAGGATAGAGGGTAAAGTACATTTGAAAAGTACTGTTTGAACAGTTTGTGTTTTCTAGCATGAAGTACTTTTGTAGGGTTTAGGACTAGAAAATTTGAATATGGCACAGCTCGTTTTAACTGAAAATAGTAGCTCTCCTTAGAATGTGATTTTTTTTCTAATTTTTTTTTTACTTCCAAGTATTAAGGAGGAATATAGTAGAATGAATGTCAAAAAGAAGAATTAGAAACTTCTAGTTAGACTTCCTCAGACAATAACTATACAACACTTTTAGACAGGTCTTTTAAATTTAGGCCGCAACACGTTACCAGGATCTTGTGTATAACTTCACTGATGTTCTAAGGAATGCCATGAATCCAGATGGAAGCTGGGAAAAAGGTCTGCTTCAGTGAAGTATTTAATGGTCTATTATTCCATTTATAAAATATGAATGTATTCCTTCCTGAAAAGTCTTTTTTTATTTGTAAGTGTAAAAAAGGTAGTTTAATCTCAATAGAAGCCTTCTGAATACAAGAAATAAAAAAAAATTGCAGCTCCAGCTATTAACAGGTTGCATTTARTACAGAAACAAGAAACACTTGTAGGAATGTTTAGAAGTGAACTCAATTATTTGATTACAAAAGCAGTGGCAAATAGGGACTGAATCTGAACAGAAGTTCTGTTTCAAAAAAAAAAAGATAATCTTTTATCTACAAATCAGCAGCTGGTGTTCTGTAGAGATTGTATCAGAAATTGAAATGCAGAGAGTGCTCTGGTTTATCTTACTAAAAATGGGCTCAGAAATGCGTTTAATTGATGTAGGTGGTGATGTGAACTCGAGGGATAGTAAACAGAAACAGTAGAACTAGGTACTTGAGGGACAAGTAAATGTTGCCAGGCAAGTGCATCATTATCTGTAGAGGGTGAGTATGTACCTGCAAATCATGATACTGTGCTGGAGCAACCCTCACACTCTGAACCACAGCCCACACTCAGGTTGTTGTGTGTTGCAGGAGAAATCTTTTCCATAGCTGCAAAAAGTCTTGTTTGTTTTCCACAATGCAGAAAAACAACTGGAGGCTGCATATTCTCCTTTCTGGACACTTTCCAAAGAAACGAACATTCATCAATAAGGAGCGGGTACAGAACTCGTAAATTGGACAAAGACTGTCCCATCACGTTTTTTGTTTCACGTGCAGTTTTGCAACTTTCTCTGTTTGGCCAAAAGCAGCTCTACCTCTCCTGTTCCTTTTGGAGAGCCTGGTCCACGAGTCAGTGCCAAGAGAGGAGAACAGTCCAGGGAGTCCAAGGCAGAGTTACAACCACAGCTCTCCAAGCACAGAAGATTTCTGCTTCTCCCTTAACAATCCTTGCACTTGCTATGTGTAGCCTATTCCAACAAGAACATTTCCACGCTGCTGAAAAATGAAAGATAAACATGTTTTTCTTACTTCAAAATTGTTTTTTTTTCCTGAAAGTCTTTTGGTGATTATGATTTTAGATTAGTTTTTTTACCGGATTTTTGTTACAGATATGAATGTCTTTATAATGGACTTACCTTCAAGAGAACTTCCTGTTACCCAATATTTTTTTGCTTCATTTAAAACATGATATAAAATACAGAAGTACTGGAAAATATGATGTGCATGGGACTGTGTAGCCTTTTGATTTGCACTTTCAACTCCTTTTTTCTGTACATAGATATATCACAGAAATCACAGAGTATTCTGGGTTGGAAAGGACCCACAAGGATCATCAAGTCCAGGTTTTAAGTGACTGGCCCATACAGGGATTGAACCCACAACCTTGGTGTTTTTAGCACCAGGCTTTGACCAGCTGAACTCATCTCTGTGTAGATATATGCGTGATTTCAGTTATTTTTTTAAATGTCTATTTTAGAAGGAGCTTCACCTTGAACAATTAGCATTAAAAGGTTGCATTTGCCCTTTTTTTTTAAGAAGAAATCTCTCACAGTAGCTTGCTTTTACTATCAGTATTTCAAGTTAAGTGTGAGTACTATAGGCTCTGGATTTAGCCTTTTGAAAAATTATTCAACACGAATTTACTGTAATGATGGGCTAATTAGTTAAAGTTCACTGAGTTTAGCTAAACATACAGTGTTTGATTTAGAGAGATAAATCTGTGGTCTGTCAACCTTTTCAGACATAATCCTACTTTCAACATTATCTGACAGGTAGTCAGCCCATCAGGCCCGAGGATGTGCTGCAGAGCAGCTCATCTCTTCACTCTTGACTGGTTATTTATCTTATGAAGCATAATTCACAACTGGCATATGGGAAGTGGGGAGGACCAAAGGAAATGTTTCAAGCCTTCCTTTCTTTCGTTCCTGCAGTATGAAATGGTTTGTAGATGTGGCAGTCACTCACTTTTTGTGTTTCAGTTACTGTAAACTATCTCTTAGGCCTGTATATTTCTGAAATATGTATACTTAGAAATGCTCTAAATAATGTTCTGCAAAAAATTATTCTTACAAGTATTTTTTAAGATTTTGCATTTTCAGGATATTGTATAATTCCAAAAGATAATTTCAGAAATGTCTTCACAAGWGAGGTATTCACACTCTTTACCAGCTAAATAAAAAAACTCCAAACCYTACTTAGCTAATCTATGATATCTSTAGATGTTGTTTTATTGGAAGGAAAACGATGAGTTGTTTCTAAATATCTGTTGTTGCTACAGGGGCACAGAAGGTTGAGTTTAAATCAGTCATTTACTAAAGACTGTCCCTGTCAGTGGGTAGGTAAAAGTCATTGAAAGCAGGGTAATGGTCTTTAAATTCATGTGCTGATGGGTGCAGCACGCTCAATGGATGAAAAATTTAACTTCACTTTTGAGAAGTCTCCAAACCAAGAGTTTCCTTAAGACTGTGACTGTACAAAAAAGTGCTAGTGTGCACCATTCTTGTATAATCCCATTTTTTGTCATGCAAATACTAACTGATATTTTAAACTACTGTATTTGTACTTTTCCTGAATCTGAGAGACTGGTGCTGCAGGTATTCATGGACAGATGAAGTTATTCCTTAGTTATCTGCTATGTTAATTCAGTATTAAGTGTTCTTTTTTCAAGTGCTGTGTTTTCATATAGGAGATAAAGTCTAATCCCATTTTCATAACTAATCTTCTGGATCAGTTTAGTTTGAATATGGTGAGGCATTGTACACTTGTACATGTGCATGCAGGTATTCAGTCTTTATACACAGAAAAGTTCGGACTACTTGGTAATAATATGTTTTTAGGAAAAAGAAAGGTTTGTGGGGGTTTTTTAGCAATCACTTGATGCAGTTTTTGCTTCCTCAACTGAGTCTGTTTGTCCTCCTAGAAGGATCTTAGGGGGAATGAAATACTGTAAGGCTTCATATTGCTGTAGCCTCCTGCCTTTAGCAGCCTTCTAAAGGCCAAGCTAACAGCATGTATGTATAAAAAAATCATTCTAAACAGAGTTGCCTCTTTGAAAACCTGTTCAAGCCTATTTTACATAGTAGGAGTTTAATACTATGCAGAGAAAAAGGCCTGATTGCCATCCTCAGGTAGATTCTTTTCCAAGTGTAAACCAGCAAAGGCGTCTGCAGGCAGGGCTGAAGTGCTGTCACCAAAAGTTCTTGGGCCTGGCAGAAGGGCCTGGGAAGCTTTCCCAGTTCTTGTCCATGGGATGCCCACTTGGTCCATGTGTCCATGGATACCACTAGGTGGTACCATTAAACCTCCCTTCTTGAGAATATTAAAACTGACTCACAACTGAAGACAGTTTTAAAAGCATGTGAGTAAAGATTTTTTTTTTTATTTTTTTTATTTTTATTTTTATTTTTTTTGTTGTTGTTGGTGAGTGAAGAAATAAATTGCTACCTTCTTGGCTGAAAATTGTTTTTACTAAAATAGGCAATACAATCTTTTCTATACTACCACTGTGATTATATATACTGGCAGTAATGCAAACTTGGCAGTGTTCTCACCCCAAAGTTTTTGGGTATGTGTTTCGGTTACTGTCCAAAATCCACTTTCATAGTATGCAATCAGTTCTCCAAAAATTAAGCCACACTTTTAATACAAATTGCAGGCTTTGTAGGTTTTTGGAAGAGTAATGTGAGTGAAGGAAAGCACTGGAAATAGATTTTTTAGAATCAATTTTTATATTTCTATACCTTAATCATCTTCTTAGCAAAATAATAAATGTTTTTTCATTAGGGAAAACATTCATTTCAAACTATGATTCTGAGTAAGGGATAAGACCTCCCTTTTTTTTTCTAATTTACTGTGTTTGCTTGCATTGTCCTATATTGTAGCTCTTATACATGAATCCTGTTATACAGTAATTAATCTTTTAATGCTGTCACAAGGCTGTGCTCACTCTAACAGCAAAACCCTGACACATTGCTGGAAATGGGGATCTGTTGTGAGATGATGTAACAGCAGTAAAAATAATTGCACCTCGAAATTGGGAACTTCTAGTAATGGAAACAGGTAGTTTGTCGTGCTTTTTTTTTTTATTTATAGTAGTGATTGTAGTAAAAGATAAGCAGAAAAGAGAACTTTTGTAGGGATAGTCCTTGTGTCTTATTTTCCCTTGTGTCTTTGACTCAGCAGAGGTGAAGCTTTTCATCTCAGGACCTACAGAATGCAGCTGCAGACAGCAGGGGGAAGAGTTTGGTCAAATTGCCACTATAACAAACATCCATAAAACAAAACAAAAAAATTTACATTACCAATGACAAATCAAAGCTGAAAGTTCGCCTTGCCTGTTGTCATTYATTGCCATTCATATTTAGAAAGCAGACTGCTGTGATAATTGATTTGATGGTCCAGCTTGAGTGGAAGCACTTCTGGGCATAGCAGGCCTCAGAGATGCCAAAAAAGAAGAAAAGGTGGGAATGAAATAATGCACTACTTTCTCCTCAGAGGCATGTGGCCCACTTTTTGAGAACAGAAAAACATGCTTTAGAAGAAGGAAGAAAAAAACTTAGTAACTCAGTAATAAGTACAAAAATGACCATATAGCCTCAGTCAGATAAAAATAGGCATTCAAACAGAGACAATGAGTGTACATATTTTAGTGGCAGGTGAATAATAGGAGAATGCTGTGGAAATAATCTGATTTTTAACGGACTCTGTCCAAGGGAGTACCTTTTTTGCTTCTTTTTTTTGTGTAACAACAAAAGAGACTCCCTTTCCTAAAAACACACACACAAAAAACCACCCGAAAAACAATGTTTATTTTTTTTTAAGCTTTTTGAAGAGGAATTGATAGTTCGGAAGAAGGAAAAGAAGCAATTATTGAATTTGAAARGCAATATATGGGCTTGGATTATGCGAACTCCCATGGAGTTTATTTACTTCAAGCAATAGGTGATAATGAGGCTTGTCTCTGCATTTCTGGCTGTGGGGCAGTGTTCACCCATAGCCTCCTGCTGATACGAATAACTTAGGACACTGAAGTGCTAGTTGAGGAAAAAAGTAGATTAAAAAACTTTTGTATTCAGTGCTTGACCTCTTAATCACAACTGCCAGCACCCTTTCATCGATTTAAAGACCCAAACAAAACCAGATAAGACGTGAGCTATTGAAACACAAAACTGTAATCAGAACTGGTTTGTCTTTTGAGCCATTTTGCTTATTTACTTGCAAAACCGGTGTGGTCCTTCAACTTGCTGAACTCTGTATTCATAGTCCTAAATCTTTTATACACAGCAAAGCTGAAGTAACTGAAATTTAACAGTAAAGATTAAAAAGAGGAGTTTGATGAAATAGCAGGAGGTTGTAAGTGTGCTGTTCCAGGTCATATATGAATATTACTGTCTCTAATTTTCAGGTTTTGAAAGTACCTTTCTTGCCTTAATGAGATGATAGTTGGTGTAAACATACAGTATATTCTACACTTACAAAAGAAAGTCTGTAAAAGACATACTAATTTATTATGAGAATATATCAAATTTTCCTGTTTATATGTTATGATTTTTAAATTCCTTTTTTATACATTGAAAGCAGAAGCTCAGTTTCATAAGCCATTAAACATCTGAAAGTGATATAACCCGTATGTCATTATTCCTTTGAATTCTTCTTGCTTTCTATCTACTTATCTATAAAATTTCTTTTTAAGTATCAAAACACTCCATTAAATTGATGGATAGGAAACATCACATGTGGCATCTGCTTGCTTATATTTAAAGGAAATGCTGTTTGTATATCTYAGCAGATGAAAACTTCCCTGAGAAGTCTTAGTTTGAAGGGAATGCTGAAGTTCCGTGGCAGGTGGGATGTTTGTCATGTTCACAGTGAGTTCAAGTGATGCGGCAAGGAAGGAGGGACGAGTGGCAATTGAGGAGTTCTGGTTTAGTGGTGGGAATTATGCAGAGCACTAGCAGGTGACAGCAGGAAGAATGGTCAGCTGCTGAGGGGGGATGCCTGGATTAACCTGACTGGATC
This sequence comes from Amblyornis subalaris, assembly GCA_018881555.1. Lineage (NCBI taxonomy): Eukaryota > Metazoa > Chordata > Aves > Passeriformes > Ptilonorhynchidae > Amblyornis > Amblyornis subalaris. The sequence continues at coordinate 6,569,738 of JACAXG010000015.1, read as the reverse complement.
GCTTGTACATCACTGCTGAGTTAGTCTGGATCTGAACCACAGATCAATTTTATGTTACTCCAAAATGTGTGGATTCTCCTCTGTACCTGTTGGGAAGCACGTACTTATTTTCAGTGTTTTTTGGAGACATTTGTGACAAATGACTGTATTTCCCAAGCACATCTTGGATCTTGGTCAGTTTATTTGAGCTGGAGCTAGGAAAGTGCTTCCTGCTGAGCACCCTGTAGTAAATATTATTAGACCTTGATTAAAATAGAATTTCAGTAATTTAGATTGTTACTGCAAATTCTGTGTGAGCAACTGTGTTATATTAGTAATGATTTCTGGGCCGGGGGTTTGTAGACATTTCTAATTATTTTTATTCTATTTTCAAATTGGTCAGCATCTCCATGCTTCACTGATTGCACATGCCTACCTGTCAGGCAGATCTAGTCATGACCTGCACAAGGCTTAAAGCCAGAGGAAATTCAGGAAGTGGCCCGTGCTCAGCTTGAGAGTTCTGTCTGCACATGGAATATTGTAGGAGGTCGCTGACTCTGTGTGCACAGATGTGCATATGCTGCCTCTGTCATGGAGCCTGGCACTCTGGCACAATAATCAGGAGACCTTTTCACAACTGAGTGAATTCTCATAGAGCTTCTCCCCCTCTGTTACCTATTTTATTCATACAGTAAGGGTAGCTGGACTTGCACAGGTAAAACTCCCTTCATCCTTTGAAATATTCTTCCTATGGCCAACTTCCTCCAAATGGTTACAGTTTATGTAGCCAGATGCCTGTGTTCACAGGATCATGGAAAAATCTAGTCTGGAAGGCACCTCGAGGTCATGTCATCCAAAAAAGGGATTAGATGACCCTTTTTTTTTTCAGATTTTCCTTCTGAAAAAAGGGCCACAGATCAGCGTCTGTTTCCCTCTCAAGCTGTCCTGAGTATTCCTAGTAAAAAAGTTTCCAGCACTTGCCTGGAAAGCCTGTGATGTTTAATTGTTGTCACAATGGAGTTGGGTTGGTTCTCCTTAYGTAAGAAGGAATTCACCCTGGAGGAACTCTGGCCTTGTGCCCTTTGTCCTGCCACCGTGCACCTTGTGATGATGTGCCGTGGTCTTCTCTGTAAGCACCACTTAGGTATTCAGAGAATTCTTTATCAGTGTTAGGCACAACCCGACCTGATTGCCAGATGTCAAAACATGTCAGAAAAGAGTTACGTGTTCTGTAAGTGGTTAAATGTGCTTTCTGTACTGTCACATCATTTTTAATAGTCATATGGAACTGCTAAATCATAAAAACAACCTGTCCAAAGCTCTTCTCAAAGCAAAGGAGAGATCAGCACAAAAGCACCTTATTTAAAAAGGAAGAAAGCTATTGGAAGGTGACAGCTGGAATTCCAGTGCTTAATCTGTGTAATTAAAACTTTTCTAAGGAGCAGGAAAAGCAGGTTGGACTTGAGGTAGTTTTAGGAGTTAATTAGCAAGGTCTTTTTGAATATTAAGAATGCCTTTGAAGGATAAAGTTTTAAAAAACTAGTTCAGGCCTTTCAAACAGCATAAATTAAGGCAGAAACTTTCTTTTTACACATCCTCAAGATGCAGACAGAGTCATCCTCCCTAACCGTGCCATTTCCTTCCATCAGAAGTATAATCATACATCCTCCTCGATGTCTGATCTTCATAAGGATTTATTAGCTGGCTAACAGTGCAGTGGTAATTTAACTGGAAATAATATTTTACAGGAGTTTTTTACACATTGACTATTGCAAATACTGAAGTCAGTARCTCTTAAGTCATAAACTGAGTTTCTTCCCGGGCTGGGTAGTGTGATATATGACCAATATTGAAAACAGCARCCTGCATATTTCAAAGTACAGCCATAGAATTAGAGAGTGGTTTGGGTTGTTAGGGAGCTTAAAAAGCATCTCAACCATTCCAACCCCCCTGCCCCACCTTCCATTATCCCAGTTTGCTCTAAGCCGCTTTAAACCTGGCCTTGAACACTCCCAGGGAGGGAGGGGAGCATCTACCATCTCTTAGGGCAACTGGAGCCAGTGTCTCACCACCCTCACAGGGAAGAATTTCTTCCTCAAATCCAATCTAACCCTCCCCTCTGTCGGTTTGAAGCCATTCCCCCTTGCCCTGTCACTCCATTCCCTTGTCACAAGTCTCCCTCCAGCTCCATTGTAGCCCCTTTAGACACTGGAAGGGGCTCTAAGGTCTCCCCAGATCCTTCTCTTCTAAAAGTTCTGCCTGTTTTCTTCTAAAAGTTCTGCTTTTTTACAAGTGAATGCAGCTGAAAATTCAGCCTTGCTTTTTCTCACACAGGTCTGGTGGGGTTTTGTAAGCATTTGCCAAGAAATAAGACATAAGTACACTGAAAATTTGGGGCCATATCTCTTAAAACATATGGAGAGTATGTGCTTGTTCTGTTCATATTTTACACGGTTTTATGCTTTGTTTTGTGAATGCACTCACTTTCACAGGAAAAAAGAGATCTATGTTTCTTTTACATGGCTATGTGGGCAAAATTTAGAAGATGTACTGTACTTTTACTTACTTTTTATTAGTTTTGATATACTTAGCTCTTACAGAATTTCTCACCTGTGAGCTGTCTTAAACAGCTGTTACAACAGCAGAGTGCATCTTKATAGAAAACTAAATTAATTCATGCAGTATATTACCTGTGGATTTAGAAAGCAAATCAGCCTAAGAATWATCTGTCAGCAGTAAATATATCAAAGCAAGACATACTCAATGAATGGTGGTAAAGTTCCTGTGGTATCTTTAGACAGTCTATTTAAAGAAGAAAGCACTTTTCTTGAAATGTGAACTCCAGAGGAACTGCAGAATTGTGTTGGAGAAGAACAAACGTCCTCTCCAATTAGTATTAGAACAATCAAATTGGAGGTATGAAATAATATTGAAAGAGTTTTCCAAGTACTGAACTCCAAATGTAATTAKGCATCTATCTGGCTGTGCATGCTGGATCTAAAATGTTATGAACTGTTTGTTYAAAAAAACCCAAACCCTGAGAACCACAGATAAACCATAGTTTGAAATCTTTCTGAGGGACTGTTGTTCCCACTGTACTCTCAAAAACTGGACTTTCATTACCTCAAGCTATGTGGGTGAAAACCAGTTATGAGTTTCTTTGTACAAACTTGGTGATTGTGAATCCCTGAGTTTTCTGGGTTCACCTGAACAGTGATTGTGTCATACAGATTCACATATTGCCTCGATGCCACAAATGAACATGGAAGATTTCACTCTGGGTGAGTATGTGTTGAATGTTTGAAGGTTATAACATTTTATAGGACTCAGCCCTTTGCAAGGCATTCTTCACAAGTCATAATTACGTATATTTTAGTAGAACATACTAATCAATTAAGCTTTAGCTTAATGTCAGGTTTCAAAAAAAATTCAACAGACTTCTAAACCACTTGATGAAGAGTCAAAAAAATCAAAAAATGAAAAGGAAGATGAAGGTATAAATTAGCATATGAAGTTTTACCTCTGCCCATTGGTGAATTATTTAGAAGTGTCACACTRATTGCTTCATAAATCAGTACTTACTTTACTCTTTAAAAATGCATTGTTCTGGAAACTGTAGAAATTTATAAACAGAGSTGTCCAGAAAATGAAATGCTCTGCTTCTAAGATGATGAGGCTGTTAGGGTTCCTAGTTAGAGGACAGAAACAAATAACAAGAAAACGCAATCCTGAAGTTCATTATAAAACAATAAAAATACCATAATTTAATGGTAGTATTAAACATTGGCCTTACAGTGGAGTAATTTTCACAGATACGTGGTAAAGGTTGCTGTTGAAAAGGCACATTACAATTGTGGTCTCAGCTATGCTCCAACACCACAGTCCAAGGATGAGAATTTGTTAACCATGAGAGCTGCAGTTCCAGCCCAGTTTGACCCYAGAGCTGTGCAGATGTATTTATCAATTAAGTTGATGTTTGGTATATAATGAAAGCCTTCGTGGTTTATAACTGAAGTATATTGAAGAAATAGTGTCAAGCATAAAATAATTTATTCGTTTGTTCAGAGCGTTGTGAGGTTTATGGTAATGCAAAAGGAAAAAAAAAACAAAGCTAGTAGTGGAGCATGTGTCRTGTGTCTTTTCTATTATATTTTAGTTTCATTATTTAGGATTTTTGGATGCCTTTTCTTTTGTAACATCTGCCTCAGAATCACAGAGAGCGACTCTGATCCTTGTGATGTTTGTCAGTGTGCCCTTGCCCTGATTCCAGCAAATTTCAGCAGGAATTATGAAGAAATGCTTCATGTCATGTTACACATAGGAGTACTTCAGACAATATTTGAATGTAGAAGACAAATCTCTAAGTAAAATGCTCCATGAGCRGGACTGATGCATTTAAGAACATATTTTAGACAACCTGTCTGTGGTGCAAATTACAGATGTGAGAGGTAAAACACTTTTAGCGTGAATGTCAAAACATTTTATCATTCAAAAACTACCATGTCTTTTTTGTCAGTCACTTCTGGATGCTGTATGAGGGGAATGTGCAGATTTTAAAAGTAATTTTTGCTGTGRAGAAAATGAGACCAAAAACTATGTGTATGTGTAGATATTATACACGTGTGAATCTGTGTTTGATTCTATACAGACACACACRTACATGTGTAAAAAATACTGTGCTGGCACAAATATTTCATGACTATAAAATTTTATATTAACTCGAAGCAGACAGTACTTCAAAACTGACTCTGCATGCAGAAATAACCCAAAATGTCAAATAATTTCTGTGAGAAAGCTAATGCACAGTTTCAGTTTATAAAATTATTTTAACTGACTTGTAAATTTTCCTTTTAGGATAAGCCATACTGCCTGTAGTTTTAGTGTCACTTCACCATTTATCTCTGATTCTCATCATGCCTTGAAGAAAATGTTGAAATTACAAAATAGTTGTTATTATATCTTTAAATATTAGTTCAATTAGTCTGTATTCCTCATTTTCTACACCGAAAAGGGTCTTTCTGCTATGTCTCTTTTTTGCTATAAAATTTATTAAGCAGAAATATTCAGTTTGTATACTTYTTCCTTTTTAAGGCTCTGTATGTTAACTGTACCATTTCCATCCCTTAGGACACCAATTTTTTTTTCTGAAGCAGTAGCCAATASTGAAGTAAAAATATAASTTGTTTCTATGTAATTTATAGAATCCATTGCCACAGTAGTCTGTGATTATTGGAAAGSTGTCTTCTCACATTGCACTAAGATTATTATTACTTTTTAAAGAATCTTTAAACATAAGGTGACTAGTTCAGCCAGATTGGCTTCCAATTTTTTATTTTTATTTCCAAAGTAGTTTCATTAGTGAGATCAAATTATTCCTGCTAAGGACAGGAGATGCAAATGGGACAAGTGCAGGCAAAACTCTGTTTCTGAGCTTCACAGAGTAGTGCATAGAATATCTGTAGGTGCCTTAAGACTGAAGTTACATCGTTATACTGGATCTAAAACTTTGTCTTTGGAATAAGACCTGGAAGAGAAAAGGAAATCTCTCCGTGTTCTACACGTTTGATCACTTAGGCAGGCATCAAGATATTTGCCATCCTGTCAGTTATTGATCAAGGAAAGAGTGTTCAGCTTCTATCAGCCCTCTGTAATCAGTCCCTCAGTTGTCTGTACTCCTCTCAAGCAGTAGCTAATTCAGTATATTTTATCTTGCTGTATTTCTGGGTTTAGCTTTTCTTAACTGAGCGTTTTCTCAGCTATTAGTGAAAGACCAAGTGATCAAGTGACATTTTCCACCCAAGTGATTCCCCATACTTAATAATCTGATTCCATCTTGATCTCCAGGTTGGTTGTAGACTTTAGCCAGACTTAGGTGAGTGTGGAAGTGATTTGGCTGTGTCCAAAAAAAAAAAAAAAAAAGAAACCAAAACCCGAGAAAATATCTTTGCAAATGTCATTCTTTTGTGAGTTTATTTCTAATTTGACTACACAGTGGGCAAGATAGTTGTAATATCTTCTAGTTGTAATATTTATCTTTTTAATGATGTTTTAATTTCTTTTATGAAAGCAGGGTTTTATATCCTGGGACAAGTAGAAGATAAAGTCCTATTAGGTGTATTAAATATGTGTGCTGAGCTTGCAAGTCTGATTTATAGTGCAAAGATGGTAATTGTCTTTTTGYGTCAGACGTGCCACTGGTAATAGCGCTCATTAAGAGGGAATATTTATCAGCAATGGAAATATGATTGTTTGGTCTTACAGTTGTGAATTAGTGTTAATTTTAAGTATCTGCTTGTCATTTCTTAATCTTTAAAATACATTTTACTTCCAAATGGACTTGATCTAGGTAACCATTCAGATCTTCATTGGAGCTACTGAATCAAACCCCATGCTCCAAGCTGTAAAGCCAATTTTTAAAAGAAGGATTTGGGGAGATGATAGCAACCATTTCACTGATTTGGTTTATTTTTCCTATGATGAGCTTCCAGGTGACAAGTTGCTATAAAATGGGTGAGATTGTGCTGAGAGGAGTGTTATCAGGTAAACAGCTTCTTATTTATAGTTTATCCAAGCTGTTTTTCTTCACCTTCTTCTGCCTTTAAAAGTGGTAAGAATCATCATTATCCTATAACTAACCCCTTCAAAAGTTGAATACAAAAGTAATGAGATATTTATTGTTACACACAGAGAAAAGCAGATACTCCTGAAGTAAGAAAATGCTTTTATCATCACGAAAATTGTTTTGTTCTATTTCACACAGCTTTAATTAGTGACCTTTCTTGRATAATTTGTTACTCATAGTTTTTAAGGATGGCAGAGCATTCTAAATTTCAATTTATCTTCACTTCTTTTATTGACAAGGTAAAGGATATGAGAGTTCCCAAAATGCATCCAGTATTTGTCAGTGGAATGGAGTTTCCACAGCAGTAACCCCTCTTTTCCCTTCATGAGAAGATGCAGTCTAAAATGTTTTCACTTTTTTAATATCCTCTGATACTTTGTTGTCAAATTTTTTTGCTGAATAATATGCCTATTAAATACTAAGAAACAGTAAATTAAGGAAAAAGAATCAAACTAGACAACTCAATACTAATGATAATTTTTAGTACAGATGAATAGAAAATTACTTTTGTGTTGTGTGTTTGTTTCTAGTGGTGATCTGGCTCAAAGAAACTTGTCATAACCCAGTTTATTCCAAGGATAAGTGTTTCTCAGGTGCAAATAAGCTTTGCAGCCTTGCATTTTTGCAGTTCCAGACACCTTTTCATATCTAGAAAGAATAGCTCTGCTGCTTTTAATTCTGCTACTTGAATTCCTGTACAAATACCGAGGCCGGCAGGAGAGGACTGTTGGCCATTGGAGTTGTTAGTCTTCACAGATATTTTTATTTACTGTTAATTATCTGATRTTTACAGTTACATACTTGTATCTGAAAACCATATTTTTAACCATTAAAGTCTGAAGCTTCTTTGTTGAGAATAATTAATAATAGTTGCTCATATCTCTGATCATAAGTTATCAATATCTCCCACAAACATAATTAGAACAGGGTTTTATAAATAAGAAAGGATAATTTWAAGTGACTTCCCTCTTCTGATAGCCTTCATTTGTCACTCTCCATCTTTCTTCAAAGTTTAGAAATAGCCAAAATAACATTATGGTGCTTCATGCTTTCGTGTGTTTTGCTCTGAAATAGGATGTGTGCAGTAGTATTGGATAATGTGTTTTAGAACACTGTAGTTCCGTTGGACTATAAATCTGTAAAGAAAAAATACCTCACATAATACTCTTCAGTAGTAAAGTAGAGCTCATTATAGCATCCAAAGAAAACTACTTACATCTTAGAGTTTTTTGTTGTTTTCAAAGAAAAGTATCTGAGACTACATTTTTCTTGGGTCTGCAGGGTGTGTGGATAAAGTGGTGTCCAGTTTCCCAGCTGATTGTGTGATTCATAGTCCAAATATAGAGCAAATCAGTGCAGATTTTAGACGCTCTTGGARGAAGTTCAGTTTGGAAGTGATTTCYATGCAGAGAAAGCCRTAGTGGTCTTGTGATATGTGTCATTTTATTCTAACAGAATTCGTATTTTCTAAAGGGCAGCAAGTTGTCTTTAAGGCAGTGTCRATTTTTAAAACYTACCCTCAAAACGAGTTAATTGAAWTTCATTAGTTGGRRTTTTTTTTCGTGCAACTTCAAMTATAGTCTGATTCTTTAAAGAATTATTTTACAGGAAAGTATGACCATGACCATCACGAAATGCCTATTGCAGTTCTGAAATAAAGTATTTGAGGCTTTTGGGGGAGAGAGAGAGAGAGGTGAAAAGGAGCAATTTGAGTGTGATGAGAGGCAGCGATGGGGCTGTTCCGTTGCACTGCCTGCCCCTGCTCCCAGCAGAAATGTGCTGTGTAGTCAAGGTGACTCACGATAGCAAAACCCACGGGCAGCTTGACTTTCCCATCCCCTCGCTGGATTATGCACAAATGAAAATAGACAGGAACATGGTATTTATGTTTTATAAAGCAAAGTATTTAAAGGCGTCCTAATAAACTTATCTTGAAAGCGCTGCTGGGCGCCAGTCATGGTGTGATGACAGTGGCTCTGCAAATGCTTCTGATACTGTGCTTTAGTGTTGTGATACCTCTAACATTATCCTGACATTTGCAGCCTTTGCTCTGCACATTATTGGCCAATATTTGTGATACGTGACATTCTTGCTAAGCACTGTCAGGTACAATCTATCATGGAACAATCCTTTAGAGTACACACGGAGACTGCGCTCTTTCCGCAGGGACAGACATCCTTGGGAAGATGATACTGTGAGTTTAAAATTATCTGTGCCCTAGAGAATTAAAATCATTAGGAAAATCCATGTTTTAGGCCGGAGCAAGACGTCTTGCATTACCCAAATAGACAACTTAAGTTCAGGTGCAATGGTAGCAATTTAAAATTAGCCACATAGCTCAGCACWGCAGGTTTCTTATGTGGTTCATGCGTGACAGTTCATTTTCACTCAGTCATACTCAAACCACTTAAATTATTCTAAAGATCTTCAGACAAAAATGTTCAGAAAGCTGTAATTGCATCAACCGTGTACCTACTGCTGACCTTCCAATCTGCTGAAGCTACACAGGGAAAAGATACAGACTTCAGGGACTGCTGCAGAACTTTTTAGGTCAAATCAAGACTTTTGTTTTTCAGGAACATGGGCAAAGAGTTCATTTAGCTTAAGTTGCCCTTTATGAAAAAGAAATAAGGTCACAGATTCTTCTGCTGCTACATAGCTGCAGGTGGATTGGAGACAGTCGCTGCAAAAGAACTTTCATTTTATTTCTAAATGAGGTATTTTGGTTAAACACATGCCCTCTGTTTTCCTTCTGAAAAAAAGAAGTGCAAAATTCATGTAGAGTGGAGATAAAGCCTTGGCTTCATTTGTCCTGTAGGTGACGAGGTTGGGAAATACATTCTGGGCTTCTGAACAGTTGTGGGCTAATTGCACAGTCATCACTGAATAAAACCATTTTGTCCTTATGGTGAATTAAGGATGCAAGAACTGCCTGTGAGGAGTTCTGTAGATTTGTCTACATTGTTCAATTCTATAAATAGCTAGGACATGATTGTAGGTGTAATACCTAAGCATCAGGACTGGCTTACACATTGGTATGCCTGTAATGTTTTCAACATAATTCAAGTAGTCATATTAATTTGCATTTTATTATTTTATTTACTCTGATATGTTTCAGAAAAAATTATTACTTTATTGGATCATCATCATCATCTTTTGAAACTCTTCTGCTGTAATTAACCACGCAAAGTAATGAATTCTAAATTACGTTTTCAATTACTCGTAACTAAAATTATCTTGAATTTAAAAAAAAAATGGGTTTCTCCTGGAAAGATTCATTGCWTTATCAGTGTTGTTGTAGCAGAGCTCTAGATTAGGGTAACTTGATTTTTAAATGTCAAATATAATTTGCTGTTAGAAACATAAAGGGTATGCCTGTATTCTGAAGGAGAAAAAAGTCACTTCAGCATCATTTAATAGTGATGTGTATTTAAAATCAGCTTTTTACCAACTGGATAATGTCTGGCAGAAAAAAAKAAGTTTATATGTACACATAACCTTACTTTTGCACATATGGATCTRGTATGTATATATGCATCGAGTGCTGGAAAAATAGGAATCTGCGGTTTGGTTCCAGTTTTTCTTGAAATAATAGATTCCATAATTTAGTACTTTTTATAAAATATTAATGGCTTTTGAAATATGAAATTGGTCTGTTGGTTGCAGACATCTCGGGCTGGTGTTGTGAGTGGATGTATTTAACAAACAATGATTTGAGGTTCTGAATAAAACAGCACCACAGCACAACTGAGGGGAGGGCAAAGAGGATCAGAAGGGAAGGTGTGGATAGGAACTTGAATTTAATGAAGAAATTGTAGGGAACGTGTTTGAGGACTATATTGTAGGTGATACTTGGTAGGAGGTAAAGTTATTTAAAGCTTTCATTGACAGTCTTCAAAACAAAGAATTGTATCTATCGAGATTGGAAAAAGCCTCCAGTGAAAAAAGTTCAATTTTTTTTTCTCATCATGTGCAAAAATATGTTCTGTAAACATTGATCTCAGCCTTTGCCCTTGGAGTAGGTGTTTTTCCTAGGAAGTTAAAATAGGAGACTAATCATTTTAATCAAGATGTTAGGGGTTTTTTGGACCAGTCTAATATAAAAGTTTTAGGGAACATCAATCTAAAGGGAAATTTTGTGCGTGTGGTTCATTTAAAAGCACAGCAACATAACTGTTAGCATCATTTATCATTATCACTTCTATTTACTGCATGGGAGGCGGCAATTACATCAATTCCACAAACGCCAGCATCTGTAATTTTTTATGTTACAACTTTGACATTTCAAATTGCAGACAGCAGCTCTTTGGTGGGGAGGGTGGGGAGCAAGTGCTTGGCCTGCAGAGGCTGAGGGAGCTGGGAGGGAGCTGTGTCCCCCAAAGGGGGCAGTGCCACAGTGCTTGGTGCACGAAAAGGGTCTGTCTCTGTCCCAGGAGAGGCACAGGGCTGCATTGAGCACTGCTGCCCTGAGCAGCTGCCAAAATGTACAATAAACATCAAAACGTATTTCCTGCTCGTTTTCTCATACTCTTGACGTGACTGGTAGCAATTATAAGTTAAAGCACATAAAGATTTCTATGCTGAAGCAGGAAAGGTTGTGTCAAAGAATTTAAAGGCAACTTTCGTGTGATGTTTCTGCTCCAAACTCTTACCAGGGTAAGAGGGTTCATGAATCTGTGCAGAACAATTTCTCCATAAAAGCTTAGATTTAGTATGTAAAGTTTTCTGTATATGAATTCTGTATATTTTTACATTTACAGAAAATGTAAATTAAGTACTTAAAAGCAGCTTGCAGGCAAAGCAGCATCATCCAATACTTAAGCTTGGTGTAAACTTGAGCCTTTTTCAAAGATATAGAAGATGGAAATATACTGCCAGCCAAAAATATTTTTCATAGTTGATATAGATCGATATCTCTATGTAGAAAGTGTCTAGGGGAAAAATGACATTTTTTGAAAACACTTTAAGAAAACGTCTGCTTTTCCTCTTCAGTAAATATTAAGTTGTTTTTAAGTTTCTGTATTTGGTTAAGCTTATCCAATTGCTTCTTTAACAGTTTGATATTTACCCTTTTTGAAGGGAAAATGTTATCCAAGCAAGTTATTTGGAGCACATTGATGACAAAATTATGCCTRTGTGTTGCTGTTGAGTAGCAAAGATTACTACATTCTCTTAAAGAAATCCTTGCATTTATTTCATTTTTTTTGGTCCGTGTTCACTCTGACCTATATATTTAAAGATTTATTTTTGTTTTAAATGCATTGCCACTTCCCATCTTTATATCTTTACCTGTCTTTCCTCGCTCACAGTGATGGTATAAGAAGCTGTATGAAAAATGTCAAAATGATCTTAAATCTAACAACTGATGTTGTTTTCCTGGAAACTSAGGTTCCCATTCAGTAGCATTGCTGAAATCAAATTCTGTGTCTGTAGAGGATCATAAATCTGGTTGCTTTTATGGGCCAAATTCACTGCATGTTTGAGCTTCCTTGTGTTTTTATATTCCTTGCTAAACTTCCCACGTACTTCCTGGTTATTTCTATTTCACATATTCGGTGCAACCTACATCTCAGATCTGGACTAGGCAGTGGTTAATAGAATATGGATTTCAATTCAGGTGTCCTAGATGAAAGTTTTCCAGAAAAAAATAATTACCTTGCATTTTGTAGATCCATGAACAAATAAAATACTTTGGAGACTGAGGAATTCATAGAGAAAAATATCAATAACTTCACTGCCAAAATGACAGAGCAAATTCGTGGCTAAATACAGATATGGAAAGTGGTTGTTTTTGCTAGATTCTGTCATATGACAAAGGCATTGAAACTTATTTTTGTGTTATTTTGGAACAAATTTGCTCTCCTTYCAAAAGTTCACCATCTAAAACATGACTAATGGAATTTGTCTCCCTGGTCACGACTAGCATAGTAGATACAGTAATAGTGATCCTTATACAAATATATATGAATCTATACTTTTTTTAGTAATCATTGAAGAGATACTTGATTAGTATGCAAACACGTTCAGATTCTCATTCTAAAACATTTTCTGTTGGGAGTTTTTTGATTGACRTTTTGTTATATGAGCTTTCATAAGAATTTATTACCCAAATCTTGTCTTGTTTCAATCGACTGCTTAATGCTCAGTGAAATAACATAATTSGGGTCCAAATGTTTGGGGCTTGGGAGGAGGAAGTTTCAGGAGAAACTCTTGAGATGAGATCAAGTACATGGAATTCTGAAAATTCATRCTTACTGGAAAGCCTACCAAAACCACCTAAATTAAAGAAAAATACCAGGTGGATTTTTAAAACAGCTTTTATGTTGCTTTTATTGTGAGCCCTAAGTGAAGAAAAAAGGCATTGACACATTGAACAAGAAATTATTTGGGCCATTCTATTTTGGTGCAGGTCCTGGGTAACTGTGTGTGGTTTATCATTACTATGGCTGCTTTTAAAGCTTCCTTCTGCCATTCTCTTTAATAGCGAGATGGTATCTCCAAATACTTTTTCAAATTGACGAAGCAGAATGGGAAGAATGAGTAAGGGAGGGGTTTAAAGGCAAAAGAGAGTTAATTGCTCCTGCAAATCCCAARTTCCTCATATACCACTTAAGATATTCAGCACTTTCCACTGCACCTTTTAAGTTTTATGTTGAAAATAGCAAAGAAATAGATTTTATAGATAAGAATGGCATCTTAGGGGAACCCAGAAGTCGTATAAAGTTAGCATGAAGGACAACTCATTCACCTTTAACTCAGTGTGTATTCTGCAATCCACTTAGYGCTAGTGCTGTATGCAAATTAAGAACTGGATACAGATCAAAAAATTACATGGATTAAATCCGTGATGTAAATGTGTGAAGARCATCATAGAAATTTATGGAACCCCTTTGCCAGTGGCAGACGTGAACTGTTAAAAACAAAACTGCATTTAGGTGAAATACATGATGACAGGGCAAAAATGCTGAATTGCAGTAAGAAGAAAGGAAATGCTGTTCTTATCTTTTGTCTTCACCCACCATTTCTTCAGATGTAAAGAAGATCTCCAAAATCTTTTGTCAAGTGCCATACAGACATGTTAAGGCAAAAGAAAATAAAATCAAACTGTGCCTTATAAAAGTTTCTTTGTATTCCACAGTGATAGGTTTTAGGACTTTATGGAAGGCAAAAATTTGAGATTTTGCTGGGGCTTTTGTTCAAGCATTTAACATTTCTTAGCCACTTACATGCTGGTACCTGAGATGAGGGAAGGTTTCTCAGCTGTTCTRGTCTCCTTCCCTGAAACATCACTTGGTGTTGCAGAGCAGGGCATGTTCCCACCCCTCTTTCTTCCATTGGATGGATATTGCTGAAATGGTCAGGGTAAAACAAATAGATTTGGCATCAGCAARAATTTTTTTCAGAGGTCAGATTAGTAGCACCCTCTAAATCCTGTTTCAAGTTTATACAACTAAAGGATTTCAGAGAAGCATCTGTCAGGATTTTTTATTACAGTCAGAATGCACTGGAACTGCCTTTAGAGCTTRCTTTGGCTCTCAAATATTCTGGTGTAATCTTTTACTCAGTGCTAGACAGAATTGCTGCCCTGATTCATTTTTTAGTGTYAACAGTAACTTTGCATCAAGGAGAGGCAATGTTACATACGTTGGTGATGTGCAATTTTAATTGCTTTGATGTATAAATGTCAATAAACMATATACAAAATAAAAGGTGAGCAGKCAGATTGGACTKTRGGGAAAGGTTCTTCCYGCAGAGGGTGGTTGGGCACGGGAACAGCCTCCCAGAGAAGTGGCCACAGCCCCAACCCTGACAGAGTTCATGGAGCATCTGGACAATGCTCTCGGTCCTATGGTTTAGTGTTAAGTAATCCTGCAAGGAGCAGGGAGTCAGACTTGATGATCCTTGTTGGTCCCTTCCAACTGGAAATATTGTATGATTCTGTATATAAATAGATTGTCATTGGCTTGTACTTGRTTTTACAGTGTTCCTGCTGGCAGAGAGAGCTCTGGGGCAAAAAAAAAAAGAAAAAAAATCAATGCACAGGCTGTACAGTTTCTGCATCCCCATTTTTCACACCACTGTTAGTTCTAATGTTACTTCCCTGCAGACATGACCTGAAAGCTAAAAATTTACCTAAAAATCATTTACRGCATATCATTTTTACTAAGCTGAAATCAGTTTCTCTACAAAACTGCACAAAGCACATTATTTTAATGTATTATTTTGGCCTGATGGGCCTGGGTGAATAGATAGCTTGATCTTGAAAGCAGTGTTGTCTTAAAGTGAGCAGCATTATTTTCACAAGGTCATTGGGTTAAAATTCTTCCGTATATTTTCCTATTCCAGGCTCTTTTGAAGGAGTACTTGAGGGGTTCAGTTTGTCTGTTTTGTCAAAGTGCAGGGTTAAAGGTCTGCAGATATTAATGAAGGTTCCATTTTTGCTTCTAAACTTTTTACTGTACATACCAAGAGATAGTTTTTTGCTCTGTATTTTCTTAAAAATTAGTTACTGCCCCATAGGAAATGCCTAAATGGATATTCTGCRTGATTTTTTCCTTATATATGTAAAATCATTTTATTTTGTCTGAATTATCATCTAAGTTTACTTTRTAATTCCTAAGGGTTATCAGATGATCATTAAATCTTGATTTTCTGTCAGGAAGAATTAATAATCTTGACTTCTGAATGAATTTAGAAGCAATAGGGGATTGGAGTCAAATATTTGAATACCATTTCAGTGTTAAATCAGTTATTCATATTTCARCTTAGGCTTACTGGTAGATAAAAAWTAAATTCAATTCATAAATCCTTCTTYGCATTTTAATATTTTATTTTTTACCCCCACAGGGTGAGGATTGCTGCTTGAGTGCCCTGTGTTTTCATATGCATTCTAGCAAAGAATTTATGTAGTCATGTGCACACATCATATAGAATGCTATCTTAAAAATTAAAAATGAAATGTGTAGAATAAAATAAGAATTGGTTTCCGGGTGAATTGGTCACCTTTAAGATAAAGGAAACCCTAARTTAAAGGCAGGACTTTCATACTGTAGTACTGCCTTACTAGAAACTGCCRCTTGAGAGCCTGTGCTTCTGGTTATTATCTGTTTTGTATTTACTTTAAATGGCTTTGTTTTTATTARTTATTGTTTCACTCCTCAATCACGAGGACCTCTGAAAGAAAAATCAATTAAGCTGCAAAAACATTTCAGAGATTTTTGTAGTTCTGTGTCTGGGTTTCTGTGTTTCTCTGTTGGAGGCATCAGTGACTATAGAGCCATATTGTCCCCACACCTGATCCTCTGGTGGCATGACTGACTGCTCTTCTGGACACAGAGTGTCCATCCACCACGTGGCCTGCCTTTATATTTACAAGAGATAGGAAGTAGTTTTATTCTCTGCTTGCTTTATTCTGKTTTTTTTTAATTTCACTTATATGTGCTGCTGCGCAACATTTAATGTCTTCTCTGRTGCTCTGTGAAAATGTTTTTCTCATCTATATTATTTCAAATTAATCAACTTCTCGACTTARTTTTTCCTAGTGTGACAGATTTCTGATCAGCTTTTCTAAATGCCGTATATTTATGCCGTATATATTTGTGTACATAAATGCACACAGTGCATACATCCTAAGTGCACATATATGCTACGTATTATGGATGTGTTYATAGCTTTAGGCTTGGAGTCTTTACAGTATTTTGAACCCATATGTCATCCCGTCTGTCCTTTTAAAATAAATAAAATTTCTTGCCTGTATTTTGTTGTTTCTTCTGTGTTTAGCCTGAGCTTGAGGATACAATATTCAGCTCTCAGTGATCCGGAGTTTTCCGAATCTAAATCATGTTTTAGTTTCTGTAGTCCAGCTTCAAAAAGCCATGAATTACAAGCAAAGATGTGTTGTGAATTAAATTTGAATAAGTATTTTAAATTCTAGGTCTAATTACAGTGGAAATTAATCCTTTTTGGGATAACAAGCAGGTTTACTAGAAGYTACAGGAAAATATTTAATCAGAAGGTTGAAATCAGTTGCTTTTKTTATCATGAAAGGTAGTTTATCTTATTCTGCTTTCCTGTTGATTATTAGTCTTTCTATAAAAACTAATGTTTATACTATCTGGAATAAAAGCTATTTTTAATAATGCTTTGCTAATTTTTGGACTTTTTTCCCATTATATCTCTAAGACAAAGATTCTACCCTGATCAAGGGCTTCCTTGGCACATGCAGTTTTCAGTGGTGACTGAAAGTTATTCCACAACTTGAAGAAGCCAAACAATGATTAGGGCAATGTAGACCAACTAGTTTATGATTTCCTTGAAGTCACCCTGTAATTTTATTTTTTCCGATTTTAGCATATGTCATAAAAAGCAAAGCTGAGGTTGCTTGGGATTTGTGTTTTCAGAGCGTGCACATGGAGAGACATCTGTCAATCTCTCCAGTCCTTGCAGATACAATCTTTGCTATAATAAGGCCAGGAAAAGTAACAAAAAAAGCGCCACCGTATCACAAAGCAGTCTGATGGTTGTTTTTTTTCCTTTGCTTTCTTTTAACTTCTTAATTTCCTTCTGTTTGCCATGCTGACTCTTTTCTCAGTTACATGTCGTTTTCCTCTGGTACGCAACATTCACAAATCACAGTGACATCTCAAGGATTTGTCAAAACTTGCTGCTTTTCTTGGTGTGTTCTTACTTGCTGTTACAGAGCAGATTCTGTCAGTGTCGTGTTTCTTTGGTGAAATCCATCAGCAATCTGATCATAATCAAATTAAGGAAGGATAACTAAGTTTTCTCAGTCTTCCACTTTTCTCCCCCCCGTTATCCTTGCACAATTTCCTCTCTGGGCGTTTTGCGGAAGATGACGGGAGACGATCTTGAGAGCTGATCATTTATTTACTTCTGCATGATCCAGGGAGGCCACTCCCCCATCCCGGGGCTGACTGAGGTCCCCTTGGCAGTGTCTGTGGCAGATGTTTGATGCCAAATTCAGGATTCTTGGCCCCCGTGTTCACCGCATCTGCACCCTGGGGCATGGTGCTGCTCCAGGTGATTTGGAGGGAAACCCAGATACACGAGCCAGGAGTGACCTGGCTTATTCTATTGGGGACCTCGAATAAAGTGAGTTGGGTGCCTCACTGAGGAGTGCACCTGCTCCACAGTTAGGATGTGGCCAGCACATGCACGTGGCTGCAGGATTGTAAAATCCTGGGATACACAGAGCCAAAGCCAAGGAACTGCACCATCCATAGCAGCACTTCTCAAATGCCTGTGTTGTGGGTTCTATAAACCTGACCATGGCTGTTGTAGTTGTATATTAGTAATGATACTTCACCTCTATTGAATTCTGGACCATGACTGGTAGTCTGGTGAATCCTACTTCTGCCATATCTTCTGAATCCTCAGAAAGGAGTAAAGATCTGCTGTCTAAAACTTTGGTTTATTCTTTCAATATATGCTTTAGCCTGTGGACATATGTGAAGTATTTTAAGAATGAAGCTAAATAATAGATGTTAATTTATTTTAATTTTGTGCAGTTATTTATGAAGAAGTCTCACTGAAGAGTTCTGGCTTAAGCTTTGAACAGATTAGAAATGATAAATTGGCAAAAAAAAAGCCCTTTCGTTTTTGAAAAATATCACTGAAACTGGAGCCTTGGCATTTAGAACTGCTAAGAGTGTGGATGTAAATACTAATGACAAGCCAAAAATAACTAATGTTAATACTTATTATTTCTGAATCCCTGACATGTGCTTGCCAAGAATCGGTGAGTTGATAGGGTGTGAGAAACGTTTGAAAGGGCTTTTGGAATTCATCTAGCACAGCCTCCTGCTTGAAGCAGGATTATCACCACACTCGATGGAGTCAGCTGGGACTTGTCAAACGAGCTCCTGCAAACCTGCACAGCCTCCTGGGTACCCCATTCTAACACTGCCCTGCATTCCTTGGGTAGAACATTTTTTTCCCTAACATTTAAGCTGCAGATTTGAACTGCTGTCTCTTGTTTTACCTTCTGGCTGTGACCAAGAAGCATTTGACTCAGGTTCTGTAATTCACCTTCAGGCAGCTGAACGTTGTTCTTGGATCCCTTTTTAGCCCTTCTCTTCACAAGGGCCAAGAAGACCAAATCCTTCAACCTCTTTGTAGTTCACAGGAACAGTCATCTCATAGGTCACCTGAAAGAAAAAGCAAGACAAAACCTAGTAATAGACTGAATTTTCTTCCTTTCTTATGGAGGAAATACAGAGCCTGTATGATATGAATTAGTTTGGTGGTTTTGTATGAAAAGCAGATTTTGCAAAGGCAGGGGATTGGAGACATAAGAATCAATGATTTTAGTGTATTATCTGAATATGGGCAATATTAGTGTTATAGATTAAATATAAATTCTGTAGGATAAGAATTAATGTCTAGTTGCATCAGTTGTCAATTACAGGCAGGGAGCTTTTTAATTGCATAAAGCCAGACTGGATGATTAAGCCATTTTCAGAGAGAAAGAAGGAAAGACAGCTTAACTTCTGGCTAAACTACTAGGATTAGACCCAGGATATCCRGGGCTAAGTGGTTTGCTTAAATGCTGACTCTGTATTTGACCTTGGATTTTTTAAAGATACTTAGTGAGATTTTCAGCACCACTGAGATGTATAGGAAATAATTCTGCTAGACATCTATCATTGGGAAGGCGGAAGTGAAAAACCATTATGCTCTTATCCATCCTCATATGCTACAGTGGAAATAGTAATGGAAATAACATTATTACTTCTTATTAAGGGTGATCTTTGTAAATGTTGGGGTGTTGGAGTCGCGAGGCAAAGATCATGCTGCTTTGTTTAATTTAGACAGGATTTGAGTGTTTGGAAGGATGCCTGCTTGTTCAGAGCAGCCTTCTCTATCCCACTCCCACCAGTTCTCCTAACACCCTTTCACACAGTACAACACTCGGTTTGTTTCTCCCGTTTATCACTCTTCCATATATTCACCTTTCTTTTCTGGAGTGGCTGGATTGTTGTTAAAGAGTTTGGGTAAAATTAGAATGTAGAGGTGGATTTTACTGCTTTCTAGGTTAACTRTTACGTTAGCTAATGTTTCGTTTACAAAAATGCAAGTGCTATGCATTTCTTCTTTTCAAAATGTATTATTGCGACTTGATGGGGTGTAAATTATTTTTCTCAGTACCAAATTGGTGTGAAGATCCTCCCTTCTTTTTCTTTTTTTTTAGAAACCTGAGGGGTTGGTGGTGACACAATTTAATATGCAAAACAGTCTTATCTCTGTCATGAATCTCACCAGATAGCTCTTGGCAAACCACAGTAAGAATCAACCTGTTAAACATCCTCATTCGCACACAAAAATCATGAACCCCTCCTGGTTACTGTTACTTTGCTTTGTTTTTTTCAAAGGTTCTGAAACTTTATATCACATCTTCTTATTAGTCTTTAAAGAGATGGACATTTAGCAGCAGATTTAAYCTTTTGTGCTTCGTCTTATGAAGCAGAAATAAATCACTAGACGTGAAATTATTTGAAAAAGTAAACTTAGAAGAAACTGAGAAAATTAATTATTTTATTAAAATTCCTTGTTAAAATAAGGAATTTTATTATATTTCATWATAAAATATTGCAGTATGCTATTAATGCCTTTATTAAAGTTGAGCGATCTAGTGAAGGCAAATGAGAATGAAATTAATATTGTCAGCAGCTGTTACCCAAAATGCTCCCATGATATCCCCCCTCTTATCTGCAGAGAATGACCCAGGATGGGGAGCATCCAAGAAAAAATGAAAATTATGTTAGTGCTTAAAAATATTCCTAGGGAGGAAGAAATAATATATTGTGTAATAATGTATTTTAAGAAAATTTAGAATTTGCTGGATCCATACTGCTCTATATCGTTGCCCCATCCTGACTTCTCTGTTGCAGAAAGGCTTTGGGAAAGGTGTTGAAAGTGGGTCAATGTTCCATTTCACTGCTTTTTTAAAGAAAAAAGATTTGTTTCTTCCTTCAGTCAGTTTATCAGAACTTCAATTAACGTTAATTTTGTCGTGTTTTGAGAACATTTTTAGACCTTTATCTCTCTACTCAGATTTCAGATGGCGAAGATTTTTGAAATGCTCTGAGAGTGAGTTTAAAATATTAAAATTTACTAGATTTAGTAATGTCTTAACTKGTGTCTTTAAACTACAAAATCATCATTATTTTCAGCTACTAATCAATGTTCAAAGGACCACGTGACTGACCRGTAATAGAGATGATAACCATTTTGACTTAGTGCAAAGATACTGTACAAGTAGTTATTACCTATGTTAAATAAAAATCAAAAGTCATTAATATCAGCTCTTTATCAGTTTTCCAGTGGAACTTTGCCTGTTAAAAGGCATAAATTGTTGCTTCTCTAAAATACACATTTCTGTACACACATATAAAGAGAAAAACTTATTTTAAACTATACGAGGTATTTTCATTTAACTTTTGGAAGGTCCCTTCCGTGAACAGGTTTGTTCATTCGTGTGAGAACATAGCAGAAAAGGGATGATCTTTCTGAAGAGCCACCGTGTGACTGGAAATGTTTGAGTAGTCCTTTTGCTGGGCAGTTCAAGGATGGCCTCGGTGCCATCAAACTGCTGCCGCTGAACACACAGCACTGCAGAGTGACCTTTTCGTTTGCTCATCATTAAGCTGAAGTTTATAGACCTTTCAGCCTGATGCAGATTTTTTTAAAGGCACCCTGCTGGACTTTTCCTGTTTAAACTCTTGAATCATCACCTATTTTAAGGCTCTCCCGTGCCCTGAATGCGTTGTGWCATTTACTAATCCTTCCCACTGGACTTTGCAGATATTGTGGCTGTCTCGCGCTGGGCTGGGCTTGAAGTGTGTAAGGCTTGGTTTTGAATTATAACTCAAACACAATAAATCAAATTGCAGTTAGCACTTTGACTCTTCTTTACTGTCATTCCAAAAGTATTTAACTGTATTCTTGTAAAAGAAAAATTAAAAGGCGTATGCAAATACTTTGCATACTTAAGAGTATTTATCTTGCTTGGATTTTTTTCCCGTCTGTACTAAGATATCATTTTCAGGCCTCTGCAAGCATGCTGTTTTATGAAATAGTTATTTGCCTTAAACTGAGTCAGTAGAACTCTTGGAATGTAAGTAGCCAGATTTGCATAGTTTATGAAAAAAAAAACTCTGTAACAAACTTTGTAGTAAAGCTTTTGAAAATTTTTCATCTACAGTTTGCTTTTCTGCTACTGCTGAGTAGGAAATTCTAAAATCACAGATGTGAATTTCATAGAATTAAAAAAACCCCATCTTTTAAAAAGTCCCCATCCTCACCAAAAAAAAAGTCTCTAGAGATGGCTTTCTGTATCTAAAGCCCAGAAAACTTAGAAGTCAAGTTGTTAGGCTGAAATACAGACTCTCTTTTATTTGCTGTTGGGGTTTTTTTGCTATTTTCTATTGAAATATTTTGGAAAATTGGAGAAGTTTGCTAATAGCTTTTGGGATTTTTTTTTTTTTTTTTTTTTTGATATTCTTGATAAACAGCTGATGAAGTAGTTTAAGAGCATCAAAAATGTCTTTTTTTTCCTATAAGTTTACATCATTGTTTCCTTGAGTATCCAAGAGAAGTACTTGGATATCAGCAGGAATTATCATCAAAGTGCAGCAAAGTTTCGGTCCTGTTTTACAGAATGTTCTGTCTAGAACATCTATTTAAAGAGGGTACAAACAAAAAAGGTAACATGTCCTTTGATCGAACATTGAATTCAACAAAACAAGCTCTTCATAGTGAGCTCTGAAATCTGAGTCACTCTGCTCTGGTGCACAGTGGACAAGCTGGTCATGATTTTCATTGATTTGGCTTTAAAAGCAAACAGAATTCCTTGGCTTTGGGAGTTATAAGAAAGTACAAGGAAGAGGTGGGTGATAGTTAAAAGGCCACCATGCCCAGTGAATCTCAAATAGGTGCAAACTGTTAACACACTGACTTTGTTATTTCTGAAGATGAGACTAGTTCAAGCATGAAAAGATATTCCCTCAGATGAAATAGAAGGAGCTTGTAGTTAAAACTGTTTATATACAGCAAAACATAATTCTAAAGGACATTACCAGCTTTAGGCAAAAAATATCTGATGGATTAATGTTATTTTAGTGGCACTAAGGATGTATTTTCCTCATCATTTTATCCAGCAGCAAAATCTAAGTTCCTACTCTCTCCCACCCCAGAGAGAAACTCCTGACTGTTTTCTTTCACCCAAATTCATAATTTCCTTGTTTGTATGGTAAAACTAGTTCTAGAGTGGTACTGTAAACTAGATCTCTMAACGGGAAAAAAATTGCAAAGAAAAATAATATTTATTTTGTGGCACAAAACATTCTTTTCAAGTCTAAAGGCATCTAAGAGGTGATGTGGGATTCTAAAGTCTGTTCCATGTGACAGTGAAAAAGATTACCCAGCAAACCTCATCCTTTTTAGCAAGTCAGGTCCTCTGTGTTCAGGAGATGCTTAAGGCCAAGATTTGTCCCCAGATGACTTGCTCATTTTTCTGCACTCTCAGCAGTGACCTGTTCTGAGCCTCTTCTGCTCCCTCATTCACAGCCAAGCTACCCTTCCCTTACCCCTCCCTCCCATCACTTCAGTCTGGAGAAGGGTGAAGAGCAGAATTTAAGTTCCAAAATCTTCCTGAGCATCTTTGTGTGAGGTGGTGGTGCTGCTTCCCACCCAGCCYGAGCGAATGTGAATAAATTCCTTGAGGCTTTGCATTCACGTGTGCTGCCTGAGCTGAGCAAGAGGCCTGGTTTAGTCCCACTGCATCAGGAGAGACAGACTGAGTGACTCTGTCTCAGTGGTGTTCAGGATTCTGAGCAACATGGGGAGTGGTGGGATGCTTACTTAGTGTTCTGGATACCGATCCATATTCTTGGAAGAAAGGCTGCATGGCCAAATGGAAGTGCTGAGAGGGAGAAGCAGGTAAAAATGGAGCTGATTCATGTACACAAAAGCAAGTGCGTGAGTAGAGTGGGTTCAGGGTGGAGAGGAAGTTGCTGAAGGACTCAAAAATATTTGAAGGATGTGTTTAACAGTTATGTTTCATGTTCTGTGATGAAAAGGGCTGAGAATGGGAGAGGAGGTTGAAGCAAACAGTAAGAGCAATGAGGCTGACCTTGTTATTCCTACTAAGGAACTAAAGGAAAGCATTTGAGATACTTTATTTTTGCTTTCTGTCTTCCTCAGGTATTTAACCAGTCCTTTGCTGTATGTTGTGCTTGAGGTTCTTGCTGACAGAAGCATAAATAAGTAACAAAAGCATCTAGTGACTGTTTACTAACTAAACAAAAAGGTGGAATACAGTATTCCTTATGGCTGTCTTTGTTACATGGAATTTGTGGCTTGTCCAAGAGTTGAGAAAATACAGATGACTTTGTATTCCTGATCAGACTAGATCTGTTCAGCAATTCTCAGTTCTTCTGTTCATAGTTATTTTTGCAGCTCACTTTCAATTATCAGCGCAGGAGTTGGAGCATGGTGTCAGTGTGGTCTTAAAGAGAATTTTAACAGAGTGTAAGTTTAGTGTGGCTGGGAAGAATAACTGATGGATAATGTATAAAAAATAATAACTGATGCAGAGGTCAGAGAACACAGGAGGATTGTGAGCAATTGATATGAAGTAGTTCAACTTGCAGAAAGAATGCAGCAACCAAGGGAGACTCAAAAGCCCAGAACAGCTGTTCTCACTGCTCAGCACAGCTGTGGGAGTGTATTTTTCCTAACTCAGAGTAGCTGGGGTTCTTCAGCGAGCACGAGGGTCAGTGAGGCTGCAGAGAAGCCAGACTGCCTGGCAGAAGTCAGCAAACAGGTGGGTGTCCATAAACAGCATTTCTGTATTGTCTTTATGAAGATTAGGTAACTAGATAAACTTGTTTAACACCAAAAGGGGAGGCGAGGAATCAATTATAGTTAAAAACTCACATTAAACACTGCTCGTTTAACTCGTTCATCTGTTACCTCGCTTTGAGTTGTAGTGTAAGTTAATTTCAACTAAAACTGCTTAAAAGACAACATCCAAATGTTTAACGAAGTTTTTTGAAGATGTGTAAGCAATATTAAGATTGTCTCACAAAACCAGGGACAGCCAACGTTAACCTCAGCATTGCTCACTGTGGAGCTCCTTTGTAAGTGGTAATCTCATAAAAGTTCATAACTCTGGCATTGAGCAGCTGAAATGCACCAATTAGTTTTCCAGTTTTGACATTTGTCCAGAGAGTGCAACACTTGTGGGTTGTAGTGAGGTATCATCTGTTAATTGGTGACCTCAAGAGAATTTTTGGTACAAAGAGTGGGRTGATGAAGTCTCAGTCAGTTAGAAGAGCTTAGCTTCCTTTTAGCTCTGTATTAAAGTGAAATTATTATTTAAATTATTATTCACATTAAGAACTTGATACATTTTTTTTTTTTACTAATAGGYTGTGTTCTTTTGTGTCTATCAAAACAGACCTTGTCTTGCTTTTAATACAGATAATACTTTGAGGGCCTATTTATGATGCATAATACAGGCTATCAGTACTGTCACAGTGTTGGGTCAAGGAAGGGTTTGGAGTTATGTGTCTGGGAATGGTAGAAGTTTCACGTCAGAAAGAAGTTACTGTGTATATAGGTATTTTGCTTCTGGAACAGTCATGTGCATATTTATATAATTGCATTTGTTTTCTGAATAGGGATTCATTTAGGTAGTCTTGAAAGTAGTATTTTGCTGTGTGGTCTTAAAAAGCTCTGGACTTTTTAAACCTGTTTTTCAAACGCAGGCAGTGATAGTACACGTGGACATCATTGTCCCTTAGTCTTGGCAAAAGTGCTGTTAAAGCAGCCCTGAAATACTCGTGGGTTCTTTGGAACCCTCCAAGCATCAGCTGCCATCACGGGGCACCTGCCCTTCCTCCCTGAGCTCCTTGGTGTGGCAGAAGGAGCTGCTGGTGGGGAAGGGATGCAGTGGCAGATTTTGTGAGCAAAACAGATCCAGATTAGGGAGTGATCTGGTGTTAATTTTTGGGATCCACTAATCTGAGAGAGTTGTTACTGAAATAGCACGGGGGGGGGGGGGGGGGGGGGGGGGGGGGGGGGGGGGGGGGGGAGCCTTAGAAAATAACACTCCTCAGATACAAGTATTAATAAAGAGAAACTGTTTTGAGCTATTTAGTGACACTTTGTTGCCCTCTCCCAGTGTTAACTACTTCTGTACTTTTATTCTTTATATGAACATAAAGGGTCAAATKCTGCTTTATGTAAGCACTGAGTTCTCGCATTGAATCATAATGRAGTTGTCCGTGCTCAGCCAAGAAAGAAATTAGACTCCTAAGTTCTTAAAAGTTATTATATTTTACCTCAGAGCCTGCCATGTATAGTCTAAATTACTTTCTTGTATGAATTATTTTAATAAGCAACAGTTTCACATTCACACAACCTGCACATGCAAATAATATAGATTAAAAGTCACTTTCAGGATCAAGTTATTCTCAGTTGGGGTGTGTAGASAGGAAACAGGTAGTGGTGAGATCATCTTGCCAGGCTGGAACAGGAGCTTTTCTTTAATGTTCTGTGGTGAAGGTGCAGATGGGCACAGAAGACTGYAGCCTGTGCCAGCCGGTCATACAGGAGTGATGTAGTTTTAAGTTTTCTCATAGCATATTCAATTCCATTTAAATATTGCAAAATGCTGAATTGTAAATGTTAACCTAGCCATGAATAAAAAATGCTGATATTTTATTTAATCAAAAAATAATTATGGATATTCTGCCTTTATTGTATTATTTAAAATATTTCATTTTACATGTAGACTACAAGTTATTGCAGAACGGGTTTTATATATATGTATATATGAAGAGAATTTTTTTCTGGTGCATAAAAAATACAGAAGGCTGACTTTTGCAGGCTGCAATGAATATTGTCGTTGTCTGGGTATGGAGAAAAACTAGTTTACATGAAGCAGTAGGAAATACTTGCTTTTCAGGAGTGTTACCCAACTCCTGTTTTGAAAGAATTTCCTTTAGAGAAAAGAGAGAGCTCTCTTTTCTCACTGTCTTTGAGTTCATTTCTTTCATATTCTATGCAAAGAATAAAGCAGTTGTGCATGGGAGATGTACCTTCAGTATTTGAACTGCTAACTGATAAAAATGAGGAGTGGAGGTGGGGTGATCCTACCGAGGCAAACACGTTCTTACGCCGCTCTTTAATAAAATATTGTAAGGAATAGCTAGAAAGCTTCCCCTTTGACTTTCATCTGTCAGCTTTTGATTGTAACTTGGTAGGGGAATTGGTATTGACTCCTATCAGGCGCTTTCGGAGAAGAGGTGAAGAGCCTTCTCTCCTGACTTTCTGTGTGTTTTGTCAAATCGAATCCTTCCATTTGAAGTGCGAAGTGAAGGCTGATGGCAGGGAGTGCCTTCAGCACAAGCTGGTGCTGGTCTCTCGCGACTTCTTCTTCCCTAAAAGTCTCGGATTAGGTTGTGAAATGATGGCAATCTGGCTGGACAGAAACACGTTTAGTGCAGGCTCAGCAGCCATTACATATCATTAGTGAGAGGAGGCAAGGGGCAGGGGGACCACTTGGATGTCAGTCTGATTCTTTTTGAGGACGAATGCAGCGGGATGAGAAGATGCTAACTTCATGGCTCCTTGTGTTCTTCAAGTTCAGAACATATTACTGTCTTTATTTCGTTGTCCTGTTTTGTAACCTTACAGTCAACTCACTTTCAAAGCAAATACGAATTGAAAGAGTGGTGGTGTTAATAGATTAGGGAGCTGAKAGTAGGACATTTTGGAAGCTGTTTTAAATTACATCACTTATGAAGAATACAGTGTATTAGCATCAGACCAAATCTGTTTAAAATGTGAATACATGTTTTTTGCATTGTCACACACTTTTCCTTAGCAGTGAAGTAGCTGGTACAATTAAAACAGGGAAACACGTCTTCTGCATCAGCAAATCTGTCCTCTCTGACACGAAGTGTTTTTTAGTAGAGGCTCTAATTYCACTTTCAGACAACTACTAAAAGTGTGTATGTGGTCGTGAAAGAAGAAACACAATCTCTGTGTTTTGAGATTTGCATTCTTGCAGTACTGGAGCACACATTTTATTTACTCTCTGATATTTGTTTCACCCTTCTGATTCATAAGCTAAATCTTTTCACTATACAGGAGATGAAATAAAGGTTACTAATTAAAAATTCAAGGGAAAAAATATCTGAATAAGTGTAGTTTTATTGCAGTGGATCTCCTTTGTTACTTTTACTTAGTCCTGACCTTGCAGGACTTGATGCATTATATCACATGTCTTATTCTTTTTTTTTTTTGAGTTGTTTTATGAAGTACTTTCATTTGTCTCATTTGGTTTAAAACAAATCATACATTCATGTCCTAAATGTTTCACTAGTCAGAATAATTAAGTTGATCAGGTCTGGGAGCATTGGAAGGAAAATAATAGGGTCATTGAAGCATTCAGGCTCTAATGGGAACCTGAGTTCATTCAGATATCAAATCTAATAATTGCTTAACACCTGTATGCACACTCCCAGTGAGCAAGTTCACATGAAAGGTTTAGTGGTTTCAGTACTCTGTTTTGAGGGAATCTTAGTACTGTTTTTAAAAGACTAAGTTGTTTGACTTTTTTCAGCTTTGTTGTTGTATTTATATATCTGTTGTAGTTTAGCTGATTGCTCATCTTTATGCACTGGGAAATATTTTCACATGACAATCTCTTATTAAAAGTATGATATGATTAATGTATTGCAAATCACATTTAATAGCAATCAGAAAACTAARGAGACTATCATCTGAGTTTCACTGCTATAAAACAATTTATTAGCCAATTTAAAAAGCACTGTATACAATTTAACAGTATTCAAAAGCTGAAACTGAGTTTATACGTGATTGTGTGTATAGCACAGCAGAAGGATTGTAAGGATATTCATAGCCATGATTGCTCCTTGAAAAAGGCAATTTCATAAGAATGAGGTAAAAATCAGTATTACTTTGTGAGATTTTATAGGAAATGAAGGAATAATTATAACTCCTCGGTTTAACTAAATTCTGTGATAAATCTCCATGAATGCCGGTGGCACGGGCTGTCACAAAAATTCAAGTAAATTTTACCACAATCAAGAAGAAAAAAATACTGACTAGGAAAATGACAGCTATTCATAACAGGTTTCAGTAAATTCCAGACTCAAATGCTGGTCACAGTGCTGCTTGTTATTGGAGGGGATTTGAGCTGATGCAATCGTTCCTCTTCATCTTCTTTTTATTTTCCCACCTTTATGAGTTTACTTCTCAGCTGAGAATTCAAACTGAAAAAGAAATGGAAAATGGTTGTATATGTGCCTGCATTGTACTGACATGAAGGCCTATTTTCCTCTGTAATTTTAAAGGCCAATTACCCTTGGAGGAAAGGAGAAAAATAGATTGATTTGTCTTGTAACCCCTGAGGCAGGCATGTGTTGTCTCCAGCTAAGGCTTTTCCATTGCAACTCTTGTGGAAGAGTTTTCACTGCGTATCCCAAGTGGTACTATTAACAAAGAAAGCAAAGTCAGATTAAAATATTAAATAGATCATTGAAAGGTTTAAGGAATCTTATCTTATTGGGGCAATTCTTTCTTTGTTTTTTGGGTTCTTTTTAAATCTTAGGGCCTGGAGTAAGCAATAGCAAAATTTACATTAAACTGATTACTTGAAACAGGGTTTACAAATCCATTTTCATCCTACAAATACTAAACTTCAGCTCTGAATAGGGTAAGTATTTATTTCTTTATTGGAATTGTGATACGGATGGCCAATATCCTCAATTTTGGTTGCAAAAGTGTGACTTCCATTGTGTTCCCAGACTGTACTGAGTGTGGTCACAGCTGGATTGCGCTGAGCTGGTAAATGTCATCACACATGCCATTTAGCATTAAAACTTCTCACATTATTCGATTTTAAAGCATTTTTGTGTCTAACACACAGAACATAAATAAATGGGTTTTCTACTGATGTTCTGCATTTTCATACGACTCAAAGGCGACAATTAACAGTGCCCAGCAAGCTGGGTCTGAGTGGCAGCAGTAAGATTAGATGTGTCTTTGTTCCCTTTTAATCTGAATAAAACTCTTTTGTGTCAGGGCTTAAATTCTTTAACTCTCCGTATTTTAAACCTGCTTCTGTACTACTGTGCTTCTGGGCATTAACAAATTTATTTAGCAAGTTAAAGAGAATCCAAACAGCCACATATCTCCTCAATGAGAAATTGTTCACATAGAATAGTCTGGAAACCTTCTCAAAATGAAGGTGCTGTGTGTTACCGAGATGACTAACAGCTTTGAAGCCAATATTTTTGAACAGAACACGACACTCCTGACTCCAGATAACTCAGGAGATGTGTGTTGCTGCTTTTTTCTGAGGAGGAACCATTCAGTCTTGAGAGACATCCTTTTAAGTGCTGCAATTCTCCTTAATGCTTTTTCTTGCTCTTTATTTCTTCTAAAACCTTTTCTTACTCCTCAACACCTTACCCATCAATGTGTTTGTAAACATCCCACTAACCAGGTCGGGAACATATTTTTAATATTATTATGAGATCAGCAAATGATGCCTTTATAATTAATGTGTTTCCACTGTGCTATCCTGATTCTAGGGGCTTTAAAGCAAACAAAAAAAACACACAGCAAAAACCTGCTATTTTTTGGCCTAAGGGTAAGTTTCTTTTTCTCGATCATAACATTTATAAACTCAGGTTATCAGTCAGCTTTCACATGAAAGTCTTGACCTAAACCAAAATAAAACAGGATTTATAGAACTTGACCTTACAGCTACAGGCTTTGCTTGAAATCTCAATGTTTTCTTTGAAATGGATGCTAAAATAACCTTTTTAGCTGTCATTTAAGTTTGATTGTCAAGAATTTGAGATTCTGTTTAGCAAAAAAAAAAGCTGAGAACAGGGATGTCATATCATTTGATCTGTTCTCATTTTTGGTTACAAAAATATCAAATCCAAATGAATGTAAGATGACCCAGTGTGATGGTTATAAAGGGTCTAGTTCAAATTTTGCCAGGCTTGTGTAGAGTGCCTGTTGAGGTTGAAAAAAGAGTGGTTTAAATASTAAAAGATTAAAAGAAAACATATTAACCACAGTTTCCCTTAACCCAGTTAGAAAAGTGTTTTATTCGCTTGTTTCATCTCTTTGCAATAACGATCTTTTGGAAAGAGCTATTTCAGAGTCCTTTCTGAGGTGTTATTTTGGCTGTATTTCTCCCATAACTGATTTTTACCTTATTGCTATTTTTTTTTATATATAGGCCATACATTTTGAAAGATCAATTTGAAATCAAATCTCACAGAGATGGACTGAATCTTAACAGAATTGAGGTTGGGAGAGCCATTTTCTCTCAAGGCGTTGTTTCTCAAAAGGCTTTTGCTCTAGACAGCGACAGCAGTTTTGAAGCTCTTAATTTCCTTGCCTGGCTTATTTCTCAGTTGGTGTCTCTGATAATGGCAGAGGGACAGGCCAGGCAGTACCACGGGCAGTGTTCAGCTGTAGCTGGGAAAGTCCATCCATATGGATGGACTTCCCTGCTGGTTTACACTGGATCAGTTCTGCTTCTGCCTTAGGTTCTATAATTCCATTTCCCAAAAAGATTTACSTTTCATTGTTGGTAAGCTAAAGCTGATGAAGGTGCATGCAGTCCATAAAAGAMAATAATAAAGCTAATTTTTGTCATGAGCTGTTCCTTAAAGCAGTTGATAATAAACTGTTACAGCAAATAAGAAGTTGGCTTCAGTTTTCCACATGCTTAGATAGCTCAAGGAGARAACTTAGAGGCTCCCCAGGCTAAAGTGATTTGAATTTAACCCAACTTGTCACAATTTTAATCAGCGATACTATATAGAAAGTATTTAGTTATCTTGATCAGAAAAAAGTGATGTAAAATGCAATTCAGCTTTTCACCTCTTTCCAAAGAATAAATGCCAATGTCATCATTATCACAGATGCAGTGTTTGATCCTTGAAATCATCATCTGTTGTGACAGTTTATCCATTTAAAACTTACTTAAATGGTAGTTTACTCATTTTTTATGTAATCATTCCATACCTACAGGAAATTATCTTGCTCTTCTGACTGTTTTCCATGTTTTCTATGGCACTTGCTGAAGTGCTTGGGCCTGCATGAGTATTTTTCCTTTGGTTGCTCATGAACACGAGATGTGTTTCAGTAGGATTTCCTAGTGAACAAAATTTTACATGAATGAAGAAATAAATGTTTGATGTGAAGGCTTTCATTGATTCCCAAAGGCACAGGCCATACAAATTCCCTTGCAGCGTGCATTTCTGTATCTTTTGCATAGTCAAAACTATTTCAGAAAGATGAAATTTTAAATATTTTATTAATTGCTGAGTTCTACCTACTTCATGTGACCATTTTCAAGGCAACTCAAACCAGTGCCTTCTTTCTCTGAGCATGAAACAGCTTTTGTTATTGTCAGCTGTGGAAAGGTCAGTCCTTTCACTGTGGGGAGGTTATTCAAGGGGGGAAAAAAGGAGCCTTAGTCAACTGGGGCACCACACCCARGGTAGCAGTTTATAACACATTTATAATTTTAATGTAAGGGCTGAGAGATAATGATATAAGAGAACTTTTTTTTTGTTACAGGATAATGCAAATTCCAATCAGGTACCTCTGAGGTATGGTTTTATAGACTCTGTCCTCTCCATTATCAGATATCTCGGTGTCATGACCAGTCCATTTGACTGCACAACATCTATATTATTACTAGCATTGATTGCTCATAAAAAATAGAGTTTATAATTAGGAGAGCATAAAGTTGCTACCTGGAAGAGTGGATAAGAAGAAAATGAAATGGAAAAGTCACTTAATCTTAGTATTGCAGTTCTGCAAAGTACCATTTATTTTTCTCCTAATATAACTGACTTCTATGTTGATAACAAGGTACCGAGTTAATAAATCTGGCGCAGCTATTGAGACTTCTCTTTTAATAACAGAGCTAATGAAGGGGCGTTAAGGAAAGGAAAAATACATTTTGCAGAGTACAGTTTTTGCAAAAATATTTCCCTCTCCCCTACCAGTGCGGTTTTTATTGGCTGTGATTTCTAACACTTTATATAAGAATGGATTTAAACTGGAAAAGAGCAGGTTTAGATTGGATATTTGGAAGAAATTCTTCCCTGTGAGGGTGGGGAGGCCCTGGCACAGGGTGCCCAGAGAAGCTGTGGCTGCCCCATCCCTGGAAGTGTCCAAGGCCAGGCTGGACGGGGCTGGGAGCAACCTGGGATAGTGGAAGGTGTCCCTGCCCATGGCAGGGGGTGGAATGAGGTGAGTTTTGGGGTCACTTCCAACCAAAACCATTCCATGATGTATACAGAGCATAATGGAGAACATCTTAATGGCAAAGTTGTCAAATYCCATAAAATAAAAGAAAATTGTCTAAATATAACTGGTTAGTTTTTTTATTTGTTTACTTCCTGGCATATATTTATTGTACTTATACAATAAGCTTATTGTGGTTTTGCTTATATTTTTTTTGTATCATATTATGTGGTAGATGATGTGTATGTATCAAAARCACCTCTAAAAATATCTTGTATGTTGTAGATATTGTTTATTYCCATCTTGGTACTATACTGAGTGCAAGAAGACTTGAGCAAAGAATTGTTGCTATAACAAAGTCCATGTATTTCTTCCAGTGAGGGTGTAAAGTTTACATGGTCATGATTGCATTCCAGTATTGTATATACTAAAAAGGAACTGCTGATTTGTTTTCTCAGTTTTTAATTTTATATTTATTTCATTTTCCTTTGATCCAGCTAGCTAAAAGATGAAGATTATTTTGTAATATAAAAATCTGCTTTGTTTCCCATTTTAATCCTTCACCATCCTACCTTTTACTGCTCTAAGAAAAGATTCATTCAGCTGATTGAGAGGCCACTTTTAAGGTCACGTGTTCATTTCTGAGATAGATTATAATGTCTGTAATGGRAGCATTGTGGGTGTGCCCTGCTTTTGAAAGAAATGGACTTCTAAGATGAAAGTGAGAAATAAAATTTTCTTCTTTGTAGGTAGGGTTACCCAGAAGGCATGACTGGTACACACAGAAACTATTACTATGTTTTCTGGTCATGTTTCTCAAGTGTACACCTGAGCCTTTGGGCAATTATTTTTTAGTTCATTTTAATTACTTTTAGGCTACCGCTACTGTCTCTGATTTTCCCTCTCCATCCCCCCATAATACAAGCAATAGTTTCACTATTTATTGATGTTACAGGTAGTTTTATGCCAGAATAGTCAGTCATATTTATAAGTCAGTCTTGCTTTGTGTTGTATTCAATATGGTCTATTACATAAAAAAGGTAAATACAGATGTTGGAGATAACTGAATGTGCATATTGAAAGTGATACAAATTTAAAGATTTTTCAAAGTTCTTGCTCAAGTAACTGAAATGCCAGCCCAATCCAGTTTCATATCTAATATCAAACCCTTTGTTTCAACTTAACATATATGTATTAAGAAACTACTTTGTTGTTACCTGAAGAAGGAAATTATATTTTTTTACAATTTTGTTTTGTGTGTTTGTGTTTTCTTAAAGTCTCAGCCCAGCTGTGCAATTACAGGAGAAGCTGAACTGTCACTTGCAGAAAACGTTTGTCTCTACCATGATGAAAAAAATACCCAAAAAGAGAAAATCTAAAATAAACAAACAAGAAACCAGCAGTTCTTAGACTCTCTTAATCTGTTTTTAACCTGTATAGTTGATGGGCTTCAAATTTTATCGAGAAATATTCTGGTGTGGAAGGCACTTCTCCCCACTGAGAGCAAGTATCGCTGGACTCTTTACTAGGCACTGTCTTGGAGGAGCAGCAGCACATTTGAGTTGGTGACTTCCCTTCTTTTGTGCTTTAATTTTCAGTGCTTAGTGACACTACAACCAGTGTGGAGATTTATTCCCATGCAAAACAGATTGACTTAGGGTAATTTGAATACTTTATGCATGGATAGATTCATTAGGAAAAGGAGGCAAGGCAGAACTATAAAAAGAACTAATAATCTTGCTAAAGGAGCCGTTAATTCCCCATAGCATTGGAGCCACTTTCGCTGAACAGGGCTGATTTTGCAGAGCCTGTGCAGTCTCCACAGGCAGCCTCTGTTCTTTGTCCAGAAACAGATCACAGAGATGACTTTCTTTGTCTTGTTTAATGTGTTTGGACCTAGCTCTGTTAGGCTAGAGCAGAGTCGTGCAATGAYTGAGGTTGGAAAGCACCTCTGGAGGTCATCTTGGCCACCCACTCTGCTCAGGCTGGTTCCCCACAGCCAATTGTCCAGGACAGGGATTGAATATCTCTGAGGACGGAGACTCCATAACCTCCTGGGGCAACCTATTCCAGTGCCCAATCACCTTCACAGTAAGAAGGTGTTTCCTGCTGTTCAGAGTAAGTTCTGTGTCAGGGTTTGTGCCTGTTGCCTCTGTTCCTCCGGCTGGGCACCACTGGAGGGAGCCTGGCTCCAGCCCCTTTGCACCATCSCTGCAGGTATTGACAGTCACTGCTGAGATCCCACATTGCTCCAGTCTTTCACCCAGTCTCTGGCACACAGTGATTCAGTGAACAGATCCCTCAAAGAATGTGTTTGTACCCACCACACGCGCTGGGGTCTCGTGCTTTTGCCCGAACCCTCAGCTTGGCCCAAGCTCAGCATTGCCCCAGCACTACCAGTGGCATGGTCTGGGCGAGCAGAGAGAGCTAAATCCTTGGAGAAAAGCTGAGAAAACCCAATTGCTTGCACTCTGTCTCAGATGTTTTGCTTCTGAAGTGACTTCTTTACGATAGTTCAGTCCTGTGTAAAATTTCCGGCCATATATTGGGACATCCTGATGCTGCAGCAACACAGGTACTGAACTGATGCAGAGCAGCAACCTGAACCTGACATGAGGAAATAGAACAGTCGAGGTCAAAAGGAAGCAGTCACCAAAAAAAGAAAAAAATTGCATGCAGAAACTCATTTTTAAAAAAAGATCCAAWCCTCCAGAACACTAAGTGGGGGTTAATCTGCTGCCCCTTCTTGTGTGTGTGTATGTGTATATTCACCGCTTTAAAATTTTATTTTAAAGGCGTTTTGGAATGTGGCTGGTACTTGGTGATTGTTTTCCTGTGATAGAGACATATTTATTATTCATTGCARTAATTACTGTGTAATATTTTATACTAAAAGTTGTTCACATTGCACGATCAGGAAATGCTTAGGAAGTGGTTGATTTAACTGTTCTATTTTTAACTCTGTACCAGATTACAGTGAACGGTGTTCAGGCTTTTATACTTGCAGCATCTTCTAGGTTTCCACCACTGCACTGGTCAGTGCATTCTCATGCAACTTGAAATGTATTTTTCTGGGGATTCTGTGCATAAATTATTTATAAAATTCTAAAGATTTTTACAGAGAATTTTATTT
Source organism: Amblyornis subalaris (assembly GCA_018881555.1). NCBI lineage: Eukaryota > Metazoa > Chordata > Aves > Passeriformes > Ptilonorhynchidae > Amblyornis > Amblyornis subalaris. The sequence goes on along the minus strand of JACAXG010000015.1, from coordinate 6,533,664 downwards.
ATTGTGTGCTGTTTCCAAGGGGATTGTGTTTCAGGATTCTCCTAATGCTTTTATCACCCAGCTTCTCTGATCAAGAAAGTAATTTATTGCTGATTGCAGAACTCTTGAACTCAGTCTGGCAGCTGCAGTGTGAAACTTCTCTGATCCAGTCTCCTAGTTACTTATTTACATATCATTCGAAATGATTTTCAGGGCTGTTTGAAAACCTCTTGACATTGCATTATCCGTGTTTCAAATCTTGTGGTGATTTGTTTTTTCCTCTCTTTTTGTTACAGATAACAAACGAGTAACTTTGGAAAGGTCTCGTTCTCGACACAATGGAGCGATTGCAGCTGTATGATTCTTCTGATGCCAAAGAATTAATGAATTGTTTTATTTGCAATGGAATGGATATGCTTTGGAAAGAGTTTATCATCCAAATTGGCAATGATCATAAAGGAATACTGGTATTGATTAAATGAGATGGTGTAAAAATTTGTAATTTTAAAGCTGTTGCTAAAAAATCCACATACTGTATCTTATTGCCCCAACTACCAAGATCTGTAAACAGTGTTAAACAGTAGGATATATATCTTATTTTCTTGGGTTCTTTGTTTTTTTTTTCACCCCTTTTTGTTTAAGCTGGCAACTCACATGAAAGAAGTTGGGGATTTTTAGGTTACATTTTATATGGGTAAGAAAATAYGGTTCTGTTGAAAGAGTACAGCTGTGGATTCCATTTGCAGTTCTGATTTGAACATGAAAGGAAAAAATAATAAAATTGTATGTTAATAAATTCAGAGATGAGCTGGTCTACATTATCAGAATCTTTTTTGTAACCATAAAAAAGCAACACATAGCCCCAGTCAGGTTGCTGAAAACCTTATCTCAATATAAAGCCTGGTGGATTCAGCTGTTTTAGCTGCAAGTAGGATATACCACATATCTACACTTTTGGTGATATGATGATGTGTAGTTACTTATCACTGCTAAAAAAAAAAWAAAAAATTAAATAAAACAGAGCATAGGATTTTTCCAAAACGATGTCAAGGGCAGAATATGTTTTTATCTGTATCTAAGGAGGGATTTTTCTAATTGTGCACTTATATATTCTTTATAAAGATATTTGGGGGAAAATATGATTGTCCTATTTTAATGATGCTAAAATACCTGTGTGTAGGCTTTTAGAGACAAGCTACATTATGAAGTTATTCAGAACTGCCTCTGAGTTTTTCCTCTGTTTCTCAGGTAAAATATGTAGCGGGATCTCTACTGGTGGATTTTAGTGCTGAGAGTTTAGCAGCTAAGAACAAATTTTCTACCTGGAGCACTGTCTAGCAGTGATCAATGATTGCAGCAGTCTGATTTTTTGGGGAGCTCCTCCCACTGTACTTTGTATACAGGCCCCTTGCACTGCAGTACCTCAGGTGAGCAGTCAGTTTAGTAGCTGACACTGTTTGTTCTGCCACTCACTGGGAAACCACAGTTCCCTTTTCTGCCCAGACTCCAGTTGAATGTACAGTCTGTCTGGTGTTAGGTCAGTCTGCACCATCCTGTTTACTGAAGGTTCATTGCTTATCTGGATGGGATGGAGGATTTGAAGTGGGAGTTCCAGTGGAACTACTGCATATGTTGCTGAGCTATGATATTTTAGACAAAATCAGGATGCTATGTAGTAGCTGGCACTTGTTCTCAAATTATTAATGCTTATCACTGATGGATGAAATTATTATGAATACTTTTGTTGCCTGGTGTTATGGGGAACTTGGTTTTTTTTTTAGTGTTCTATAAAGACTATTTGGAAGGTAAGGTGTCACGTGGTTTTCTGTGCACAAACTGCTTGCTCTAGAGGGACATTTGCTCCTGGGGCAGTGGACCTTTGCACTACTGCTTGAGCCAAGCATCTTTGTACAGTAGATTCTTTTTGCTTCTCTGGTGAGATACTCTTAAAACTATCTGACTAGTTTGGGATAAATGCTCACGATTTCAAACTACATATCCAATTGTTGTAAGAAGAGATACAGCTCCTTTTCAATCTAGTATTGAAATTTTTTTTTTTTTTTTTTCCCAAAACTTATCTTCAAAGAATACAGGGGGTTTGCCCATTAGCTCTAAACATAGGAATACAACTGAAGCCTAGTGAAATGCATGCTGTCAACTAAATACTCTCCCTAAACTGTTTGGGGGTTTTAGTAACAAATTAAAGAGTTTAATGGTACTTCAGAAAAAAAAAGAAAAGCATGCAACAGGATTCTGTCTCCTTGTTTATCAGTAAGAGATAAAAATAATTATATCCTGTTTTGTGCAAGGTCAACATCAGCCTTGTATTGAAGCATAGCTGCTTTAAATGGAACTTCTACATTTCCAGTTAGAAAAATGTGCTTAATGTACAAAGCCAGTTTAAAGGATTAGGTTCATAATGTCTATATAAATCAATAGTGTATTAGAATTCAAATTTTGAAATTAGCATTTTGCTGGGATTTACAACTATTGGTATAATCTTTATACATGACAACTCAAAAGCTCTCAACAGAATCTTTATACGATAGCAGTGATTATTGGTGCACAAGTTTTTCATTTCCATGGGTTGTATTTTTTTTGAAAGCTCTGTGAAAGCTGGCTACAGATTTTCAAGAACCAAATCTTAGGAAAAAAAGGCAAATCCAAAATAACAACATCATCTGATGCTTCTATTTTACTACTATTTTTTTCATATTTGAAACATTTATATAATTTAATGGACATATCTGTTAGAACAAAAGTGTCTTTCAAAGGAAAACTAGTTTAGAAGATAATTTATGTAAATATAGGGTGCTCGTATTTATGAAGTCTAAAATATTTTCTGAAATTGATGCTGGTCACTTTGTCTTTTGATAGTTTTTCAGTCTATATTAAATTGCAGATATTTTTAATGTTTTTATTATTGATCTAATTTTCAGAGGTGTCACATGTTTATCTAGAAGTGTAGAAGAGTAGCACCTTTTTCAGAAATGCACTTGCCTTATTTTCTAATTTTAAAAAATGAAATATATCAGTTAAATTATATTTGTATTCAAAGTAATCCCGGAAAGAAAATCACTGGAGGGTTCATACATAAATTTCTTGCTAATTATGTTTCACTATATGTCCTCTGAGACATTACGTTAACAATATACCAGCACATCTGTTTGCATTCACATTTTACCAGTTACAAGTACTGAGAGAGTTTTTTTAATGATGTTACACTGTTTACATTTCTTAGTTTATTTAAGAGGAAGATAATTTTACCTTTGCRATGAATTGAACTAAATTTACAAATGTCATGGGAATGAATTGTTTAAATCATATACAAATATACATATCTGTTGCTTAACTACTGGCTGTACAGATCAGAAATGTAAAGACACTAGTCTTCTTTTGCTCAAGTTTTATGCAGTTTACTGAGAAAAAACGTGCAACATGGTTTGTCATGTATGTTTGTTTGTGATTCAACAGGTATCCTTTCCCAGCACACCGGTGATGCTCGATTTGAATGTTAATCAAATTATGAACCAGTGCTAAAGCCAAAACAAAATTAGTGCCTCAGAGGGCACTGGCAAACAGCTTCAGGGAGTATTCCCAGAAATACTGTTGTCATTTCTTCTGGTTTTAGCTGACTATGGTCAATATGAAAAACATTATCTAAAATTATCTGTTCTTCTTGAGAATTCAGATACAAAAGAGTTCCCATACTTCCCTTCTGTAATATGCAAATAATCATGAATATCTGTATATTTTTGCATTTTTGTGTGTGGTATATGTACTACCTCAGACAAATGCTGTAAAATACATAATATTTTCATGGTTTCTATCCAAGCCACAATTCATTAGTAACCTACTTTAAATTCATCCCACAATATACAAACGGTTTGCAAAACTCTGGGAATCTGGCTGAGTTTTAGGTTTGGCTCTGGAAATCCTCCTCTAGCTTTTGTTRAGGAAACTTTGCAACGTTCAGCTTTTGCATCCCTCAGGCAAATCCTGCTTTGATGGGTGACTTTAGTACTTCCTATGCTGAGAATGATAGAGCTGGTAAATATTTAAAGCTGGTAATAGTTATGTGGGAGCAAACTTACCTATGTATGTAAATTGCTTCTTTTCCATTAAACAAAGGCTTGGCTGAGTTCTACTTTGCTGTTTGCCTTCCAAGTGCTGCAAGGTCGGGCAGAACAAGTGCTAAGCAATGTGCAGCCCACCTCTGATGTGCCATACTGTATTTGCAAGTTAACTCATTTTTAAGTAAGTATTGTARGGAACCTCTACGTCTCTCCTTCTGCGGTATCTCCACACATGCCCACGCATGCAACACAACATGTAAATAAATTTTTAAAAAAAAAAAAAAAATTGAAAGCAGACAAAGCCAAATCGCTCAGCTTCAGGTGTCTCCGTTCGAGCTCACATATTGCTGCTTTTGTGCTCGAGGAAGGGAGCTGTGTGAGCCTGTGAATTCTGCAGTCCTGCAAGCTGTCGCTCGGCACCCCCCGATGTCACTGGGAGAATGGTAAAGGAGAAGGATTTGCTCTTGTAGTGCTTCTTTTAGCACTGTTTGAGGTGATACATATGCCACAGAATGTGAACAATAACCTATTACAGTTCAGTCAGTCTGCTATCATGCACCATTTGATTTCCCTTTTGGAAGTCATAGGACTCCTGATGCCAAAAAAAAAAAAAAAAAAAGATTAAAAAAAAAAAAAAGGTGACAAAACTCATGCATTTCTATTTTTTAAACAGCTCTGTGTTTGTATGTAATGTTTAAAATAGGAATTTGATGAAATCACAGCCTGGCCATTGTTAATCCATGTATTCTGAAAACTGTAATAAAGATATACATAACATGATTCTGGTAGGTGCTCCAATGTTTTACTTGATTATCGTGATTATTTCCCATCGAGTACCATCACCTCAAAGCCTGGGTYTGTTGTGTAAAATTGTCACTCTGAAATTACATTCCATTTTAGTTTACTGTCACTTTATGGATTTCTGGGKTTTTTTTTCTCTGAGGTGTCAATTATATTTGACTTGAATTTGGGAACAAGGTGCCCTTTTCAATGAAGGAGGGCTTTAAACCCCAAATAATCAAAAAAAGTATATAATTAAAAACCCCAACATTAAATCATGGTGATACCATTTAATTCTTACAAAAATAACAATAAAAGGGAATCAATGAACAAATCCCATGGGTCCATATTTATTTTAAGAGGCTGGACTTCAGTATAGAATTTGTAAGACAGACACACAGTCAGACAGCTGTAGTTGATGTTTTCCAAATTACTTAATTCACTCACAAAATGGTCTCATCAGAATAGAAACTTGACAGACTTTTACYTTCAGAACTGTGTATTGTCCATTAAACAAGTTAATGATGTCACCATAACAGACTGAACTGCACAGCAGAATAGAGAGWTAGCATTGAATTCTACTTAAAATTGTGATTGAATATAATTCTTACCAATATGATCAGCCATGTTGATACAACTCTCCTTAAGTAACTTTTTTTACGTGGAAGAGATGTACCAAGGGGTGGTCAAAGGCACCATTTTATTTTAAATTACAGTTAGGATGCACTATTTTATATATGATGAAGCAGTAGAGATTTCTTTTCTTATGGGATTAACATGCAAAAAAAAAAAGAAAACAGCTATAAATGTAAATGCTGTGATTGTCCTGATTAAGAAAAACGTGGTAATGGTGTCCTACATATACCATATTCTTGTTCCTTATTTTTAGGTAAATACTCTTGAGTTTTTAGTGTGGGAGTCAGGGATTCCCATCATCCTCTTAGAGATTTTTGCCTTTGGGTGATTAGCACGCACAATTTGTCCTGAAACAAGGAGCAGGTGCCTTAATACCTCTCTCAGTGGAAATTCTTTCTGTTCCTTCCACACATGCTTAATAAATCCTGCATGTGAACTTCAGATTGATGGCAGGTTATGGTGCTCTGCCACAGAGACACACTTCTTTCTTACATTTGGGTGCTTTCTGTAAATTTAAGCTGTACTCCTCTCCTMTGTTAGTTCCTCCAGCAATCATCTCAAAATTAGCCTTCCTACACTTTTGTAGAAAAGTCAGTATTGCTGGGCTGTAGTAAAATTATTGAAACATTCAATTGATTTTCTCAATTATTTGGCGCGTATTTAATGACCTTAATTAATGCCATTCCTTAGATCTGAAGGTAAGATTAAGAACAAAAATCCAAATAAGGGATTGGATTGGGTTTTTTTTCGCCTGTGGTCTGTGAGCAAACACTAATTTAGTCCAGTAAACTCACGAGGTGCTGAAAGGTGTTTATTTGTGTTAGTGTAGTAAGGAGGCCAACCTCAGAAACCCATCTGAGAGGCAAAGGGTATTATGTCAGGCCCCATGCTAACAAAATCCCAGCACATTTGGATTGTGCCTGGCTCTCTCCCTGCCTGCTCGGGGCACACGGCGCTGCTGGTGGGGGGCTCACTCTGGGGCCAGGTTTTATGAGGACAAAGTGCCCAACTCTGTTCCATTGAAATAATTGATCTCTGAGTCTTAAGGGGCAAATTAGYACAGATGACTGAAAAGCCCTGAGAGTGCTTATCTGCTTTAGATGTGCCCAAGTCCTTAAGAAAAAGTAAGACCTGGTGTAACCTAATTCTCCACTGCCTTTACACCAACCCCCATGCCCAGGCCACTGACCTGGAGAAGTTACTCCTGCCACATTCAGAAATGTGTGTCTTTTAACAGTCTTGGAGAGAACAAGGTTGATTTGATAAATAATTATCAGACCAGCAATTCAGTGGCATTGGGAATTCGTTTCAGGCTGCTGCTGTTTTACACGTTGGTGATGCAGGTATCCCCATGTGGCTCAGAARACCGTTCCATTTGTGGAAAAAGTTGTTAGTGATCACACTTTCTCAAACATTATTTATCTTCTGGAGTAGTAAAAAGGGAGAACTACTACTTTGAAGAGATAAAATCAAGAGCTATCAAAAGATATATAATACAAGCTACTAATAAAGTTGTACATTTAAAGAAATAGCATTTTACCTATTTAGTGAAGTTCTTTTACTGAAGTGGTATGGGATAGGGCAACTTAAAGAACAGCAGTATTTGCAGATTAAAACCCAACAGCATAAATAAAAAAACCTAATGAGAATTCAATGACTGAATTCCCTGCCAGGAAGAAAAATGAGATTACAAAGGCAAAAAGTAGTGACAAATTTGCAAAAGGTCCTTGGCACTTCATGTAATGAGTACTAAAACCAAACAAAACAAGGGAGGCAAATTTGCCTACGTGCATTTGGCACTGTGTGTAATAGATCCTGGGATTGATCTCTTATACTTTAATGAAGGTTGTGGGGTTTTGAAAGCTGTGGTAACATAGAATGGCTGAGTGAAAATTGTGCTTCTAGAAATATTTCAAAATTCTGTTAAGCCAAGAAAGACCTAATTTAATCATAGGCAATGTGTGTGTAAATGTAATGCGTATTTTACCTGAAACTAATTGAAATCTCTTCCAATAAGATGTAGTTTTAATCCCTACCTGCAGAAGTGCCAATGATATATCAGGGAAGAAAGGAGCTTACACTGCTCCAAGCAGTCTGCCCAATGAACAGCCTTTTCTGCAGAGGTTTTTGAAGCATGAGAACAAGGTGATAATGATTGAGATTGTGACTTCTTTAATTTTTCTCTGAGAGTTTTAGCTCATCACAGGGTATTGTTGCCAGTTAGGAATAAAGCTTAGGCATAGTAGCAGTATTGCAATGTAAGACAGAACTCATAGCATCATCAGGTCTAAATAAATGTTTTACTCCCTCTTTATGAAAGTGTAAAATTGAAAGGTGTCAACTGATGGGGTTAGGCAATTTCTGCAGTTGTGATAAAGCTGTATTTTTTTTTTCCCCAGAAAGCAGTCAGAGAGGACTTGAAACATTTTTAGCTGTATCCTTTCAGTTTTCCCTCTTTTTTTTGAGAAAAATTGCTGATGTAAGACATCTCACCATCAAATGAAATGCAGAAAAAAACTACCATTGAATTATTATAGCTGAGAAACACTCAGGGGAAAAAAATATCCAACTGGCAAATGTGAAGGTTGTGGAAAGCAGATCCACATTGGTAGAGCAGTGAGCTTTGTTCTTCCGTTGTAGTTTTAACATTTTAACATTTTCCAAGCAAAGGCCCAGCACAGGGGCCCTCCTGGAGTAGTGTGGTTCTGTGAGACCRTACCAACAGCTTTCCTGAAATCCAAAAATATTCCATCAGCTGAATTCCCTCGGTCATCCAGGTGGGTCACCTTGTCATAAAAAGAAATCAGATTTCATAAGCAGGACTTTCCCCTCCTGAAGTCTTGCTGGCTCTGACCAATGACTGCAATGTCCTCCAGGTGTTTTTCAATACCTCCCAGAATTATCTTCCCCATACCTTTCCCAAGCACTGAAGGGAGACTGCCAAGCCTGGAGTTTCCAGGGTCCTCCTTCTTGAAAACTGGGACAATGTTCACCACCTGCCAGTCAGCTGGGGTCTCTCTGGACTCCCGAGACTGCTCAAAAATCATCAAGAGATGTTTTGCAATGACATYAGCAGCTCTCTGAGGATTCTTGGATGAATCCCATCAGCCCCATAGATTTGTAGGGATCCAGCTGGAGCAGCAGATCCCACACAATTTCAGGGTCGACTGGGAGCTGATCATTCTTGCAGTCGTGCTGCTCCACCTCAGGGCACTGGGACCCCAGATGAAATACAGCAAACACAATTTGTTGTTATGATCTTCATGTGTTATTTWAAGTAAAAATTCGTATTGATTCACTTCAGATGCACAAGTTTATCACTGGGGCATTGCTGCTGTAATGATGTGCAAGTGTCACACACACAGTGTTGTACCATGTTAATGCTTTCTGTATTGATTACTCTGACCACTATTCCTCAAAAGCAGTAGGAAGTTTTGAAGCCTGGCGCAGATGCTGAATGTGATTATGTTATGATGGAATGGGGCTTATTCAGCAATCCTGTAATTATTAAGGTAATGAGGGTAATTTATAGCCTCTTGTGGCCTACCAGTACCAGAAACTTAAATAAGGTGTTGGGAARTAAAACCGTTCTTCAAGACCTGGTAAACACAAAGGCACATCAAGTTTTSTTAAATAGTGGTGAGATACAAGATGTAGCTTGTATAATTTATAGACCCTTAATTAGCTCACATTTGGATCTTTAGGTCTTGTTAATATGCCAAGCCAGACGTCCAAAATGCTCTTCAGTTTAGTATTATTAGAGTAGTTACCTGACATATTATCATCATGTTTATGTGTACTGGAGTCAGTCATCTGGATGCTGCTGTGCAGGTTATGCAGATTAAGCCTGGCTCTGCTGATTGCAGGCTGATACTTCCAAAGCGAATGAGATAAAGGCAGCTTTTCTGTGGACTTCAGAATCAACCCCCATCTATATGTCAAATTACAGTTATCTATAGCTTTAATGAGGTAACTTCTCCATCAAAAGCAAAGTTTTTTTCATATTAAAAATTCCCCAAATCCTTCTGAAAGTGCCCACATAAATATTTGACTTCATATAAGCTTTGATTCTTGAAGCACTATTAAATGTGTTCTTTTAAAGAATGGATAATATAAATTGTATGGGTATATTAAAATTTTCATTGCTTTCTTTAACACCCTTTGCATATTGATAGAGTATTTGTTGGTTTATGACATAAATGTTTTCATCTCATTGTTTCCTAGAAGTAGCAGATTCCCCGCATCTCAAAACTCTGAAACTTAAAACTAAGCTTAATTGTAGTATCAGGTGGTTAAAAATTATTTTATAAATTCTTTTTCACGAAACTGGGCATGGATTCTGTTTGGGAGAAAACACTTCCAAGTATCTAGTTCCTGCGAATTTAACCAGACATAATGAAAGTGCCTCTTRAATCATCTGCATTATGTTTGCTCAGTACAGTCACGTAACAACACTGAGTAATCTGCAGTCATTCACAACAACATAACTTAATAATTACTTTATTACAGCATTCCTCCTCAATTGGATATTTAAAGAATACCCTGGTAGAAAAGAGCTCCTCCAGTTGAGAAGAGTGGGAGACAAGCATCTAACTTTTGAATAGTGAAGGATCCACAAAAGGAGGAAGCGGAGTGGTGATAATCAGCTGTCAGTCTGAGCTCTCAATCATGCTGATAAAAATATCTCAAGGAACCTCATGATTTACACATTTGGAAATGTTGTTGGAAAGCAACATTTGGCATAACACATAATGCYGGAAAGGACAGAAAGAAATAATGAGGAAGAACAAAATACATATAAAACAGTGTTACGAAGTGATTTATGAAAGCTGGTGTTTCACAAAGTAATGAAAATACATAAATGCCTCGAAGAGAAAACATGGGAACTGGTAGCACAGAGAGGCAAAGTCTGCTGTGTTAAGGAAGGGAAGGAGCAAGCTGGGAGCATATGGTTAGTTTTATCATCTAACACAAGGTGTTGCTCAGCTCTCATCCTTCAGTCTGCAGTAGGAAGTGCCAGAATGTTTGTCCATAAGGTTAATGCTGCKGCACAGCCTGTGAGAGGTGCCAGTGGGGGAGGCCAAAGGGTAGGGGTTAATTCACTCACTCAGCCAGAACTACGTTCCAAATGTCTAAATTGCATTTTTCAGATGGTAACCATTCTTTTCTTGCCTGCTGAGATTTGGTGGTCATCCTCTGCACTGCACTAACAAAATTCAGTCCCCATCTCTGTAAAGTGCAGTGGTCTCGTAAGAGATCACTTAAGAACTGCCATAAGCAAGCAGTCATAGCTTAGAAAACAAGTTTCTCTAAAGCAATATTTTACTTTACAATATATAAAGCTAAAGTTAATTTAAAGGATGTTTCTTAACTATAAGATGGAATAAGATAACTTATAAAAATCCAGAAACAGAAGAAGCTGCTTTGCCACTGCAATACTTCTGTATTTACTGCAATACTTACATACCTGCTGAAGTGAGGTGGCTTAGTCCTTTTTTCAACTGGAATTTTTCCAGAATGTGATGGTAATAAACTGGAGTAGACACAAGTTACAGAAGGGGACAAGAACATGCTGAATAATTCAGCAGGTGCTTCTGGGGGCTTTTTGCATCTGCCCTTGTATTTTCTTCCTGAATCATTTCATTTTGGTAATCTTACTTTTACAGCAGCAGCCATTTAAAGAAGCACTAAATCATAGGCTGTATAATCCCTTTTACACAAAGGAACAATTAAAAAAGGATAAACTTCATTTTTATGGGTTTCAATGAACTCTATCAGGGAAGTGTTGTCTTTTGCCATTCATTTAGTTACTGTGTTTGCCTTGAGCTCACAATGTGTTTTGCCCTGTAAAATCTGAATGTTCTTGATTCCTGGATTTGGCAAAGAACTGCCACAGCAGATAAAAGGTCTCTTGATCTGTTCCCTTGTGTGGTCCAACAAATGATTCAGACTTGCAGCTACTTATCTATGAGCCACACAGGCTCCAATCTGAGGGTCAACCACAGCCGCCTGTGAAGAAAAATTTAAAACACTAAATGTAAAGTAAAGAGAACTTGGAGGACAACAAAAATGCATCTGTTGAATGCCAGCTCTGATGTCTTGGTCTGGTTGGACTGCTAGAAAATGTTGGCCTTTGAATAAAACCTATTTATGCATATTATTAAGATATCTGGTAGAAACATTATGTCAGGTTTAGTCTTAAATATTGCAAAGGATTATTCACCTACTCAGGTTTTTGTTGTTGCTCACTAATTTGCCCATTATTGGTTTTCAGTTTGAGCCAGATTGATGAACACTAATGCAGTGAGGAGAGGTGCATGGCATTGATCAGGGTAGGTAGGAACTGAAGCAGATAAGCAGGGGAAGCCTTTAATGTAAATTCTCCTATACAGCAAAACTATATTTTTACATGTAATTCCTTGTATAATCAAGGAAGCAAATTATATAAAACATATCTTTGATCATGAAGATATTTTCCATGCAAAGTATGCTACTTTTCTTACATTAATATAGTGTTTGCTCCTAATGAAGGCATAGCCTGCAATTTTTGTTACAATCCAGTACCAACACAGTCATAATTTTCTTTCATTTTGATTTTAATCAGATTTCTTTCATRGAGGATCAGTTGCAGGTGCCTGAGTCTAGAAAGGAGCAGATGTGAAAGATCAGGTACAATCTGGTGGCTGATTTAAACCAAAAGGTTTCTGTTGAACTTTAGATTATTTTTTTCACCTGTGAAGCCAATTTTCCTTTCAGTGTGTGTATTGTCCGGTATTCTTTCAGTTGGTTTGTCTCTCCACATCATCAATTGCCTCTGTGGGAGCTGCTCTTTGCAGAGCAGAAAATTGAAGTTATCAGTGAACATCTGCACTACACATTTTCTGACYGGAAAAGCAAGGAATGTCCAACAGAATGGGTGGGAGAATTTTCTAAAGATACAAAATTCAGCAAGCTGAAGCATTGAGACCAAGTCCTCCCAGTGTTCATAGCAGCACCCTCTTCACTCATACAGGCAGAATTCACCCCAAGGGAGCCCTGTGTGCACGATGTACTTTTAAATCATTCTTTGCTTGTCTCTGTCTTTGAAAAATGATGAAACTGTTACTGAGGTACCAACACGAACAAGGTTCCTACTATGGTGGAATTCTCACCATGTAGCTTCCTGTGTGTCTTTCTCTACAAGCTGACACTCTTTTGCAGTGTAAGTGTTTTTGCTTCTTCACTCTCCAGAGTCTTTTTGTGAGTGTGAGTTCGTCACAGGGGAGAGAAGCAGTCRGTTTTATGGACACCTCTTGAGGAGGCAGCATTGACCACAAGAAAGACTGACAGAAGTGTCATTAGTTTATTGATGCAGCATGCTGGGAAACAGAATATTGAGTCCTAAATGTGGAAGCCTTTTTGCTTAGTGCAAGGGAGACAGGCAGGTAAATATGTATGGAGGGATGAGGGGATGTGTGTTCGCTCTGTCAGTGAGCAGTGACAAGGATTGCATCCATCAATGAGGCAAGGGTAAAAGAAGCAGAGGTTTGTATTTCTCAGAAGGCATTGCTTGTCCTGGCAAAATGTAAATACATCAATCTATAACYGCCCAGCAGTGTGTGATGTGAATAATTATTTTGGCCCCGATTCATTTTTGGTGCGTTTTAACATTGGTGGAATTAAAATCCAATCTGTTCGCTATCGGTTTTCTCTCCCCCAGAGGAAACAGTCCCCTGCCTGTCTAAATGTCCTTCCCAGAAAATCTTCTCGGTAAAAATGAATCTCATTCTGCCTGTGTCAGTGTTAAAGGTATCTAAACTCACCATCTTTCTCTAAGACTGGTGGGCTTACACCTAAAGATGGGCCCAGCCTTTTGGCAGCATTTCTTGTGCAAGACAACGACACAAGTACCCAGCACAGAGACTGATTTTAAAAGTTTTCCATATAGCTTGTAGCTGGTTGCAATTTAGAATATGAGTTGCTATGCTGAGATGCTGAAAACTGTAAACAGTATTTGCATTTTGTTATGAATGTTTTGCATAACTTTAAGGATGTTTTCTTTATCCCCAAGTGGGTCTGTTTTGAGCCCATAATGTACTGTGAAGTTCCAGGAACAGAAAAATTTGTTGAGCACAAACAGGCCAGTATCACAGCAGACGTAACAGTGTTCAAGCAAAGAGTGTTCTGCATCAAAAATGTGTATATATTTGCATTTTTGATGCAAAAATCTACTTAATCGGCACTGCAAATGAAGCCCATAACTGAGGCAGTGCAGAATTCTATGAAATTGAAAAGTTCTGTGTAATTTCTGAAAAAACAAAGTCTATTTTGCACAGCTCTAACTATAGCTAATATTTAAACCAATTTAATCATCAGTGAACTAACATGGCAGAAGTACTCTGAGCTTCTTTATCATTGTAAGTTTTCCATGGCCCTCGCTCTGTGGAGTGTGCTTTTTTTTAACATTTCTTAATTAAACGTTTATCCTATTTAATTGCTAGGAAAGGAAAAAGTGCGGAAAGATTGAGATCTGAATTTTAAACATCCTCATTTTAGGTGTGTTGATTTTTGTTCTCAGTTTTAGATGCTTAGGGAATTACATTGGGGGAAACTCAGCACACAAGATTCCTCCTGAAAGCCAAAGGTGTTGCAGTTATTCATCCAAGTCAGTTGTTGTGTCACAGTCAAGGTGTCTGTTCTAAAGGTTTCTTTGGAAATGCAGTCTGTGATTGCTGTCCAGAGCTGACTGAGAATTCCAGAGTTTTATTCCCAGAATTCAGACTTTGGAAAACATCCTTTTATCCAGAACAATTTATATTTTCTAGTACTTGTGTCACCATAAATTGGTCTTCTGAGTTGGATAGTACCTGGAAAATCGAGTGACCTCCACCCCAAAGCAGCTTTTAATCCAGTTAATTGTTACTATCAATTGCTAATTCTTTTGAATTTATGATTTCTTTCTCATGCAGTTGTTCTTGCTCGTGTTGATTGGTTTTTTTTTATTGGATAAGTGTCTCCATTATCAGAATTCCACCACACTTTTAGTCTTACCRGAAGAGTGACTGTGCCATGCAAACTGAACAATGTTTTTATACCCAGTGTCAAGCTCAGCTCCCCGAGATGAGGAGGTTGGACAGGTGTTTGTACACTGGCAAGGACTCCTCATGCAGCTGGATGACTACCAGTTTTCTCTACTGGCTGACACAAAGAATTTCTTGCTTGGTCTCAGAAAGAGGAAAAAAAAAAATAGGAAAAAAAATCCCCATTTTTTGAAACTGTGCTTATAAAGAACCCTGAATTTCAACACTGGAGCAAAGGAAACGTGTTAATTTTAAGTCAGTAGTGTGTTAGGTTTTTTCTTTTTTGCATTAACATTATTAAATTAAAAGGAGATCCTTCTTTCACAGAGTAAGGGAGAATGACTTTGTCCTTSTATAAGCAGAATTTCTTGTGTCAAAGGCTTAAGACATTTAGGAAATACTATAACTGTGCTAATACCTTTTGAATTCTGTGCTTGGGATTGTAGGGGCTGCATTTCTAAACAATGTCATTAGCTTGAATGGGAAATCTCAGTCAAATGTCAGGATCTTGTCTGTAAGGTATTTCCACTCTTAAGTGTAGTGCAGAATGTCACTGTCATTCCAATTAGTGCAGCTGATTGGTATTAAATTTGTTTTATTTGACATACTGCAATATTTTGCTTCAAGCCAGACATTTTGCACAACATACAGAAACACCACATAACAACAACAGACATTGGGGCTAATGGCAGAAAGGACTTTTAAGAATTGTAAAATAGAAGAAACCAGCTTTCTAATTTTTGCAGTGTTTCAGCTGTACTCGTTGCACCAATACTGACAGATATTATAGGACAATACAGAGATGTAAACCACGCCATTTACATTCATATGTTCCTGATTTACTGGGCAGTAATATTAATTTACTTTTCCACATAAGGACATCCATTTTTAACACGTAACTCGTTTGTCATTATACATTCCTTGCCTAGGAAACTGAGAGGATAAAATTTAAGTAAGATTCTTAATGTTAGTCCCTCTGTTCTTAAGYGGCTTCTGCATTGGTCTTGCAAGGCTTTGGAATCCCAAGATCTGTCGCCACGGTGGAGCAGTTCTCCTTCCCTGCATGGATTAGTTTATATGCTGAATTCATCCTGTCAGCTGGAGAGCAGTCACAGGATCACAGAATATTCTGCGTCGGAAGGGACCCACAAGGACCATCAAGTCCAGCTCCTGGCCCTGCACAGGACACCCCAGGAATCCCACYCTGTGCCTGAGAGCRTTGTGCAAACGCCAGGAGGGAAACATTTGTGTGGCAGTGTCAATCCCTAGGCTGAGAGGCATTTGCAAGGGATTTCCTTTGTTCGAGGATAAGGGCGGAGGAAGAGAATCCTGAATTTTGGACAGATGATGTTTGGTTTGATCTTTGCCTTCTCCTAACTGGCATGCAGAGTCTCTGTCTGACTGCCTGAGAGTGGGCCAAACCCTCAGCAGCCAAACACACCTTGGGTGCCTTAGGGGAAAATACTCAGTGAAGAATTTGAGAACCCAAAGGGTTTGCAGAGACATCTGCAAGGTTATTTGCAGTTTTGAAAGAGATGTTAAAGTCTGAATGGGCTTGAGACTGAACTGCTCTTTTGTCTGCCATTACAGGCCGTGCAAATTAAACAGAAGATATTCTGGCAAGGCACTGGGAAGAAATGGCAGAAGACGAGGAACCCTCCATCAACACTGCCTGTTTTTATACAAATAGACTGTACTGTGTCTGCCTGTCAGTCAAACATCCTCCCCTAGATTCACAYAAGAAACATTTATGTATGCCTAACTTAACATTTTACCTTGCTACAGTGCACTTGTATTGAAAAACAAGGCTCAGCTCATCCATTTGATATTGGTGGAATGCAGTAATAGCAGGAGAGGACAGCTGCTGAACCAGAGAAACTCCTCACACAAGTAAACACAGTTTTTCTTCCCACATTAACACATCAGTGTAATTACACTGATAATGGGACAACTGTCAAATTTTCATCTGCATGACAGCTTTCCTGGGATCCCTTTGAGGCACAAACCTGGGTACCATTTCCATTCCAGGGAGCCAACAAGCTTCAGGAATTCCTTGGTAACAGAAAATGTTCTGGAGTAGAGTGATAGCAAATGGTTTGACTCTGAGGGATGTGAGACAAGGAAGGTATTCTATATTGAGAATATTTATGTAGAAGTGTTTGTAAAAATAATTCCAGGCAAAGCATCTTTCTATGTCTTGAAGTGAACATCACAAGAGGAAATTTTCAGAGGATACATTGAAATCTCTTTAAATGTTTCCTGTAGTATTATTTATTACACTGGCATTTGGGGAAYTATTATTTTTGTTTTCACTTGTTGTGACTTTCAAAACATGATGGTACTATCCGCATTTTCAATCAATAACATGACATTCTCAGACATCATTTCTCTGAGATCCAGTGAGGACCAGAATTTCAACCATCATCATCTTGAAATATGGACAAAGGACAGTTATATCAAGTGAAGCATCACTTCCCTTTTCTCAAATGTGCAAACGAGACTATGGAGCTCTAGTAAAGAAAACAGATTGGTCCTTTGACAGATTTGGCTCAAATTAGAATCCAGAAAATATTGTCATAGTTCAAAATTAGTGTTAAATTCCCAAATAGAAAAAGTCTTAAAAGCTGTAGAGGTGTTTTCGTCCTCACGAAAAGGTACAACTATTGCTACCATATTTGTCTGGGAYTAATAATTGCTAACAACTAAAATTAACCAGAAAATTGGCAGAGGAAATGAAATATTCGCAGTCTGGGAGGTCAGAACACACCTGAAAGGATTTGTTTCCTTTGGCTGTTTTTGTATTTATTTTTCCACAGGTTCACACACATTTTTTTTTTTTTGTAAACAGTGTCAGGCTTTCATTCTTCCCCAAAAGAAGATTACCTTTCAAATGGCTTGTTGCTCTTTTTGTCTGTCCTCAGACACTGGATAATAGCCAGAGCTGTAAGTGCTTGGGGTTTCCATAGGTTTTTTCAGTGGAGTTTAATGCTCAAAGCCAGGAGTGAGCCTTTAGCCAGGAGGCAGAGCCTAAGAACATGCAGGGGTGTGTGTGTGTGTGTGTGTTCACAGGGGCTGCATGCAACAAAGCCTGCGTTTGGCTTTGCAGAGAGGGAGGRACATCCACAGGAGTGCCTGGTGTTCCCTGCCGTGGCTTTTGGTTCCCTCACACTCTCTGGGAGCCTGGAAGCCTTTGCTGCTGACTGAGGCTGAGAGCTGGGCTGTGGTGTGCTGGCCTGGGACTGCTCTGGGGGCAGATGTCCCTGCTGGGAGCCCTGCTGGGTGTCACTCGGAAAGGTGTGAGCAGCCACAGCTCCCTGGGGGACATGGCACCGCTGCCTGTCTGTCCTCACGGCACCGCTGCCTGTCTGTCCTCACGGCACCACTGCCTGTCTGTCCTCATGGTACCACTGCCTGTCTGTCCTCACGGCACTGCGCTGAAATCTGCTGCCAGTATGTCTTGACCATCTCTGTCTCAGAGCCTCTGAACCCCCTGAGTGACCAGTGAAAACAGCACCTGTTTCCTTGCATCCTACTGACCTTCTCTTTGCTGAGACCGTTTGCCCAGGCAACACACAGGCCATTTAAGAAGTCTGTAATGCACTTTTAAGTGTACAAAAAAGGCTTTCGACGTGCAGACATTAACCCCTGTCATGTCTGAGCCTTGCTCCCAGGCAAGGCTGTTGTCTGTGTAGCAGGGGCACCAGGAGTATGTGCTGTAAGAGCAGCCAGGGGTCTGGGCTCCGTTGCTGGAGCTGTGTTTATGTTGTTTGCAGAGTTTGCTGTTTGCACTCCATTTCAGCAGGGTGAGGCTGGGCAGAGGCCAGGGCAGTGCAGGAGCTGGAGAGCACAGCTGGGGGATATTTGCACACTGCAGAGTTACTGCTGCTACTACATGGGAAACATAAAATTGTTTAACCGTGCCAGGAGACCCTAGGGAAAGTGAGAAATCTGAGGYAGACAAGTAATGATCCTTCTGGGAGAAGGAAAAGATCCCTGTCCAGTGGAACCTGGGAATATGAGGGTTATGGCTTCTCTTGGTCCCTCCAACTATAAGGGGTATGAATTGGAAGAACCAGCAGGAGTACAGGGAGATTAAAACAAACAAAATCCTTCTTCATGCAGTTATTCCATAGCTTTTAATGGAAGTGATATGTGGATGGTACAGAGCTGCACCAGGAGCTGCTGTAATAGGGRTAATATATCCTGTACATAAACACAACAAAACATCTTACAGAAAGCGTGCATGGTCCTTTGGGATTTTATGCTATAGCTTTATGGACTTTTCATATGAATATGTATTAAATCTAGCATATTAAATATATGTCTAATTACTAGTATTTTTAGTGGCTGTTGACAGAATTTATTCCAGCAGCTCTATTTACTCATGTATGAGAGAAGAGACTCTATTATCTACTGCTTGCAAAGTCTACATCTGTTTTGTTCCATTCTGCTGCCATGTGGCTTTAGTATTGCAAGTAGGAGTTACTTCTTTCTGTCAGAACACATAATCATCCCAGGTTAATTCAGAACTTTCCTTCTTTCTCCCAGCATTACCCTTTTACATCCATTGCTTCCTTTGTTTTGGGTCACTGGGCCAGGCTTACTGTCTTGTTGTCAGAGTTTTACAGTTCACATCTGAAACCCCTCCAGTTCTTAACAGATGTTGCAGACAGGAGATATTTAACCACTGGGTCTGCACTGGTAAACAGAGCCATCGTGGCAGAAGGTGAAGAATTGCATTCTGAAATAGAAATGACACAGTAAGATGTTTTACTAAGCCTCATCTTACAATTATTTGAGGTTTAGAAAAACTATAGTGTACCTTTCCATTGTTTGCCCTCAGCTGTCTCTGGGATTTCAGTCCCACTGCCTTTCGAGGCTCTAACCAGATGCAGCAAACAACTGATATTGCTCTAAATACTTCATTCAACAGAATTGTGTATCTGTTCATCAGTCTGAACAAAATTATGGTGAGTATAAAGCCCCTGGTCTTTTGTCTAATACAGAGTTTATCCARCTAAATCTCTTTTGTAGAAGATGACTCCAAATCTTGACATCAGACCTGAAGCTCKCTAACTCTGTGGGGATCTTGATGAATCTAAACTCCAGGGAGAATTTATGGCTGAAACTGTTCCTAATAAGAGGACAAGAGACCCATTGTTTCTGTATAAATAAATGTGTCAACACGGTTTTGTGTAACTTCGTCAAAAACAGTGGTAGGAGCTCCTTCCCAAGGGATGCAAAATTGTCCAAAGCAGTTCACCTCTTGATGTCACTTCTTCACCAAAMTTCCCTTCTCTCATCCTCCTCCCTGTATTTTTCCTTTGGATTTTTAGCATCATTTTAGTCCAAATGTCAAGAGAAGTAAAACCTAAAATTTGRGTTTCTGGACAAATATCTAGAAGCAAGGATAGTTCCAGAGAGGCTGGAACTAAGATATCAATCAGTTTTTATAATTATTCCAGTATAGCATTTTCCAGTCAGTTATCAGTTTCTCTCTTTGATTGTTCAGCAGGAGATGTTCATCATATGTTTCTGTAAAGTTTATCCAAGCTGCATCCTGAGTAGAGCCTGTGAACCATTAATAAAATGTGAGTAAATAATAGTAATAAGTAACAAGGATCTTTCAGCAATGACCTTCCCTGGTGGCAGAGCTGAGCTGTGATTCATAACCTTCTGGTGAAGGGGAATGATGGAACACAGGAAAGTGATACATGACAAACAGCTGCAGCATCTGGGGAGCACTGTACTGTTGAGCTGTTTGACATGCTCCTTACATCTGCATTTAATAGAAGAGGAGAAATTATTACTTATCTTGGCAAATTGGATGCAAGAGGTAATTAGAACTGCATCTCCTTGAAATTTCATGAGCTTGTGAAATGAGTGACAGAACTTTGCATTTCCACTTCATATATTCAAATATAGTTGAGAATTGCAGTCACCTTTTTAGTGGTCTAATCTGTACAAACTAGAAAATACGATAACCTTCAGGATCCAGTTAGATTCTGACTCATCTCTCTCTGCCAGTGCTGCTTTCTGATGGACAAATAAACCATCGAGCAGACACAGCCTGAGATTCAAGGGACCTGGACTCAGTTTGCTGCAGTGCTGTAGCCTCGTCTGTGACCACAGAGCTGGAAACAGAGGCTGTCTTGGTGTGTTGTGACCTGGTGCTGCGAGATCAACAGCTCTGAGGTAAGAAACCTCCCTCCCAYGCAGGAGGAATGACAGGAATTAGGAAACGGAATTTGCAATAGCAAAAAGAAGGGATGTGATCCACATTAGCCAATAAGAAATGATGAAGAGGGGGATGTGTATTAAAACTAAAATTCCTTGTGAGTTTAGGAGCCTAATCCTGGTTAGAGGTTGTATATCAGATCAGAATCTTAGCTGGAGTTGAATTGCTGTGTCATACGTCTCAATAATCATCACTATTTTCTCTTAGCAYACATCTTAAGAAAGATGTATTTCTGTTTCCTGCTGTCTCCTTTCATGTAACTTTGTGGCCCTATCATTTTCTTGGGCTGGGGAAATAATCTTCCCAGAAGCAGGAGGTAGCATTATCCTAGCTTTGTGTTAGCATTCCTCCGGAGTACTCCAGGCTCATGCTCAGTTTCCCACTCCACGGAATATATTTATTCAACGCATTTTTTTTTTCTTGCTGCAAAATGTACAGACAATCCTTTCAACTGTTGAACTGCTGTATTACAAGAGGCCCTAACTAACTGCTTTTACTCTGGCAAGCTGCTGTGCTTGCTGAGTTTCCTGCAGAGCATGATAATGCATGTAAAGCATGGCCAGGAAAAGCCCACTGGGAAGCGTTGCATAGAAGGGACACACAGCCTGAGTGGGTTTGGATGTGATGCCTGTGCTGAGCCTCTCAGCCCAGAAAGAGGCAGTCTTGAGTGTCTGTTCCTTGCAAGGATGAGGAAACGCAGAGTTTTACACACTGCAGACACCCCAGTGATCACCAGTGTTCTGAAGAGAGATAAAATAAACGTTTGAATTTTAAGTGTATGAACTACGACAGGTTTCATTTCTGCTGGTGATATTGTTACAGTCAGAGAAAACAGAGCTGATGCCATTGTGTCAATGCTCTGTCTGTTCTATAAATAATTTGGAAGTGTTCAAGGCCAGGTTGGATGGGGAGTGAAGCAGCCTGGTCTAGTGGAAGCTGTCTGTGTCTGTGAAAGGGGGGGTTGGACTAGGTGATCTTTAAGGTCCCTTCCAACCCCAACCAGTCTGTGATTCCAGGAATTGCAGACTCTGGTGCATCTACTCTGGCACTTTTCACCCTTGTTGTCCATAGGGAAAAGTGTGAAATTTAACTACATTTCCTGAATTTGCACTTGGTCTCCTATTTCCCTGATTATTTTTTTATAGCATCTCTAGGAAAAGGGTGGAGGAAAAAGAAGAAACTATTTACTATTTGTCCTGACCGTTCTGAGTAAAGGAGAGCAGCCACAGAARGGCCATGGTTTGCTCACTGTCCATTTTCCAGTTCTGTGTCTATTGTTCCATTAAATCTTTAATGCAAAAGCTTCATATGCTTATCTGCTTGATTAAGTATACACTATCTTCTTTCATCTTCATCATTAAACTGACAGTAATTACACAAAATTGAATGCATGACCTCTAAGTGTTTGCCCCAGTAAGTTACCAGGGAAGGACTGGTTATACTTGGATCTGCTTTCATCAAAGTTACAAAGATTTAGTTCCTCCAACACAGAGACAGCGATTTACATCAGAAAAAAAGGTGCAGATAATTGCCATTTATTACCTGCAATACAAATCAGGCCTGAATCCTCTATCTGTGTTGGCATGAAAAATAACCACTACTCAGTGGAGAGAAAGGTGATGACCCACCAGCTAATGAAGTGTCAAAATGAAGCCAGCAAAAAGGATTGACTTTCAAAGTCAATGAAATGTACAAGGAAAAATAAAATAGTAAAAATTTTATTTKTTTTCCAGGATTAACACTAACTAGGTTTCTTATTTTTTATTTGCTGTTGTTAATTCAGTCCTGCAGAATAGGCTCTATCTAAATCCAAATATTTGTGTTGAAAATTGTATCATGTYGAGAAAGCTTAAAAATATAGGCAACCGCCCCATATTATTCAAATAGAGAGCTCTTCTACTTTTCTGCCTCTGTCAGATTACAAGTTTCAGATAGAACTGACTATCTTATGGATGAAGTCAGACAGCCCTGCTCCTGTGAAATCATCCCCCAGACTTTGACAGGCTATAGTATTACTGCTGATGCTTCCCCATGAAAATCTAGTTCTGCTTTGTTTGTCTTGAAGGGAATGGAGTCAGACCCTGTTTGTTTTTCGCACAACAAACAGAAATAAATGTCACTCCAAGCGCTTCTCAGGTAAATGGCTACATCTGTATTTAACATTTTGACCTAGATGTAATTGGATCTAATCAATCCCTAATTACTTTCAATTTAAATGTACATGACAACCATTAAAGTGCTGTTCTTTCAAATATTTCTCTGATAGAGCGGCTTTTATTTGAATTATTCCATGAGAAGCTGTGGTGTCACGGGTCAATGTCTAGGCTACTTTTCAAGAACACAAAAGAATGAAAGTTTATTAGCTTTATCTGGAAACTATTYCTACGAGCTGTTACAAAAGTTTTGTTTGCTACATGACAATTTACTGCTTTAGTTCCTAACTTGCATCAGTTGGCACATAATGAGATCAAGTAAGAGCTCAGCCTTAAGCTGTCTGTCTGTCAGCATATTATCTGTTCTGCAATGGAACAGGAGCTAGCAGAGCAGCTTGGATAAATCAGCTTTTGCAGTTGTCATTTCCTGCTATACGGGGAGTTTATGTTAGAAATACATTGTCTAGATTAGGCATGGATTGATAGCTGTGCTCTCCAGGAATGATGAAGAAATATCGGAGGTGATCATTATCTACGGAGGCAGCTTCTTCCAGCCAGTAACAGCTTCATGTTCCATGGGAATAACTTTTACCCATCTCCTTCCATACAGCTGAGCTCGTGTGAGAAGCAGTGAAAAATTTCATCTGTGAGTGCTTTTGTACCGGAGCYGAGTGGCTGCGGGAACAGAATCCCTAAAAGCACCGCAGAGGTTGGACTCAGTTCCTTACGAGGTTTAAGGGAACAAGAATCAGATTTCATTCAACAGGAAGTGGAAGGAAAGGGTATTAGGAAAAAAAAACCAAAGGAAATAATAAAATTCAGTCTCTGCAAAGCAGAGTGAAATGCTGAARGTGTCGCAGGACTAGAGCAAAGGTTAAAAATGGAATGTACAATATTGTACAAACCTTAGCCCCAGTTTCAATCCCAGTGCATATCAGAGTAAATCAAGGCTGCTGTTATTTAAATGAGGGCAGTCATACACAATGGGCTGTGAGGACCTCTCATTTTCTGTGCTTAGTTCTGGCAGTATTGCAGGAGCACTGCCCGACTCAGGAACCCACCAGCCCTGGGGTAGCAATCTGACCAGTAATCATGTCAGCCATGACGTGTGGGTTCTCTTCTGAATTTTCATAACTTTTCTATTACATCTCTTCATTATTTGTTGAAAAGACAGAGAAAAAATTTCTATTAAAATATATTTCTCTTAACTTTAAAGGTATTTCATATTGTCACTTTCTAATTTATCTTGATCCATCAGATGAGGTCTTGTAATATCTCCCTTTCCAGCTGTCCTGCCTTTAAACCCTTCTGTCAGAAGAGCTGGAATTAAAGAACTTCTGTTCTTTTAACCTCCTAATGAGTGCAATAAAGACCACAGACAAGTTTGTTTGCAGTGAAATGTGCTAATGGTGATGATGTACTAGATTACTAATGTTGTGTATATTTTATTACACCAGTGATTACATGGAAGCATGTAACATGCACCTGCCTGTCTGTGTTCTGTTTTCATACCTATGGGACCCAAAAATGCTGGATGAACACTGTCYCTGTTCTTTAGAGCACTGGCTCAGGTAAAAACGATTCTTACCCATAGAGCAGTGACTCTGGAAAWAATCTGATTTCATAGTTGTCCATAAGAATCCTTTGATTTGAAAATGCTGTTTTTCCATATGAGACAACTGCAGCATGAATATTTCCACCAGTGATAAAAGATGAATCAGCTTTCCCCAGGAGCATCTCCCAGGCCCATTCCAATATGTCAATCCAGGGCTTTGCTAAGCTGAGCCTGCCATTCATGCCAAAGTGTGATCTGGTTCTGAGATGTGACACACGGGCACTGAGATTAAACCTTCTAACTTATCACTTACAAATTAAGCTGGGATTGAACATCAGATGCATCAAAGTGGTTTTTTGCCYGAATAATAAACTGAAGAGATTTTTATAGTATTCTGACAAGGCACAAATATAAGAATCGAATCAAGCAAAAATTGTAAAAAAGTAATGCAAGAAACAAAATCAAATACTGTAGGAGCTGGAACTTGAACTGCAGGGAATTGATAGGAGCCTCTTTTTTACTTGTCAAAGAATGAAATAAATGCTATCTGGCAGCATGTGTGGCATTGTGCTGGAGAAAAATAGAGGAGGTGATCTCTAACTCAGAGTGATAAGATTCCTGACCCCATTTCTTCAAATGCTTGTTGTTCACAGGCTGGGASCTATTGTTATTTTTGTAATGCAGATCTGAATGAGGTAAAAGTCTTACTTCA
The DNA here is from genome assembly GCA_018881555.1 of Amblyornis subalaris. Taxonomy (NCBI): domain Eukaryota; kingdom Metazoa; phylum Chordata; class Aves; order Passeriformes; family Ptilonorhynchidae; genus Amblyornis; species Amblyornis subalaris. The sequence goes on along the minus strand of JACAXG010000015.1, from coordinate 6,508,476 downwards.
ATTCACTATTATTTTTTTCACTGCTCATCTGGGAACACCTTGAGAATCTGAACTCCCACACGAAGGCCCCAATATTGCAGGTACTTACCCAGGTGTCAGGCTTTAAACAGAGGCAAACCCTCCTGCCTTTAATACTGAAGGTCAGCAGTAAATGGAGAGACTTCTGACCCCAGTTACCACCCTTATGCTGCTATTGGACTTGATGTGGCCTTTGCAGAAGTCTTTCTGGCATCTCTACAGAAGCAGAGCCTAGCTTATACCTTGCAGTTTGAAGTAGGATTTTTTGTTTGTTTACCTAATTTCCACTAAGCCTTTGAAAGAAAGGAAACATATGGATGCTATAGATAGGAATTATTTCTTTCAAAATAAAGTGCAGCTACCTGTGTACTCAACAAAGCAGCTGTTTAAAGATCACACTAATTTTTGAAGAAGGAAAACAAAACATGATTTCAGCATCTTTGTGCAAGTCAGCAGGATCTGTATTTAATACAGCAATCAGGCATCACTTTGTTTTTGCAAAAGTACAGGATTCAGCTTAAACCTTTGGGATTTCAARCTAATCAAATTAAAGATCAAGCCAGGGACTGATACTTTAAAGATGGATGCTGATGTAATTTTTTGTAATAGAATGTCATTGGAGTTGGGAGCAGACAGTGGGACACATTCCATTTTCAYGGTCCTTTATTTTGCAAAAGCTGCATAAGTGACATTGAAACAATGTTCAGACATTGCTGAATAGACTCTTTAAGCAGTTTGGGGGGATGTGTCAAACTATTGCATTTACCACTCTGGCAATCAGTAAAATCAGAGCTAAACATAAAGGTCTGGTTAGTGTAATGCTTCTGTTGTATTCCAAGTGATAAAAAGTGCCAGTGAGAGTGTGCAGTTTGGGGGCCTGAGTGCTCCTGACGGCTTTATCGTTTAAGGCCCAGGCTCGTTTCTCCCTGCCTGTGATGATGAGCGCTCACAGGGAGGAAGGGCATCGCTCTGTGGCGCTTTCGGAAGAGCTGCAGAGAGGCAGTTCAGCGTGTGCAGCTCCCCGAGATTCAGAGGGAAAGTTTGCAAAGCSGGTGGAAAGCAGCCGTGCCTCTGATTTATAACAACTCTGGCTGTAATGAGGCTTGACAACAGCGAGCCTGCCGCAGCCTCTGCCTGTGCTTGGGAACAGTGGCCAGTTCTGCTGTCTGGGCACTGACCCCGTGGTCAACCAGCCGGGYGGGTGCTGCTGCTCCTACACAGGAGAGAAGGCTTTAATCTAAGCAACAGCTCCCTGATTTTGTGCTGGGATCACTTTCTGACAGAACTGGGATATAAAGCTGGATGCTGTCCTCGCCTAAGTCTTTTTGATGCCTTTCTTGTGCACTCAGCATCAGCGAGCTTGGAGGGTCCACGTGTGAGCCTTAGCAATGGTCACCTCTGCAATGGCATGTTCAGCACTAAATAAATGCCAACATGCAGCATAAATGTATATAGCTTATATAACAATTGCAATGCAGGAGGCAGAGATAGCTTGTGCATGCTAATTATTTTAATTTCCGTGTACTAATGCTGCATTTTCCCACTCCCACTCTGCTGAAGATGGCCATAATGCCATCGTGGTGTAGTTGGGAAAAGGCACAAATAAAAAGAACAGTTAAAACATTCTTCTGTTCTTATGTTTATCAGTTCAGTAACTGTTTTCATATTAAATGTTCCTTTTATTTGCTTGTTGTTGAACAACATTTAAATATTGTGAAAGATTATGAGTTGGGAAAAGCAGTGCATGCTTTACACCCATTCTTTACTGCTAGAACATTATTACCAGTAAATCAAAGAATTCACTTCGGTGGTATTTGCTTTAACGTTTTTTTCTTTCAAGTAAAAGAAATATCTTACACAAGCTGCTTGCCACCTACAGAAGGGCTTGTAATACRTAAAGGTTACATTGGAAATAAATAAAACCTAACATGCAAACTCATTCTGGCAGTAATTTTTCTCCTCAGAGCATCCCAGCCCCTCGCTGTGTATTACAATATGTAGCCCAAAACATGTTTATTTCCCAGCTTAGAGCTGGGTATCATTTCAAGCCCATTAGGTCAGACCTGGGGAGTGATTGTTCAGAACTCTTGAAACTCTTAAGAAAAATTACTATTTTGGTCACACTAAGACTTTTGCCTCTCCCCCTTCCCATCTGTTTTTAAATGTCTGGATGCTCAAATCTCCTTGTAGGAAGGTGTTAAAAGAAATGCTCATCATCGTGTCATGACGCAGAGGAACAAATGTCTTATGAATGCTCACTCTGGTACCTTCAGACACCCAGAGCAGTGATATTTCCAAAAGGTTTGTATTCCTCATTCATTGCTGTTTCCCAAGCACGGTTCCAGGTTTTGAAAACTTTACTTCCAGAATGCAATTTTAATGGATATGTTTTAACACAAGGTTTATATTTAGCTTCCCTTGTAATAAATTATTCTGCTGCTTCTGAAATCTGTGGAAATAGGATGTTATTTTTAATGGGCATGAAGATATGATCCATGTTCTCTGGTAAGATTTTTCTAAAGTCTGAAATGAATGTGTGTTGCTGGGATATGCCATTTGAATTTTACCTTTTGTATTAAAGATTGCAAAGAACAAACTTTCTTTTCAGCATTCATCAATTTATATGGTTTAGGGCTTTTTTCACTGATGAAGCTATTACAGTGAAGCAGAATGTTTGAAGGCCACTCTTATAACCTAGTTGTGACATATCAAAACTGAAATAATATTGAATACTAACTGTAGGAATGTTAGCCGAAGAGGGGAACCTTGGGATGGAATAATTTTTTAATTATATTGGCTAAATAGGATTCAACGGTTGACTCAAATACAATTCAGAATTTTATATACATATATCACAGTTGTAATCACAAATACATAGACACAACTGTCAATCTTATGCATAGAACTGTTAAAAACTTTTTCTAAGAAGCCAACTCCTTTACAAAAAAAGCAATTCACTAAAAACAGGAATGTTCATTTTGTTAACTAACTAAATCGAGCTAAAACAAATGTTGCAGATATTTATATTTTTATTTGAATGTTGATAATGCTTAAATATTTACTTTTTAGAAGGCATTTTGGTTCATCTAGCTTTCTGTGTGGGTTTTTTTCTGTTCTGTAATCTATTTGAATATGAATATTAATATACAATATTCCATTAATATGGAAATCTTTTAATAGCTCAGAATTAATAAGATTTTGGGATTTCTCTCAGATTTCTATCCRTTTTTTTTCAAAATGCAAAACTTATATTGAATTCCTTTCTAAAACAAAGTAAATATTAACTGGAATTTTTCCATTTTGCCATTGAACTCAATTAATAAGTGATACAACCTCATTAACACATTCGGAATTTAATTTTGTATACACAACAAACACATCTTGAGCAATGGTCTTGACTTTTTTTTTGGACAAGTACTTTAAGAGTTTGGTTTCCTGGAGGTTGCTTACATATAAATTCAAGCTGTAAAAATCTAATAATTACTGAACAAAACTGCGTAAAATAATTTAGATATGATCTCAGCCGATTGCCACAAATTTGATTTAGAAAATAACAAACACAAACCTAAAATTTCCTGAGGTTCTAACACCTTGTCAATATGAACTCATCACAGCTTGTGATGGCAAGGCTTAGTTTGCTCACAGAAAGCATTTTTCTGTTCCGATAATAAACGACGACTCAGTGGAAGGTATCGGAATCTTACAGAGAAGCATGAATTTGAACAGAARGCAATTTTTTTGCTGCTAAATGTGAAATCATAATGTTTTGCTACTTAAACCAAGCTTATTTCACAGCACAGAAAAAAAAAAGAGGGAAAAACACGATATACTGACTCACTGAAGTGAATCAATCTTTCAGAAAGCCTTAGGTGTTAATTTAAAAAATCTGCCTAACTATTTTCTGTGTAGAACACGCTTTTATATGTAGTGTATAAAATGGTGGCTGTTCTTTCTCAAAACTAGATTTGCTTTTCTTTTAATTCCTGGTTTGTGGGGGTATTTCAAAAGCTGGTTCTGCAGCACACAGAGATGGGAAGCAAGGCAAGTAAAGGAGGGCTTTGCTCGGAATGTTCTGGAGATGTGCAAGGTGCATAACCCAGTTTCTCATGCCAAGCAAACAACACCCCCAGACCTCCAAGGGACGAGGAACTGGCAGCTGGAAAGGCACCTTGGTGGTCAACAACAGAAACTAATGCTTGGTAGCCTTTCATCCCAGTGATGGTACCTGTGCAGAAAGTTTTTGACATGAGGAAAGTTTCTTTCCCCGGCRAAGCGTCTCCTCTTCAGTGAACAGAGTTTAAAGGCATGATTAGCAAAGCACTTCAAGAAGGAAGCATCACATCTCTTCAGAGGAATCTGTTTTGAGAATAATCATCAGAGAACTTACAAAGTCAGCTTTGTCGGGAAAAGAGAGGAAAAACAGCATTTAAAAAGTTCTTCCTGTTGAAAGCATCGAGTTTGAGTACRTGGGGTTTTCAGCTCGGTTAAATTGCAGCCTATGAAAAACACACGAGAGGAGYTGGTTTAAAGCAAATTTTCTGCTCTGACTCTCCATCAGATGGAAGATTTAACCCCTTAATACAGAGCAATACAGAGCATGACTGTCCCATTCCACATAAATTAGGATCCGCAATATCAGCAATGGATAGAACACCTGACCCAGGCTTATGCCAGAACAAAGCTCCTCTCCTGAAAAGGAAAAGATTTTACTACTGTGAATTGGGAATTCTTTTAGGGTAAATGTGAAGAGACAGGCRGTGAGATTCTCTTTAGTTTTCAGAGAAATAGCAGTGAGATTCCYGTACATTTTCAGAGAAATAGCAACTTGTAGAAATACTCTGCCCTCCCTGTGCCCTATTTCTTCTCTGCCTTTAAAACTGTGGATCTAAATAACACAGATTGAGGTCAGCAGAGCGTAGAAAGTGGCTGCCTGTGGCAGAATTTGGCCCAGAACACGAGATTTCCATTCTCATCTCTCCTATGTGGAGAGGAAGGTAGACAGTTGCTGAGGTCTGTAACTTTATACGTGGGGGTTTTCAGGCCTTGTTAATAATTTTGGTGTTTTACAAATGTTTTGAATTAAATGAGATTACAGAAAAAAAATCCATTCTAATTTAATCAAATTAAATGTAATTAGATTTTGTATTAATTTTTTCTATGTCAAATTTATTACCTTTAGGAGGATTTGTAATATAATATAAATTGTGGGCCGTAATAAGAAGTCAGAGTAATAGTGAAATGAGTTTTTATTTTATTAGACTTTACAACTATGAGAGTGACTAATTTCTTCTTTAAAAAGATTTGTTCCTTTACTTGACAAGTCAGTGTTTATGAACAAAACTTTTAAATTTAGCTACCATCACATCACTCTTAAAATCAATAAATGTAGGTTTTTATTATGAACAGTATTTGTGCTATTTTTAGCCTTATGACACAGAAGGGAAAGAGAAAATTGAGATTGGTTTGCTTCTTTCTGCTTCGCTGGATGAAGTCGAAATTCTGYCTGTTCCCAAGTGCATTAACCAGCACATGAATTCCATTTGTTAGGAAAACCTTGCTTTTGTAGCCAAATTTTTAGAATGCTGGCAGAAACCCAGAAATAGATCCAGTGAATGCATGAGCGTTTTCCCTGTGTTTGTGCTGTTAATGGAACAAGTTGCAGGTTTCAGTGCTATAGCTGCTGATCAGCTGAAATGAAGGGATGGTCTAGCCCGTGATTCCATGAGATCAATCGCAGTTGAAACAAATTTAGGCCCTTGCACAATGCTGGTGATAAAAGCCCCCTGTGTGTTGCTGTTCTCAGTCTGCCCCTACGGATATGGCTTTGCTGTGCTGGGGGTGACCTGGTGGAMGTGTCAGACCTTACCTGTGCTGTCCCACGCTCAGTTTTGTGACTGAGGAAGACCTTTCAGAATAGTCCAGATGACCTGCAGTGAATCAGAGCCTCTGCCTTTCATTTCTCCTGCAGCTTCTCCTGCACAATCTGACCTTTGCCGTAACTTCAACATTCCCATTTCCAGCTCTTYGGGTGGTGCTGACCACTGATTGTTGAACTCCAGTCAGGTTATGAGAGAGAATGGATTTCCAGTGATGACTTCAKCTTATTCCTAGAACAGGAAAGATCATATTTACTGGTTTTCCTKTGTAGATTTCTTAACTCGCTGTGAAATACTCTCAAGATTGGATTCATCAGCTCTTGCCAGGCCACAAATTACTGCAGATGAATAATAGATGTCCCACTCTCCCAGGTTTGCTTCTTTCCTGCAGGTGAGGCAGCCTCCTCTTTGGCTCAGCCTGGCACTGCTTCCAAGTGGCTGCTCAGAGAAGCCTCTTCAGTTCGTGATGAAAAGCAAAAAGCCACCAAGGTGCCGTAAGCAGCACAAATTCATCATCCATTTCTCTATTTCAGGGATGCCTTGCATTTTTGAAACTATTTTCATTCCTTTTGGAGCCTGGAGACKGCTGAAGTAATAATAGCTTACCCTAGGAGCAGATTTCTTAGTAAACAYTATACCTTTGTGAAAAAACAGCTATTATTGTGTTAGAAAGGAAACCAAGGAGACAGATTTATTGGRTTTGCTTTCTTGGGTTGGGTTGTTTTGGTTTTTTTGGGTTCTGGGTTTTTTTGGTTGATTTTTTGGTTGTTTCTTTCTTTTGTTCCAAATACTTGTTTCTTTRTTACAACAGATAGAATTTGGGGGGATTTTAATCCACCCATTCCAGCATAAATGAGTGTGATTTGCCTTTTCTGAGTAACTGTCATGGTATTTTGAGACGATTTTGTTGTTAACTAGGTGCCTCATARCGCAGCTTGGATCTCTGTATCTCACAAGCCAAAAATTGCTATCTACGGAGCAGAACTCTCACCTGTGTTTTAAAAGTCACAGATCTTTGTAAGGAGGAAACTCAAAGCTTATTTTGGAACTGCTGTCTGTATCCTTCCCTGGAGTTGAAAGTCCTCACTGTCAGTAGCAACTGGAGATCTAAGAAAAGCGTTTCTATTTTGATACCTACACAGCTGAACATAGATCTGGGAATTTTATGCTTTTGGGGTACTTATGCTACRTGTAAAAATAGGTGAAACTGAATCAATATTATGAAAAAAAAAAAGACATTTTGTCTATAAATATTAGTGGAAGTSTTTCAATATTTGGTTTCACACTGCTTAAGCTAGTCCATGCAGTCTCAGAAATTAGTGTGGAAGTGACTGATGGCACATAAACTAGTCAATGCATTTTTGGGCATCCATAATCACAGGTTCCTCTTTCCACCTAATTGGGCATTGATGGAATGCACCCCAAGTTTCTTCCCCAAACTAAAATATTGATCTGTAAAGGGAGAGGCACTGATCCTGCGGTGACTGAACATTAATGGCTACAATAAATAACTGCTCCTTAGACAATTGGTATCACTRTGAAGTGACAACTCATTGCTGCACATCTTGTGGCTCTGTGCAGGTTCAATCCTTCAGGATACCGAGCTGCTAAATCAAAGAGCAGCTTATCAATAGGTATAATTGATAAGGCTTCATGCAGATTCCGGTTCAAAATCAGTAAGAATTTGTCAGCAATCAAATGTCAGCTGTCCTCTGGATTCACTGATGAAGATACCCTTTGGTGCTGATACTAAAAGTATTATCTCTGCATCAACTTTCCTTGTTTGCTGAATTTGGTGATAGGGCCACCATAAGAAAAAAAAATGCTTGGAAATATATTTTTCTTGATAAGAAATACAAGTTATTTTTGTCTCTTCTTCTTGCAATAAGGTATTCACAACRCAAGCTGCTAAGGAGCCAATATAATCTGAGGATGTCTGAGTGAGCAGCTGAGAAGTACTGACAGTGTGGTGTTATATAGGTCTTAATTATAAGATGCCTTTCACACCTCTGATCAGCTGGGAGAATTCTTATATTAAGTCTAATTACTACAAGTATTCCAAACCAAAGACCCATAATCTCATTAATTCAATAAAATGTCTTTCTGTATGAGCAAACTACAAGTGATCTTTTGCATAGATYTATTAATAGTTACAATAAAGAAGCAGACAAGGTATTATAAAACTATAGATAAAAATGGCTTAAAGGTACAGAGAAAGTCACTTCTTTGGCTTGCAATTTGATTATTTTGAAAACCTAGGGAAAGAYTTCAGCTGGCCTAAATGTTGAGAAGTCTGGGGAAACTTGGATTCTTTTGAAGTATCTTCAAGCCCTTTGGATTTTGAAGCCAATGTGCAAACTTATTTGCTTCCTACTGATCATGGGTTTTGACTTTATTATTATTTTAGGAGAATACAGGAGAACTATTACAGCTGGACTTGTGAGCTATTGCAAGGTTATAGCAATATGCATATTTTGGATATTTAATGGAGAAGGAAAAAGATGAATTAAATTACAGGGCTTCTTGTGAGTTCTTGTCTATCAACCCAGAAAATAATTTCAACCTGTCAGGGAAAAATGAAAACTGGAGTCCTACTCAACAAGGTGCAAAATTGTTGCTCAATGTAATAGTAAATAAGCTCATTTTCGACTGCTATTTAGGATGACTGGTTTGCACTGCTATTTAGGATGATTGGTTTCAGTGCAAATGAAATATTTTTCAATTTCAGAAAAAAATCAATGCAGGTATATTTTAGGTCCTTCACAGAGATGAAATGTCTGGGCAGATACCTGTGTGCTCCTCAGTGCTCCTCAGTCATAACTTCCCCCTGTGCCCCAACATGTGAAATGGAACTGAAAGAGAGAGGCTTCTACTGAGCTTGTTTCTAGGGAAGCAATCTTCTAACAGAAAATGCAGATTTCACAGAATCAGTTTTGGATTTCTGGAGTTGTTTCCAGGGGAGGAATTTTTAAACTGAAAATGCAGATTTCACAGAAACAGGGATGTTTTTTGGTTGTGTTGAGAACGCATGATTGTTGATATTTGCAGTAGAAATCAAGGGGCTCATTGCCCTGACATGCTTTCATTTTCTTTCCACCAAGACAGAAAGCTCTGGRAGACTGGGAAGGCAGGATACTGGTCCCTTGTATTTGTCAGCTGCCAGGTGGACAGAGGATTGTCCAGTTAGTTGACCAACCAAATTCAGATATGCTATTCCACTTCACTAGAAATTCCAATGCAACAATCCAAAAGGTTTAATTGAATGGCAATGCAGCCATCCAGCAGCTTGGTTCTATCCCTCGTTTATATTCATGGTATTTTCTTGGCCAGGACCTTTGCATCTGATTGCTTTTGCATCAAAGCTGGCCTCGGCTCAGTGTGAGAAGCAGAACATTGGCAACTTTTAATAATAGTCCAAGCTCATGCACTGCTCCTTTGCCTACCCACACAATCCTTGGTATCTGTTGCCTGAAGTTTGTTCCTGATCCCTCTGCCTCCACAACACAGGAACAGTTTGAGTGCCAGCAACATCAGAGTGAACTGATCACAGCTGTCACCACCCCCAAATACCTATTGGCAATTTGTGCACTGTTAATCAAACTCCTGTGTTTCAAACTCTCTTATCCAAATAGAGCTGCCCATTCTGTCCCTAACATTATTGTCCAGAGGATTGGATTGTGTCTTTTTATGTGTTAATTTTATTTGAGAATACTCAGGTGTGTCTTCCAGAAAGGATAGAGCTTAAACGTTTTGATTTTTGATAGAAGTTTTGATTTGATCTCTCATCTGCAACTTTACAGTGTCTTCCTGCTAGCAGCACAAAACTTCAAATAACAAAATGTGTGGAAGCACCTGGACTGAAATTCCCCAGGAATATCAAATGTGCTGAGTGATTTCAATCACTGGCACCACCAGTCTCAGAGGAATGTCTGTGGAGCAATTACACTGCCCTAATCCCTGCAGCTGAGAAGTTTCTTTGTTTCTTTCATGTTTTCTTCTAATACCATGGCAAAAGATAAGCAAGGAGTCTGAAGACACACTGCTTTAGCCTCTGCCTCCTCCTGAAGGTAATTTATCCTCTCCACGCTGATCTAATGAGAAATTCTGATAGCTGTGCCATCTTGTGCTCTGCCTTTACCCTGTGTGACTTGCAGTGTAACCTTCCTCACCCAGGGCGTTTGGGGTTATGGAAAGATTAAAGGATATGCCATAGGCAGGCATGGACAGCTATGGAAGGAAAGGAATTCCTTTCTACAGAGGTTCTTAAAATCCTGCTTAACATTTATTACACCTCTGAATAAAAATGGGTTTCCATGCTGGTATACTCTGCTGATGGAGATGTTTCCCACACGTGGAGTCATGACCTTGTTTCCTTCCTGTGCATCTCTAGAGACACATGAAAAAGTTTTACCTTTGGATGTGGTGTTAAGGAGCATGCTATTTTTAGGAAAAAAGATCTACATAGTACATTTTTGCTAATGAATAGTTTACTTGCATGTGCTAAGGAAAGGTTTGCTAATTGGTCTCTCCTCAAAAAGTTTTCATTTGAATCTATTGTCTTTTTCTAAGATAATTTCAAATTAGTTCATCTTCTTTATTTACTACTTATGAAATTTTAACACCAACATTTCTCCTAAGTAGAACTGAAGGATTTTATAATCACTGACAGTAGGAAAGGCGTGTGCTGCCACTTCGGCTGACAACATGGGGCACTGCTGAGACTGACAGAATTGACCTTTCCTCCTTCCCTCAGCCTTGGTGTTTGTCTGCTGACTCAGTTAAGCACCTTTCTAATTTGAGTGCCCACARTGGGGGAGGGGTTTTGCGTTGCGTGATGTGGAGTTGTAAGAGCACAACTGTTTCCAACATTTATGCCAGAACTGAAGTTTCCTATTTCTTCCTTCCCAGACCATCCAGTCAAGTCGTGTAATGAGCTCAAACATCCAGCACAGAGAGAACAGACCTGAGAGACACGAAGAACTAGTGTTGAATTAGTTTCCATCTTCTCTCAATGGCTGTTGAAATCTACCCTGACAGAAACAGAATCAATTTCCACCCTGGGACTTAGAAATGATTGGTCTTTGTTGTAAGTGGCCCATTTCTGAAAAAAAAAAGAAAGAAAATCCTGCATGATTTTTCTCAAACTTATGTCCTTTTTTTTTTTTTTACCTGAAAACCAAGCACCATTCTGGTGTTTTCAGTCTGTATTTAACAATCTTATACAGAACTCGAGCATGTAACAGTCACACTTCCCTACTTTTGATGCAATTTCTCTGGGAATTAAGCTGTGCAATTCTGGCTCCCCATACTCATCTCACAACCTACCTGTGAGCTGAAGTTATTGTCATGACTGACTGCAGGACAAGCAATTGAGTTGTTGGTCCTGCAGAGCCACAAGACTTGGACTTTGGTTGCTGGGGAGGTTGCTGATGGAACGGCTGTGTTCCATCTCTGCTGACAACAGGGAGTCTCTGCTCATCACCCAACCTGCTTTCTGCTGAAGTCAGAAGATATTTTTGTAGGCTTCACTAAACTAACATAAGATTTCCAGTGCACGTTTTCCCCATTTTTTGAAGGCTTTTAGAGAAGTCCTCTGAGCAATTTAAGTAGCTGTCCAGCTTTTGGCTGGAATTGAGTTGATTTCCTTCTAGTGGCTGGTACAGTGCTGTGTGTTGTATTCAGGATGAGAATAAAGACAACACACTGATGTTGCAGTCATTGCTAAGCAGTGTTTACAGAAAACCGAGGACTTTCCAGCTTCTCACCCCACCAGTGGATAGGCTGGGGGTGCACCAGGAGCTGGGAGGGGACACAGCCAGGACAGCTGGTCCCAAGTGACCCAAGAGATGTCCCAGACCACATGGCCTCACGCTCAGTATATAAACCAGGGAGAAATTCGGATGGTGTTTCTCTTCCCAAGTCACAGTTACCTGGGATGGAGCCCTGCTGTCCTGGGGGTGGCTGAACTGCCTGCCCGTGGGAAGGGAGGAATTTATTCCTTCTTTGGCTTTGCCTACATGTGCTGCTTTTGCTTTACCTATTGAAGTGTCTTTATCAAAATACCACAAGTTTTATCACTCTTACTCTTCCGATTCCCTTCCCCATGCTGGTGCAGAAGGAGTAAGTGAGGCTCTGTGGGGCTGAGTTGCACAATGGGGTTAAACCATGACAGTAGCAAATTCTGTGTGYTTCTGTGTTGCCCTTTTCAAAACTAAAACTCCTAAGCATTTCTATTACAAATAACAATTTTACTAACTGGGGAGATGAAGTACAACAAAACTGTGATGTTGTCATTCTTTTCRGTCTACATTTAATTTGTTGTTTCCACAGACAATGTCACCATATTTGATTTTTGGTAACTCTTTAATACTTTTTGACCCTAAGAATTTTTTCTCTGCTAACAATATATTTTAGTTTATTTCTGTTTATTTCTGTGAGTCATTGTTCAGTTTTCTCTTTTGTAATAGAACTCAATTAATTTATCACTTATTTATACAGAACTCTTTATTTATCCTCATTCTTCATCTTTGTTTAGCTCATGCAAATATATTTTTACTGCATATTCCTCTCATATTTCATTCAACACTTTTATGTAAATGACATGACATTTTTCCTTTTTCTGCATCTGAATTGCTGAAGATTTCCTCAAGTGCTTTTGTCCTAAATGTTCATTATTCTCTCTCCATATTTTTGTGCTTATTGCTGTGTACCCTTCAATCACAGTTTTATAGTTCACTGTATTCTTTGTCTGTTGTACTATATTTTCCAACTACAATGCTTTTTGCTTCCACTCCTGGTTTTTGACACTATAATTACTACACAGATGTGACATTATGTCATTACTTTCTCTTACTAGATTATTTTACCTGCTTTTAATTCTCATTTTTAATTTTGTCTCCTATTAGTAATGTCCTCCTCCTGGTCTGAAAACTGCACAGCATATTATGATTCTACCACATCTTTCCTCATCCTGCTCTGTCTCCCCTTCCCTACTGTCATATCCTAGTTGATACCATCTTGATGAATAAATTATCAAGATTGTTCTACAAGAAATCTGTCATGTGGTATGTGACCTCTTTTAAATCTGAGATTTAGCTATGAATTCCATATTAGTATGACATGAGCTGCTCTGATGTAAATGTACAGGAACTGGTGTCTGGCAGTTGCTTCTGAAGACTTCCTGTCTTTGTTCTGCTTTCCCATCCTTCTATAATTTATCACTTTTAGGACACAGTAAGTGACTTTGAAAAGGATGTTTTGCCCCAATTATAGCTTGATTGAAGTCAAGTTCAAACAGATGTGCTCGATACACAATCTTGTAAGGAGGTTGGTTATTACATATTAAGAAATAAACACACATGGACACATGAAAAATGTGTGGGTTTATTCTTTCATAGTTAATAAATGGTGGAAGTGTCACGTTATGATTTTGATAATCACTCCTAGATTTTTAGCCAGGAGAAAGTAGAACTGGAAACCTCTATTGAAACAATCTTTAAATATTTTTTCAAACGTTCTAGATTAAGAAAACATTTATATTGTTTGGCTTTTATTAATACCTTAAAGTATACCCTTTAGTAGTGAAACAGAAGTCCCAGTGGTGTTACAGTGAACTTTCAAGGCAAAACATTCATTTTCTGTTATGAAAATGGTGCAGTGATCTCAGACTTCCCATAATTGTAAGAAACATTAAAAAGTGACAAAGTAAAAACAGATTGGAAAAAGATGAGTGGAAAACGAAGCTTTTCAGTTATCTGGCTTCTCCAGGCTGTTTCTGAAAGCACAATGATCAATCTGATATTTAATCCCATGTGCTGCTCTTTCAAGTGTAAAGTTTTTAAGACACAGTTCTGCCTCTCCCCGTGCGCCACAGCCCTTCAAACAGTTGATGCCAACAAGGGSTAGTGATTAACTCCTTCTAATAAGGTGTGTGGTTATTGGTGTAATTTCAGTTCCTGCACCAGGATAGCTCTGAGTCATGTCATTAGAGTGAAACTCTTGCAAGAGGGATTTAGATTCAGTCTTTGTTTAATGACTAAAAGGAGGATAATATATTTGGAGTCCCTCTATATAGTCTGTTCTTGACATCATTACGGTATATAAGCCTTAAACAGGTAAAGATTCATTAGGCCCAGATTAGTATTCCTTGCACAAAAGGCATCTCCTCTCTGATTAAATGTTCACTTCATACATAGTCATATAAATAAAGGAYTGAGACCAGTATTCTCTGGTTTCTGTTTATGACATTCTAAATGCAAACACATTAATGTAAAATGTCTGTTTTCCTGTCCTAGGCTTTAGGAATTCTCAAACTCAAGAGTGAAACATGGAGGGCAGATCTTATTTTAGCCTACAAAGGAAGAGTATTTTTAACATATTTTTGTATAAGAAATAAGTGAAAAACTGGTAGCTAAATAAATTCATAGACTGAGGAAGGACTGAACAACGATTGTTATAGATTTTCATTTGCTTTAAAAACTATACTTTAACCCTCAAATAAGCTGTAGTTTATTAATTTGTTTTACATGAAAATTTAGTAGGCTCTGAAAATGTCCCAGGAGATGTCTGAAGGCACTCAGGTATTGCAATGGCAGACACAATAAGCTGGATGCAGGTAAGGACTAAGGCAGAATTATGCAAGTATTGGTTTATGATCATCCCAGTTCTCACACCCCAGTATCTCTCCTTTATTCCCATTATTAGACAACTGTCTCATCCTTTATGAGGTCTCTTTCTGCCCTTTCTGAGGCTTTCATAGATGTGTTTTTATTACAGGAGCATTTAGAATTTAATTTCCTGTAATCGTGGCTCCATATTAAATGCATATACTTTATGTACATGAATAAGTCTCATTATCCCTGTATCTTTTCCCAGGAGAATTATATAAGAGACAATATTCACCATGCTCAACTAGGCAAAGCAAACTGATCATTTCTGTGCCAGTAATTTTGAAAAAATATAAATCCTCCAATTGAAAATCCAGACTTGAAAAAGCAAATCTTTTAAAAGCAGTTTCACTCAGCTTTCTTGGGAGCATTGTTTTCCTGATACATCTTGCATCACAATAGAGAAAAATCTGTTTCATTTTAAAAAGTGTAGAGGACTGTGTGGTCTGTGTGCACAGGTCTGAGATCCAGGGAGAGAAGAGAATGATAACAGACAGCTAATTCTAAGTTTGAACAAGTGTTTTTCTGTGTGTTGAAAGAGTAGGTATGACCACAAAGGGAATAATTTACAGAAAACTTCGGAGTTTTTTCAGGGAAAAGGATGTATTTTGGGGAGTTGGGAAGAGAAATCTCTGTATTTTATCAGAATGTATTCAAGCCTGAAGAATGACATTTCAGACAGTATAAAGCTCTGAAGTCAGAATTCAGCTATGGGAGAGTTTGGTATAGATATGCAAAACGTGGCATTTCACATAAAGAATCAGGAGGAATTCTCACCGAAAGGAGAGAAACATGAGTGTTTTGTTATAGTTATTAGATGCAGCATGATTAGATAACAAGGTAAATGGAGATTATGGTGAAACTGTGGTGTGACATAATGCAAAACTGCCTGTAGTAGTGCAGATGTATAAAACTGAACAGGAGAGTTTCTCAGTTCACAAGTATTTGTATGCAAATTCAAGAAAATATTAGGTAATCTTTAAAGGCAAATATCTGTGATTTTTACAATGCAGCAGAGAAGTAGTGGATGGATTTGCAGGAGCCTCACAAAGAATACAAAAGAAAATAGGAATWACAATAGAAAGATAATGAGTTTTACCGTGCATTAAACCAGATTGTGCAGTCCTCCAACACCCACAGCGAAAGAGGAAAACAGCTGGGAGGTGGCGAAGCAACAGATTCTGCTGAGTGAAGACTCTTACAATGTTTAATTCCTTCACAGCTCAGCCCCTGCTGTGTGATGCACACCAGTGTCACCAGTGGGCTGGGGYACACTGTGCTCACCAGCACAGGGGGCGTTTCCAAGCTGCAGGATTTGGCTGTAGGCAGGAGATTCCTTGGGCTGGGGAATGTTCTTTCCAAGATTTCTGTCATAGTTTCATCCACAACTCTCRTTCAATTCGCATCTTCTTCTTTCTTTTGATAATTCCATAGTACTGGGGACTCTCAGCTTCTGGAARCTACTCTGCTTCAATTTTACCTTGTTAGTACAGGGTGAGAAAGGGGAAGAGGAATTGCTCGTTTTTTAAATCAACACAGAAGAACTCTGAATTCATTCTGGAGGCTTTGCCCCTTTGGCAGGGAAACAATGAGAATGAGTTTCATCGACACTACCAACACGATTTCTGGATTGCTTGGTTGTTTATTTACCACTTCAATATACAGCAGTTACAGTGATATTTTCCATCTGTCCGAAGTGTATTGGGGAGAGAGAGAAAGTGGATCCAATACTTACTTCCAAGGCAAAAATCGATTTTAACTAGAACCAATGCATTTTATATTCCTGTGCAACTCAAGACTGATTTAGTATTCGTGGTGCTTTTCTTCATGCAGTACTCATGTGGTGTGTTTCATTTGCAAAGTGGCATGCACAGGAATGAAGGCCCAGAGGAACAGAGCCCTTCCACCTCCTACAAAAAGTAAATTAGTTTTTCTTAGCGTTCTGTCTCTTCATCATCTGGAAAACCTGCTGCTAGTGAAATTCTCTTCTGATGTCCAGTGCAGTTTGTAATAAATTTGTAGCTTGTTTGAAAGGCAGCTGCAGTTTGCATGTAATCAGCAAACATCTGCAGTAACTCAAAAGGAAAAGGTAAACCATTAGCACTAGACAAAATGATCAGAGAATATCAGGTACAGCAGACGCAAATGTTATTAATAACTGAAAAGCAAGCGAGCCAGGCTGCTCTAGGAGGATCAGTAGTCTCCAGGAAAAACAGGGGTTGTTGCCTGTCCTGCCACACAGAACAGCTGTCAGAGGGACTGCAAAAAACGACAGGAAAAAGTCTAATGACAATCCTCAATTCCAGCTTGATGGAAAATGTTTGGTTTCACTAACTTCTCATGTAAGGTATTTAATAACTTATGGAGTGTAGATGTAACTTTCTATGGTATCCACTCAGTGAACGTTGATGAGTATTGTAATTGTCCTCATGTTGATAACGTGTCCCTAGGATCAGAATTTGGCACACTCATGCTCTTGCTGTGGAAACATAACTATTTCCACACACACACAGATGCCTGTAATACGCATTTTGTTCAAGTACATCACAACCCAGATATTCAGCTTTTATTAGCTTTTGCATTCTCAGAGTAGTAGACACTGAGAGACTTTGCTGAGACTGAATCTGTTCTGGAAGGCGTGTTTGTTTTGGTTTGGACTTCTTTCCTTGGAGGTACTTCTTTCCTTGAAGTTAAGTGACTTTCCCTAAGGCATAAGAGTTGGTAGGGAGAAAAAAAAAAAGAATTAAGACAGGCTTTTCTGGCTCCCAATTTCACGTAATTACCCATCAGATCAAGCCAGCTCTGCACTCAGCACTCTCATGTTTCAAAGGGCTTTCCTGGGAGGACACCACTGACACCAGGGGGAAAATGCGACATTTGGGTGTGTGCTGCGTGTGGCCATCGGGTCTCTCACACTGTTTCTAAAAGAGCAGGAGAGTCACACCAAATCACAGCAACCATTAAGCCACTCAGGAAAATTCACAGGGGAGGTCGTCGTGTCCACGCCGTTTTTTTGTCCTCTCTCCTTTCCTCCCACTCAGTAGGCAAACAAATGTGCTCTGTGTGAATACACATCGCAACAGACTGGCAATCAGTGAGCCACCAGAACAAATTACTGACAAAATCCCTCTGTCAACTTAATAGTAAATCTAAACACCACAAACTTTGCTATGATGAATATAATAGAGAAAAGAAAATGCTGATTTCATGATGCTGCCATGAGCTGAAGGAAAAGAATTGAAATGCTAAGCAGGAAATTATGTCAATTTACCTTCTCTTCCACTGTCCTCCTTTTTAACTTCCTTTCGTCTCTCTCTCTCTTAACTCTATCTCACATAATTTTTCTTGTTTTATGAATATTCTGATGATCTTTCCTCAAGATCAATTTTTTTGTATGCATAGTTACACCCACTCTTCCCATATGCATCAAGATGCCACTTTTATTCCTCTTACTAATTATTCTCTGTTCTGGCTTTAAATTTTAAACACCAAAAGATTTTGAAAGTCTCAAAAATCTTACTACTTAATAGTTCATATTTAACTCRTGTTAAACTTCTTTTATCTTGCAAGTGTCAGTCCTTCTGACTGGTTTTTCCTCCTTGAGGTTTCATGACCAGTTTAGTAATCATGAATTAGAGAATTGAAAATGTTTAGTAATATATTTCAAGTACAAATGAAAATTCACATGACTGAAGGTATTAATAAAGAAAAAACCTAGAACTTCTGGAAGATTTGAGTCACCCCTCTAATCCAAGAGTGAGATTTACATTAGGGCCTGAAAAGCAAATTCCACTACTGACTGACATTTCTCTTTACTGGAAAACAAAGTTCTGGAAACTGCTAATGCCCCACTGAAATAAAAATGGAGCCACTTAATAGTTTTCAGAAACAGGGAATGTTATTATAAAGTTTATATTGGGCATTTACTCATGAGTTCCAGATTCCATCTCAAGATATTTTCATTCCATGCCACCTTAAATCAAGCAGAACAGGAGCTTAAGTGCAGCCACAGACCAGGATGTTAATGGGACAGCAACAGCCCTTGATTCAGTATTCCAGCCTAGGTCTTTGGGAATGGTTTCACTGGCTTTCCTGAACAATCKCTTCATTGTATGTAATGGTTTTAGACCAGTGAACCAAATCCTGCCTGCCTTTCTCTTCAGTTTCAGTGGGAGTTTGTAAGCAAAGTATCGGAGCTCAGAAAATGGCACACTATCCCACTTGAACTAAAGGGAGAGTTTTGGGTAGGTGGAATGCAATTATGAGACTGGAATCCAGCCAGGTTTCAGGCAGAAGGAGCTGTGAATCTGTCAAGCGGCTATGAAACACGTCTCAAAGTTGTCCCCAAAGTAGAGGGAAAAGAGTATTAAGCTAAAAATTCTGTTCTGTTCTGTTCTCTGCTYTCACGTGCAGAGGTAAAGGGGAGAGCGAGGAATGGTGGGAGCTGCTGTGCAGAACATTCAGAGAGAGGCAGAGGCAAGTGCCAACCATGGGACAAAACACCAGGGACTGTCACAGGCTGTATTCTTTCTGCCCCGTTCTGTCAGAGGTGGTAAATACAAGCAGGGCTCTGATGTCCACAAAGGTAATAAAACATCCTGAAGTTGCAGAGTGTGGGGAAGCTCTCGGTCCATATTTCATGTAATAGCAGGAAATGCAAAAGGAGAGGAAATTAAGGTGCAGAGACCTCATCAAAATCCAATTTTCTGAAGCATTAGAATTGGCTAAACAGAACTCTATGACCGGTTATCATTAAATTATGAGRAGTCCTTTATTACCTCTCCCCACTTGCCTGGAGTCCAGAAATCCCTTTTAGTGAAACACATTTGTAGGAACCAGGCAGAGCTGGGGTTCAAGCTGAGACTTTTCTTTGGTTCTGCTCTATCATAAGGAATAAGGAGAGATTTTTGATGCTTCCTCTCAGTCTCCAAATTGATATAACAGTAATTAGAAGTGATTTTTCTGGTTGTTTGTTTTTTTTTTTCCCCTTACCAGTTCAGTCTTCCTAGACAATAACTTTCTCTAGAGATTAAAGTGACAGACTGTAGCTGGGTTAGGAAACAACACGTCAAAAATAGCTGCCGATTGTTGGATTGGCAGTGTTGGACTCCAAGAAGCCCCACAGAAATATATGTCAGAAGGTGAAAAAACTTTTATTTTTTAATCAATTTTCTCACTGGTCCTTCCTTCCTCCAATTAAATGGTGTTTTGAAAGTTTTGTCTGTTTTCATCTGTATGTTGAAATAGCATGTCATTTAAAATGTTTCTTGATTTTTTCCCTTCATTTTAATTTTAAAGTATTTTCCCGAAGTTAAAATTAGTTCAGAGAGTGTTAAGAACAGCAGTGCTGTTTAGTTTGGCATTTTTTTGCCCAATCGGATACCATTTCAATAAAATAGGATGTGCTGATCAGATACAGGAAAAATAAATGACATTTCCTTAATCAGATTGTCAAGAATAGGAGCAAAACCAAAACATAACCCCAAAATTCAGACATGAGTGTAACAAAGATATTCTTTGGAACCAAAAAAACCCCAAAGATCAAACAAGYCCATTTAATTCTTTAAGAAACTGTAATTAACTTTTGTAATAAATGTTCCTGCTAAATGGCTACACAGGGAAGCATCTTCTGAGAACAGAGTATGAAATAATCTTAAGGCAATTACAAAGAAGTTTTTGATTTGCAAAATTTAGTATAATTATGTAATTTTCTTTTGTGTGCAAGCAGGCTTGGCATTGAACTCCCACAACATGATGAGTCATATGGAGCTGGTTATTTCCTTGAGAATAGCAAGAAGCAAGTGAAAATTACCATTTGAATACAACAGCCCATGAGTACAATGCATGGATCTAATTTTACACTAGAATCCATGGCAAAAAGTTCACCTTGATGCTTGAAGATGCTGCACCAAAGGTCTTGTCTGGAGCACTTGAAGGYCTGACAGAATGTGCAATGTTAAAATGCTCCTTTCCTGAGACGTGAAAATGCTTTCAATCACCACCTTCAGAAGGGTTCKCTCCATTAAGGGTTTCGTTTCTTTGCCAGTATGTTTGCAACAAAGTAGCTGTAAGAGTGTGTTTGACTTTATTATGCACTGTGAAAGGTGAACATATTGTAGACATTTAACAGGTTCCTTATATCAGACTTGTTAAAAATGGAGAGCTCAGTAAATTAAATGTTGCCCAGCTGAGTATGTGGCATTACATGTGTAGATATATAAATTTGTACTGTAAGTACATGTAGGCAAAGTAAAAGTATGTTGGCTAGTGATACACTTAACCCAGACTTTAAYGACTAAGTGTGTACTCTTGGAACAGAAAATTGCTCATTTCAGTGTTATTAGTCCACAAAATAATTTGGATTACATCCCATTTCTGTTTAGAGCCAAGCAAACACTATTAAAGTATTTAGAAATCATCTGCTGTTTCTTTTAGTTTTCAAAGTCCTTTTTACTGCTAAATTTATTACTGAAAGTTTCTTTATCCCATTCTAAAAGTGCAGTGTTCACCTACAGCAGGGATTTGATTATAAGGAGACACTTTGGATTAAGCAGTACCTTTTGTATTTTTTTCAGAACTGCAAATATTTTTTTACAGCTTTTTGTTTCATATGAACAATTATTACAATTAAGTCCCTTTAAAAAAAACCCAATCAGATGTCAGTGGTGCCCAGTGACAGGATGAGCAGTAGTAGGCATAAATCATCATACAGGAAATTAAGTCAAATATAGGAAAAGAAACTTTTTGGCAGTTAGGTGTCCAATAGGTTTGCTCAGACAGGCTGTGAAATGGGCATTCTTGAAGGAAATGAAAATGAGACTGGCCCAAAGCCCTTGGCAACCTACTTGAGTAGAGCCTGCTTTGAGCAGAGAATTGGAGTCGCTGAGCTCAGGAGGTTCCTTCCAACCTCAATGACTCTCTGATAAATATTACTCAGTAAAATGGATTATTCACAGTTTTCAGAGAAAGGAATTTCTAATTAATGCACCCTTTTCAAAATGAAATATGCCTCTGCTAACACAGTGTTTAGAGTAGGTATCTATATTATAACTCATTTTTTCCCAGTGAATTCTGACTCTGGCAAGAACTTGTTGTGCCATCTCTCTTCATTAAGATATACATGACATGTTCACAGGACCAAACCAAGTGCTTTTTAAAGGACATATGCTATGTGACTTGAGACACATTAAAAGATAATTAAGCATATTAAACAATAATTTGATTTATTTCATATTTGTTTTATATGAGGATATAAAAACTGATTCATGCCTAATTCATTTGCCAGGCAATATCTTTTCATGGCACAGATGTTTAGTAGGCAGTAACAATCCTGTCTCCACAGTACTGCTCATGCAGTGTCAGAGAAAAACTTGACCAGAGAGCCTGGAATCCAAGGATCAATCACATAAAGAGGACAAACGCATTTGTCGCTGAATACTTCTAAAATATGTTGGTCAGAG
The DNA here is from genome assembly GCA_018881555.1 of Amblyornis subalaris. Taxonomy (NCBI): domain Eukaryota; kingdom Metazoa; phylum Chordata; class Aves; order Passeriformes; family Ptilonorhynchidae; genus Amblyornis; species Amblyornis subalaris. The sequence continues at coordinate 6,486,456 of JACAXG010000015.1, read as the reverse complement.
GTTGACCCACATGAATAATGTGAGAAGTGTTAAAAACASGTTCGGGCAGTTAGCAAGGAGAAGAAAAAAATAAACCAAATTCTGTGCCAAGTTTTTTTCCAAATGATGAAGAAAATTGACTTATCATTGGAACAAACCTAAATAAACTGTTTTAATTCTTTWAATTTTCTATGCATGAGGGTGATGGCTTGGATAGACAAAATCTGCACAATAGACTTCAAGTGAACAAAAATTTCTTCTTTGTCTAAACCAGATACATAATTATTCTGATTTTACAAACATTGAATATTCTAATAATTGAAAATGGAAATTTAAAGTTAAATACACAAAAAGTTAAATGCGAAGTTTATAATTACTCAGAAAAGGTGATCTTCCACTTTGTTAAAATGTATCCTGATTTAGATGGCAGGAGTGTTGTGAGTAATCCATTGCTGTACAACATCATTTATAAAACACCACTTAACGCATCTTGTGTGAAGTATCTATTATTAGCAGATGGTTGATTTCTAAAGAGCAGAAGAAAACGCAAAGGTAGAGGTGAGATAAAGGATGAAATTTCACTATCGTAAGTGGAGTTTTTAAGGAGGCAAAACAAACCATGGAAACTTTTAACAATTATTGTTCTGGAATACCATTATTTTAGAAATTCTTAAGAGGATGAATTTAAAAGTCAGGTTTAGAAACACACAGAAGTAACAACACGGAAATGAAAAATAAAATGCCATGTTTGAGAGCTCTTCTAATACTATTTTGGCACAGTATCAGCCATTCTTGCACAGAAATCAAGGTGACCCAGCAAATGTCACATTATAAAGAAAACCTCCCACTGGGTTGGTCTGTGACACTGATGTGACTTGGAGGAAGCCCTGGAATGATTTTCACTCTATCAAGTGGCCCAGAGGACAAGTCTCTACCTCATACAGTCCAMAAAGACAATGGTGTAGCTACATTTGAACTCCAGAGTCTTCATATTGCTGCCTAATTTCATATTTTACAAGTTCCAGRTTTTTTTTCCTGGGGTGGAACATTGTTAAGAATGCTGGAAGCCAAAACGTCCTTAAATGGTAGACAAAACCACRTGGACAGTTTTGTAATGATGGGTAAAGCTTTGTATTTCACCAGTGTTCTGAAAGCAGACTGTGATCTATTGAATGAAATGGCAGATTTATTAAAAATTGTGTTCTGTTTTACAAGAGTGGCTGTGTCTGGAGATCCAGACCCTTTGCTGAGCAAGAGTCCAGCCCAGACAAGCCGAAAGGAGGGCAGGTCTGTGTCCCAAATCCTGGATCTGCCTCTTGTCCAGCCAGGCTCTGGCTCCTCACACAAGCTGAATTGAAGCAGCAGCTGGGAGTCACCATTCCAGTAAGAATTATCAGATTGGAATGGTTATCTGACGTTAGCAGCTCTTCACCAGCCCCATAATGTTTTACAAAAACGTTGCATTCTGATACGAATATACATTTTAATAACGGCCATTTCTGAATTAATTGGATCCATGAAAAATGTTTGTTTTATGTCAGACTTTGCAACACCTCTTTAATTTCAATTCCAGAGAGTAAATCTTCAATCTTTCATAGTGCTCARGACACTAAAGCCCTGCATAATTCACAGGCCTCCTTTTGATAGAGAGGACAGCTTATTCGCTTTTTTTTCCCCCACTTTTTCATTCTTTCAGAATAGCTCTGCTTTTGAAGGCAGAACCAGGAAGTTTTTCTGATGAACAGATTGTGTCAAAATATTTTTTTAAAGACTCGTTTACCAACAAGGTTTTCCCTTGTCGTTTTTTTAAATTAAGAAAATCAGTGTTTAATATCCATTAATCACCTATTTCTATTAGGATGTAAATGCAGTAAACACCTTTTTATTCATTTGTTTGTATGCTATCACTTAGACCCCCCCCAGTTTTAGATCATGGCTGCGTTATTCAGGGCTCTCTGCAGACCTATAACAAAGAAACAAGTATTTACTCCAGAGAATTTACAATATACATTAAAGGGAAGATGAAATAACAGGGCAAGAGAGACAATCAAGGTTGGGGAAGAAAAGGAAGATAAAATAAAAAATGAACAGAACTAAGAAGAAAAGCAAAAGTCACTCATGACTCCTGGTAAAACAAGAAACAAATCTGAAAGTATAATATCTGATCAAAAATGTTCTTAGGTGCACAGATGTTACAAAAAGTAATAACTAATAATATCTGCTTCCATTATTTCTAACTAATTACCTAATTTCACAGCTGTCTTTACATTTTGGGGAACAAGACTCACTATCTACTTTTTAGGCTATTTTCATTTTCTCTCAGAATTTTGGGRGTTTTGTCCTCAGGGTCTTTGGCTTATCTGATCTACTACTCAGTTTTATCAGTAGTGTCCTCTGTGGACAGTTATTTCATCAGGTATTTTTTGTAATATRTAACTGATTTTAAGAACTGATCTTTCATGCTCTAATTACAGACATTCTTAGAAGTAGTGTTATTTTTTATTATATATAGAATGTGCCCTTGGTCAGTATTCTACACAGTAGCTACCTCTCTCTCTCTCTCTAAACTGTTAACTCAAGATTCAAAACATGTTTCTTCCATCGAGAAAATCTTGACCAAATCTGGTTTCCATCTTCAAAAAAGGTTCCATTTTCCCGTTGTCTCACATTCTACACTGGAAGATTTTTAAATTGGAATTCCTCCTTATCATCCARCTTTTCCTGTGTTCATATTTACCTCTACAGTCATATGCCCTACACATACAGATTTATGAAATCCTTGCAACTTCAGAGAAAAACATGTCTAACTAAATACACACAAATTAATTCCTATTTCAAGATTGTAATGGTTTTTGTTCTCTGGTGATTTGTCATTTCAGACTATAGTAGAAATAGTAGAACTTTGTTTTGTAACATTCTGGAATTCCCTCTACACCTGTGTTAAGGGCACACAGTTCTGCTGATGAATGTCCCCTGCTTTAAGTAGTGATGTGTCATTAATCACATTAAGAAATAGACCTAATGAACCCTAATTTAAAAGTAAGACTGTGTTACTTGCTCTCTTTTTAGTAAAAATTAAGCAGTCTATGAATATCTGTGCATTTGAGACGAAGGAAGAGCTGGATATGATATTGCCATGATAGATCCTTTTCCAAAGCAATGCTCCCCATCCCAGGGACAGCTCAGCCCTCGCCCTGTACCTGGGACYGTGGCTGAATTCATTCCTGTGTCCATGAATTCCCTCTGAACACYGTTCCATGTTGCACACTGTGCTAATCACAGTCGGAGGATGGGCAAATTACTCAAGTCTAATCCTCATTTATGTGTTCCATGGACGGAATTAGAAAACTGTTTGGCATTATAGCCTGAAGGACTCTGGGAATGATATCCACAACTGGAGCTATTACCTCCAKCAAGTTACATTGAAATTGTGATTATCAGAAGCTGTATTATTTAAAAAGGTAGGTGAATGCAAGGAAGAGATATAATTAGCATAATCTGTTCTTTAAAAGCTACACCTGCCATTAAAGTTTTAAAGAAATAAAATCTTAGCTGAAATCATCTTTGTGATTTACTAACACTCATTTCCATACAATTTTGTCAGAACAGCACAAACTTGGTGTTGACATAGTCTGAGCCTTCAAAGTTGTGCTCAGTTTATGTAGTTTTCATATCTGTAAGACTGACACTCTTCTTCTGAGAAGTAAGATCTCAGATTTCATAAAAATTTTCCGTTTAACTCAGTATTTTGTAACCACAGGTTTGAGCACATGGGACTGATGAGAAACAATTCCCTCTGTTACTGAACACAGGTCCTGGGTGAGCCACTTAATCAGATGAATGCAAAGGGAAGAAAACACATTTTGATATTGGTCTGTGTAGTGCTGTGAAAGGGGAATGGTTGTTTCTCTAACTTGTCATTTAGTAATTAAATGCTTTTAATAATTTCAGTTTTACTTTCCTCACATTAACGATCTGTCCTTCTGTTCTCAAGGCTGAACAACCCAGGTCTCTCCAGGTACTTTGTGCTCCTGCTTCCTAATGGTCTTGATGGCCTCTGCTGGACTGCCTTTAGTTCATCCATGTCTTTCTTGTACTGGGAAGCTCCAAACTGGACAAAGTACTCCTGGTAGAATCTTGCAAGAGACAAATAGAGGAAAAAAAGTATCCCACATTTTTGACTATGCCTTGTTAATACAGCCCAGGATGCATTTAGCCTTTGGTTCAAGAGCAACTGACTATTGATTTATGTTCAACTCCATGACCACAGGACCCCTAAGTCCTTTCCTCAGTGTTGGAAATTTATCCAGGACCTGATACATCTCAGATATGCTTCTTTGTTTGTGTTTGAATTTAAAAAATGCCAAGAATCTACACCTGTTCACTTTGAATGGCCTTCTAAGAACTACTCTGGAAAGTCAAACCCTAACTTTTCACAACCCCTATTTGCAAGTGGGAGAAAAAAGACAGAAATATCACATTCAATCAGAATAACATAGGAACTAACACCACAAAGGTCACTTTTCACTTGTAACTGCAAAGATGTGTTATTTCAGGTGTTGCAATGTCTAAATTCTTTTATTCACTGAGGTGCCACCTTTCCTTCGGCTTGTGAAAATTCTCCTTTAGCTACACACACCTACTGGAAATTAAATAAAGAGACTTTTTAAAGCCCTGGACTCTGTAGGAACCAGGGCAGGTAGAAACATTAATTGTTTTAATTTTCAGGCTTTTATTTTGGGACTCAGTAGCAGTAAAAATTTTATTGTTCAGACACTTTTCAGCGAAAGTGTGAAAGGCCTGAATAAATCACAGATGTGTTAAATRATGTTCTGTCTTTAAACGCAATTTTTTTCCTAACTGACAGGCCAGGGAGTCTGCAGGTGAAATCCCATCTGAGGCCATTTATTGGATCACATGCTGAGGAAGCTTCATGGCCTGACAGAGTAGCAGGGGAGCTGTGGCACTGGTGGCACCGCTTTGGTGATTGTCCTCTCCAAGACATCTCCTGTGCTGCTGCCTGAGGGAAGTGCATGAGTTTCCAGGAAATCCCTAAGGAGGGATGAGCAAGTGCAAGGCTTGATTGGTCTCTGTGTGTAAAGGCACATTCTGACTTCTGCTCGCCATCCCTTCAATACACTTGAGCCTTAGAGACAGGATTATGTGGTGGGGAGAACAAGGAGAGACTATTTCAGTGCTCAAAGGGAGGATTTGAGCCTTTCACAGTCAACTATAGAATTGGGCAAATCATGCAGTGATAAAATCTGAGTTTWGAAGTCCTGGCTTATCTGTTTATGTTCAGGGTGCTATAAAAAGCACATCACCATGGTATCCCAGCTCTTTCCAATTAAAGAAAACTATTTCTACCATTTACTTAGCAACTTTGACAATAGCCTCCAGCAGCAGTAAAACAACTTGACTGCCTGGCATTTTACAAGATAAATTCTTCACTACAGTCTGTTTTTTCTTGCACTGTTGCTTGCAAAGACTTAAAAAGTTACTGCTTCCTCAACGACTGAGACTGGTATTGTTACACTCATTTGAGCTATGGATCACTAGGTACACTTTGTACCTTTACATGCCAGTTTGAGAAAAATCAATTTTAGTCTTGAAGAGATGAAACCAGTGTTGCAGAAGATCAGTGCACATTTCCAGGTGCTGCAGGGCACTGGCATCTTGATGTGGATTCAACAAAACATGGCATAGGTATGGTGCAAAATTGCTTACTCTTATGCTAAGGGATCCTCTGAAAAAATTTACACAGTAAATCAGAATACTGTGAGGACGTGCAAGGCACAGCAGCTGCAGTAAACACTTCTACGTTTTTCACAATCTTAGCATAAAAACCATAATTTACTGTGGATTACTATGCTAATAATTGTTGTAGGTGTAATAGGAAAATCAGATAATATTTAATATAGAGATTAAAATAGCATGTAACTGATGTTGAGGAAAGAAGCAGTTTGTGCATAATGATGGTTAGAAGTGTTTAAAGTACTTCTGTCCAGGTAGAGCTTGATTGTCACCTAAGTTGGATATAATGTCAAAACAGTTACTCTCTACCTCTACCTCTCTTTTTTTAATTTTTATTTTAAATCTCTGCACCGTTTTTATGCATCTGCAAAGCCTGAGAAATGGATCACTTACTTTCTTTGCCCTGCTGTGTTTCTACACAGACAGAAGAGTTAATTTCTAAATTCCCTGTAATTTAGAAGTGGGTGTACCCTTCACTGTCTGAAGGACTCAGATTGCACTTGCATGGGATATTAACTGTGCTTTCAGTGAGCACAGACCAGAAATGCTGAGTCCAGATAAGACATTCTGCTGAACTCRTATAAATGTTCTCTGCCAGATCATATTTATTAATGTTTTTGAAAGAGTAACTTCGTCTCAGAAGAGATTATGCTAAATCAAGTATCATCTGTTTGTAAAACTCCAACTTAATGCTAGGTCAGGTGTTGTCTATTCTCCTGCAGCTGATATAAATCAGATGTGTTCTGGTGCAAAGGATAAACCAGTAGMTATATTTCACTGTGCATTCAGGCTAACTCGATGCAGCCCTGTGCTTCTGTCTGGAGTCCTACCAGCTGGAAGCTGCTGCTCCCCCAGCCCTTCCTCCTCTTCCCGTCAATATTCCCTGTAGAATGTAATCCTTTTTGTAATCTGCTGGATTTCCTTACATAGGTGCTTCTTAACTGAATGATCCAAGTTAACAAACAGAGCAGGCATGGTGGAATTGTGCTAATCAAACTGATTGGGACTGAAACAGGTTCGGAATTGCTTATCCAAGCAGCTCCACTGGGAGATTAGTGGCAGCAGTAACCTCCAACTGCTGCAGCAGGCCCAGGGTGGTAATTATTGCACCAGTGCTGCTTTAGCTGGAGAAGGATGTATGAAAACAGCTTAAATGATAAACAGGGTATGGATCTTATATAAATATAGATTGGAGCTCTCCATTTCCCAGTGGAAGCACCAAATATGCAGCCAACTGCAGGCTCAAGAGCAAAACCAAAAGAACAAAAAGGGAGGTTGTGCAAATAGACTTATCCAAGGCTTTACTCATTTTTTCTTCCGTACGGTTTTCCAGGAAATACAGTTAAACAAGCAGGTGTGGTATTGAAATACACTCTGCATTCTTCCCACAGCAAATATGGATTTGTGCAGAGATAGTCAAAACTTGCCTGGTCATGCCAGCTTTGTATGTGCTCTGTTTGAAAGAAAAAGGCAGGTGAAAATTCACTTCCAAATGTCAATTCTATAGAACAAACTGGATAAAGCAGTTATAAAACATGACTGATTTAAGAAACTCCAAATACATCAGTGACTCAACTTCATCAAAAACCTGATCTTCATTGAAATATGAAAAACAAACAAGGATATTKAAAGTGTTTAATTGTGAAAATTCTGGATGTCTTCTTATTGTTTCCTTTAAAAAACAGCTGGTGATGGTGACAAGGATTCTGTGAGAAATGAAAAATTTCTCAGTGACATCACCTTCACCTTATCTTCCTTTTTTTTTTAAGAATACCTTTGGGCACAAAGCATTGATTGCTTTTTGGGTTTTTTTTACATTTCTAATGTTATGATACTCCAGGTACAGATCAATTATATCACAAGTGATTGTATTTGCAGTCCATCAAGAACCATCTACTTATCTAAAATATTGTCAGGATATCCAGTCTCGCTCGAATTACCTTTTACTGGGAGCTTGCCTTCTGTAGGCATCATATGCACTCAATATATTTCTGTTCAGAGCAAAGAACTCTGAAGGAAGAAACATTTTGTCTTGGAGGGGGTGCTGTTGTTCCATTTTTCTTAACATGAGGTGTATCGGGAGCCTGGTTGATAGATTAGGACACCAGAAAAATAAAAAGGAGTTTAAGGCAGTGTAAGACCAAATCCATTCGTGGAAATCACTATCATGGGGTGGATCAATGGGTTGTGTTTTCAAGAAAGCAGTGCAGGAATGACGGCTTAAGGCTTTGCTAACATTGCCCATATGTTACAGAATCAGTGGACCATTCTGATGCAGTGTTCCCCTGTGGTCAGCAGTGTTTCCTGATAGAATTTGAGCTCTTTTATTTCCATCTCATTTTACTTAATGAAGAAATCTGCCGTATTTAAAGAGAAAAGTCCCTACTTCCTCCACTGGAAATGAATCAGTGTTCAAAAGCCGAGCGGAACAATGTAAACATTTCCTGGAAATCCTCCTTGTGTTTCTGTGTGATTAACTGTCAAACTATAAAATTTATTTGGTGAAATTATGGCTGTGGAAACCCACTTGTGTGAGCCCTAGCATGTAATTCCAGACTGTTATCAGGCTGTTCAAGAATTGYTCTTCATATATTTTGGCTTTTCTGACCATGTGACCATATGCTTCAAAGTTTATTTTCAGGAGCAGAATCAGTTGATAAGACTGAGTTATATTTGTATTATCTCCACTGTTACACTTAAAAAAAGCAAAACTCAGTTTTGGAGATTTTCCTAATTAGTCATCACCTTGAATGGAATGTGCTGAAGGAAAAATGCCTCATCCATAGTCTATTTTTCATTGCTTTCTATTTATTTCATATGTTGAGAGTAATGTTTAGGGTAGCATTACTGCTCATTACCCTGCTTAGGAGTGTTTCCACTAACTGGCAGAATCTTTTTTTGGAGAAAAAGACACTTTTCCTCTTAGTTTGCTGTTTCTAAATTCAACAAATGCATCACATGCTATTTTCCTTTTTTGCAGTTTCTACAATACTATACTTAATGTGCAAAACTAAAATTATCTGTGCGTTCAATTAGAGGTGATTTCAAAATTAGTTAATTTGTGGAAAATTTTTTTGAATGACTATCTAAAGCAACTCTACCCCCATTCCCTTTCATACATGGGAAAAGTAAACCCATATTTTTTTTCTGTCTTCCTCTTCTTACTGTCTTACACGAAAAGCAGATTTTTTCCCTCTGTTTATCCCCTGTATTGCTGCATTTTAGGACATCTTTGAAGAAGCTACTCTAGGCAGCTAATATCTAAGAGACTGAAAACTCATAAATTAATTAGATAATCTCCTTCCTTACCTCAGCTTGCTCCAGTGAGTGCTCTTTTAAAATCTCATCAGCTTGTTTTGACTTGCAGTGGCTATTTCAAAGGATCTGTAACTTATCCTATTAATAGCCAAGTGTGCACTCCATAGTTGGAATGATTCTACCTTTTCTTTTGTTAAATCCTGGGGTAAAGGTGTTTGAGCTCATTTGAATGACAGATATTTTAAATATTGACTGACAAGATGGTAGATTATGRAAGGTTAGAAGTCCAAAAACGCGAGTTCAATAATTTTATTCCATCTTAGCACTACTCATTACACCTGGTATTTTTCCTGTTCTGTAAACAGCAAATGTATCAGGCATTGAATGGGATCCAAACCTAACCTGTAGTTACATCTTTACMAGGAGTATATTAACTTGTCAGAAATTCATTAAAATGATAATTTGTGAGTGTTTTAATGAAATTATTTTGACACATAGACAGAAGAAGCAGCAGAAGGATACAAGAAAACCATGMGTTAATTACTTGAACTTAAAAGCCTCAACCAAAAAATCAAAAGAAAAAAAMCAGTGTTTATTTTTGCTTCAATCCTTGTGACACTTCTCACAGATATATCTTCTTTACCTATAGTATTATAAAAGACCTTCTTTGAGACATGAAATATTGTGAGAAAAACAATGCTCTTACATTAAACATCTTTATTAATATGGATACTAAGTGATTTAGCTGTGTCTAGCTTCAAAACATGATGTTTCAGAAGACAAAGTACAACCAGAATTTAGAATGAATGTGAGAAATAAGTATTTGTGGATGGATACTTCGCTGACAATTCGAGTTTAATCCTTATTCAAATTGAATTTCCTTTGAGAAAGCTTAAGGCCATCAATCTATTATCAGACAACAAAACTGACTATTACTCATTTCAGTTGTTTTTTTTTTWATTAAACCTGAAAGAAGTATGGTGAACCAATGTGTTTGTAAACCCAGCCTGCAAAAACACAACAGGTTGGTAGTCATGTTTAATTTGGTAAGAAAAGTGCTCCAGTGCAGTTTGTGTTTTCTGATCCTTTTTTTCCTAGCACACCTCAGTTCTCATTCCCCTCACCTTTCTTTTGTCCCTCTCTGGTTTCTATTGCTCTGTTATTGTGTGTGTTCTATTTTTTACTCCTTATAGATTGAGTTATGGTACTGTGATAGTGGTGGTGGTGTGGGATTCACAATTGGCTTAGGTGTCTGTGCTCTCTATAGACCCCCAAATATTACCCTTGCCACAAAATTGTTCTCATGGCAAAATCTTTGAAATCTGAAGGGAAAGTCCAGCGCACATGACCGTGGGTCCCATGTCTGGCTTGCCTTCAGCAGGATGAGGAGGCAAGCAAGCCAGCAGGATAGAACTGAGCAGATCTGGGATTTACCCAGAAACAAGGGACACAGAGGAGCAAAACTCTGCAGGGCTGTTTTCAATCCAGTGCATTAAGTGCAGCTCAGGCTCACATAGACAATATGGATCTGGAAGAACACAATAAGCAGGACAGAACCAGCTGCTTTGTGCCAATGTCAGGCCTTAACACAAATACCTGAGGTATCACAGCAGGGCCAGTACTTGAGCTGGGTCAGATTTTGCATGGGCAGGGAGCAATTTTAGAATCATGGAATGATTTGTGTTGGAAGGGACCTTAAAGCTCATCTCATTCCACCCCCAGCCATGGGCAGGGACACCTTCCACTATCCCAGGTTGCTCCAAACTCTGTCCAACCTTGAACACTTCCAGGAATGGGGCAGCCACAGCTTCTATGGGCAACCTGTGCCAGGGCCTCACCACCCAAATAGAAAAGAATATCTTCCTAATATCTAATCTGAATCTACCTTCCTTTAACTTAAGGCTATTAATGTTTATTGGTCATTTCTTCATTCTCAGGCTTTACTCTGCTCACTGCTGATTGGGGTCTGCAGCCTTGCTCATCTCTGTTGCGTACCAGTGACAAGTTCCTTATCTCTGAAACTCCATTTTATATGAACAGTATTGCTTTCCTCCCCTTCTGCTCTTTAAAATAATATTAATTTGTTTATTTTGCCAAAAAAATGCTTTTAGGGGAACAGCCAGGACCAAGAAAAGTCATAGATACTAAATAAGATAGTTATGCGTTAACAGATTGCTTTTCTAGAGGTTTAAAATCACCATGCATTGTAAAGTCAAAATTAATCCTCTTCCAGTGACATGTAAATGAGTACAGGTTATTATTTGGAAAACAGGACTAAAACCTGTAGCCTCTGTCTCATTAAGTTATTTTGGTATAGAACCATAATAATCAGTGTTGCTTGGGGCTGAAGCAGGTGCCCAGTGTTATGATTGAGGATATGTTTATGCATAAATTTGGAAAGAAAGCTCCAGAGATGAGGACACAGCAGGATTCCATATCCAGGCAGTTCTTCTGAGCAGGTAGGCTACAAGAATGACATTGCTCACCTCCTTACTTTTTTATGAACAATCCTTTAAGGAACAAAACTCCACACTAACCAGCAGGAATCCAGCTGAGAGGTATTGGTCTGGACGTGCTGCTCAGCCACAGCAGAAGCAGCACTTTAAGTAGATTCACTGTTACATTTTTCCTCCTGATAGTTGTATCGTTAGGATTTTGCTTGAATTTCACATGTTTAGTATACTATTGATACAATAACACAAAATGATTAATGGCCTATACTAGGAAACGTGTCGTGTCAATAAAACTGTTTTTTAATAGCACTGTTGCAATTCCCCAGTTGAAAGAATTTCAAGAGTCAGTTAAGACAAAACCTATTTTTCTTTATCAAAATTCCTTAGCAGTTCTGTACCTGAGCACAGAGGACAGAATGGGCTCAGTAACTACACAGAGGATTATTGCCACTCTGCTCCCATTCTCTCACTCCTTATCAGGGAAGAGAACAAAAAGAATACTGCTTGCAGTTCCTTTCCTAAACCTCCCACCACCCCAGTAGCCAAACTAACTTCTGTTGCAAAAAAAGGGCTGGAAATATCACTGAATTCAAGCTATCAGAATACAAGAGCCATGTGCCAAAATATATTAATTGGAGTATTCAAAAAGGTGTTTGTTTCCTTTGTGATTTTTTGTGTAACCAACAGTAGGAGGCTTTGGGTTCCTTTGTTACATCTCCTCTACTTTTTGAAATTTTAATTCTTTTTCTTTCGGAAATCTACCCTGAAGTTACGCATTAACCTTGGACTTAATTTAGAAGGGAGTTTTACTGAATGACTTGAAAATTCTAGATAAAGCAATCTACATTTTTAAAACTGAGTCTTCTCTTTCTTCCTCACCTGAAAATGCCAATGGACTCATAATTCCATAAATATATAAATAGTGGCACTGCCGTAGCCTGGAGTGAACTGGTGGGGTTCTAGAGCACAAGCCTTGGTTCAAATGAGTGCACTCAGTTGTGATAAGCCACGTGGGTTGTTTTGATGTGTGTTGTGGGAGTCTTGTCTGTTCTAGGTCCATACATGCAAATAAATTCTCCTGGCACACTGTTCAGTGCACTGAAGTTGTGCTGGTTTGGTGTGCTCCTCCCTTCTGTTGCTGGTGTGTCTTTCACCTGGAAATCAGTCACAGATCCTGCTGAAGGTGGTGACAACTTCCAGTTATTGCATTACTCCAATGCTCATCTCTTTATCCAGTTTGTGCTCCCAGGAAGGCACATGCAGCCTTCTGGCATCAGGTAGACCTGGTGAAGAGAGAGTAGTTAATACAAGTGAAAAACAAAGCAAAAACCTCTAGATCTCTGGAAATGTTGCTGCTGCAAAGCTCTGAAATTATAATACTCAAACTGATTGCACGAAATTTCCAGCTGTTAAAAGCTGAACTTGATTCCTCCTTTAATCACTCCGAACACATAATACATGTCTAAAATTAAAGGTCATCCACTCACCCAGGGCCCTACAAACGTGCTTTGACATTAAAAGGTTTACAATTAAAATACACCAGGACTGGGAGGTACCAGCAGGGCCTGTAGGGTTGAATGGAGTGGGGCTGTTTGTGTTTCAATGAATATTTTTAATTTTGTGTTGGAGCCCAGCACGGTGGGTGCTCCCTGAGGGAGAGGGGCTGGGGGTGATCACACGGGGGGGCCCCATCCTGCTGTGGGGCCAAGCTCAGGGCCAGGTCCAGTGATGCTGACCATGGTCAGCTGTACCCCAGTGCCCGCCAGCCAAGCCTGCAGAGCTGAGACAAGTCCAAGGCGAGCCTGGGAAGTCAAACCACGTCTTGGTGCAGCTCTGGATCAACTGGACCCCCAGTGAGGCACAGCCCCAGCTGTGCCACAGCTGGTGCTGCAGTTGAGGCTGCAGCCAAGCAGGAGAGTGTCGACTCAAAGCAGTTCCCACAGGGAGGGGGGCTCAGCCCCAGCTCAGGACACCCAGCAGGGCTGTCTGGGATGGGGACAGCCCACAGCTGCCCTATGGCCGAGCTGTCCCCCAGCCCTGGCAGCCGGAGCTCCAGGAAGAGGGCAGCTCTCAAGGCCATTGCACTTTGATGCATTGATGTTTAGGAGAAATGTGGCTATTTCTCTTCTTAAAATTATTTCTTTACCAGCGGAGACGCTCTTTTTCTTTACATTTCTGTCAAAAAACAATTGGTGTGTCATGTTGYATTATGTCATGTCATGAGGGGAAACACAAGCTGACATTCTGTAACCGAAAGGTATTTGAACATATCATGTCAGAAACTGGAAGAAGGAATGCATGCTCTTGCTCTCTCYATCTTGGCAGAAGTTCTTGTTTTCCACTCTTGTTTTAATTCCTCTTGATTGCCAATTTAAAAAAAATAATATATCACTACAAAGACAAGCGTCCAGTTGTCCTGCCTGTACTCAATGCCCCTTTAATCTTTCCTTCTGTTCTCTGAGAAAATGCAAGAAAGCCATGAAAGCAGAAGAAAATCTACCAGGTGAGTGAATTTGCTTTACAAAAGCCATGTGAGAGACATGACAACCTGAAGAAAGATTAATTAAAGTAAACGGAGATTTTAAAATTTAAAAAAAAAAAACCCAAAAAAAACCAAAAAGACAAGGAATCAATATAAATCAGTGAATAAGAAACCAGAGAAACTTGATGCCAGTCATCATCATTTTATGGGATGATACATGTCAAAGATTGAAACTGAGAGATTGGCAGTATTATTATTTTTTTTTTACAGGAGAAATCCAGGGCAATATGTGCTGCTGTCTCAGTGTGATGGCATTAGGAACCAGCCCCAGGCATCCTGTTTTTCTTGGTCAATCTGAATTTATGTGCCCCTGACCTCCACTGATATCTTATCCAATTTATATACTCATTCATTCATTTAACTGTGTACTTTTTCATTGATGCTTTTCCAGAAACCGAAGAAAAGGAAATATAACCTCGTTGGTGTTTGTTCTTCTTTCCACCACTTTGTTATTCACTCTGTTTTCTGTAACTGTTGTGTGCTTTCTTCTCTTTTCTGTCTTCCCTCCTTGATTCTGTTCTTTCCTTTCATATCTTCTGGGCACTTTACACTTTTCCTTACTTTCAACCTTCCTCTTTCTTGATTCTCTCCAATCACCTTATGAACTCCATTCTTTTCCTGTATTATTTTACATTTTTTCTCACAAGTATTTTCTTGTCTTTTCTTTCTCAGTTGAATTTTGCTGGAAAGGGTTTGCAAAATGATGCTGCTTCCCCAGTTTTCTTCCGCTGTGATAGCTATCCAAGATGAGACTGCTTTGGTAGGCATTCATATTTACAGACTTGTTTTATGAATCTGAAGATTGATTTAGCATGAGAGTAATGCAGGGAAACAGATGAACCATGGAAATGGTAAGGTCTACTTTGCTAAGATTCATAAATCTAAAAGCCATGCTGAGGTGAACAGCTTTTAGGAGAGCAACACCTGATGACTGAAAATCATCGAATGTCTAATGCCTTAAACGTGTTCAAAACTTACCTTTCACAAGTACCAAAAAATTATCTTTAATGGTTAAATACATTCTCCAAACTCTCACAAAATTATGCCTTTCTCTTTAAAATGTATAAAGTCTAAGGAGTTCAAGTAGCAGTAGTTTTCTTAGGCAGTYGGGTGATAAATGTGCTATTTGCTAACATCACGTATGCATTTTCTTACAAAAGCACAGCAAATCTTAAGCTACTTTTGGTAGTTTCATCCTTTTCTTTTTTAAAAATTATGGTGGTTTTTTTTTGTCACTGAGTGKTTTTGCCTTCTAGATACTAAACCCAAATATTTTTCAAGGTCAAGCCATGCAACACAGATTTAATTTCAGCATGGACACGTGAAATTATAATCAACTCATAGTTATTATTAACTTCAACAAAATGTTCCTATTACAAGTGAAACATGGAATGCCTTTTACCACTCCTTGCTGCAGAACTGCTGCTTTTAGACCACCTAGTAGAAAGGAACGTTTTTGAATAAAATGTGACATTCAAAGGTTGGACTGTTTTGTCTCYTATGCACAATAAGTTATATAATGGAAGCATTACAGCTTTTTCTTAAGGAGAGGATTTAACACATTTAYTGCCCTTCTGACAAGGAAAAGACAGGAACAAGCTAAATGTCTGTCACACAAACTTGGGGTTTAAGAATAAGACACATTCTCCTTCTGGCAACCGTGAGGCAGTAGGAGGGAAGACACCTGAGAAATGCACCTTGTAATAGTCAAGGACTTTGCTTTCTTTTTGTGTTGTGTATTAGTTTTGTGCTAGGAAAAACAAGCTGAACTCCAGGGTTAGTCTGGATGTGTACTTGTGTAGTCTATGCACAGATGCTGCCTTTTACCTGTAAATTCATTTTACTGTAAGACAAGCAGAATAAACCACTTCCCTTGAACCACTAAACTCTCCAAACTCTATCAGAGACATGTCTAAACCAATCACATAATTTGATATTTCCTACACTTTATATTTGTTTTATGTATTTTGTATTTGAATGCTTTTCCTCAGTTTAGGGCTAAAAGCTTAGCTTAACAAAGGCTCTTTATAGAAAAGAAAAATCAAAAGCAACACACWGTGTGCAATTAAAGAGTAAAACTGCAAGACAGTTCTGTTTTCAAGASGTTTTTGTTCTATCAACCCTTCATGTAAGGTGATGCTTATATAGCTGCTGCAAGTCTCTCATGTGTGTAATATCGACATAAAAACACACATTTTGGAAAACAAAGATGGAAATGTATAGGAGAAGTCACTGGAGAGAAAACCAAAAAAACCTGTGGGCACCTTCCCTTGATTTTGAACAAAATCGTGAAACTGGGCACAAGGATGAAGAGAACTTGCAACAGCTACAGGCATGCACTGCGTATTGTGTGTCCATAYGCACTCATTTAATTTCAGGAAAACAATTACAGAGAATGAGAGCAAAATCAGATGGCAGACTTGACTGTGGGATAGAAATGAGTAGTGGTTCTACTCAAGCACTGAAGGAAATTCAGTGTCACTGAACTGTTTTCTAGCATTATACAATGTTCCCTTAGATAAATTTGGTACTTCAGTGGTACTCGCTTCTTGGCAAAAGTTTGGTACTCCTTTGGTATTTATGCTTTGGCATACAAACCCATCTGCATTCCAGTGTTCTACAGCTGTGGGCTCTTTACTGAGCCTTGCAGCACCTGTCACATCCTCTAAGCAATTTCTGAGTACTGAGATTTAAGTAAGGAAGTTAGAGACATAAACCTGCCTAAAAGTTTTGGAAAAAAACCCACCCAAACCCAAGAAAACCCTGGGAACTACTGTTTGGTTTTGTATTTGTTCTAGACTCATTACTCTGATGGGTAAGTTTTAGAATAGAGCAGGATGTGCAAATGGTGTGTACAAATACCAGTGGTTTTCAAAATTGTCCTGAGCATCACTAAAGGATCAGTACTACCAGGGGAACCTGACCATTCCATGTTTGGTTGTTTTTTCCTATTGAAAATCTGTGGTCTTTATCGATATTTGAAGAGTCAAACCATTCCCCCCAAAAGATTAATAAAATCCCCTAAAATATAGGAAAAAGAGGTTTACATTTGATTTTTTTAAAGTAATCTAAGAATAAATTGTTTTCATATAGATTTTTTTCTGAACCTGTATTTGAAGCATTTGAATTGTGCTCATGGAGCTACATTTATAAGAAAAAGCATTATCTTTTATTAGATCTCATAGTATATCTTGAAAAAGAAGCATCTCAGGCTCACAAATGCTTTCTTGGCCACTCTGTAGGGATATGGAAAATAATCTTGCTGGGAGGAAGAGAGCTCAAGGGAGAATATAGATGTCCTGTTAATCAGGACATAAAAAAGAAAGGAGAAGCTGTGATGTGACAGTGACTGGTGGGAGAAAATCTGGCAAACAGCAGAGAGAAGACTGGGAGATATGACAATTTGGAAAATGTATGTATAATTTATAAATCCAGACTTATTTTATCAATTTCATGTACCACTCTTAGTCGGTCTGTATTTAATCTGCCACTTGCTGGCTGGGACTGTGCCATAGATCACACTCCATGCGGGAGCAGATACAGGAGTAATCCAGGAAGAGATAACATGATATGATTTTTTCTCAGTAAAGCACTGACTATGCTAAATAGACTGGTTAAACTAAAGGAAACTGATGGTCTCAGGTTRTCTTCTAAATTAGAGCAATGGAAATTGCCTAGTGAGAAAACAGATGATAAAACCTGTGCTGTGAGCTGGGGAGATACTGGAACAAGCCAGGGAAAGCTGGTCCTGAGCAAATGAGAGCAAGCTTGCTGAGAGAGCAGCAGGGCACTGAGGCTTTAATGCCATGGAAGAATTGTCCAAAACTTCAAGGTCTTACAGGGTTACAGTGGTCCCAGAGAGAAGGTTTTTATTTCCTGTATTTTTGTTTGCCTTTCTGCTTTCTATTTTGGGAGTTGTAAGTCTAGGTGCTTTTTCCATTAACATGACATGGATAATAATATAAATTTATCGTCTCCACTTACTTTGTAAGTACTGTACGGTCTCAGAAGATGAAACTGTAAGCTGCAGTATTTTGTGTTTGGAGYGGGAGGTTATCTCGCTCTCCTAGCTCATGCTGTTCAGACTTTGGTTACTTCCTGYTCATTTTACTGATACAAAATGTTCAGGTTTGGCTTTCCATCAGTGTGTGTTTGCTAGCAGCAGTCTGGCACAATAACCTTCCCTTCCTCCTCCCCAGGTATTACGGCCTTGAAGAACTTTTAAGAGAGGGCTGGAGGACTGAGCACAAGTTTCTGTTTGTGTCATCTTGCCCTGGAAGGGGTAAGTGTTTGACAGAGCATTCCAACTCAACCAGCAGCTGAAAAGGAAGCAGGGTATCTCCACATCAATACAGGTCAGCATATAGATGTTTGTTGTTGTCTTACTGTCTTCTTTAAAAGGTAAATACTGTCAGAAGTTTAAATCGTGAGGTTTTTTTTCTTTAACATGTTTTTAAGCATTTAGGATCACCAAGGTCCTGTTCCTGTGATCCCAAGCTGCTGTTAGAATACAAATCTCTTCTGAACACAAATGCAGCACCACTGTGTGCTGACAATAATGTGTGCACCAAGTGCCCAGGCTGGCCCTGGAGCAAACATCACCGAGTGGGAGAGTACAGCTCAGACTCTGTGTCTGACTCCTTGCTGGCAATGGTCAACCAATAATGGAAATACAGGATTCTTTGATAAGACTTTATGCATACTAAAACATTCAGATTATGGATAAAATTACTTCCTTTTTCCCTCAGAGCAGTCTACAACTTCCTCGTGAGGGGAAGAGGAGGAGCAGGCACTGATTTCTTCTCTCTGGTGACAGTGACAGGACCCAAGGGAATGTCATGAAACCGAGTCAGGGGAGGTTTAGGTTGCATATTAGGAAAAGGTTCTTCCCCCAGAGGGCGTTGGGCACTGGAACTGGSTCCCCAGGGCAGTGGTCACAGCACCAAGAGTTCGGGAAGTGTTTGGACAACACTCTCAKACACATGGTGTGACTTTAGAGGCTGTTCTGTGTAGGGCCAGGAGTTGACTTTGATGATCCTTGTGAGTCCCTTCCAACTCAAAATCTTCTGTGATTCTCTGATTCCAGCTGGTTTGTGCTGTTTGTATTCAGTCTCCCACACGGCTTGCCTCAAAGAGCCGTTTACAAAACAAGAATTGCCTGTATGAAAACTGTTCCTTTCTTACAGGATAAAAAGAGACAACAGTCCTAATCCTTATATAAACCAAAGTCAGTGTTCCTCATGCTGAGGAATACATCTGGAGCAGGTAACTGCAGGCTGAGGTCTGGGTGGGAGAGGTTGTGAACTGTTGACCTTTGGAACGACAAAGGGCCCCAGGGACCTGTGGGCAGCCAGGGGAGGGACACTGGGAGACACAGCAGGAGCCCAGGACTCGGGAGGAAGAGCTGAGACTTTCACACACTCGGACTGTGAGGGGATAAAAGCCCAGGAGTTCCTTTGTTGGTGGTCCCTCCTCAGAGGCATCAGCCCGAGGAGTTTCTGTGCTACTGCATTGGAAATAAATGGCTTTAGGGAACAAGACAAGTTTGTCAGGACAGAAAGAAATCAGAAAGGTCGGTATTTGGGGAGAAAACACCTCAAAAGGAATTTTTAAAGGACAGTCTATATTGTGTAGCATCCCTATATATACATGTAGGTGACATTTGGTATATACCAGACAATTTAAAATGCCCGGTGAGTTTGGCCTTAACATTCAGTAACAGAATCACTTTGCTGAAGAGTGAACAAAGTTTTGTTGGAAGTGTTGGATTCACTGGAGTTTTTTTTGAAATGTATCTTATAAATCTACCGCTGAACATGTCTCCTCTTCCCACAGTACATCCCAACTCCCACCTGTGCAATTCACAAAAGATATAACAGAAGAACAATGTGCTAATTTTGACAGAAGTGTCAAGTTTGCCTTAATTTTTTTCGTTTGCCATATAACGTCACTGAAGGAAGCACAGAGGAAATACTTTAGAATTGCTGTTCAAAAACAAATTCTTCTGGAAAATCAAGAGACTTTTTTTCAAACAATTATTTGCTATTTTTAGTTTCTTTTGTAATATCCACTTTTCTAGTTGCTTTTTTTTTTCGTACCAGAAGGAATAATAGTATCCTTAAATGAAAAAAATTGATTTCTGTTAGGCTAGTTTTGGGTCTTAGAGCTAATCTTACTCAGTTTTTACTATCTATTTTTTATTTGTTTGTTTATAACAAAAAGTCTTCCCATGCAAAGCAAACATTTATGAGAATGCATAAACATTTCCTTTGGAAATTGAGGCTTTTAAACCAATTTCAGTGAAATTATGCTTACATTGAGGTATCAGAGCAGAAATAGCATACTACAAGCCTTGCTTAGACTGGGATATAAAACTGCACTTTGGGGCAGCCTTGCTAATTTAATTGTTTCACTTCCGTACAGTGTCTCTTTATTTAATTTTTTCCTTAATTTTTAAAAAAATATTCTGGAAGGCGTCTTTGTGTAGATTCCATTCTAATGGATGTTCAATTTTCATGTTTTCAAAATATTTTTTTTTTTATTTGGAATCTGAAGACTAAACAGAAGAAGTATCAGGCAAAATGCAGAAAGGATTCCTTTCTTGGTTTAGCTAATCCTTGTGGGTGTGTTCCTCAGTATCTGACTTCTCTAATTCTGGAACTCCATTGGATAGGAAACGAGTAGTTTTGGGATATGCACAACTGTGATGTTGGACAAGACCTCTGAAATTCTTTCCATTCATAATCACAGTTAGTAAGGATGTGCTTTATAGCTGCAAAAGTACATGGTAGGAGTGCAGCCCAAGCACTCCTTACTCTCTGTCCATCCTCAAGTTTTTAGTTCTCAGTGTGTTAATGAAACACAGCTGCATTCTTTGAGCTGGTTTTAACATGGAACTCTATAAACCACCATATATTTGTGATACCTGCTTTCTGACATTATAAATCTGTTACATTTCTGTATTTTCTATATCTATCTAGATCTATAATAAAAATAGGTAGGTGATTATTATTGTGCCTTACCGCTAGATATGTAAAGACAGACATAGCTTCCTGCTTTTGACTTAGAAATGTGGCTTTGATTTAATAATAATAATAATAATAATAAAAACCTTTATGAGAATGCAGGGAGTCTTGGCTGCCTGCAGTCGTGTCCCTTTTCATCCGATATTGTGCCTCTTAATTGCTTGGACCACCTTACTGGGACAGAGATGCCAAGCCATGATAGCTCCACATAGTTACTTTGCATAATAAGGTGAGTGGCATCATTTGCAGCTGGGAGACCCATCACACTGAGGTCTTCAAAGCACTTTGGAGCACTGGAGTCCACCTGTTGGCTTTGCTGTGCCAAATGGGACTCTGAGTGCTGGAGGGAAGGCAGGCATGGAAAACAGGACGATTTCTCCCAGCCAGAAGGGGCCAGCTATGCTGCAGCTGGCAGCTTGGGCCACTTCTACTATATCTAACAGGAAAATTCTGCCTGATTATGGCTGGAGAGGAAAAATTAAACCACTCAAGACAGAGACTGTGACCTTACTCTGAGAAATTGGCTCATACCAATAAGATATAGAGTGGAGGAGGAGCAACGTTGTTGAGTCCAGGTGGTGCTGGGAAAGGTTAGAATACCTGAGCTGTTTGTACCATGTGGAAGGTCTGTCTCCTCCTTCTGTGTTAGGATTTGGCTTTGCCTTTGCTTTCATCATGGCCAAGGTCTTCTGAGCAAAGTATCATTTTCCTGAACGAAATTGGAGTACACTTCTGCTGCAGTGCTCAACATCAGGTCACCACCAGATCTTGACAGTAGCCCAAGATGATGTATACTTAGAAATCACATGACTCAGTTCTCAACAGATGCTTGACAGGTGCTTTAGGCAAACGTTGCTTTAGCTATCAAAAATTGTATTTGAAAGAGTCTTTGGCCTAGGGGATACGGAAGCCTGTACATCGACATATTTCAATTCAGTATAGAGCAGATTCATTGCTTAGGACATTTTATGTCCTATTCTATTATATATTTGTCCATTTATATTAACTCTTGGAAAYGGGAGAATGTCCTGTGTATTTCTTGATGTAATATGTGAATCCTGAAGTGAATATATAATACATTTTATTTTTTTTTTGCGTCTACCCTATCAACTGACCTCCTTGTGTCTGATACCCAGTACCTTTCCTGCAAATATTTCCCAATCTCTCTTTTGAGGCAAAACTCTTCTAAGCAAAATACCTGCTTCCTGCATTTTCTGCCAGGTAGTGTTCCTTAATGCAGCTGTGTCTCAAGTGGAGCCTTGGTGCCAGTTCTGAGGCAGCAGCATCCTCTCAGAGAAGCAACATCATACAGGGAATACCAATAAGGATCAGGAGTAGCTTGTCAACTAGAGAAATACCATCTGAAGATAAAGGGAAGTGTCTAGCTGGTTCTTTTCCACAGTGACCACACACTTTCTGTTCCACTTGGTCTAGTGCTCAGCCACATGGAAACAAGAGGGTGGAGAAAGATCCTTTTTGACTCATGTGCAACTTCCATTTTACATCTCAGGCTTTCTAGTAATAACCATAAGTAAAATACCTGCAAAGAAAACAACATTCTCAAGAACCTCCTGAGAACAACCAGCCCAAACCCTTGTTTAAACAGAGGTTGACAGAGCAGGTTGCTCAGGATTGTGTCTGGTCAGGTTTCAGTATCTCCTCAGAATCATCAAGGAGGTGTCTGTCTCTTCTTGCTGCTGTAACACAATTGAGCAGCTGCTACAACCAAAAAGCAATTCCTGGTGCAGAAGTAGATGGTTTGCTTAACAGGGGCCTTCACATTTTTCCTAATGAGTGCTGGAACAGAGGAAGGATTTAGGAGGAACAGAAGAAACAGAATTGAACTCTTTAAATAATTACGAACTTCTTTGTCTCGTGTAGTGGCTGCACAATGTGGAACCTGGTGATGGAACAAGTTCTCAGTAAAGATTTAGGTAAATCTTAAGTTTGGCTATAAGGAACCAGTGCAAAATCTTTCCCTGAAAAATCCCAACTGGAATTCCACCATTAAACTAACACCAAGCACTGCAACACTTGGCATGGAGGAGCAGATGCCATTACTGCTCCAAAAGAGGCATGTGGAGTGACACTTGCTCTTGGATATTTAACTGTGTATTTTTCGATTGGGAAACTGTGAATATGTATTTTCTGTTATTAGAAATTGGTCTTAATATTGAAGTTAAGTCTTTGCATATTTAGCAGTCTTGTGTGTTTAAAAATGCAAACAATAACACTTAAAAAATTCTAACTTTACTTCATCATTAAGATATTTATATACCAAACCTGGGGTATTTTACAGGTTCTTAGATTAACTTTGCAAACAGCTTGTAAGCGAGTGGGGGTTACTCGTGTGGTCTGGTGACATGTTTTTGACAATCTGTTGCCAGAATATCTGTCTATCAATAAGTTTATCAGCAGAGAAAATTAGTAGTTGGCTTTGTTTTTCTTTGCTTCTTGAGGAATGCTATAAACTGCCAGTTGGCTTGTTTTGTTGTTGTATTTTTTCCCCTACGTGTGTGTGGTGGGCTTTTTTTCACCTCAGCCTTTGCCGTTTCATTTGAATTACCCAAAGGAATAAATTCCTTTTTCAGTGATGAGGATTAAAAGAGAGCACCAAGATATTATTATAGTCAGGCAACATTCCATAGTGTCCTATATTAAGCATTCTCTGAAAGTAAAGATTTGCATGTTCCATGTTAATTATCCCACCTATAATTGCACCCCCTTACCATAATACCCTAATGAAAGTGCTATTTATATTAATGAAGAATTATACTCATAAGAACAACCCATCACACTGGTCTTCATTCTACATATAAACCCTCTAAAATTAARAAGGAAAAAAAAATAGCTCTACCCCAAGCAGAAAGCAAGTGAATATGTCTGGCAGCTTGTGGAAACACAGCACATCCACAATCACATTTGACTGCAGACTGAGGGGCATATCATACCTCAGACAACCTCTTTTTCTCCCTCAGGGATATTAATTCTCTTTATCTACTCAATTAGCATGTAAAATTAACACCGTTCCTGAGAATATTAGTGATCAGAATTTTAGTAATGCTCGTATCAATGTTAATCTCACAGCATTTTCCATGACAATTAAGGAGATACTAGAATTATATTGTTAGAGTCCTATGACATCCATATTTCTCAAATGCTTGTCCTCTGCACTTGTACAGGAGACTTTTAAAAAAGCCCAAGCTATTGCACTACAGAGGGAGAAATTTATTTTTTTGCCTTTTCTTAGTGGGCTTACTCCAATAGTTGACACTTATCAGTAATATTTAATCATGGTGTGGAGTTGATTCAGAGTGACTTATCTGAAACATCTTAGCCTATCTCTTTAAAATAAATCTGTCATACGTTCATGAACAAATATAGAGGTCAGATAATGTTAGTTGTCAGGTCTGACTATGCCCTGACTTTTATTTTGAAGGGTAGAGGGACCAATCCAAATAAAAGAACAGAACTGCTGGATTTGAATTACATGCTTTTTGTCCTTTTCTTATTTGAAAATCCTGCCTGCTTAATTTGGCAATAAATTAAGCACTGCTGTTAAAACTAGATTTTCATTGAGACTGAAGGAACAATGTCCCTGTTGAGAAGAAATGATTACAATGAAGAGGTCTGGTTCATCCATCTTCACCTTAATTGAGCTATATGACTCTGGATTTAGATTTAAACCAGTCTCTTCCTGGCAAAGATCAGTATCCACAAACGATGTGATTTTAGGATCCCATGACAAGATGGCTTAATTTCCATRTTTCCCTTTTCCCTTGCTCCTTTGCCTACCACTAGGTTGACRTGTCTTACCCTTGCTGCCCTAAGTCCTCCTTGCTGATGAGAAGGGACCAGACCTTGTGGAAAATGGAGGGACACTGTATGCTGTTTTCTGATAACTGAGGACATATTAGATAGGCAGCTTGGAATCCTTTTAATTCCAACTCTGGTTTTGGCAGTTACCTTCCAGCAGGAAGATAGTGTCAAAGACAGCCACTGGAATAATGCAGAGATGAGAGTCTGTGAAATGGAAATGCAAACAGGCTGTGGACATTGGTCTCTTCTATTTTGCTTCTGTGTAAAGTCTGTGGCCAGGCCCTGAAAAGGAGTAAAGATATTTGTATTAAAAAAAATCTATAAAATGAGACATATGTATAATATATCAAGTAATTTTTAATACTCAGAATTAATTTCTTAACAGGAAAGTGAAATTATCTAATAATATACTTTACTAAAGCTGTTCCATGGCAGCGAGCATGATTAAGAAAGAGCAGTTTTCAATCTATAAATTATATTTTAAAATTAAATTTTAATAACACAGTAATGTTGTCATTCATGTTTCCTATATTTTTAATAAGTAAATTGGTTACCTTTCTAATCTTTTATAGACTGGATTTCTATCCTATGACAAAATCAAAAGTAGGGCTCTTCCCAATTATTAAATTATAGAAAGTAAAAGAAAATTCCTAACAGATTTAATTTTCAGTCCACATTTAATCTTCCCATTTGTGTTTATAGAGGTTTTCCCTGGTTCTTGTTTCTAAAATGCACCTCCTGGCGAACATTCGTTACTGCTGAACCCATATAAGCAGACGTTTATTGACACCGTTAAAATAAACTTAGTCCCTACAAAAGAGAGCTTGGTTATACATTTTAATATGTCTATTTATCTTTGTATTTCTGTCAGAGTCAGTAAACAACCTGAATAGTTCTCTTTTATAGGCTGTAATGACTCGGGTGGAAGAGCTTGGCAATTATTTAATTAATTCTGTTAAGTATCAGTGCATATGGTTGTCAAGATATTTATGAACTGATTAAGTTCACTCATCTTTTGGAGCTCACTGATATTGGAAATCACTTTTCTCCTTAAGATCAGTGTCTTCCCCTGAAAATTAATATGTTTGTGTTTTATTCCACTTTTTGCCATGAAGAGGAGTTTGTATCTTTTCCTGCCTACCTGCTTTTTAAAGCAGAATTCATACAGTGTAGGAGTAGGTGTTTTATGTTTTATAACTGCATTTAGCAGAGCAAGCACACTGCCACAACCGAGGGTTGTGTCCTGGTGTGGGACACTGTTGGATTACCCCAGTTTCAGAGGAATTATGGACAACTATAACTTTCTGAAGCACCCATCCATCCCAGACTGGAGTGCATAAGGCGCAGCTCGTTGTTCCCTAAGCAGAAATATCACCAGAGGCAGAGCTTGTATTAAACTGTATTCAGCCACTGTTAAATTCTCTTGGTCTTTAGTTTCCACTTATGTCGAACAGGCTTTCCTCTGAGGAGGTCTCATTTGTGCAGAATTATCTTCTAAAAGAAGGGACCTGAGTCGACAGAATGTAAAAAATCAGCAGAATATCATCCTCAGGGGCACGAAAACTCACTGCCGTCAGTTATCCTCTGATTTCCCTAACACTAGTGTTTGGTTCTAAACAAAAACAAGAAAGACCTTCTCTTATCTGTATAAGTGGGTAGGAATACCATATAGAACTGTAATTCTTTGAACCTTTGTCCAGAAAAAAATCCATACAAAATCACGTACGTGGAAGAAACTGCACCTCGTGGGTGAGCTGTGCACAAGGAGCAAAAGCTAAAATAAAATGTTCTCTTAAACATGAAGTGTTTACTGTATACTAATGCTACTATAGTGCAGTCCTTGTCTGAAAATATATCTTGCAAACACTATATATCTCCTTTGGAAACCAACAAAACTTTGAGAAAGGTCTGAGGTAGATAATTTCTTCCTCATGGCATTCAAAAAGCAGAAAGTGGAGCAGAAGAAAACTCTCAGCTGTTCAAAAAGTGACTACATATGATTCCCAACAAATCTTGTAAGCTCAACTTTTGCTAATTCTAAAGAAAAACATCTAAAGAAAGTCTAAAGAAAAATAGCTGATTTTCTAAAATAAGAGTCCAAAAATTAAATGCTTTTTGGATCTTTAAGTTTCATAGCTGCTAATAAATATCACAGTTTATCATCAGTTCATTGCCTTAGAAATCCTCCCAGTGGTACATTCTTTTGGAAAGTGATWTTAGATTGTTAAGAATCTTGGAGCAACAGCTCTGACACAGCTCTGGGAATGGGGTGGGTTGTTTTCTAGGCCACCTAGCTAGTCTGGTTTTATCTTGCCCTCTAGGTTTGCAAACACAATTCAGTCTCTCTGCCAGCTCACCCCTTGACCTTCTGCTGAGAATGACATTAGTAACACCAGCTCTGGTGACAGTTTGTGACGTGGAGATTTATCCACTGGAGCTCTGGACCAAACCCATCAATTCTCTTCCTACAGGGTATGAAATGTGCCATTGGGCAGCACTGACTTTCAGCCTTTGCTGTCTGGGGTCAGA
This sequence comes from Amblyornis subalaris, assembly GCA_018881555.1. Taxonomy (NCBI): domain Eukaryota; kingdom Metazoa; phylum Chordata; class Aves; order Passeriformes; family Ptilonorhynchidae; genus Amblyornis; species Amblyornis subalaris. The sequence continues at coordinate 6,459,097 of JACAXG010000015.1, read as the reverse complement.
AGGGAAGCGATGACCTTTCCGTGAGCGACACTGTGGCCTGTCAGAGCCATCCTTGTGGACTCTCATTTAAAATACTACTGTAAAACAGATCAAGATACACCCTAATCACTAATCAAAGAATACCTTTAATGCCTCAAAAATGTGGAGCAACTTACAGGCATCAGAATAAATTACAACTGATTTTGAGCAGTCATTGAAGAAAAAGTTCAGGGGCCATGACAGAAAGAGACCTTGGAATGGGTTGATACATTATTAATGAAGTCTGTTAGGTCATGTCTTGGCCATATATATCTGCAAGGGGTTCAAAATGCCTATTAAACCTTTACTTTTAAAAAATTTTTTTGGTAGTGCTATGCCACACTTAGCACTGATTGACATATTTTAAGTTGTATGTTTTGTTCAATATTGTATGGCATTGTATGTGTGTGTGAACATATATTTGGGCATATATATGTTTACAAACATATAACTGTGTATCTATAGAGAGAGAGTCTGGGGGTGGTTTTTTGTCTTTTCTGTTACACCATTGTTTACATTACATTTTTCCCTCCTGCTTTCACTGAGCGTCTCCAAGGGTAGGCCCTGAGGCAAAATACCTACAGGTTTGCCTGCCATCTTGACATTCCAAATAATTCAGGAGGAATGCCATAAACTAGTTTTTTCCATTCTCTTTCCTTACTTCCCTTCCTCCTTCCTTGCAGTTTTGTTGCCTTTGTTAATGATAAACATTAATAAAACATTATTTGAATTCTTGATTTAAAAAAACAAACAAAAAAGTTCCTTTTTAGAATGAAGACTTTGGGAGAACGACCATGGTGTGAAGACATTAAAACAAATTTCTAATTCACTATTATTTTTAGCTTATGGTTTTGAGGTTAATATCATGTGTCTTCAGCAGATAAAAGCAGATGATACATTGCAGAGTTGCCTGAGTTTACCATGGGCTTGGTGCAATTTAGCACTTTTCACAATTTCATGTCCCAGTATTTAGCTTTATGGAAGTAAATCCCTAATGTTTGCTGTCATTCCAGGTAATGCAGTGAAAGAAAGTGGTAGAGACCCCAAAATGACTTCTTTTTGTTGTTGCTTACCTTGCAAAGATAAGTCTTTCTCCTGAAACACAAAGTTTTCAAGAGGTTATAGGTGAATTTGTGGCAAAGAGTTCTTGTAGACATTTTTTCTCTAAAAATAGAAACTCTTATTTATAAGAATTCAACTATTGTACATTACAGAGAGTTATTACACTAAACATAGGCTCTCCTTACAGATAAAAATAAAATACTTTACACTTATAGGTTCAGTTAGGTTGTTCATGTATATAAATCTTCCCAAGGATGTGGGCATTTTCAGTAACTWTTTTATACTCTAATGTGTAGCTTATTCCAGATGACCTTTGCTAGTAAACCCCATAGAATGGCTTAAAAATCTGGATTTGTGGCATTAAAATAGTAAAAGACTAAAACCAGGGCTTTATGATTAGTCTTTCCACTTATTTTTACCTGCACAAAACCTGGGAGGAGTGAGAAAAAATATCACTTCATCTCTGGGAAGTGCACATCTGACTGACGGAATTGCCTGCATGGGCAACATGCTAACAAAATGGCTTAGACTTTATTAAGTTGGATTGGCTATCAACTGGTTCCTGAAGGAAGAAAGTTTGGTATGTGAAGCAGTTATCTGTGGAKGACTTTTTTCATTTAACAAGTAATTCACTGTAATTAAAATAAAAATGAAATGGCTTTCATTATAATATCCTCAGAGAGTTTACCAAACTAATATCCTAACTATGTAAAGGCAGAGGTAATTTTTCATCCRTWAGGTTTTTGTGGAAATATGTCTATTCTTTCCCAAAGCAGAAAATKATACATTTTATTTAAATTATATTTTCTAAGCAGCAAGACTTTTTGTAATAGAATTTTTTGCCTAGTTCATAATTTATGGATTCTGGGAACAGGTGATTAAAATGTTGTTCTCAGTAGAGGTGGTCCAAAGGAACCTTCGACATGCATTAAGTTTACCTATACTTACCATGTATTTTTGATAATTTTATACAGAACTATGTTCACATGGAGCTTTCACAGGACAAGAAAGAACAACACTGTCTGGGTCTATTTGTGTTTATAAGTCTATTTTGTGTTTACAGAGCAGTTTATTTTATGTTCTGCTTTAAAAAAAAATCAATATGGGCTGTTTTGAAAACAAGAAAAGTGTAATTAAAGGCATTGRTGGATAGTTACATTAACAGCTCTTCAACAGCTAATCTGGGACCATCTGTTCTTCAGTGGTCTGAAAAGGTTAACAGCATATGGATGCCTCTCCTTGCCACACACCATAACACAGACTTGCCAGGCTGCRGGAATGGTGCTACAGTGCAGGACTTCTGGAAAAGCACACTGTGCTCAAGTTCAGTTCATGCTGCCAGAAGTGGCCACACAGGACACAGTTTTGCCAGGCAGGCACATCATTAACTAATGTAATTATTATTATTTTCCCTTCTTTGGCAATGTGGGTTAAGCAGACTAAATCAGCAAGTGCATGTATGTCAACCTAAGAGGCAGCTAATGGGTGTTATTGAGGTTTTGGGCTTTTTATTGGTGAGAACTGTTGATTAAAAAAAAAAARGAAAAGTTTCAACAAATTACCAGAAAACACTGAATATCTTCAGAAAACTCTTCAGTTGATTAACGAACAATGCATTATTTATCTTCTACGCAAARTGGATTTTTTCAAATTATGCTGTTTATAATAAATTTTCAATATAATGTCATAGAATGAACAGTSTAGGCTTTGGGGCAGAGCTGTCGTGTTTGTGTGGGTCTGTCACAAYGGATTTAACCCATGATCTGCTCTTCCTGGGAGGTGTTAATGGCAGGGCTGCAGCTGTACCTGTGCCCAGGKGTGGATCCTGCTCATCTGGGCTCTGTCCTGAGGGCAGCCTGGCCTCAGACACAGCTCCTCACTGGGGGTGCTGCAAGAAATGACTCTGTAAGTTATCTTCTTAGTCTAGTTCTTTATCTCTTTACCATCCAGTTTTCATCACAGGGGAGAGAATAGAGACAGGGCAGAGGTAATAGTTTTGTCCTTTTATACACACACACATATATATACATATATATATATATAWAATATAGTTTAATGGTATAGTTCTTAAATTGTAATTAATAGTTCATAAACTATTCAGAGTAAAATTGAGTTGTTTGGGTTATTTAAAATGTCATGGGGAAAGGTTTCTCATTCTTGTGAGTATCTGGGTGGTGAGATAGCCACAAAGGAAACTGAATTGGGAAGAAGGCACACTATGGTAAAAGCACGAAAAGTGAAAGTGGATTGAAGGGATAATTGAGAAGTCATCACCCATGTTATTGATTTCCTCACAGCAAAGAAAGCTTTGTAACAGATGAGAGCCTGGCTCTTCATTCTACCACCTTGAAGAAAAGTGGTTGTAGAACATTGGGTTATTGCTCTCAACTGRGTAAAATACTTGAGGGCTTTTGTTTGGCTGAGTTTACCTATTTGACTCTAATACAGGGAGATTCACTGAAAGGTGTAAAATCTGTTTAAGAAGCTGAAGAGGTGAACTGTGCTGCAGTGGCTATGCTTTTATCGGTCTAAGAGGCAGCTAAAATGTGTCAAGAATATTCTGCAGTCCTGCCGTAGCACTCTTCATCCTCTGCAGTAAAAGGCTGAACCTGTCACAGTATTTGTGCACCGAAGTTAATCAATCTCCATCATTTTTGGGGGCTGACGTGGGCTCAGCCTGCACTGGAGTTATGTGAGGAACTGGCTTCTGCCTGCACTGGTGTTACAGTCTCATACAGCTCTTTCTGAGGGCAAAACCCAGCAAGGTTTCTTGTAGGATAGAAAGTGGCATATGTTCAAATTTATTATCACAGAATGAAGGAGAGTAAAAGTCATTTAAYAATGAATCATCAAAAATGTCTCTGATCAATTAAAAAAAAAATCACCGAAGTATTTCTGAGTGGCCGAGTAACCTCTAGAGCAAGAAATGACACTTGTAACTSTGAAAAGAACGAAGTGAACAGGGATTATAAATTAGAGAACTTTATTCATAACAGTGTCATAAGAGGAACAAGTAGAAGAATAATATTACTCCATCAAATACCTTGTGTATCTGGATCCCTATGAAAAACATAAGAAAGAAATTGAGAAATATATACAATGAGAAAGAGGAACTGGAGGTCTTAGCACAGTGTCAAACTTATGCTGTAATTGGCATACAGAAACTTGAAGGAATAATTCACATACTATAAATCCTAAACAATATTTGAATTTTACAGGAGTTTATCTTGCCAAAAAAAAGAACAAAATAGGAGTATATTCCTTTACAATAGCTCACTCTTATGTCTAGAACACAAACAGGGTTCAAGTGTCTGTAAATGCACGGAAAAAAGAGTAAAATCTCTCTGATCTCTTCGATCTGATACAAGCTGCYAAACAGGGAAACCCAGGTTTTGGACACTTTTTGTGAACGTTCATTAAACTGCAGGTTTGTTAGCTCAGTTTAATTCTCTCAGTGTATATAATTAAAAGATAGACTACATTGGATTTCATAGGTTAAGGCTTATTTAAAAAAAAAAAAAGGAAAAAAAACCAAAAAACTCAAAATCCGAAACAAAACACTAGATAAAGTCATAAATTAAAATTACRTATCAGGAGTAAGGAAAGGGAAGGAAAGCTGAGACATGAGAAAAATTACTAAATAGAAAATATGTTGAGAGTATGCTGGTGGAACACAATTTTGGAAGATGTATCATGGAAAAACAGAGTTTGCACTCTTTAGGAAAGAATGGAAAATAACGAAAAAAACCCCAGTCAATTTCAAGAAACTTCAGTAAGTGATGAGTTGTGCTTCATGTAAAYCCAGACAGGGTGAAATAAGGTTAAAGAGACTGCAAAGAAACAATGGCTTTTATTATTTTTMATCCTTTTAATGAAGGAAGGAGTAGAGAGAGGCACGGAAAGTGTAGCAGGAGTCCAATTTGGATAAATCAGGAGTCGTGAAATCATCTTAAAACTGAAGTACAGAAGAATTAAGGTTACTGAGGGTGAATACATGCGTACAGAAATAAGAAGGTGAGTGTACAAAAAGAGATGCTGTGCAACAGTTTCCAGACATTATTTCTCTCTGCTACCACTAAGGAAAARCATTTTTTCTTAATCTCTACTCAGAGAAAAATGAAAAGTTACTGAGCGAGAAATCTGAGGCAGTACAAGTGTTTGATCTGTTTTTCCTTGACTAAAAAGGCCAACTGTGATTTCTTGAATGAAGCAGTTAATTTTAATGCCAAAAGGGAAAAATAGGCTCTAATAGGAGAAGAACATGAAAAAGCTGGGTTATATGTTTTCAAGATAGTTGGAGAGCATTGAYTCAACCTGTTGGATTAATTTAATCTCCAGCCATTCACAATGATCTTAGAGATGCTGCAGGACAGGTGAGGCTGTAGAAGACTGAAAGTGGCATCTGGGATTTTTTTTAAAACATGAGAGCAGGAGGATTATAGGTGAGGCAGCTCAGTTTCAATGTCGGGAAAAACAGTGAACGAAACATACTCCTTGTGAGCACCTACAAGGTAACAAATATGGGCTTGTCCAGAACAAGTCTTATAAGGCCAATTTAATTTTCTCCTATGGCAGGATAACAAGCCTTTGCATAGAATGGAAGCAGTGGATGCATATTTTGATTTAAAAAAAAAAAAAATTGAGAGTTTTATAAGATTTTCCTGAGTAGGCCAGGGAAATTAACCCAAAGTTTATGTGTAAATAGTTAGAAAAAAGCAGTCAAAAAGCACTTATCTGTGTTTTACTTTCATTTGGTAGGTTATATCAAGTAATTTGCCTCAGGAATCTGACCTCTGATTTGATGTTTCTACTAAATTTTCTCGTTAGTGATCAGGATGATGGAAAAGATAATGTGCTTGCCAGATTTCAGTAATCTGGGAAGAATTGCAGCTGGGATAGGAACAATTTTTAATTCTCGAGGTAAATGTTTAGAAGAATGAAAAGTGTCGAAGTACCCTCTGCATAGATAGTGATGATGAGCTGCAAGAATATAAAATGAAGAAGAGCTGTCCAGCAGGATTTCTTGGAAATTAGTCGGGGAATATTTGGATCGCAAATTGAATATGAGCTCARTGATTCTGGGCCATTTCATGGAAGTAAATACATTGGGATTCTCAAGCAGACCTGGCCCTGCACCAACAATCCTGCTGAAGAGACACACTGTACCTAGTGCAGCATCATTTTTTTTTACTGACTTTTCTTTACAATTTATTTCTCCATTCTCCAAGMAAATGTATCTTAATGAAAGTGCCCAGAGTGTACAACTCAAGTAAGTGGAAGAGCTTCTTGCAGTTAAAACTTAGGAAAGTTGTCCTGCACCTTCTCCTTTGCCTTTCACCGCCATGGACAGGCCTGTGTGCTGGTTGACTGGCTTTCATTGCAGAGCATCACCATTTTTTGATCCTTATGCCCTAGGTTTGCTRCACTGTAGGTCCTCTGATTTGTTTTGAAGTAAGCTCTGCTCTTGATACRTTATTAAGTGGATGTGCAGTTAGCACACCCTTCGAGTAAAATTTTTCCAAGGGTTGTAATTGCTTCAGTGAGAGGCAGGTTCTGTTTGATTCTAGACATGCTGTAGATAAATATTTTGCAGGCTGAATTTCCAATTACTCTCCAGTACGTGAACCGACTGTTGTGACCATCCTGAAAGTTCTGTTTGCATCTACTGTATCAAGAGAAAGACATATCCTGGTACTGCTGCACATATGACACTATTATATTTTGCCCTCTCTTCCAAGGGAGAGAAAAAAGGAAATAATATTGTTCCAGTGATAARTCTTTCGTGTCTCAACTAGAAACTGAAACACTGCCCTGCAGGAACCTGCCCTGCAGGAAAGTTATTGCTTTAGTACCAAGCAAACACAGCTTGTCACCTTCCATACCAAAAGTTTATTTGGTCATCAGTGAAAAAGCCCAGGAAGTCTGGGATATATTTGGACCTTAAATGTGAATGCAGTGCCTTGTGAGTGACATTTGGAGTAGTTTTGCTGTATCTTGTCATTCTGACTTAAATCTTTGACAGCCCTGTTGTGGGGACCCCAAATTGGTGGTTTAGTTCCCTTCTCAAAGGATTTGCTGTATTTTATTTTTAAAGTGCATAAAGATTTCTATATAATTAATGACTTAAATTACCAGAAAATATAAGTATCTTTGTTCAGCTTTTAAATTGTAAAACCATGTTGTCATGGGTGTGTGTTTGCTTATTTCTTGTTCTGTTGGTTTTGCTTTTTTTTTGGTTGGAGCTTTTTTAACCAAAAATAAGGTTGTGGTCTCTATCCAAGCCCCTCCAGCCACTAAATTCTGAGGGAAGTTCAGATCTGGATTTTGCATACTTTAAAATACAAATTAAAGATATTCCTCACTTATTTAGGGACTTGTCTTCAATTTTTCTTATGAATGCAAATTCCTAAACACTTTTCTTAAAAAGAACAGTGTCTTCTTCATACATTAACATTACCAAAGTTACTTTATGGTTTAATTACTTCTTTATGTAAGGTTTTAAAGAAATAATCTTKCAGGAACTTCTGCTCTGAGAACTGAAATTTACAGTGTCTCTAAGTGAGATGTACAGCAGTATTTGGATATTATAAACTTTTCCTGAACTTGAACTGCTACATGAATGCCTTTAGCATTGCAGCAGACCAGAAAAAGCAATCTAACAGAAATATGTCCTGGCCTATGAAAGTCTTTACAACTTTGATTTAAATATGTTCATCATAATTATAGCAACCTAACCTTCCAGACTTCTTGCAGATGTCTCTAATTTATAAGCCTTGGGCCCATTTTTCATATGGAGTTTTTAAGGTTGTTTGATTTACTTTCTTTTTGTTAATAGATTGGTCATCCTCATATCTTAATAAAACAAAAATTGAATTATATGCACTACTAAGCAAGCATGACAGGACTTTTGCTAGCAGATGTAAAGTGCGAAAACCTGTGGGAAAATCCTGTTCATTTTAGGTTCCACTTGAGAATGCTGCAGTGCACTGGAAATGGATTCAGTCTTAGCGGTACTGAAAAAGACAGAAGCTGGGGAACAATGGAAATCAATGATTTGAACCTAATTAAAAAGACCTGATAAAAATTCTGGAGAGCCAGATGGCAAAGTCAATTTCTCAGTATAATATCTGTGCAGATAAAGAATATGATTAGCTGTTGACATTCTGCAAGGGTAGAATGATCTTATCAGCAAGATGTCAAAGTATTTCTTTAACAGTATTAGACTGTGCTTTTATAACTATTGTACACCKTATTTAATGGAAATCATTTTTCTTCCAGGAAGTATGAGACATAATGTTTTCTCAGATGTCATAGTGCAAAACTCATGAGTTGGTTATCTCGATAAAAGCTTTAGACTTTGACTGCTGAAGGCTAGACACATACATGATTTGAACATTAAAGCTAAAATCAAAGTCCAATTATAGGTGCTGGAAAAGGTGAGCACGTTTCTGAGTATTTATATCTATATTTCTGTTTATAGTTTCCTGCCAATTTGGTTGAATTAGGAGTAAAGTTTGGAAAAGAAATTTTCCTGTACCTATGTGTAGTGAAGCAAATATTTCAGCACCTTCATCTGAGCTGTTCAGTTTTTGTATGAAATGCTTAAAAAGACAAAATGAATAAATGATGTGATGGCTCAACAGCTAAGATAGTCATGCTGGAGAAAAGATTTCTGCTATCTTCAAGCTCCTCCTTCACTTGATAGACTGGGAACATCGACAAAGGATAGACTAAAAGAGGGTGATTTGAGAGTTTTTCTGTGAGGAAGAAGGGCCAAGTTTAAATCCTTTTACAGGAAGAATTACAGCTCGGTTCTAAATATGCCRGACAAAAGTGGTCTGATCACATGGCTACTGAGTGAAAAAGAAGTTACAATCGCACCATTATTTTCTCATTGTCTTCTCTTGAAGTGTTAGCTACAGTCATTTGTAATAAAGGTTTCCATGTTAATTTATTGGTGTATTCAGAGCTCTARAATGAATGCCAGTGCTAGAAGGATCATGAGCCATTTAATTTTGGTTTAAAAAATAGTCACCTGGATGTTACTCATGTTAGGTTTTGGGAAAAGATGACTCGAAAAGCTTTGTTTGTTACTGAATTAACCAGGTAGTAGCTGGTTCACTGCTGGACGTTTTGAACCCCAGGGAGTTGATGACTGGCATAATCATAAATTCTTGTACCCTTCACAAGTTTCCTTGCAGCAGGTCATGTCTGTATTCTCAAGACAAGAGGTGCAGCATGTGTGGAAAAATTAGGAAAAACAGCATTTGCTAATTGAATATATTCCTCTGTGTTAAGTGGTCGAGGTTTCAAGGGCTGGTGATAAAGTCAGCTGGGACTGTTGACTGATGCTGCTTCAGTCTAGGTACTGGACGCTCCAGTATGTTCAAGCTGGTATTATGGATAGTTTTGTGGCCAAGCTACATTTCACATTCTTTCCCCTTTCCCTGTGCTTGGTGTGCACAATCTTTTATTGTGCATGGCAGCAGAGACATGTCAAATTTAACTTTTCTGGAGYGTTGCTAAATGTATGTCTGTATGTGACTTATTTTTTTCATCCACGAAAGGAAGCAATCTGCATTAACKGCTTGTATTTCATGCGTTACTACTTTTTATTATATGCATCAAACTAGTATCCATTTCTGTGTTCATAAATATTAGTGTTTCTAACATAACCATTACRCATTTAATCTTTTGAATTCAGACAATGCGAAACATAAATTACAGCTCTTTAGAAAAGCCTGTACTGGATGGTCTGTGATGCAGGCAGTTCAGGTAGAAACTTAAGAACAGATGAATCTTCCTTAAACTACACTAATTAAAGTAGCTTTAAAAATCTGGGCTAAGGATAAAGCAGATGATACTTAACATAAGTAAAACACAAAACTATTTGACAAGGATTGTCTGGCACACAGTGCAGAGGGAACAGTTTTGAGTAATTGAGCATTGAAATCTTCCTCCTTTATAGTTTTTAGATAAAATCAGAAGCAGAACTGCTGACTAGCAATTGGCAAACTGCAATATTCAGATCCTGACTTTAAAATCTAAAGCAACCTAAATTACTGTTTCACTTGCATGTTCTAATTCAAACACCTTTTAAACACCCTCTGAACCCTTTGAATACTCCTGCTATGTCTCCCTGGGGAATTTTAAAGGACAGGCTAAMTATAGGACGTGACTCGTGGCAGTTATTGACTTGTGCCCTTTATTAAGATATTAGACTTCATTATGCTAATGTCAGAATTTATCTCTGTCCATGCCGAACATTTGAAGAGGAGTAACACTTCTTATTAAGCGATAATTGATGAGGTGACACAGATGAGGAGTCTCCTTTAAACCAGATGCAGCTTGGGATAATCACAGTTCCAATAACTGATCACCAAGTGGTTGCTGAGTATAAGAGCTGTCACTAATGCATTATTCTATAGATAAATGCAGTTCCCGTTTTCACGGTGTAAACATTCACTGTATTGACAGTCTATCCTGTTGATCCTATTCTCTATCCTTAAGAAAATTTAGCAGCCTGGAAATCTCCCTACTGTGGAAACAATAAGTGTAGCAGCATTTACCTACTGCCTGATAACTTCCTTAACTAAGAAGGAAACTAATATGTTCTCTATTAAAAACCATACATATATTTCCTTCATGATATAGTTCAATAAGGTATTTCATAGCTGATTAGATCCCATCTAATCTTCCAGAATTTTGAAAGCTATGTTGTTGCTTTTAATCTGCATTTTGTACTGCATAGATATCAAGATAATATTTGTAGTGCAAATTACTTATGCAGTTTGTAGTCTTGAAGTTGAAATTGTAATAATCATTTAGTCCTTGGAGTGAAAGTCATTTTTCAGCCTTTATTTCTTTACCCTTATGTTCCCCAGTCACTGTGTGTATATGGTTGTTCTAGATCTGCATTTCTTGATGCTGTAGTTAGTTCTGTTTTATTGTACAGCACATCTGCAACACTGCTGGGAGTATATCTGRTGATCTCATTACTGGATCAAAGCTTCAGTCTCTTGGGTCACAACCCTGCTTAATGTTCTTGTGCAGACCCCTCCAGACTTCCACTAAAAACAGCACTTTGTGCTCATAAAAGCAATTGCTCAGGACATAAGCAGCCAGAAAAGAAAAAAACAATAAAGCAGTATAAAAAGTACTTGAGGCTTTTGAGTTTCAAAAACAAAAAAARAGTTGTTTATGGTATCAGCTTTTCATTCTATCTGCTTGCCATGTTGGTCTGTCATGGCCAAAAATTGGTCGTTTATTATTTTAGGAAGTGAAAACATGGGAAAAAAATGAAGCTTCAAGATGAAGACTGTATTTTAAAAACATAATTTATGATCCTGAAATGAGAATCAAGAACATTTTTATTTTTCAGTTGCTGCTCTCTTTCTTTTATCTACATCAGATGAACATGGCACTACTTTACCAATTGTAAAACCTTCATATTATTAAGCTCTGATGGAATACAATGGAAAAAAAATACATGGACTCTTGTTTCCTGTTCAATGGGAAAACTTTTTGAGCTCATCCAGCTGACAGCAGAGGAACAATCCATTCTAGAAAGATGGATCTCTGAGAACAGATAACCAGGTGCAGCCTGGCGGTAGAGCATGCTGAGGTCACACCTGCACAGAGTAGTGAGAACAGTCCCTACAACATCTGGTAACTCGGGGAAGAGAACAAGTAATCAYTCCCAGGAATCTGGTGACACTCAGGTGAGGATGGAGGAACCTGCAAAGCAAGAAGCCCTTGCAGCAGCCCAAGCTGAGCTCTGGGTGCTGGGAAATGAGCCTGCAGTGGGACACAGAGTCCGTGTGAGACACAGGAATGGTCACACACAACCCCAGAGTGGCATCTGGGGCTTTAAGGCCTGATGTGTTTCAGTGTCCGCCCTCTCACTAAATGCTTCTGCTAAAATTGTGAGTGTAACCTCTGTGTTCTACAAGAGTTCAAATATTATGATATGGGAGCTACAGGTAACTCCAAATGAGAATTAGAGTGCAGACATTCATATGTCTAACAATAAAAATATTGTACATCTGCTGGTTATTCTGATAATAATCTTTGCAAAGACGCCAGTAAAAATCGTCTGAAAGTGCTGGATGCTGTCTTTGAGGAAAGCTAGGCCATGAAATTTAATAAAATGTTCTGGGYATCTGCCTGATGGGAAGATCACAAAAACACCCATGTTCCTCCTCAAGGCAGGAGCCTGCTGCAAATTTGAAAGGTTTTAGCAATGCAGGACAAAGGGTATTTTTTCCTGAAAGTTTGTCTTTGCATTTAGGTGCCTTTTCTTGTCTTGCCAGTACAAATATCTACCTGTATTTCCTTATCCTGGATAATCCTTCATTTGGAAAAAAAAAGGAGGGGGGTGCATGAGAGGAAAGGGTTGAAGGGTTTTGCAGATCCTCTAGCAAAGAAGATTTTAAGGCTTAAATAACTGCAATGTGAACTTATTGCCACATGTAATATTGCTTCTTGATTTATCACCTTGGAAACAGCCTGAAGTCTTTGTTTTGTGTAGTTGCTCTACCRTGATTTAAAAGCAGAGAATGAGTGAAACATAGATTTAATAAGATTTAACTCTTCCATGGCAAGAACAGGTAATCAGATATATTAATTGCTTGATTCTGGACATAGTTTTTGGAATAGAAAAGCCTCCCATGGGAATTAACAGAGTACTTATCACTATATCAGGTTTCATCTTCATACCAGTAAATTTGTTCTTCTGCCCTTTCAGGAGCCTTTTAAACWGAGTTTTTTTTACTGACCTACCAAATTCTCATACAGAAATTTGACAGAAGGAGTGAAAACTTTTTTAATTTATTTTTTCCCTTTTTTTATTTTTCCCAGCTGGTATCTATTTTCTACCTAGCATAAGCACTAATAGCAGCTCCTTATAACAAGAGTGCTTGTTCCCTTGGCAGAAAAAGCCATCCAGATCTTTCCACCTCACATGTTAATGGGTATTTTTTTATTTACTTCAAAGATTTTCATACAGATGGGTCATTTCAGTGTAAGACTGTATAAACTGCAATGATCTCAAGACTCTGTAGGTGTTGTTAATATTTTGTCATCAATAGATTCTTTAAACTRTAGGAACTGTGAAATGGCCACTAAGCCGCTTTCACTGGTTATTTCTTGATTTCTCATTACATTTCTGCTTGGATTTTTTTGTTTGTTTGCTTTTTTACCACCTGTAGTACTGGAGAATCAACAGAGATGAAATAAGTSCTTCTATTTATCCACCTAAAAGTTCCCCAACTTTCAGTTGTGCAAGTCAAAGGTATCTAGTAGCATTCCACAAGGGTTTCAGCCCACGTCATATTTTGGTGCTGGCATATGGAAAAAATAAATCTTAAATTTCTATCCTTTCTTTTTAAATGATTTCTATAATGTCATTTAAATTCTATTGCGATTCACAACCATCTCTGATAAGGAAAATTGAGTAACAAGTTTAGAATCTACAAAATACCATTACATCTTCTGGAAGTAAATTGTTTCCAAATATCACCATAGTGTTATAGGATGTACTGTATTGCTCATCCTTTTCCATACCATCTTTGAATGTTTTGAAACTTACCGAAGAGTGGAAAGTGGTACATGCTTGAGAATCCAGGCAATAGAATGTTAAAAATAAATTAGTAAGAAAATAGCAGCCAAGTCTTTTCAAAGAGAGCAAACTTTCCTTGGACAGTGAAAGTGTTGGACAGTGAAAATTCATATGCAAAATGTATGAAGTAGAAATAATACTCCCCAGGTAGACACTGGAAAATGAAATACTTGGAAATAAGAAGACTATGTATTTATGCATATGTAAAGAGTTCATTAAAGGCTGCCTAAAATTGTATGATTTTAATTAAAAAACAAAAAATATTGTAATTTGCAGAAAGGGRAAAAGAAAAACAAGTACCTGAACTGCTCTAAAGGAATGAAGAACATACTGAATTTTTATAGGAAAGTAATGTGGAAACGAGAAATGATGAGCAACTGGTTCTACAAGCCTATGTTTTGTTTGTTTTCAAGCTCTTTCACAGAATAAGCTTCACACATTCATGTTGGGTCTTTGCTTCTTCCTGTTGTTTTTGCTGTCTTTAAGTGAACTTAATGTTGGCAAGGCCAAAACAGGAACTGAGTGAAAAAATGGCTCTAGCCTACATCTTTTGAAAGGATCATAGATTTTCAGAAATTCCTTAGAGTCCATTCTCTGAAAATCAAACTCTTTTAAAGATTTAAAGTTTTCTGCCTTAGTTATTACCCTGCAAAAGGCATCTTTGGCTGCAGAAGCCAGGTCTGCATGTTAAGACGTAGCACCAAACCTGAGCATTTTATCTTGTGGTGTAATGAGGGAAAGCAGATGTCCCAGAAAATTGCTTGAATTATGTAACCTAAGTTTTAGGAAGGTGTTAGATTATTTTKTTCTACTTGTGAGTCATTCACAAATCAATCTCAGATTCCACTACAACATTAATGATTAGCTGGTGTATGTTAAATGGTGTTAACCAACAGCTTTCACTTCTGACTTCTTGCTAAATGTTCATTTTGGTGCAAGTTAATGGCCTCTATTTAATTCTTATMATATTCTGCCTTTTCTTTTATGACTGAAAAGCCAGGAAATAGTCAAAAAAGTGTGTCTGTGTAAACCAGAACAAAATTTGAATAGCTAAACAGTTGTTAGGAACAATCATCTTTGGAACAGAGCTTATCAATAATAAATATACGATAATAAAATAAACGTGTTAGGTTCAATGTTTTCATATTTCAGAAATTTTGGATGAAGACGCCTCTACTGCTTTCCTGAAAATATGTATAACTGGCACTCATAAAGCTAACCTGGTATGGTGCTGTTGGCTCAAAGAACTGCAAGAAGCTGGAGTCTCAAAAACTGCTTAAGTAGCTTGTGCCAAGCTGATGGATGCATGCTTGTGTTTGTGTGTCTGTCTGTCAGAGAAGTGTTTATTAAATAAMCTGAAATCGCACACTTCTGTGGAGATAGATGTACTTAGAATTTGCTCTGAGTGATCGTATAGGAATCCTATTAAACAGCCTGAATGATTCTGAATGAATTGTGGGAATCACAGCACATGTAGTTTAATGCTGTTCTATTTTTCCTTCTGATAATTTGCACGGAAGGAGGATTGATGTTTCTCTCAGTAGTCTCTCTTTCGTGTTGCTTTTGTAATCTTTACTTATATGAATTAATATTTAGCCACTTCTCTTTTTACTAAATTTTGTTACAGGCGTGTAGTATGAGAATTCCCCTTGAGTGCAATCCTTCTAAGTGCAAAGCATCACGTATCTTTAATTCCTCTGGTTTTCTCTGTGAGCTCAGCCCAGTCAGTGCTTTGAAAGACTGTTCTTTAATTTTGCAAAGCCCTGAATTTAATATTATTTTGACCTTTTTAATATTCTGGGTTTAGAGTATTCACCAGGCTACAGTATTTCACCAAGTGAATGAGTGACTACAATTTGGGATTTGAATTGGGGATTTGGGTAGGAGAGGACCAAAATAAATTTCCTTAATCTRTAGATGAGATAGTTTAAATAATCATGGTTTCCAGACTGTAATTTTCTATTCTTCCTCAACAACTCTTGCTGCTACCGTTTCTTCCTGTAAATCAGAGGTTTTGTTTAATTAGTAGTATTGAAACTGTGCATGAGAATTCTGTTGAGTTGCTTACGTACCTATATTTCTGTCATGGTCTGAGTGGTGGCAGGTACTGACATCAGCATTGGGGTAAATGTGAAACAAACATTTTATCAGATTTTTTAAACTGAAGAGAGTTTGATTTCCCTCAGTTGACTAAGTGTTATTTGATTTGATTGTTCTTGAGATTTCTTTAAATTTATATGAGTTTGATTTTGTATTTTCTGGAATGCTGTATTGTAGGGTGAAGTGAATTATAGATTAATATACAAGTGGACAATGCAAAATAACTTTAACATGCAAAAGTATAACGGAAATTTTAAACAACTCTTGGTGGTTGGAGGGGGTCAGGAAAATATTTACCTCAGAATAAATACATATGCACTAAATATGTATAAATTAACCATTTCAATGGGTACTGAGTTTTCCATGCCCCCTGTGATATACACAAGGGGATTTTGGGGTCAGCAACTGTTAGGGAGTCCTGAGAAACTGTTTGCTGATTGATCTATATGTAATTAGGGAACAAATTGGAGGAGGTCGTAGAAAAGGGCAATCCTCATATCAGAGGCTGAAGGGGATTAYCTCATCTGTCTCATTGCTGAATCAATCTTATCCCTTTTCCAACCAACAAAATTCAATTAACTTTTATGAATTATTTAGCCACACTGAAGTCTTAGCTAGTATTAATATTTGTGTTTCAGCATGTTTTGTGCAAGGAATATAAAATATTTCTTCTTTATCATCAATCAAACTCCAATGCAGAATGTAATTTTCTATTTCACTGTTTTAAGAAATATCTTCTTAATCACACCTGATGTTGACTGAAAAATGTTGCACACTGGCTATTGCTTATGTTTAGATTATGAATTTCCTCAGAAGAATATCAGGGATTTTATGTAACTTAAATTATAGATTTTTAWTTTTTTTTTTTACTCAATGGCAGCTTTTTAAACRAAAAGTTTTGGAACTTTAATGCTACCAGATAAATGGCAATCTGCTCCTTCAGCCCAAGAAGGAAGGAGTTTGAACAATGTTGTTAGAGTTAGAGTATTTATGTCTTTGACAAAAGAGTTTAGTTCTTATCTGAGACACTGTGCTGGAGAGGAGCTAAGAATAAAACAGGATTGACTTGTAGACAGGAAAGACTTATTTTTTTAGTGTCTCAAAAAATGAAAGATTGTCAGTCCTTCACTCACTTCCTGCACTGTTCTTAGTACGATAGCAAAGATCTAGTCATCAAAACTGAGAAATTAGGAATCTGAAGGCTTGACAAGCCAATCAAAACAATGAGAATGTCTCTTGCGAGTACTCAATGAAATAACAGACAGAAAGGCCTGGAGGAGGAGGAGTGAGACTGCATGAGCTGGTTATGGAGCCACTGTTGAACCCATTGTTGTGAAAGGCTAAAAACTTCAGTGCAACTCATTCACCCAATTGCTTGTTCAAACTCCTGGCTGAGTGCTGGAGGCTGCAGTACCTTCATGTTGCTACACYACCACTGGCTCTTATTCCTGAGCTCGGGGTTTAAAGCTGGTGGGAGTATGTGTGCAAAAACCAGACTCAGAGCAGGGAAAGTGTGAACTGCATCTCTAGACCTTAAATAATTTATTTCAGGATTTTTCTTCTCAAGTATTGTGGCCATTCCAGTTCCACTGTCAGCACTTCTGCATGTAAATGAGTTATCTAGCTCCTATGTACTCTGCCTTCATATGAGCTGCAACAATATTGCATGACATCCCTTCTCCTTGAACTATCATATCTTTCCCCATTAATCAGGTATTTTATCAGACCCCTCTGTTTTCTCTTGAATTTCCTTAGACTGATTTAATATTAAATTTTACTATGATTTTTTACTGCATCTTTTCAATTTACTTTAATTAAATGTCTGAGCCTTCTGGATCAAGATAACTTTTATTAAAATTAATAAATGGATGGTCCTTACAGATCTTCTTGTAGTCTCTTGTAGTTTCTCCCAGTTTCACCAAAGCCAAAGATTCTAAAGATACAATAAGGCTATAAGAGAGACGGTAAATCTGAATACTAAAGAATTTATGACATGAATTTCAAAAGCAAGAAGCTAATTTTTTCTTAAGAAAGCATGAATGCAGCTTTACCATTCAAGCTGGAGAGATACCTTTTTGAAATATCTTAGTCAATCACACATCAGACTTAACAAACATGATTGGGTAAGATAGAAATTTACTTACAAAGGCACGGAGGTTTCCACTGAAATTTGGCATGTTGATTGTAGATGTTGAATAATTTACAAGTCTCAGCAGTGCTGCCAATGCCAGTAAGACATGCTAATTCCTTGTACAGGAATATGCTGTTCAGTAACTTTGATTTTACTCTCTGCTCTTAACAACAATCTTACCTTTCCAGTGAATGGAGCTCAGAACTTCTTTTTCTAAGTGTCAAAGCTGTGTGTGATAGAATGGCAGCATTTATCACATTGATGGAGGGTTGCTGGATTGTACAACACAATAYGATAAGTTTAGCTCTAAAATGTGATGTAGAAAGATGCATATGCTTTATCTTCTTCCCTTTCAGTTGTTTCTCTTGCATTATATAAAAAATAGTTGGGAAGAGGAATTGCTTGAAAATATTTTTTTCAGTTGTATAGGGGTTTCTCTCTGTTCATGTCAATAGAAATTATTGCATTGATATTAGCTATTAAAAATAGTGCTAGACATGAATTTTTTGTTATTTGTTGTAGACTGTGATCTTGCAGTCCACAGCTAAAGCACACTAAAGTCAGGTTGCTTCCCTTTTCTCAGCATCCTCTCAACAATTTACAGCTAACGAGTATTCAACAATATAAATGTTATACAGATGTAGTTTACACAGCACTGTTAATTCTTTGATTGGTTAAGTAGCAATATTAATGCACATTATTAGTGTAGAACTCAATTAAGGTTTCTGCCATTACTTGCAATAGTTCACCATTTTTTTTGRAATGTACACAAACCAATATGTGTGTGTGTGTATAAATATCTATAAATATATAAAACAATGTTGGTTCTATTAACCTGGTGATGTTTTGTTTCATTTTTGGCATACCTGTGGCAAAAATATATTTGAAGGTTGCTAAGAAAAGGAAGACAATACTAAAGTCAGCAGCAACAGTGAGGGATAAACTAGAGAAAATACCATTTTCCACTGCTTATGAAATTGTCCATCCAGAAATGTAGCTCAGTAACACTAAGCCAGCCCTGCAATAAAATCCAGGGAATTCAGACTTCTCGTTAGCACTTAAAAATCTGTCTAGACTTTATGCCACAGTCAAATTTCTTATGCAAATGTTCACATACATGTTAATACTGTGCACCTGGCCTAGTTATGTGATGTGTAATTACACTGACAAAACTGAGGAGAGCTTTAAAGTCAAGTGTTTGCTTCATTTCAACAACTGCTGAACCCAATCCATACCTTCTCCAAGTGACAGCCTTTTTTTTGTTTCAGTGGGAGTTTCCACTTGAATAAAGGGAACTGGGCTTCGCTAGCAGAAATGGTGAATAAATGTCCTTCTGGAGAATAGAAGAGTTCTGTGAGAATTATGAACATTTACAAACTTAAGTTTGCACCTAAATCAAAATTTTACACTTTGCCTGTGTGGCATTCAATATTTGTCAGAGCTTTATTGTATGTGACATTACAGTGCTTAAGACAGAGCAGGTTGCAGAGCCCTCTGCCATCTACTAMTATCAGCAAAAGTCATATTTATTAGGCCATTTAGCTGTACTTGAGTCTAATGCCAGTCTGATTTAGTAATGTTGAAGTTTTTAAATCCAGAGAGTGTGAAAATAATTTAAAATTAATTTCCAGATCTTTCAGGCAGAACCCAATATCACAGTGCAGGTCTCCACAGTAGGAAAGAAAACTGTTTAAGTCCAGTTTAGGATCTTACAAAAGACTTGTTTGCGGATGAAATACTTTCTGGTAACAGTGGTTAAGCAGTTCARCTTCCTGACTGAATAAGTGGTACCAAGCCTAAGCACTTAAAAGTTTGAAAAATAATGTTTCAAAACCTGATTAAGAAAGTTTTAAGCCTCCTTCAGTAAAATACATCTATTTGAATAGAAAGTTTTAAAATGTTGTAGAAATAGCAGAAGATATGGCAAATTTTCACAAGATCSTATCTGTAGAGTGATAAGGTTTATAAGATTGCTCTAATGCAACAAATAAGAGCTAAAATTTCCAAGTTTCTAAGGAATTTTCTTCAAAACAGCTAAAAGCAATTATATAATTTAGATAGATATAAATGCTATAAATCTGGGGAACGTGCCACTGATCCAGATACAGAGTTCCATTCCCATCTCAGCTAAACAGGTTACAACATAAGTGCCATTTCCTTGAAAGCTTTCCATTTTCCCTTCAGTTCTTTGAATGGTATATTTTCTGTGCCTGTGGTTATGACATGAAGATTAATAGGAGTACTCTGACTATAAAAGTAGTGTCTTTTTCTCACATAAGCAATGCTATGAAATCTAAACCAAAAAAACCCCAAACTCTTCTCAAGGGATAGAAGCAGATTTCCAAGGGGAATGTGTTTTTCGAGTTTAATTTTTAGTGTAGAATGTTTTGTTCTGCTGAGTAGCTTTAAACAGTTCAGAATGGTTTGTTCTCATGGCCACTGCAGCCTGAACAGGCTGGAGAGGYTGGGGCTGTGTGAACCTCATGGAGTTCAACAAGGCCAAGTGCAAGGTCCTGCCCCTGGGCTGGGACAATCCCAAGCACAAACATGAGCTGGGTGGGGAATGGACTGAGAGCAGAAGGACTTGGGGGTGCTGGAGGGTGAGCCCAGAAAATTCTTCCCTGTGAGGGTGGGGAGGCCCTGGCACAGGTTGCCCAGAGAAGCTGTGGCTGCCCCATCCCTGGCAGTGTCCAAGGCTGGGTTGAGCCAGGCTTGKAGCAACCTGGGATAGTGGAAGTTGTCCCTGCCTACGGCAGTGGGTTGGAACTGGATGATGTTTAAGGTCTCTCCCAATCCAAATATTTTATGATTCTAAATGCTAAGAGACAAACTGTTGTTAGATTCCAATATAGGATATGTCACTAGTGCTTCCAGAATTTCTTCAGCTTCGTATTGTGTTGTTTTACCAGTGCCATTACAGTGAGATCAGTACAAACCCTCCAAAATCAACATAGTAACCTGTGGAGTAGGAGGGAAATGCTATTCATTCAGGTCCTTTTTACATACAGATGTAAGTGTGAGAGTTGGGTGACTGAAAGGTAACTCTGTTTACTGTAGCTTTATTTTAATCCTCTGAGAATTCATTAGCATCCCTCTCAAATGCTAGTGTTCAAATCCTGCCTATAAGAAAGCAAATAAGAAAGGTAACAGAAACAATTTAGAAGAAGATATTTTCCCAGGTTATGCAAATGCAGCTAAAGAGATACTGCTTTGTTCTGGGTTTCCCTGGTTCGTTGTAGTAAAGATGTATTATATGGGTTTCCCTCTTGAAAAATCATTTATCAGGATGACAGGTGAATAATGAATGCAATTCACTAATATTGTACAATCTCCTCATTGGGGATTAGAGAGAACAGGAAGGAAGAAAACTGTTGTGGAGTTGTTTTAGGAATTGAATTAGGTGAACTGCAGCTTTTTGTTTCCTTGTAAATTCTATTTCAATAAGACAATAAGGATGGCTGTTGTTGTTAATAAAGGAAACAATGGCAAACAATTCAGATCTTAAATTGCCCCTGATAAGGTGGTCATGCTTGCCTAAGTTTTCTGTGTTTGCAGTAAATCATCAGGGATATGTATGTCCTGAACGCTGGATAGAAAATCTATAAATAATGCTGGAAACGCTTTTTCAACTGAAAAATATAGTTTCCACTCACTCCTAATTGCTCTTTGAAAGTTTTACTTTTAAAGCCAAAATTCCTTATGACTTAATTGTTTGTTGTGTATATTGCTTATGCATAGATGCACATTTCATTTGCATTCAGAGGAAAGAATTCAGATAGAATATGTCTCTGTTAAATGACCACCAGTGAAAATTCATTTTTCTCCAGAGTATAATAGGAAGACAATTAACTGCTTCATTCTGGAACTCCTAGGAGTTTGCTTTCTCTTGCTCTTTGTGTTGGTTTGCAATATTCATCTGCAAGTGTTAATGTTTCTGGTGTGGGAACTCTGTTGGGATGTGCTCTCCTAAAGAGATCTCATGTAATGCTTAATACTTGGGCTTTATAAAACCCATGAAATATAGGGCTTCCAGAACATTATTGGGTCCGTTCTGAAATCTAAAATCTGCTTTATTCATTGCCATGGCATAAAACAAGAATTCTGTAAGTTACAGATGGTCACCAAATTGACAATGCATTTATTGAAGCATAAATTTCCAACCCAATGAAACTCTGCTTCCCATGTGCTCAAGAGACTCCTGGGATAACGCAAAGTGACAATATGCACGGGTATGCAGGCGAACATATGATGCATGCAGCATATGTTATATCTGGGTTTCACGTTGAGCTGAAGGGAATTGATGGAAAAAACATCATGATCTTAGCAAAAGATCTTTTTGGTACAATCAAACTCCCTTCTCAATTCCAATAGGATGGCCTAGAGATGCAGACCCTCAGTTCTGTTTTGTGTGAAACACTCCAATCCTGGCCACACACACGGTAGAGGGCTCTACAGCTTTCACACAGCTACCTGTGRCAACAGTTAATGCTAAGATCAGGTCCTTTCTTCATCATTATAACTTCTGCAGGTCTGTTCTAAATAATGAAATTCCAGGCTTTTGATATGTTSCTTTAAATTTTGCAACTGTGTACTTACTCTCCAAATGTAAATTCATATTTACATAGTCCATATGGAACTTAGAGATTCTCAGTGGACTGTAAATGAAAACATATGTTTCCCAAAGCCAGTGCAGGTAGGAAAGTGTTTTACTTCATAACATCAAACTAGCCTGCAAGTCCATTCGTATAATCAACATGGAAACCTAGGATATGAGAAGTAAACTCACTATCATATATTTATATAAATACACATACACACATCACTGGTGCTACTTTAATATTAATGTGAACATATGTTTCAGAGTTTTACATTCAGATGTTTATTTTCCTTATTCCTCTGGAACATGGTTTAGAAATGTGGACTCTGATGAAAATTTGGTGCATAACCATCTGGTTTTAATTGTCTTGCTTTTTAATAGATATCAGTAGGTTATTTTTCCAGGGGTCATTTTCTTATATACATTCTTTGACATCAGGGCTGAGGTAGAAGGATAAAAAGGGAACAAAATCAGATGCCTGAATACAGCTGTCCAGCGCCCTCCAGCTCCTCCATCCCAAAGGTGTGGCTTTCTTCTGTCTCGTATTCTGTACCTTACAGACCTGTTCCTGTGACTGAGATCCCACAGGGTATCTAATATAGCACTAGATGTCTAAATTCATGGGCCAATAATGCTTATAAAGCAGAAATTTGACTAATTCTACTTGATTTCTAGTGTGCTGCAGTTTTTGTTGCCCTTACCCCTGAATGCACACCTCTGAGCTTTGAATTTTGGCCCCCAGAAGAAATTGTAGGCAGATCAAAACCAGGAAAAAGAGGGTCAGAAACAAATAGAATACAAGAAAATTAGGAAAAGTTGCCCGGTTCTGTATCTTATGATAACCTGTGATTCATTAGAGTGACAAGTTAACTCAGGGATATTTTTTTTCCCTAAAACCGAGAAGAAACATTTGAAATTTGAATATATCCTTCCATTGCCTCAAAACTATCTAGGCCAAAATCACTGAACGATTTCTGAAATTGTTAAGAAAAGTAGATTTCTGAAAGCTACTTTTTGTTTTAGACACAGCATTGTTAGAAAAAGAGGTATCCTTTCTCTTTCCCCAGGAGATCAGTGGTAATAGCGCTCACCAAGACGTGAGAGACCTGAGTCCAGTTCTCAGGAGGATGGAGGGTCATTGTCTATCCAAATCCTTGTACAAATCCCCTCTCTGAACCAGGTGGAGAGTCGATTTTTATGTGTACATTCCACTACCCAGTTAAAGAAGTTGCGAGTAATTCCAAATGGATTTTTCTGAATTTTTATAGCTGGAGCCAGCAAATACATTTGTATAAAWTATTTATATAATCTCCAAGCCAGAGAGGGAATAAGTCACTAAGTTGGTAACTCACCTAGGAAAATGGGGCATGCAGCTATCAGTCTCTTCTCCGAGCCTTAAAGATTTATGCAGGGTGGAATAACTCCACATAAGATAATAAGAAGAGCATGCATCAATAGTCCACCTATGGCCCTCTCCAGAAATAGTAAATGTGAGCTCAGATGAGTGCAGGCAGAGGTGTGCACCAAGGCTCACTCTTGCTGAAATCGCTCTGTGAGTGAGCTGAAAGCAAAGACCTGCCCTCAATACAACCCTTATGGATCTAGTCCCGGGTTTTCTTTTTGAACAGGTGCTCAAAAGGTGCTTTTTCGTTTAGGTTCTGATGGAAAGTTTAAATTAACTTAATTTCTGTTCATTTAAAATCCTTCTTTGACAGGATTTTTTTCTTGTTTGACTTTTTCCGAACATTTTTTGCCCTTCTGATTTATCTGTGAAATATGAGTATAAAATCAGTTTACACTTTGGAAAGTATGGCCTCGAGCTCACCTATTTTTAGGACAGCAAATGAAGACTGCAAATTCGGGTGGATATTGTCCTGATTAACAAAGAATTTATGTTTTTTGTGTCTGGTGGTTTTAAAAAGAAAAATTATGAGGGAGATGGAGGAAGAATGGAATCTGTTTCTTCTGTTCAGCAAGACTGTGATGGTGAAACCAGTTGAATTCTCTGACTGTTTCTTGTTTCTAATTACCATTTAGAACAGAGGAAAGAAGAGAAAACCAAAGAAAATCATGGGAATTTTCTGACTCTCTAACTGCTTTTCAAACTCTGGTACAATTATTTCTTAATGATAAACAATGAATAAGTGGCAATAACAAGATACACTTTGTGCTGGAACAGACATGGCGTAACTTTAACACTTCATAGTCGAGGAAAAGGCAAGCATCCAGTCTCTCTGGAATTGCCAGCCTTATGGATCATCTGGCAGAATGTGCTATATGAGAAGCACAGCTGGGCCTTTTTCTCTCAGGAGAATCAAATGAAATACCCTGGTGTCAGACTCAGCTGGCTGAAAAAAAATGCATGCCCAGAGCTGTCTCCCAGTTGCCTGCAAAACGCTGTTTTTAATCTGTCTTGCACTAACTGGAATTAGTTCAGCATTTTGGATTGATTAATAAGTATTTTAATAATATTCAGAACACACATCAGTTCCAAAGAAATACATAGATGTCATGAAAATTTCCATTGGAAATATCAGACTCTTATAGACAAAAAAATATTAGTTATATTATAGAGAACTCTATGGCAAACTACATTAGTTACTATAATTTCTATTTTATATTATAAYAACAAATATTTTAAGCTTTCATTGCAGTGATACAGAAATTAAAATACATGCTAAAAATTAACATTAGAAAATAAAAAGGAAAAACCTTGTCCTGTCTGACTACTGGATGGCTACTGTAGGCCCCAGTCTTGCAAATATGTGCACAAGTTTTTAACTTTGTGTGGATGACTGGTATGACTGAAAGCTAAGAGACAGTTTAACTCAAAAAGTCAGAGAAAAGCCCATGGTGGGCTTAAAAAAAAGAAAAGCCCATCTAGCTTAACTTTTTTTTTTTTTAAAAAATGGATTAACTTGATCTTCCATTCGTCTGAAACACTCTGATAATTTTGTGGCAGTACAGCACTCATATTGTTTAATTTTGTAATTGTTTTGACTGGTAGACATGCAGTTTTCATAGGTGGTGAGAATTGCATCTAACAAATACGGTATGTAATTGTTGGGGTGTTAATCCAGTTAGTTCAATGATGTAGAGATTGTACTGGCCATACTTCATAATGTAATAATGTACATTACATACTTGGATGACCGTAAAACCTCCAGGCCCCAAACTGTCACTTTTCTGATGTCTTTATCTCGATTTCTGTGAATCATAAATATTCAGTGTCTATGGATAGGCTTGTAGGACAAACTAATATCTTTTTTTTAAGACTGACTTTTCAATTCTGAAATTGTAGGCATGAACTCCAAAGCCTCGTATCAGGATTAGGTGAAACAGCCTGGGATAGAGGTAGATCTTCACCATCATCTTCCATCTGCTCTGTGACCTGGTCAAACAGGAAGTGTCTAAACATTTWATTTTTTAGAATGAGCCTTCAGATGCAGGTGCCAATATGCACCTCTGCATCTCTTCCTGTGTTAGTAGCATGTTATGAGACTGGACAAACATTTCCAAGTGGATTTGAGAGGGTTTTGTGTGTGGTTTTTAATTTTTTTTTCTGAGAGTCTAGTACATTGAAAATGGCAGAGCCTATGAGGAAATTAGCAACGTCAAGTAATACTTTCTAAATATATTTTTTTATGAAAATTTTAGTTGCCTAATGTTGAAATCCAATTATTGTTTGAAATAGCAAATTGAAATCAATAGTGTCATCTTATTCCATAAAGCTTTGCAAATTGAAAGCATGCACTGAAATCTAGCATGTGCTTAGGAAACATAGCAGGGAAATCCATGCAGATTTCCCTCTTGCAGCTGGTTCTGAAATTTCTGTGCTCAGAGCACATGTTCTCTATTACATTTCAGCAGTAGAAAAAAAACCAAAGCCAGAAAAACTGTGCCATGTAACTGCTTTTGTGAGGTTGAGAACACTCGAGCTGCAGCAGGAGTTGAAGGCAGATGAGGAARCCAGGAAAATGCACACAATAATGTATTCATTCTGCAGTTGAAATAGACACTTACACTAAAGATTCCTTTAAAAGTATTAAATCCTCACCTGTGCTGTATCATGTATTGAATAGGTCTCAAACTAAATTGCTCAACTGAAAATGAAGTCCAAGAATTCAGAGATGGAACAGATGCAACTACCTTCGGAAGCAACAGTTTTGGTCTGAGTATAATTATCTCCTTGGATTGTAGTGAATATTTTATGCCAATTAATTTCCTGTATGAACTTCAGGGTTTGATTTTGACTGGAAAGATTTAGCAGTCATTCACTCAGAATAAGAGCTTGCTCCCATTGGTGACTCCAAAGCAGTGTGGAAGTTGGAGCTGTCAGTTTCCAGGCTTCCCAAAGAAAAGGAACTAATACTGTGGCTGGATTGTTTCCTTACATCTCATTACAAAATACTCTGTTTTGAAGAATTTTGACACTTTTGTTATCTCGACAAAAAGTAGTCTTTTGATTTTGTTTAGAAACTATATTCATCATTTTTCATCTTTTGTTAAATTATTTTTTGTTTACATCAGAGAAGACATCAAATTGTTTATTGAACCATGAAGTTTAACTTTTCTTTTATATACGCGGGTCATGTGATGAAGTTGTGAAGGATTTTATCCTGTAGCCCACTTATCTGGTATTATCTAGCAAAGCATAAATTATAATAGACTCTCTCATTGAAATTAGCTGGTATTTTACTTTATGGAAACATGAACACTTTGAATCAAGCTCATCACGAAAATACATCAGGCATGAACTAAGCTTTTCAAACCCTTCCAGCGCTTTTAAGAAAATATGTAAAATAACTTTGTCCTAAACTGAACTTTCTTAGTTTAATGTGCTTATTCCTCTGAGAACTCCAGTTTTATGGAACATATCTTGATGTAGCCTTTTGTTGAAGTAGAATAATGCTGGGAGATACCTGGGAATATATACATCTCACTGCAGTCATATGAACTATAATATATGGGAATATATTTGAATATTTTCTACATTAACAAACACAAGATTATTGGTAAGAATATGTGGTTAAACATCCTGACATTCACTCTGGAAATATTTGTCTAGTGTATTCATTCCCAGAGAATATTATTACCACTTTAAAACAGACCATTGGGGATTCAGCTGTGATTACTTCTTTAGACCAGTTTCAGGATCACTGTGTCAGTTTATCTGCCATTTTATTTCATGATGAAATGGTTATATTAAATCTTCAGAATTCCTCTTCCTCCCCAGCTTCTTCCCTTCCAAATATTATATTTTCTAATATTGCTACAGAATGATAACAAAGCCAGTTGTTTGTGTGTACCTAAGCTGTCAGTTGTTCTGAAGACAAAATGCTACCTGTAATACAAGTCCCAGAGCTTCCAGACATAGCAAGGCATTGCTCATTTTGGAGTCACCTGAAGCCTTTTGTGCAGAGCACAGGGAATGGTCTGATAAGAGAGTTCCTAAATGTGAACAATCTTGGTATTTCTCACACATTCGTGGCCTTCTCTGAAGGACCAGGGGAAAAAAGCTGATGGCCCATGTGAATTGTTTTCATGGGCTCTACTCAGCCTGTTGGTTCTACATTGACTCAATTTCCACAAAATACATGTTTCCCAACAGACAAGAAATGTGATTAACACAATTATTTACATTTACGAAAATCACAATTTTTCCCAAGTTATAGGATGCATATGATCCAGCTCTTTCAGGTCCATACTGGGAAACTCATCTACTCTCAAATATTTTAGGAACCAGAAAGATCCTTTTCCTGAACATAATGCTGAGCCTTGTTTGTACATTGCTTGGGTACATTTTAGCTCGTTAATTTTTTCACTGAAAGGATTGTCAAGCACTGGAACAGGCGGCCCAGTAGGATAATGGACTCATCACCCCTGGAAGAGTTCTAGAAACTGCTGGATGTGGCACTCAATGCTCTGGTCTGGTTGACAAGCTGGTGATCAGTCAAAGGTTGGACTCCGCGATCTTGGAGGTCTTTTCCAGCCTTAATTGATGATTTGTCTATTTGCATTCACAGAGATTTCATTACTGGCTCTATAGTCTTTGTCCAGTTGTTTTACTCTAGAATGAAAATTTCACCAAGTTTTTTTTGTCTTATTCACAGTTACCAAATCTAATACATCTGAAATACAATACCAATCTGAATACATCTGAAACCTGCAATTGTTTACATTTTAACCTAGTTATTCTAATGAAATTGGGTTTGACTGATTTTTTTTTCGGTAGCTGTGTGTTTCTGCAACCAGCCCTGACATTTTAATCCATAGATAAATATCACAAAAGTGTCTGCAGTGTTAAGTATATCAGATGCCTACAGACTCAGTGAACATCAGCAGTTGGGTAGAGAAGAGCTATGTTATTCACATAGTTCACAGAAATCTGTGGTTTAAACCAGAGACCCTCCACAGGAGAGGGCTGCTGTGAGCTGACAGAGCTCCAGCCCCCTGCACTCTGTGCTGCAACCGTGCACAAAGGCTTGATTTAGAACCCATTAGAGATCAAACAATCTTCTCACAAGGCAGGAGTGTGTATGAAAGCAGGCTTCCCGTGGGTCCACAGTGTGTAGAACAACCTGTCATTTAGTTCTGTTTGGCTTATTTAATGCAATTTCTATCTAAAGCAATCAAAGCATGCATTAGAGTCATTATCAGTTCTGTTGCTTTCCTTGTACCTGATTTTCAAATCGTCAGAACAATGTCTTTTGTTCTATAATAAATTAATTGTACTTGAATCTTCTATCATTGGCAGATGGATTTCTTTGTTTAAATATAAATATGAAGATGCTGGTTTATTTGGATTCCTGAGCACTGATTGTATGATAATTGTATCTTCTTGTGAATAATTGAATTATTTTCATATTATGTTAATCTCATTTCCCTTAAAGCCTGCCTGAAAATCAGACTGACTTATTTACATGTATAGGTGAATACTAATCCAGAATGGTCTATTTTTAGACTGTAAAAACGGTTTTCAAAGTTCTTCTGTATCCTTTTATGATTGGTGATGCTGGTAAAAGCGCTGCTAATGCAGCTGCAGGAAGTAATGTTTTTCCAMAACAACAGCTCATGCAGGTTGTGCTGCTATAATTCTACAGTAATTAATTCTACAGTGTTAATATTTTATAAATAAATAAAAACCAGGAAAGGACTAGAAACGAGAATTAGGCCCACAGTATACTACATGTTGGATAAAATATGTGTTTGAAGTTTCTGCTTATCTAAGAGGGTTTTTTAATAATCAATAGCCTTTGCTGGTGTCATCTATTTGTTGCATCCAAGTTAGGGGATTTGTGGTCTGAATTCACCATCAATTTCACAGGCAGAATCTTGTAATGGGAAAAAGGAAACACACTTCATTTTTGAAGCTGAAATTTTATTATTGGCCTCATTGAAGTCTTAACACTCTAAAAATATCATTTTGTTATGCTGATACTTATTGATCAAATTGTATACAGTTGAAATAAATACACACAAACATTCCAGCACCTCCCACTTTACCTCTCGGTCCTGTGGTCAGCAGCTTCACTTGTGGCATGAGCACAGGGTACAGAAAATCAATAGTGTCCTGTGACCTTTGCTGGGAGAATTGTGATATTGATGCTTTCTTCTTTGTTGTGGTAAATTCTGCATTGGTTCATTTCAGTATGTTTATTAATATGCTCTATATCTTGCTATTTCTTCCCCGGTGAGGAATTTCACTTTATGTTCAAATTAACTACATATGGTTTGAGTCATGTACATTGGACTCTTGCTGTTTTCCTCTCTTATTCCAGAAACTGGTTTTGTCCAGTTACATTTTTTTGATTCTCATTAATTCACCATTGGGTCAATTTTTCTGGCTCAGAGCTCTGAAATCTCTGGAATCATCCTGTCACTGTAGTTTCAAGTCTACTTCTGTCATCCCATGCCTGTTCTCCTGTTTCTGGCATTTTGGTTTAGGGTCATAGACAATTTAGTCTGCACGGAGTAAGTGTTCGTTATCACTAGGTATCTGTTTCATAAATGTATATGTATGTGACAATGGGCATTAAACCAGCAATAAGATAATGCTAAGCAAAAGCTAAAACAAAGTAGCTAAAAGTCATRTTTTTCATAGTTGTTTTTTCGCAGATAAATGTACCAAAAGAAAGCTCCAAGCAGGTCAGACAAGTCCAGAAAAGGCCTGACAATTCCCAAACTTTTAGTTTAACACAGTGGCATGTCACAAGTAGTGGCACTATTGTATTCACTGGGCTACAAGGCTATAATGACAAGATTTAATCCAGAACTTAAAACCTCCACGTGTTTTTAATTTTTCATCTGGATAAAGATCATCTAAGTACAAACTCCTTGTGTATCATTTTTGTAATATTGATATGTTTTGACCAGAAAAATGAATAATCTTTCCTCCAGCTGGAATATCAGTAAACACGAATGCTTGTCATATTGCTGAATACCAGCAATGTTGGTCACATTTGTTACTTCATGCTATTCTGCCTCAGAAAGAACTGTATGAGAAGTGGAAGTACATTTCTGATTAATGCTTACACTTGATCCTATTAAGCAAAATCCACAGCATTTAACATAATTTTGAGGTCAAAAGAAACCTATAGGAGTTTGACTGGTGGGAAGTATGTTCCAAGCTCAGCGTCTCTGATATCAGCAAAATGTTTGAAAAGGGAAGGATGTGTGTTGGCATGGCAACACTGCTTAACTCATATTTGTCAAGGCCGCTGTAATTATTTAGCTGAAGCCATAGGTCACAGGAAGAATGTTATCAGAAACAAAATTGTTCCATCTTGTCCTCAGCTTCCAGGCCAGGAGTTTTTATATAAATCAAGAAGTGCAGTTTGACTGGAGGAACTCGTTTGGTCTTGCCTTGGCCTCAGCGAAATCTCATATCAGTACCCTTTTGTTCCTGCGTGTTCTGGATGTGAATTGCAGATTATTTTAGGGAAAGTATCTTTCTCTTTTTTACGTGATGACATGCCCGGATACGGAAAGTGGATTGTTTAGTTGTTTGAAGTGTTACTTTTGAATGTCTTTCAGAAATCACTACTCGATATCTGAAACCAACTCCATATRACAGCGGATATTAGAATACAAATTAGTGTATCAAACAGTGGGTTTTTAGGAGAGATCATTCAGGTACAGAGCTTTACTGTACTTTCCTGTATTTATACAGTAAGGTTGAAGGAATATGTGTTCATTTGGGGGCTGAAAGGGTTTGATGTTGTAAAACGAGAAGGCGAGCAGAACATGGTTGCCACTGGATTGCTGCAAGGCTTGTGTTAGATCATGGTTTAACTCATCTTAAAACCATAAGCTGTGGTCTCCCATCATCATTATTACATCTAAAAATTATTTTTGTCAGCACAGGGTTTTGATTTTTTTGATCAAAGTTTAAATTCCTTGACACCATTAAAGACTGTTCATTGAAGATAAAGGTTGAGAATTTGCTCTCACAGTTGCCATGTTTTTCAGTAGGAGAATTCAGGGCTTGTTAATATTTCTGCATCTCCAAATTCATTTAACTTGCTTACAAATACAGAGCAGTAAAGCTTCAGAGATTAAACAGTGATAATTAACGTGTAGCTGAGAGCCTAAAGAATGGCTACAAACCAAAATATTGATTGGTATTTCTCCTGTCTTTCCTGACATCTAAAATACTTTGTATGCCCAGCTGACCAACACAGTCTTTAAAACAAAGGTGATCTCCTGCACGTGCATTTCTGTGCCATGAGCCATACGCTGATTCCCTAAGAGGCACCGTGAAGAATATTGGAAAAGGATTCCTTTTCCGTACAGTTTATCACCTGCTCCTTTATTTTGGCCATTGGCTGTATTTTCTAGTGCTGCTGACCTTTCAGTTCTCTCTTCAAGGAAAACTGAGCTGGAAACAGGTGTCAGTGATTTCAGAAAAGAGGTTCTTTTGCTGTAGTCTGATTCCAAACTGATCAAACATGATGTTGACAGCGTTACTTTCTTTAGGTGACGATTCCAGCTCATATTAAACAACGTCTGTATGTTGTTGAAAGGAGGGATATTACTGCCTGTGCTGGAGAGTAATTTAGGAAATTGTTATGATGCCTGTTAAAATTCTAGTTGATGCTTAGATTTAATTTTTAATCTTTTTCTTTTGTTTCARTGATGCAAAATTTCCCACGTAGAATTTCACATGTGGGTTATAACACCCACTGTTCTTGATGAATGGCTTGTAAAAGAAAGGAATTATGGATTTTAATGGTATTTAAGCTTTATTTCTATTTTCTTCTTGGATTTATAATGTGCTTCTTCTATTGATCCATACCAGTAATGCTGAGATGTGCTACATTTATTTTCTGAGATTGATCGTGCTAAATGTGGTTTGTTGGCTTTAACTGGGATGTGCATAAGGAGAAGAGTCTTTGAGCAGAAGGAACCATTATTTGGAACACACAGACCTTTTCAATGAAAAAGTCCTAGGGAATGTTACTCTTATAGTATAGGTTTTAGATACTACTTTGAGCTATCAATAAAGATAGAGCCCAGAGGGAAAATTTTGCTTTGCTTYACATGAATAGATTCTCAGTTGGTAGAAATAAGCCTAACTCCTTCAATTTCAATGGACTTACACCACTTCACAGTGTCAATGTGGGGGAAAAATATCACTTACATCAGCATTTCAGTTAATTAATCCAGTAATTTATCAGAGTAGCATTCTCAAAATAAAAACGTAGAAATGTTCTTGTTGGAGCAGAAAAACAGAATAACAAGGTTGTCTGAGTTCACACCTTGCTGAGGCTACTAATTGAAATTGAAAAATCAAAACAATTTACAAGAAAGCAAAAGCAATTAGCAAAAGAATATAATAGTGAAGTTTATCACTTGGAAATGATCTTATTTGTTTCCCAGAAATCTTTATGAATGAAACTTCATTGGAAGTATTTCTTTTGTAATTGACTTTTAGAGTTAGTGTTTGGTGGTAATACTTCATTTTGCTCAATTTGCTTAAAATAAGGTACCAGGGATTTTAGCCTTTTTTGTTCTGTGGTCAGATCTACGGATTGCAAATCCAGCCTGTGAAGCCTGTGGGGAAT
Source organism: Amblyornis subalaris (assembly GCA_018881555.1). Taxonomy (NCBI): domain Eukaryota; kingdom Metazoa; phylum Chordata; class Aves; order Passeriformes; family Ptilonorhynchidae; genus Amblyornis; species Amblyornis subalaris. Next base: position 6,425,504 of record JACAXG010000015.1, on the reverse strand, counting down.
GGGTGCAGTCTGGAGGACAACTTGCCTCTAAAGGTCACTCTGTTTTCATGGCCACTTCTTTGTCAGCTCCCCYCTGAACTCTGCGCAAGGACTTCATTCTACCTGCATGAAAATCAAAGCAGACCTTGAATAGTTAATAAGACAAATGGGGGAAAAAAACCAAAACCACTGCAGTACATTGGAATAAATAAAATGTTATCCTAAAACTATCAGCTCAAAAGCAGCCACATCACCCATCTCATGCTTTGTGCTGCTGTCGATTGCCTGGAGACTCTCAGTCGATTCCAGGAAAAAATCTAGGCTTTGAGGCTTATTTATTTTCTCTATTGTTCCTAAAATGTTTTGCTGTTTTGAGTATTTATGGCTTGATGTCTGTTTGGCTGTCATCATTATCAAGACTTGTGGCTTATTGCTATTGATATAAAAATTTTATTGTCGTGTTGGGATAATTTAAACTGAGAGACGTTCAGGATCAAGGCTGAATGGATGTTCCRCACTGAGACTGCAGTTATCCCGTGAGAGAATGGGTGTCTCTCAGCACCGAGGGTCTAGCTGACCTTTGACTGGACCATTTTCAGCGGCTACACGTGCCACTATTTTTGTGGCAATGGATTGTTTCCTGCTAGAACTGCCTTTTAATGAAAGATCTAATCACTAGCAGTTTACTGGAACTCTCCTGGTTTACTGCTCTTGAGGATGTAAATCTTATTTCAGAAGACCCAGGTGCCTGTAACTTTCACCTTGCATTATATTATTTAGAAAAAATAAAGTTACTTCCAYTATTGGTGTTTAACATTTAAAGTTTCACTGACTAAAGGCAACTACATTGACTCAAAGCAGCTGGAAATCCCTTGAATTTCTTACTTAATTGTGATGCTGTCAATTAATCGGTAAAAATACAACTCAGTCTTCCTGACTCAAGACTTCCACTGAATTGTACCTAGTTTGTAGTTGAGATTCCCAACAGGAGAGAATGAGAATACAAGGTTTAGACTGCACCTTGGGATTTCAGAGATCCAAGTCTTGGTAGCAAAGAATTAAATATAGAGTTCATAGGGTACAGAGCTTAAATTCCCCTGCTGCTATTTTTTGTCTAGATGTTTCTTATATTTGCTCTATGTCAGTAAGAATAAGAGAGTGGCCTCTCTTGGGAGAAGGGAAGTAAAGGTTTGGACCTTTTTCAGTAAGGCAGAGTTCCAAATTAGGCCTTTGAGTCTTTAAAACTGTCTCTAACCCCCATAACTGCACTGCTACTACCACCATGTTCCCTTCCCTGAATGTGTGTCCTATTAGCTCGTTTCTCCAAAGCTACACTCTGTCTTTAAAGAGGCTCCAGAGGAGAATTGTGCATTTATAACAGATGCCCAGGGGCAGGATCTGACACTCCTCATGTCCTAAGCCTGATCCAGCTCTAGGTCTAGACAGTACCWTGGGGCTTTTTAATCCTGCTCTGAGGAGATGTTTGTGCCCTGTAAAGGGATTGTGCACATTTCACCCTGTGCTCAGGACTCCACAAGGAGCAGGTATTGCACTGAAAACTGGTGATGYAACAGACTGAATAATTTCGGTGTTTATGCCCTTTATCTATCTGCCATTTGACCTTCTCATGCCTTCAGTGTCAAAAAAGTTGATATTTTCCAACTCAGCATTAAATATTATGATGTGTTTGGGTATTAGGATAATACTGCCACTATAAGTTCATGATCTACATATACACTGTGATGAACTCAGCTGAGCTTTTATTCACCATTCTGATCATGAGCTTTTAAAAGAAATCACTTCAAGCTGGAATAGGTACAAAGAGCTACTAGTATGATTGGAAAATAGGATGTAATCTATGAGAAAAATTCAGAATAATTTGATTTACCAGATCTAGCAAAATGAAGGTATGGGGACAGTTATCAAAAGCTAAGTTTCAAAACACTTTGAAATGAAGGCAAGCATCTCACAGGACTATTAAGATAGATTGTGATGAAATTTTTATCCTAAGCAATTGACTGGCATAAATACTGCTTACATTCTGATATTCTATGAATTTCTAGTAGACTCTSTCTGTATCTCTTCTCTAAAGTCTTTTGGTTTCTAACATTCTTTGAAGTTCTGTATCACCAAAATCCATGAGTTAATACTGCAATGAAATCTAATTAACTAGCAAGTAAATCTTTAAATTATCTAATATTGTTTCAGATGAAATTACTCTTTCATCTTTCATTACTCTTGCTTCTAGGCCAAGATTATTTTGCATTATTTTGGAAAGAGATATTAAAGTATTTGCTCCAGAACCTTCCTTACAAGCTGCTTATGCTTTACTCATGTGATCATGTTTTGTACAATTTTAAAATTAATTGACAATTAGTAATTTAGTTCAACTTAAGATTCAACATTTTACTATTGTCTTCTGATTTTTTAATAAAATTATGATTGACTGTTCATTGTAGATGCTCATTGCTGTTTTAGGAGAAATGAGTGCCACTCTTTCAGCTGTGATACCAGAATTTTTGTACTAACACTGGGCATTAATTTTTGACATTAAAATTTAAATATTGACGTTAACTTTCGGAATTAACTCTTGACATTTTATAAATGTCACAATAAATTAAAAGTATTATATCAGTTTGTTATTGTTTGGGGTTTTTTGGTTTGTTTTTTTTTCCCAAGAATATATTTTCCAAACTACTGATATAGTTACAAAATAACCAAGACGTTTAGGAAAGGGAAAAAGAGATGTGATACTGAAAGCACTCATCCGATAGGCTGGTGTACATTTCATAACTTATATTTGACCTTCAAATATAATTACAAAAAATCCTGCAATAATTGAGTATGCAACTTTTTTCTAAGAGATTTTCATGTTCACTTCCCAGTTTCTTGCGTGTACCAGAAAAGATTCAAGTGTTTTAAACACTGTGTTTTCTTTCTGGCATGTAGATGAAATCACTGTAATAGATTTACATATTTTTCTCCTACAATTCTTTTTATAGCTGTTCTTACTTGTCTCACAATAGCACTGGTAAACAACAGTGCAGTGTGGGATAGGTGTGRTATCTCGTATAATAATTGCACTCCCACACAAGTAATTTTAGGGTGTGCAAAACTTGTTCCCCTTATTACTTCACACAAATCAATACTGTAATCTGTTTTGTATGAGAGACAAGGGGCATAATCCTGGTTATTGTACTGTGTGGTGAGTTTATCCAGTGATTTAATAAAAATCTCACAAAATTGAATTTAATGCAAAGGTAGAATTCAAACTTGACATCATTATTGAATATATACCTCCATGTCAAGTGGAATGAGATTCGTCTGGCAGAGAAGAAAATAGGAACCAGCTTTGTGGACAGTGAGTGTTTGGGGTTAGTATTTCACAGTGAGACACAGCAGCATGTTTCATTTCTTAACTTGGAATGGCCTTTGAAAGAATCTAGAGAATCTTTGGATGTCTCTTTTTATGGAGAAACTAAAAAATGTTTAGTCAATTCTTTTGGGGCGAGGTACATGAATTGCAATCAAGAAATTGTATTTCCCATAGTTGTACTGTGATTTATAGTGAAACTGCTAAATGCTTCTATGATCTCTAAGAACGGGGGGGTTTATAGTAATAATTGCATTAATTCATACATATTATGTATAATTATGTCATACATAGAAAGCAAGAAGAAGATATTGTCCCTACTTCAAAACCAATGTGAGTCATAAAAAGATGAAGATCTAGAAGATTAATGCCAAATTTGCATTGAAATGTTTGAGAATTAGTTACCCATGTCTGTTCCATCTGAACCTGAGTTAGTTGCTCAGCAAGGAAAGAAAAACTGTAGAGTATCCAAAGTATCTCAAATTCTAGAGTAGAATTAGTCTGATTGCTAAACTGACCATTGTATAACAGGTAAAATTTTCTATACGATTTAGTGTGCCATCACTACAGGTATTTCACTGGTCTAGGATAAAACTCCCTTCTGAAGTCTTTATTAACACAAGATCTCTGTAGGTAAATGCTCATTTCCATTTATCTAACCACTAATAATGGAATTAATTACCAATCTATTAATTATCATATTTCTGCTTTGTGACTTACAGTTTAGTAGAGTATCACATGTTTTATTTTTGTTTGTTTGCTTTTAAAGAAACCTTGCAAAGTGTATGCTAGAGAAAAACCACAACATTTTTCATCATGGTTAATCCACTATTTGCTCCCAGCTGCTACTAGCCAAAATTTGGCTTCTGTGGCTCATAGCAAACAGAAAGGAAATGTCTACTCTGAGTCAGAATTAAGAGAAAACAATTTCAAAAGAATAAGGTTTTGGCAGCAAATCTTCAGAGGTTGTCATGCTGTCCTAGTCAAGTCTTATTAAGAGTCTTTTTTTAGAGGCAAACAAGTGAGTCAGTAGCCTGGGGTTGGCACAGTTCGGTCATCCAAAAGACCTTGAGGGAAAATACCAGTTTTGGTGTCAATACTTATATGGAGAATAGATGCATTTTTTAGAATATCTCTCTATATTAATTACATAATTCCATCTTCTTCATGGTTTTATTTTAAAATCTGTTTAAAAGTGTGACATTCTAAGGGCAATTCTTTTCAGGCTCRCTGTGTATTACATAATATATTACGGGTCTGGCTTTTACAGTTCCAATCTACACTCGGGCAGCTCTTAGAGAAACTGAGTTTCTCCCCCTTGTGTTGGTCAGTCTTCTGCCCCTGTCTCTGTCCTGCTCAGCTGTCCATATTTCGTGCCYCTTGTTCTGTCATTACAGCTGATATAATTTGACACTTCCTTAATTGGTCCTCAAAAGAAATTTACTGTTCTTAGTTTTTATTTCTAACTAAAAAGTTACTGTAAAATTATTGCACAAATTTGTAGATTAGTTTACTAACAGCAAAAATCCACAACGGTGTTTTGTTCTCTTGACTGAGCAGGAATCAGATGGGCCTTGGGAAGGGAGGAATAAAGACTGTGTTCAACTGAAGTGACAAATGCAAATCCTTCTGTTACCTTGGTTTAAAAAGGGCTCCCCTGAAGGGTAACTTGAACAGTGGCTGCATTACAGTGTCAAGTGCAAAACCTTTAATGGAGAGAAATTGCCTCAACTAATCTATTTGTCAGTAGGGAGGGGAAGTAGAAAACTATATATAACTTAGAAGCTGAAAGGTTTTGCCCTTCTCCAAAAGAATAAAATAATATAGCACTGAATAATGGGTTTGATTCCAGTTTTAAATTAGAAATCCAATTTGTTCTTATGAGCTCTCTACTCCATTTCTTACTACTCTCTCAATTCTTCTGGGTGACATTGGGAGGTAAGGCAGAATTTACAAGATTGAAATAGGTAAATTTTTCTTAAAGCAAGACTGAAACATGTCCAGAATGATGTATTACAAATTGTRTTGCATTTATTAATAAATGTCGAGTATCCCCACATAAGATAATTAAGTTTTATGCTTAGAGATGTGTTAAATGCAGATGCCAAAGCAATTCTTTTCATAATTAGTGTTACCTGTTGTAGGAGCTGAAAAAATGGGATTTTTTGAGTGGAATACAGTGTTGTGTTATGACCACATGAACACAGGCGGAGGAAACAGAATTGGCAGGGGAAAAAAGTCCTGTTAAAATAAGTGATTTATATCATTTGGAACCACTCTCAGAAAATGGTCTCCTATAGAAGTGCTATTTAATAATTTATATCTGTTTAAATTGGGATTTGTCTGCTGCGTTGCGTGTTCACCATGCCCTAGGGTGGTAGGGATGAGATGAGTCAGGTCACTATTTAGGTTATGAAAAACTGTGCCAAATGGCTGTTCTGTAGTTTAACTTTAATGAAGTAGAGATTTTCTCAATAGTGAGATAAGTAAAATTTATTATCTTCTGAAATTATTTTTTTAAAGAAAACAATAGAGGAAGACTCCAGGTTTCCACCTTTCTATTCTGAGAATCCTATATGCATTCAGAGAACTGTAAGCTTGGATGATAGTTGGAAAGTAAAGTGCAAACATTAGAGACTGGTACCATAACATATTTGATACAGAAATATTTTTTGGCTTCTATGAAACTGAAAGTATTTATAGGAAATATTCTAGCAGAATTGTATTTTTTAAGTTTTGTACTATCAGTACTATCTTGCTCACAGGATTTGAGTCCTTCATTACCTGTTATCTATAAATCACATACTTGCATTTGCTAACACGTATTAAACGTATTCCTTTYTCTCTTCTGCCCTGTATGACTTTCATCCTCTTCTCATCGTCTAAAATTCCCAGTTTGAAAAAATATCATTTCAAAATATGAATTGCATGAAGACACAATTGAGTCTGAACTATTTGTTATCAAAGACTTCAACATTTATTATGGCTTTACTGTTTTATATTATTGTATAGAGTCCACTGCTACAGGGACAGTAGTGAATACATGGGRAGCAGTGCACAGGACCACAGCCAGTGGGGGTCCCTGGAAGTAATTTCCAGCYATCAGTTCTTGAGGCATTTCCTGAGCCAGAGCTCATTTTTTGTAAATTTTTGGGGGAAAAACATTATTTTTACATTTAAATATTTATATTTAAATATTTACTTCCCTGCATGGGTAACACATAGAAACTGTTGTGATATTAATGTGCAGGAACTGTCACTGAAGGATATTCCAGATGATGCAAACCAGCATTCAATGACAACACAGACATTTAATCTTCCTGAGGACACAGTCTATTCTGTATATGAAATTGCAAAATGTTATTGTTCAACAGGATATTAGCTTAAAAACTGAGATGAATATGGGGATTTGACGAGAACCTATCCATGTTTTCATTTAAAACATGTTTTGCCTAATAGCACAGTATGTACCCTATATACCTGTTCTTATTAGTGGCTTGGAAGGGAAGAATGTCATTTACAGGGTAAACAGTGACAGTGTTCTTGAACAGTAYATGAAAAAGCTTAGAAGGGAATTCCTGGGTAATTCAGGATATGTCTGTAAGGCCAGGTACAGACAAGTGCAGGCAAGATTTGTCTGAAAAGAAATAATTTGGGGCCATAGCAAAAGGGTATTGATTTTCTTTCTCTTGATGTGAGAATACCTATACTAAATTTTTTCTCATCTTTTCAAAACTGGTAAGTAAGCAAACGATYACAACAAAAAGCTGTGTGATTCAGGAACGTGACAACCATGATGCACTCACCTTTTAGGCAGTGTGAATGTGAAGTGTTTCTCCAGACTGCAGAAAARAGCCAGAAACTCCTGCTTTTTGTTCTCTGAGCACTGAGTCAAAGCCCAGGCTGAACATCCCTTACCTTTCAGGAGGGATCAGCAGCTCTTGCCAAACTTCCTGTTGCCTTTCCAAGGACTCACTGTGTTTCTTTGCATGCTGAGATTAGCCTGGAGGCTGTCACAGAGGGGGCACAAACAGGCCATAAGGAAAAAGACTTCATTGATGAAATTATCCTTTCTTCAAGATAGAATTTAATTAAGCTCAACATGCCTAGCTAAAATACTGCATTCTGTGTCACCTTCCCCATCAGTGCCGTTTGGCACCTGCCAGAAGGCTTTGCATTCAGAGAATCACAGGATCAGGGAATGCCTTGGGTTGGAAGGGACCTTAAAGATCATCTTGTTCCAACCCCCTGGCATGTGCTTTGTATCTTCATGTATTTAAGTATCTATTTGGAAACATTTCCCATTAGTGCCTTTGCTCCTGCATAGGAATTGTACTCTTTGCTTTAGTTTCATCACATGTGGGGAAGTTCTCCTCCTAACATCCATAATATGACATCCTTGCTAATATCTGCTATGCTTAGATATGTCCCTAATGTAAATTATTAGCCTTTAAGTACTGGCAATGTTAGCATATTGTTGCTGTAGGCTAAGTGTAATTCTTTTAATCTTGATGGTAATTTCCTGGTTAAATATTTTAAATAAATACATTTAAATAAATAACTTTGTACAAGGAATATTAATCATATCGCTTTAGTAGAATATTTGGATATTCAGCTATTTCTGACTCTAGTTTTTAACTTTTATATTTGGAGTCTAATTTGGCAAAGAAGACTATGCCTTGTTAGCAATCATGTCTGTTGATCAGCCTGTTTGATTTCAATTAATATCAATGTCTAGAGTGAAAAATAAGGTAGGGTTTGGAATTCTGCTCTTCTCAGTGGTAATCTACAGGCACTGAGGGATGATAGGGGGCTTTCTATTGTCCTCTCCAGTTTCAGAATATTTTAAAACACAAAACTGGGGCAGAAATGCAGGTTTTATGGCATTGCCTTTTTCATTTGTTAAAAATCAAGCTTAACTGGTTAGATGTGGCTGACATATTATGTATGTTCTTGTGTAATGCAATTGTAGCACAAATGCTTTTATTATGTCTAGGACATTCTTGAAATAAAGCAAGTTCATCTCAATTTATGCCAGTGTTCACAGAAACTTATTTTGATGATTCCTGGCACACTCTCATTATCTTCAGCTCAGGTCAAAGAAAATCAAAGGTTTTAAGCAAAGACCCAGCTAGAGTAGATGATTCATTTTAAGAAAACAATGACATTAATCAGCTTTYAAGTGGTCAGGAGAAAACGAAGGAATAGAATATGAGTTTAATTGTATTTGTGGCCATGGCATAGAGGGCTTCATAAAGCGTGGAGTGAGTTGTAGGAGGAGCTTTTATTTTACCTTGGGTTTTTTGATGTTAATGCAGATCTGCTGTGATTGCTTTTCCTGTTCCCTTCATGAACTCCTCATGTTTTTAAGGTTGACCTGGTCTTTCSTGCTTTGATAGCTTTCCTATGCAGAAATGGTTTCTGTATACTTATTTTATACTTTTAAGGAAAAAAAAATAATGGAAACCCTAGAATTTGCAAGGAAATTTAATGGATATTTGCTCCTTTGTATTTCACCTTTGGGTGCCTGCGAAGCTCTCCGAGGCTGGCTCTGTTTGTGAGCCATATGCTCCCACCACAGCCCCAGGGTCGCAYGGAGAGCTGTAAAATCTGGTTTTGCAGAGTCATTTGTGCTGTGTTTTCCCTCATTTTAATGCTCTCCTTATGAAACCTGGTAGAACCCAGGTTGCTACAAATGAGTTAAACTGAGACACCATAGAGATAATTTCTTTTTATGGTACCATTGCCCAGATATGGAACGACTCAACAGTTTAAGCTTTATTTTTTCACATAATAAAATGCTAAATTTCCCTGAATGTCACCAAAAAAAAAATTCTTCCTCCTACTGGAGGAATTAAACACATACATTGCATATTTTTATAGATTCCATAGCATTTTTCTATTTCCTCTGGCTTAGTTTTATGTCTTTTTCATCTTTCTATCCTATTTTTCTGGCTTTTCTTTTTGCCTTTTGCCTTTGTAATAACGTAATTTGAATTTCTAGTACCCTTCCAATGAATGTTTCAGAAAAACCCTACACTTAGTAAGGTCATAATGGAAATTCTTTAAAAGTTAATTTTAGAAAACCAGTTTGTTTCAATCAGTTCTTTATGGATKACAATTTCCTTGGCTTTGTATCTGTTTTACAAATATTCATATACAATTATAAACACTTAGAGTTTTTGAATAATATTTCCTCTCTTTGCCTCTGTTCCTGCTACATGGAAAGTCTGAACTTGTGAGCCTTCCTGTTTGGGAAATCTTTTATTCAAGACTAATTCCACAATCCAACTGAAACCTCACACATTGCCAGGAGAACAGCAGACTAAAATATACTGGGAGTGAGAAATAGAACAGAGGATCTTTCAGGAACTGTGAAGAACAACTGGAGAAGGTTTGCACAGCATTTCATTCTAGGCAATGGATGTCTTCCAGAAGGAAAATGCAGGCTCCAAGCACTGCTTTGCAGTTTTCAGTTAAATCAGGGGCAGTAAGCCAATAATGTTTCTTTTTATATAACTTTGAATATGAATTGGAAGAATCTTCTCACACAGAAATGAATTGGAAGAATCTTCTCACTTAGGATACAAACAGAGAGGGAGACCAGTGGGAAACTTATTAAAAGCTGTTGGGACAGCCACAGGGGAGAGGGCCAATGAAAGGCCAATGGAATCCTGGGGCATTTCTGTCCCACTGGGACTGACTGTGACAAGACGCAAATGGAGATCCTGGAGTTAACAGACTTTGTCAAACAGATTCTGTCCAGAATGAAGCCAATGTAGACCCAAGGAAGGGATGGAACTATTTCAATTCCACAGTAACATCCTGGTTGATCTATATCTCATTATTATATTTGGATATTCTAATGGTTGTGTGCCATGCTCTCAGGACTCTTGTCCTGGCTGGCACTTGCTCTGCCAGGTATCCAACTTCAGCAGACCTCAGAGAAAAACTGTTGATTGATATGAAATAGATAATTGTTATGAAATAGATAATCCAAGAAATGCAGGACTGTACTGGTGTTGTTTAACAGAATTCTGGATACACCAGTGTCAGTAGATGCTGTCCTTAGGCTCTCTCTCACCACAGTTTGTCTCTGACAGCASTCATGGAGCAGTTCAGAATATGGTGACATAAAAAAAGCATTTGAATACAGTATTACTTGTTTTAAAAAACAAATGAGTTTTGGTAAAACACATTTAAAACCAACCAAACCATATCTGCAGAAGTGATTTAAAGTCTATATGAGTCTTTTCCCATTAATTTTTCATGAGACAGGCAAAGTGGATAAATTATCTTCAAACTGGGATTCAGTTGTCTAAGTAACTTGTTACTTACTCAAACTTTTAATTAACTAAACTGTTCTCTTTATAATTCATATTGAGCAATTTCCTGCAGCAGTATTTTATAGGTGAAAATCCACGGATTGCTGATTTATTGAATAAGAAATAAAATATGAAGAGAATGACTTGTAAAAAGGTTTTAATTTATTGTTTTTTCATTTCACTTGAGGATGCTCTTATTTTTTGTATGTGCAATTCCAATTTTTCTTGAAAGCATTATTTTATGAACCATTGAGATATAAGCCATCACTTTCTTAAGCTGTAAAATTATTTTAAAGGATTTTAGGATATTCYACATGGAACAAAAAACTACTCAAGCACCACTTTTAAGGCTTTTATTAAGATGTAAAAGAAGAATTATTTTAGTAAAAATAACACTAATACATAAAAAAAAAATCCAGAAGCAAACCCTTGAAAAAACAAAAGTTTGAATAAGTCTTGTAACATCCCAAAAACAAACTTGGGTTCTTTTAAGTTAGAGATATACATATAATTGTTGGACATTGTGCATGGAGTTTGTACAGTGTCAGTTGAATTGGAAATACTTTAGAAATAGTGTTAGTAGCAGAGGAAAATTTGTATTTTACAGCGATACAGGACACCAGCCTTTGTCTTAATCACTAACCCTAGCCCTATAGGGCTGTCAGTTTGTGCATAGACAAACTTATTTGTGCCAATCTTCACATTTACTTCAGAGGAGCTCATGTGCGAAAGGTCTCGCTGACCCACTGACAAGCAAGGAATGTTCTAGTCCATGAGTGTTATTTTAAAAGAGGGGTAATTTTGATTCTGCAGAGTATGTTAAATAAAATACACCAAATGTTCAGAAATCAGCTAATACAATAGGCAGCTACTTTATAATGGGATCAGTTCATCCCATGTGATATCTCATTATTCAAATACCTTTATTAAACTATATAAAATCTAATTTTGCACATCACTATTCATTTTTACCAACCCATACACAGTGAGATAATGGAACTATTTGCAGTAGAAACACCTTACATGTTCTGGTAAATATGTGCCTATAAAAGCATCTCTTGTGATAACTTGTATTTTCCTCTTATTTGTTTTATCATAAGAGATGCATTTCTACTACATTACATTGCATTTCAAATTTAGTTTACATTTCCAGAAGAACTTGGAAATTTTCTCTTAAATGGCTTTTGAGATCCATCTGAATTTCTCTCATTCTTGTGGCAATCTCAAAAGAAATGAACACAAGTTGCCATCAATAGGGCAATTTCCATCATATTGCTATAAATTTTATATCTATTTTGTTTCACGGAGTGATATTAAAAATGGTCAGCGYTATATCATTCCAGTAATATAAACTTACTGATTTTTTCAACCTAATCCTGTATYGCCAATTTAACCCTTCCTCAGTTCCTTTGCAAATGTACACATAAAGTAGATCTAGTTAGATTTTTTTGGTGGTTTTTTTTTTTTTAAAGGTCTGACATTTCTTTATGTGGTTTAGTTTAGRCTGCCTCCAGTTTTTATCACTTGGTAAATGTCAGATTTACAAAATGTATACAGAGCTTTATAGAAATGTAAAAAATTTGTGTCATCTAATAATACTATAATTCTTACATACTTCAGTCTTGGATTTTTCCTACTCTCTGTATTTCAGTCCTTCTGGTTTTCCCATTTGGACACAATGAATTTAATACATATTTTCTCAGGCACCTACCTTTGTCACATTTAATATGAAGTCAGAGGATAATTTGGGTAAGAAGGACTCTCGGGAGGTCTCCAGTCATAGAGAGCCTCCTCCTGCTCCGAGCAGCATCAGCTRGGAGATCAGAAGAGGTAACTTAGGGCTTTACTCAGGCATGTCCTGCCAGGAAAGGGACAGCACTGGAACCTGATCCAAAGCTTGACTGTGTGTCCTCGTGCTGGAACAGTTTTCCCTCCCATCAGGTCAGGAACACTCTCATTTCACAACTTCAGAGCTCAGTAACAGTGGGTGCTCTGCCAGGATCAGCAACCCCTGACTGTGACTGGTGCCCTGCTGGAAATAGTCACGTATTTGCATTTCACCCGATCCACACAYATTTAGCAGAGTCCCACCCCAGGGACAGGATCCGTGCACCCAGCCTGCCCCTGCTCCAGTCACCCCAAAACCAGGGCAGGAGTTCAATGACACATTCAGGTGAACATGTGGAACCAGCACAGCCTAAGCAGGTCCTGAAGAGTCCATGAAGAGAAATACAAGATGTTTGTTTCTTGTGGAAATGATTATTTTTAATAATAGGGAAATTAAAACCAATCGCATTAATCTTGTAATAGTGCTGCCTGGAGACTTAAAATTAGGGATTAATTGAAATAATTTTTGATATATTACTTAATTTAGAGTTGGTAAATCAGGCAAATAGTACCTGATTATGATAAAGAAATAGTAAATAAAACATTGTTCTGTGTGAATTAAAAGATTGTATCTAACACTCTTAGTTGCTAATAATGAACAATAATGCAAATGGAGTAGATTTTTAAAAATTATTCTCCAAATTCTCTCTCTGTACAAACTGAAGAACAGATAATGGCAACATCAAATATATTTTCCTTTTTTTTTCTTAATGCATTTACTAACATAATGTCTGAACATTTACACATTTAAAGGTAATATATTAACTTTAATTTCACAGAAAGATGGAGCTTCCACTTCAAGGTGRCATTTTTAAGCAAATAAACAATATAATTTTTGTGCTTGCTTTATTTTCTAAATGCATCTTTATCTATTATATACTTTACATACCATTTGCTGCTAAGTTATTGATAATTGTATAGACATTTTTATAATGATACAGAACAAAACATGATTGTGCAGAGTTTGCAAGTGGCTGGTGCAACATAAAACATATAATGAGCTAATGGAGTCAAATTAATCACTGAATTAGTGAGGAAAAAAATAAAGACAAAGAGAGTGGGAAGAAGATAAGACAGGGAGAAAWGCCATAAAACTGTCTTTCTTTTAGAGCTGTAAAGGCTGTGGAGGAACGAGCATGAATTTTCAGATGTTCATGTCCTTTATGTTTGTTTCTCTTTGAGGGCTTTGTTCTTTCTGGAGTTTTTCACTGGCCTCACTGTCTGTTCAGAGTTAAMGTGTTTCAGACAGCACCAATGGTAAATTTTGAGCAGCAAAGCCACTCGTGTTTCAAAAAGGGAAGAGATGTAAAGATGTAAAGAGAATAGATGTAAAGGGAATAGATGTGAGGGGTATACTATTTTTCTTTCACAATTAACTAAATATAATCCTTCTAAGTGGCTASTATTTGTTTAGTTTTAGACTTAAAAATACATTGGGTTATGTTTCTTCTGAAATGCCAGTAGATGAAAAATTACTTTTGATAGGTCAGGAGAGTGGGTTGGACTGAAAAATCTAGTGAAAGCTGATGCTATCACTGCCATGTACAGGATGGTTTTTATGCCGTKCCTCATCAGCAGACACATTTTCTTCCATTTGTTACTTGCCTCTGTCTTTTAATAATTATAATTAGGAAGGCAGAAAACTGTTGGTTTTCCTTTTGATTCTTTTTGCCCCAGGCAAAACTTTCTCTTTCTTAGTTTCTGGTTAATTTACTGTGCTATCAAAATACCAAAGAATGAAGCGCAGTTGGGGGTCAAGAAATTAATATATCCCCACCTGTTTGTCAGTTGTTCCAGGGACTCCCAATGTCCTGGCCACACATTTTCCTGCCAGCACTGCACACACAGTGCAGCTCGGGCCAGGCACTGAAATCCTACTCTCATTCCCATATCAAATTGTCAGAAAACCCAAACTCCTGGACTTTTCATTAGTGTTGCAATGAAAGAGCTACTGCTTGATTAAACATTTTCAGGATCCTATTTCAAGTCTGCAGGTCTGAAAGTTGAGTAATAATATAATGAGTAATTAAACATATGAATTAAAAGGTGAACCTCATACCATGGGCTGAATATTTTCAGGTTCAGGCTTTGCAGATCATTTGAAAGAGAAATGTCATTTATTAGCAAGCTCTTTTTTTCCTCTACTAGGTTTCGAAAATCAAATACCAGCCTAAGAAAGGGATAATTTTATAGCTCTCTTCTAGAATGAAAACTAATGTTTTCAATTTTATCTGAAATGATTTCMGTAGCAAGTGTAATCACACTTAGTCATTTCCATAGGCATCTTGTACAGGTTGGAATGTCTAGAAAAGTGTTTATGTTGATAAGGGAAAATGAATGCCATGTCTTACAACTGTAATATTTCATCCAGATAAAACATAATAACGGCAACAATATGCGACAAAAAAATGAAAAAAATGCATCTTCATTATGACAATCTTGAGGGTACCACTGGCAAAAGAGCATTTTAAAAATACTGAATCCTCTGGATTGCTGCACCGTGTCTTCCTTTACAGTGTCACAATTTAGGGGTTTGAAAGTTTGATGTTCTTCTTTAAAACTGCCTGCTTTTTTTCTTTGTCCCTCTTCCCACCCGCAACACTTCATTGGGAATTTTTTGCAGGAAAGAAAATAGCTAGAAGGACAAAATCAAGGTATTGTTTTTACAGTTCCTGGTTGGCTGCTTTGACCTCCACAGTGTATTTTTGTAAGGGCATTACAGTAAAATCCCACATATGGATGGTATTAACCTTTGCCAGATCTTTTCTCATGGGTAAATTCCTTCAGTGGCACATGGGAGAGCTGTGTGGGTAAATCCCAGGAATACTAATGGAATGATGGAGTCTCTTCTCCGTCAATGGAAATATTGTCAAAAGTCTCCAAATGACAATTCCTTTACACTTTATGCATTTCACTAATAAGTGAGATCTCTATTATATTGAAATTCTGTCCTCATATTCACATACATGCTTACCACAAACACCACTGGAAGATAAGGCATAACAGGTTCTAATTTTCACCTTTGTATTTATATAAATTGAGGATACWTTTTGATACCAAATTTTGCTAAGAAAAATCCAGCAACAAGGGCTTTCTGTCTGAAAAAAAATTCCTATACCTTGAAAATGCTCAATCTGTTACAAAAGAAATAGAAAAGTTCTATATGAACAAGTCCCARATTTAGGATATGTTATGACAGCTGAAGTCCAAGCGAATAGGATGACTTTTTATTTTGCTTTAATTTTTGTTGTGGTTTAACCCCAGCTGGCTACTGAGCCCCACACAGCCTTGCAGGAGCTTTTTTCCCTATAAATTCGAGAAGCTTTGTTTAGCATATCAGTGATTATGTGTGTGTGTTGATTGCAGTGTGAGTAGGGCCAAATTGTTCATATTAACTGAGTAATACAGGTAAATCATTATATTCTGTGCTGAAATTGTAGCTTAGAATTAAGTTAACAGCCCTTTATTCAAAATTCCCTCTGCCGATGCACAAAGTCAATTTGGCACTGAAGACAGAAAACATTATGACTGAGTGTCATAGAAATTTGGCTACACAACAGAGAGGTTTCTGCAGCTCAGTTTCATAGCTCAGGCCAGTAGCTGTAGCTGAAAGAATTGAAAATCTGGTCCCTACTCGGTGAGACACACTGCAATTCCCCATTCAGGTCCAGGTAGTTTTATGCCTAAACCRCAATAAGCCAGTCTTCAATCAGTTTAACAAATAGGACTGAAATTAATCTTTAACAAGTTTTGATAGTGGTGATGACTCAGAACATCTGGCAGTTAATTGGATCTATGACTTCAGTGCATTCTGAAAAAAWTTTCTATGCGATTTCTTATATAACATCTGGATTTGAAGTGCAATGCCAGTAGTGTAAGCTAGATCTCATTTATAAAACACTCATGATGGATATCAGTGARCATAGGAAATTAAAACTCTGATAACTTCTTTTGTGTTGATTTAAGATTCCACTTTTTATTGATGTGGCAGTTTGTATTTTATTAATTTCAGGTTAGCATCAGATTTCTACATGATCAATCACTTCTGAAAATGAAGGGTAGGCTGGGATGTGGTATTCTCGGAAAACTTAATTCTCAAGATCTGTTTTTTCATACAATCTCTTCTAATTCAAGATTACAACACYTCAGCAGAGAAAGTATGAGAGTCTTATTCTGTGCAGTCATTGATCTAAAATTTTTCAATAGCTCTACATTTAGTCAGTAAGGCAAATAGTAATATTTTTTAAATTGTGATAATAATAAGTAAAAAGTCATCCAGCAACATTTTTAGCCCCTATGACAACGTAATGATGACTTCCTACACTAATTCTTTCATCTGTATTAGCACTTTTATTGTTGTTAGTGAATAAAATATTAATAATACAAAAGTTATCTTTCCTTACAAAGATACAGGTAATCTCCCCTTTGGCCTTTCATGGCCCCTCATGTGCAGAACAGGTTTAGTTTTCACAAAGTCAGTTGTGTAAAGAGAAAAGCCTTCTCCAGTCTAGAAAACAGTTGGATAGGAGCACTGTTAGAAACAAAACCAACTTATCAAATGGCACAGCTGTTCACTGTATGTTAATAATGATCCTTTTTATTTGGGTGCTCTTTGGTATTTATAGCTAATTAACTCCTTTTTATACCACCCAGCAATCTGCATTTAGAGAATAGAGAAAACTAATACAGATTGAATTAGAAGCTGTTAAATACATGGGAAAAAAGTTAATTTACTGTAGAGCAGTTATTAACAAAGCCCTGAGATATATTCTCAGGTTGTTTTTTTTCTGCTACTATATCTTTATTTTTTAAAATTTTACTTAAAGTGCTGAGTATAAAAA
The DNA here is from genome assembly GCA_018881555.1 of Amblyornis subalaris. Taxonomy (NCBI): domain Eukaryota; kingdom Metazoa; phylum Chordata; class Aves; order Passeriformes; family Ptilonorhynchidae; genus Amblyornis; species Amblyornis subalaris. Next base: position 6,408,099 of record JACAXG010000015.1, on the reverse strand, counting down.
CTTTCACGAGTTAGAGACTCTGCCAAAATATCCTCATTTGCTCATTATTAACTTTGAAGTAATGGACTATTCTCAAGGTCAGATTAAGCAACTGTTTCCACTATTAATGCTGAAGCAGGTAAAGTTTTGTAGCACATGCATAAAACATTTCAAGTAAAGGAAATCCATTGCTGTTTTTCCTCTTCCCTTCCTTTGAACGGAGTAGTTTTTGTTTCAGAAAAGGAGGATTGTGGCATTTCCACTTAAATGTAGTGAAATGAGGAATGATTGTTTAGGAAATAGTCTTTCACTGTAGGAGGAAATAATTTAGAAATGATTTGCTGAATGTTTATTTGCAGAGTGCAGGTTCCCAGTTAAATTCCACAGTGATGTGCTGTATATGCCTTCCCACCACAGGCTTTGGAATTTAGGTTATACAATTTTAGAATATCAGCTACTAGCTATTTTGGAGGACACTACCAATTAAAGAAAATGAAGAGTACTTTTTAGGTTTTCTAATAAGAAAAAAACCCAGATAATTTGGACACTTGAGTAGTTCTAAACCATTTTTTTTCCTTTTCCTTCAAGTAAACTTCTTTTTGAACTAAAATCAATTATTTCTGTTTGATGCTGCCAAAGTTTTAGTTTTTTGTTTTGTTTTTTTTTTCAGAAATTGCAATTTTGGAGGGACTAATATAAATTTTTTCTTTGATGTGGTTATTTTGCATTGACAGATTTTCTGCTTCTTATTCTTAGTTCTCACTTACTGTATGTCCTTAGAAGAGAGACTTTAGGGCGAATGTTCAACAAAGATTGCATATATTTACAGTCTTGTTCAAGGGCGTCTTACAGTTTTTCCGTTTGTAAAATGTGTCATAAAACTGCTCATATAAGTATGTGGGAACCTTATTGTTCTAAAGCATTTGTTTATCTTTAGATGAGTCTTTCTTACCGTTACAGATAAGAGCTGTAAGGGACAGGAGGCCTGGGTACTTATTTGGTTTATCTGTAATGAGCCTCTCTCGAAAATTATTTTTGAAGTCCCCATATGTGATTGCTTCTGTTGTGATATCCCTGGGCAGATGAGGTGGGCGTGGAATACCAGAGGAAGAGGGAGACATCYGATCCTGGGAGATTTCCTGCCTCTCACTCCCCTTGACTTCACGTTCTGCACTGATCGTCACTGGTGGGAATGTCCTGGGAAATGTGAGCCATGGATTTGCCTCACAGAGCTGGTGAGGCTGCCCAGAGTCTGATTCTGGCTGCTCCCACCCTTATGTAGAATGRGAAAGTTTATGTGTCTCGTATTTGGAAAAAGTAAATTTCATAGACTCCCAGAACAGTTTGGGTTGGAAGGGACCTTAAAACCAGCTTGTTCCAACCTCTCTGCCATGGGCAGGGACACCTTCCACTATCCCTGGTTGCTCCAAGCCCTACCCAGCCTGGCTTTGAACACCTCCAGGGATGGGGCATCCACAGCTTCTTTGGGAAAATTTCCACCTTTCTGTCCTGCCAGACTTTTCCGTTGCCCTCAGTCAGTGAGACAGCACCAGCAAGAAAATTAGTTCTTGTCCTCCTYACTGTTCCTGGAATACACCAAAATGCTTTTAACCCAAACACAGTCATTTTAGCTCTGCACACCAGCAAGAAAATATTAAAATGTTATTCCAGTATTCAAATGACAGGTTGTTTGTTTGTGTATTATTTAATTCTCACTGACTTTAAGGCAAGATAATGTTTCTATCTTTGAAGTTTAATGGCACAAGTGGGTGTTAATGCTGATAGAGTTCAGGAGCAATAAAATACTGCTAGAATTTTACTAAATAGCAAACTGCTGTAAATTTTAGTAATACAGTGCTGGTATCAAATAGAATGAGCAGCCAGTCTGTAGAGGAGAAATTGAAACCACTTTGAACAGATCTCAATTGGCAATCATTAAAGAGGCTTTTTTACTGATTTTGCRTCTGGTATTCAGACAGAATACCTAGTCCTGACAATGTGTAAAATAAGTGGCTTTTATAAGGTAGATAGTCTATTGGATTTGATTGTAACTTCAGTTGAAAACTCTTATCAAGAATATAAGCACGAAGAAAAACATATTATCTCCATAATTCGCTCTGAAAACACAATTCAATGTGAATTTGTAAACATTGAACTACCTAGAAGTCAATGGAAAATGTTCTGCACACTTCAAATACCTCGTTACTTTTATTTCAGGGCTGATATTTTATTTTACTAGGCTTCAARGTTTCTACTCTCTGACCAAAATATCAACTCAGGAACCACTGACAATGTCATCCTAACTTAGAGAAAGACGTATTTTACTTAGAGATGTACTCATATACTTGAGTCCTACTTGTGTGACTCAAGTGAGTATCACAGCGGAAGGGAATTAAGGTTAAATTCAAACACTTGTCTGAAAGGAGCCTTTAGATGGAGGGAGGAGGGGGAGTTTCCTTTCCATTTAGCAATTTGGAAGTGTGGAGAATCATGAAAAAGGTGAGTATAGGAAAAAAAATACCAAAAATACTTTTCATTTCTTTCTCTTTTAATATGTGCCTGAGTAGATTTATGTTACTTGTGAATCAGGCAGCCACTACACGTGTTTTCTGTAAAAGAACCAGTATTTTTTCTTGATTTTCTACATATTATACAATCTTTTCCTTAGCTTCCTGATCACTATTATTTGTTCCTCATCCCTTTTAACCCATTAAATTTGACATGTGTTTGCCGATTTCAGCCACATTTGACAATGTATAGATTCGGTGCGTGGGGTCCTATGAACRTCTAAATGACTGACTCAGACATGAGCTGACTCCAAAGCTGTTTGTTTTGCTTGCCATTAATTCGGAGGTGATGCTTCTCCAAGAATCACGAAGCAGCAGCCAGCTAAACAGTCAATGTGTGTGAAGCTGCAAACTAAAACAGAGCATATGCCACTCAGCAGGCTCAAAAGAAATTGTTAGTACACATGGAATGGGATGAGAGTTTAGGGAAAAGAAGAGAGAATGAGGCAGCTGGAGACTGAGGAACTGTAAAGGGATGGGTTGTAGACATGAGGGAGCTGAATAAATCAAGAGTGATGCATAAACTCACAAAAGGCCAACTTTTGTTATTTCTGCTGCCCAGAGTATTAATTGCTTGTCTTTGCTGCTGCTCACAAGAAAGTGGAAGTAAAAAAGAATCACTACATTTCAACCCAGTTGGGAGAGAAAAAATAATTCTTAAGCAGCTCATTATATTTCATATATCCCCAAATAGTATTTACTAGAGATTGTTTATTGTCCCATGTTCCTACATCATTTGTAAAAAGAACCAAATCGAGTGTCTTAAAACTGCTACTTCAAAAGCAGCTCTGAGGTGCCTCTTTCTGGGGGAGATGTTTAGAGTAGAGGTTGCTTACACATCCTATGTTAGTCTTTTCTTTGTGAATTAGCTTGGTTGATACAGAAACATCAAAACAGATTAAGAAAACCTGACAAGGTTTTTCCTCCCAGACTCTGTGACCCTTGTTTGGTAGGAAGTTCTGTGTAGGTTTTTAAATACGTCTGTGCATTTCAGCATATCCATACTTTTGAGGCTTTGCATCAGATGGAGGAAAAGCAGACAGTGACAAGATTTGCTGAGTATATAGTGTATATAATCTGACATTTTCAGGACACGGATTTTAACTAATTTACACCATCAAGCCACGCTACTTAAATACATGACAGCCAACCATCTTCAAATTTTATATAAGAATTTCTTCATTTTATAGATCTGAGATCCATCAATTTGGTTCCACAGAACTTAATCTCCTTTTCTCCTTCCACACTCTGACTCTGTATCACTATTGTAGTAGTGGTAGCTCCACCTTTAGTCTTTTTCACATCTGTATGAGAACTCACCTGGTGCTGTCAAGCCCTGGCTCTTCCCTTTCATAGAAAGTCCACAAATTATCTGTGGATGGATTAAACCATAACCTGTAGTACTTTGTGTGTCTAGCTCGGCCCCAGCTATCTTTTCAAAAGCTGTAAGAAGTTTTCCTCACTCTATCCCACTTTCAGGATGAGGAGGAGATGCCAATAAAAGCAGGRTATGTAATTGTTGGTGAGAAAAGACTTTTGCAAAGGATTTATTCACAGTATACAATTCCTGTTCCAGAGGGAGGGACCAGTATCTGTTGACTCAGTGTCTCTTGTTCATAGAATATGAGGAAATTCCTGTGAAAATAAAACACTTTGTGAGATTACAGAACTGTCTCCAGCGTTTCTTKGGATTTCAGCTAAGCTCTGATCTTTCTCATTATTGTACTTTTTGGCTATAACTATACCCTAAGCCCTAATGTTAATTGAAGAACAAAATACATCACAGTATAAACCACTAAATTCTGTTTTGGAACAGAGAGRCTTGGGTCCAGAATAATTCAAAATGGGAACATCTGGCTTTTGGTCAACARCAGATTAGTTGGCGAGTGAGTATAAGAATTACTGTGGATCAAAATTTGCACATAAGTAAATTTCAAATACTAAAAAACCAGCAAGTGCCAAAGATGTGAAATGTCAGTAATTATTCTTGAAGTTTCTGAAACATGCCATTATATATTTTATAATTAGAAAATAAACCAAAACCCCTTTACAAACACATCTGTTTCCTGTAACTTTAATAGCACCCCTCCCAAGGATATCATTTGGATTTTTTTCCTTAATGTAAAGTCTCCTTCCAGCTTTATAATCTGTTTTATTTATAGTCCTGTTGTTTTATTGGTGAATATTTTAATTGTCGTGCTGACTAAGCAGGATCAATATCTGACTTTGCTACTGTACTGAAATTATTCCACATTTACACCAGCTGTTCCTCACAAACTCCTACACAAAAATTTTCCAGTGGCCTGTCTATGCAGCCGTCCATTTCCACACATCTTCTGTGCTACCCTGCCTCCATCCTGGCCTGGGGTTTAAAGTTGCAAGTGCCGGGAGCTTTGCTCTGACTGGGTTTGTATGAGCCCTGTTTTTCCTGTACAGATCCCTTACATTCCAAAGGTTTCCACAGTGCTGCCCTCTCTTATCCATATGTTSTGTTTGGTCACATACAATCTGCTCCTTTGCTTTGGGAGGTGTCCATGGTACGAGGAATTTCTCCCACCCAACAGCTCGAGCTTTGCCTCTGGCACGTAGCCCCTGCCGCTTTTGATGGTGTTGGTACCCAGGATCTGGGCATCTCCTTGGGTACCACAACTGCAGCTATTTGAAAGCCTCTTAATCCACCACTCCTTCTGTTTATTTATTGTATTGTGAAATACAATTTCACTTAATGTAGATAGTTTATAATTTGTACGGACTACCGGAGAAAGTATTTCCAGAACACTGCATGGAATAGATGGGGTAACATCAAGCAAGGTTTTATTCCTCAGCAAGTTCCATGCTGAATGACAAGCTTTCCCTGTGATGTGCTAAAGAAAAATGAACTGCACTTTAGGGCATTAATTAAAAAAGATTACTCCTATGCTTTCATAATGTTATATAATTTTATGATTAAAATCTTTATGCTTGTCAGAGAAAATAAAATTATAACTATATTTTATTTTATCTAAAAATAAACATTTGAGCTGAAATGTTGAGGAAGACAAATAGGCACACAAAACTACCCCGAGCTCTCCAACACTGAAAAATCCCCAAATGCTCGGCTGGCTCAGTGTCTTTTCTACATTATCCCTATAAATCCCTTCCTTAGCAGAGGATGCAGGCAGGCTGAGGGTTAAAGGCAACATGATTGATGTATACTGTGTTTTTATAGAGTCATATACAGAAATGCAGACCTGTAGGAAGCCACCACCATGTACTGCTGATAGCTGCTCAGTAAGCTCAGAACAGCTGGAGTAGACTGAGGTAGCTCTGGCACTAAAGGACTGGAAACACAGTGGGACATTTTCTTTCTCTTCTTTAATTTTGTGGAAAATAAATTGCATTCTGTAAGAGTGAGGTGGCAGATGACCTGAGTTTCCCAAATAAATTCTGGACAAGTGAGGCATGGTGAGGATTTCAGTGGTATTGAGCATCGTGGCCTTGATTTGTCTGTTTAGAAACAAGCACTGTTCTTTTGTGTGAGAACATTCACGAGAACATTCCCATTCAGTGCAGAGCACTCCTGCTCTGTCAGCAGGATACTGGAGTGCATATTTTCCAAGGAGATTCCCAGCTTTATTTCACGCTGCCTGTTCTTGGGCAGTGTGGAATTGCCTTTATTGGTGAGGGCAGTATCTCACCGTTACACTATCTCTTCCTGATTATATCTTGTTAGAAGCTATCACCACKCTAATCAATTGTTTCTGCTGCTCTGTGCACAGGTCCGGTGTCATCAGAAGAAAAATGTGAGTAGAGAGGAAACTATTTGCAGTGCAAACACATTTTGGGTAATTAAGCTGGAATTGTTTACTGCTGATTTCGTTCTGAGGGAGAATGCGAATGAAACAAATTTGAGATGATCACAGTTGTTGAATAGCAACTGGGTACTGCTTAAATTCCAGAAAAAAATTATGTGTGATTACTGAAGGTAATTGTAATTTTGGATTAAATATGCCTGGAAAAAAAAGGCAATATATAATTACAGGTGGCAAAGCCAAACACTCAAACTTTATTACACAGTAAAATTAATGTTGCCAGTACAACCTTGTTTAGGTTTCCTTGTGTGAGTGGATTCTGACCCACTGCAATTACASATGCACACACACACACAATTTTACCACAAAATCTGTGCTTTGTCTTGTACACCAAGATAATGTAATTCACCCAATGAGGTTCAATATTTCATTTAATTCTCACTGTTAATTGTTGTTGGTCTGACTGTCTTACTGGATCCCACTGGGGCTTTGATCTGAGGAAGGAACTGTTAATCACTTCATTGTCTGCTACATAGTTCCCCTCAATACAATGCATAGGTGTTTTTCAAACATTAATTTGATTTATGCACTTTCGTAGTGCTCCTTTGAGAGGGAAGGGTACTACATCCATTTCACAGATAAGAAAGTAAAACACAAAGACAATTGAGGACAAAAACTTTTGCTAATTTCAGAAAACTGGAAATTTATGTATTTAAATCAATGCTCTGAATTTTCACAGAAACCAAGTCCAGGCCCTGGGGAAAAAAGCCATCACCACAGAGCTACTGATTTCCTATGAAGAAAGTTGCTTTAAAAAGTCTCACAGAGTCTGGTATCCCAGAGCCATTCTTGTGTGCTTTTTTCCCCCCCCATAACACCCTACATCATTTACTGTATGTCTTCCAACTTGTTCTATAAATGAAATGGAAATCTTGGAGGCAAAATGAACAAATAATACAAGCCTAGAGCAGGTCTTGTGTGATAATGGACAAGCTGCTATTCAAAAGAGGATAAAATATTTACTGTCAGAATTTGCAGATAGTCTTACAGGAGTAATGTAGTAGTGGGAAAGATAAACTGTATAAAATAATACTCTAAGGCTGTCTCGCTTCTGTACTATGTACTTCCATTAAAGCTTTCAGTTCAGAGGACATGCATAAAGGGGAAAAATGCAGGTTCATTAACCATGGGAACTTATTTCCAATTTTTAGGAATTTTTAGTTTTAGGAAAGGGTTTTACTTAGGTTACCAGRCTTAAAAAGTGAGTGCAGTCTGTTAGTATCAAATAGGTAAAGGGGAATCAACATCTCCACTTCTGTACCTCCACCGAGTTCACTGAAGTTAATTAAAGAAAGTATCAGACTTGTGGATTTCCTGAACGTTTTGATGAAACTATAAAGAAGTTGGATTTCTTATGTACTTTTGTCTTCTACAACACCTTTCTTCCCAGTACCTGAATCTGCTTTTAAATAATCGATTAATATTTGTTGCACCTTAGAGGAATTTTTCAAATCAATATTAACTGCTGAATAGATACTAATGCTGTAGTAAGGTTAGAAAGAAGAAAAACTTAAAAAAAAATCTAAGGCCAGGCTGACAAAAAGATTTTAGCTGAACATTTTTAGGTTTCAGTCTGCATACATTTTGTTACTGAATTGGAATCCTATATCCATTTTTATAATTCTAGTTTTTGAACGACTAGATTAAGGTTTTGAACTCATTTAACTTGGTGACAAAGTAAAATAAACTGTCTTGAGGGATGTATCAAGAAGGAATTTGCAACTCTAGTTATTATCTTTCATCTTTTATTTATAGCCTAGGAAACTTTAATGGTATTTCCTGAAAAATGAAAGTATCTCTCTTCTCTGCCCCAAAACTTAAATAAATAGTGTAAGTTGAACACTGGAGCTGTTTATGAACCAAGCTGAACAGAGAGACTCCCAAAAAATGAAATTGAGGATTGCATTTATGGATTGCAGGGACAGTATATCAACATAAGCATGTCAGGTAGAGTAAATCGTGGCTCAAATGAAGCTCATGTGGTTTTGGAACTGGCAGCTTCARTGTCCTTGTGGTGTCCAGTATTGGCCAAAGCAGCATTCCTCTGCCTTGCATGTGGTGTGTGTTGCTGGAGATGTAGACTAGCAAATGAAATTAAAATAAAGGAGTAAATAAAATACTGGATAAGGGGGGGATAAAGGAAATTTATGCTGTTTGCTATATCTGATTTTGGACAATCCATTATTTACCTGTACCTGTACCCTCTCACTCTCGCCTCCTCCCTTTCGCCCCTTCAGTTCCTTGCTTTCCCCCCATAGTACAATTTATAGATAGATAGATAGATAGATATACAATTTTTTTATTATTATTATCATTACTTTTATATATCTCACCGTGTTTCCCCTTTGCCTCACCAAATATTTGTATTTGAGGCTTCTGGAATAGCAGCTCTTTTAGAAAATCAAATTCTGAAGGTAAACTTTCAGAAAGAAAATACTAATGGTTTAAATCCTCCCAGCTTCACTTTGCTCTTGATCAGATCCTTGGAGCGTGGGGGTTGGTTTGGTTTTTTTTAATTTGTGGAGATTGAAAGTACTTTCCTTGTGTATGAGGGGAGAAAGACATTTTCCAAGAGATTTATTCAGTAGTTCATGTCTGTAGAGCCGATGGTGCTGACTGGGAATCCGAGTGCCAGGTTTGATGTGAGCAGGGAAAGGCTTCTGTGAGAATGACCTGGCTGTAGTAATTAATGTAATAATAGGTTAGAATTAGAATGTGGATAAATTACGGTAGACCTTTAGGCCATCATACTTCTGGCACTGATTGGTTTAGCCTGAAGAAACCACTTTTTCCTGTTTTTCGTTCCTTCTGGGAACGTTGCTGCCAATGGAAGGACTAAGGACTGGAATGGCTGTGCCCTCCAGCTGAACTTTTATGATACCTCTGAAAAAAGGACTGGGGCAAACCCCAGGAAACTTCAGCAAAAAGGAATGTGGAAGGCAAAATGAAAATATAATGAAATAAATAGAAATGTGGAGGCAGAGAAACAAAACCACACATGCACAAAAAGTTAGATTTCAAGAAGATAATTATTTCTCTCCAGCTTCTCTATCTTGTCTCTCTAAAATTCTCTTATTATGAAGTGACTTCATAGAACTGTACAGAATCTAAATGACTAATAATTATTTGGGCTAGGAATTAGCCATTAAATGATCATATTAATTATTTCAAGTAGATTTTACTTTAAATTTTTATCAATAACAAAATGGGGGGGTATATTCTTTTATCTGGAAACAAAGTAAGTTTCATGGTATGTAAATCAAAACTTCCACTAAGGCAGTATTGCTGAAACAGAATATGAACCACTTCTGCATCTGAAAATGCCAATTCAATAAAAAATTTAGGGTACAATGTTGATTTCATATTACTTGTGACTTGAATTTAAGTGGTGGCTTTACTTTTCTTTCCCAAAGCAGAAAATTAGAATTCTCCAAGAACACTGATTTTCCGGTCATTCAAAAGTCTGTAATGATTTCAGACTGGCTGTGTTGCAATAAATATAGATACGAGTTCTTTCCCAGCTGATCTGTATGTTATATCTAGCCACAGCTTCTGTCATCCTTAGATCACAAGTGAGATAAGGAGACTTGCTCTTTTCCAGTCAGCACAACCTGTATGTCACTTTAAATACCAGGCTTAACCATAATTTTTCTGTTTCATTTATGTTTTCTGGGTTATATTCAGTCAATCCACACCAAGAACAAACACCTTCGGGGTCTTTGTTCAAAACAGTGTGAAGAAATTCTGCTTGCATATTTATTCCACTAGCAAATTACCTCAAAAATCAAGAGAATTGTCGCTGAAATATTCCCACAATTATATGCAAGGTCTGTTACACATTAAAGCTGAGAAATCAACACAGTGCTTGTTTTCTTGTCCTCACTGTGGATACGCCTCTGTCATTTGTTGGTAGCCCAAAAGACATCTTGTAGTTCTACAGAATCCTTTCTAAATCTAGAATCTGAACTTTTGGAATGTTAATTAAAAGGAAAACAATCCTTTGTTCATGTTTTTTTTTCTTTTAAATACTTTCCCAAATCTCAAATTTAGAAATCTTTTATGTATTAATAATTTGTTCTTTGTCAACATGCTTAGAAATGGCAAGAAAAGAATCCTTGACAAACAAATTTCTTAGGCATGACAGTTTGCTCTTAATTAAAAAAAAATAATTTAGACAGCAAGAAGCCAGAGACAGCCAGTGGAACAATCTTTCATTGAGAGAATGAGAGAACAAAAATACAGTCAGTGATATCATTTGAGCCTTTCTAACTCTTATTACTACACAGTTTGATTGTTAATTTTAGATGAATAGTGCATGAAATRCTTTTAAGGACGTACAAAGACTGCTCTCTCTTTCTTCTTTGTCCACCTTTGCTGAGGTTATTAATTATATATTATCTTTTTWAAATATATGTCCTACTAATTAAACTCTTCCAAAGGAGGTATTCTTGTTTTTATAGATCATAACACTTGATTTTGGGATTGGGCTAAAAGTGGTTTTGTAAAATATCAGATTTTCTTCAGACCAGAGGGGAGTCTGTACTGCTTTACCTCTACATACGAAGGAAARAAACAGCTTTGCAAATCAGTGTTCAAACCAATAAAATTGTTAAGCAGAGCTGACAAAAATGTTCAGAACATATATTTTTTATTGCAGCAATTAATTATCTGGAGTATTATGAAAAATAATTATTATTAATTTAACAATTCTCAGCTGCTGCTATGGCAGCCTGTGTGGCCACTCTCTTCTGTTTCCAGGGGGTTCACTCTCTGTGTCCACTTCCAGTGAATGTGCACAATTCCCTTTGGTCATCCCCACCAGGGGAGCAGCTGGAGCACTTCCCGCTCTCTCCTGCTTCCGTGCCAGGATGGTGGGCACGTGTCTCTGCCTGATCCAGAGCTTTTGCACCGCAGGGGAGCACCGAGGGACCGAGGCTGTGCTGTGCATCCTGGAGCAGCTCTGCCCCAAAGCGTACATCCAGCCTAGGAGTGTTTGTTACAACAGCCTGATTTATCCCCCCCTCCCCACTGGTCAAGAAGGAACAACAACTGAGTGCACAAAACCTTCTTAGAACTTCTGCAAGGGGCAAAGCTTCTCAGATAGCAGAAGAATACTTTATTTCACAATAATATGAATGTACAGGGTGAAATGGGACAATCAGGCCCATCTCCCAGTCATTCCTTTTGGTATGATTTCTCTAGCTATATATTTTGTAATACTTGCAGACTATATATATGAGAAAAAAACCACAAAAATAACAACAACCCTCCCAGTGCTCTTACTGTTCCAACATGTTCTCATTCTAGCAGGAATATCAGCATGCAATGGAAAGCAATCACTAATGAATGATTATCCATAGTAACTGTAACAGAGCACCTTGCCCAGAGTTGCAAAGTAAAATGCTTTGTTTAAGTCACCATGGAGGTGGCTCAAATCAATGGGTTTTGATTTGAAATTGTTACTCAGTATCTATATAATTTATTAATGCAGCTTGTTTGATAGGAAGTGACTCATGGCGACAGGATAATGCAATCATTTCTAACTATGTGACTGTTCCATTAAAGTTGCTGAGCCAAATGACAAGAAAACTGAGCCTTAAAATTGGGTAAATACTGCTGGAGAGAAATGATTGCAGAACTTCTTTTGTCGTATTTGCTTAGATCTTAGATAATCTTGAGAGCAATGCTGTAGTTACACAACTAACAGAGAAGTCAGGTTCTTCCTTAAAACACTCCATTAATTCTTTTTGTCATTGTCTTACATTTAGTACATGACTCGGGAGTAAATGTCTTGCCTGTTTGCTCAAATGTAAATTATTATGAGTGCATGTGCAAAATTGCTCAACTGATTTGAAATAACCGGATCTGCACAATCCCAGTGAGCAGTTGATATTCCAGTGATCAYTATTTTCCAGCCAGTTGTCTACTGTGAATTTAAAAATCTTCATTGGTGACATATCTATCTATAGAAATGCAGAGAAATAGAGAGTAAATATCCTTGCTTTTCTTTTTTTCCCTCCCTTTCTCTTTCCTAATTTCTCTAGAAATTAGGGTCAAGAGTCCGTTTCTGGTGGTTGTATTAGAGACTAAAATATGGCTTCCTTTGACAGAAATGTGCTTACTCCCCTCTATTTTCTTTTTAGTCTGAAATGAAAAACCCAACCAAACAAAAAAACCCCCACGCTTTTTCTTTCTTTTGTGCATAGAAAGGGTAAAAACTCCCCTGATCATTACAATAGAAATTTTATTTGTTATTCATTAAGAGTCATGTGCATTTCCACTCAATCTTCTCTTCCTAAAACAGAATAAACAATCACACGCTTGACAATTCTTTCAGGGCTCAGGACATAAATAAACAACTTCTTCAGGTGATTTGATGGTGTTTTTTTCAGAAATGTGCCAAGCGTCCCAGGTATGTTATTTTGCCTCTAGGAATAAGAAATAATAAAGCTTTAGATAAGAGCTAGAGGGAAAGGTTACACTAAAACCACGTGTTTATATTTGTATCAAATTCATAATTGATAAAAACACATTTCCCGAGTCTCTACAGGAACTTGGACAGTATTGAAGTATTGCTAGATTATATTTATCATTAAACATGGATGAGCCTTTGTCACATCCTCCAAAAAGACACAGTGGGAAGGTTAGGAAAGTTTAATGGAGACCACTGTACAAATAAACACAGCAATTGCATAGACTACTTATTTTTGTTTAAGCTGGAGAAAACATTGCATTTAAAGCTCATCACTGATCTTCTTTCTCCCTGTAAAATATACAGGTTTTCAGTCCCCTTCTGGTCATGTTTGTGGAGAGCATTAGAATGTGTGAGACATCGGTGCACAAACTTAGAAGTACTGGAAGAAATGAATACTTTGTACCAGGAACATTTCCATAATTACACTGAAAGCAGCCAGTAATTAGAGACACTCTATTAATAATGTTACCAAAATACACTTAAAGACTTCTAAAGAAATTTCAGACTAGTTTAAATTTTCAGAATCCCCAAAGATATGAGGAAGCAGCTAAATCTGCATTTGATAAAAGTCCAAAACAATCTCACTCCTGCATAGTCAGTCTTTAAATTCATTTAAAAACCTCTTTTGAATTAAAGTTACACCACATAAAAATGAATCTAAATAAACTCATCTGGTAGCAAAGATCTCTTCCTTGTTTGCTCATAAGACACAAACTTCAATGCATGTTTTTGACAGAATTGCAGAATTCTCCCCTATGTATTTTTTTACTGTTGCAGATGCTACAGAAGCCTTTTCTACCAAAAGACTGTAACATATCTTTACATCAAAAATTGCATTATATTAATGCATTGCTGTACGGACCAATACTCTTGGAGATTTTGTGGAAAAAAGAGATTGATTTTTACTCGATGCTTTTGGCAATTCTATAGGTATGTTGTCCATTTCTTCAGGGTTTGTTCTTTCTTTTTGTTTTCTTTTCCCCCCCTCTTTTTTTTCTGCTATTTTTAGCTATGATCTTAATTGGAAAAAGTTTCTGGTTCAATCAAATCTTCTCCATGGAACTTTGATAGTCATTGGATGTGCAAAACAGCTCTTCACAGTATTCCTTCCAGCAATAGATGCAAATATTTTCCATTCTCTTGATTTAATAAATCTGAGTTTTGGTTGGGTGAGTGCTGTTAGAAGCCTCTCGATGTCAAAAGAGTTTTTCTTCTCACCTGGAACTCGCATGGCTTTTCACTGTAGGCACTCTTGGGGGGACAATCCTCTTTGTCCCTTCCTGACATTCTCGCTGGGTGCTCTGACACAGCAAACAGGAGCACAAGTGCTCACTTGGGAGGACGAGAACTCTTTGTCTCCTCTAACCCAAGTCGATGACCTCACTTGGCATCATTGCTGTTTTGCAGCATGTGAGTTTAGAAAACTTTGTTCCCAGAAGGAACAGAAGAAAGTTTTTTACTAATATGACTTTTTCCATCTTTCTCTCTACATCCTTTTTTTCTTTTTTTCCAAGTCCTTTCTCTTTTTGGTAATTTCAGCAGGTCAAGCTGAGGTCTGCTGGATTCAGACTTTAATCAATACATTTCCCTACCAAAAATAAGCTAGTTTTTCTTCTATTTTGAAATCAATACCTTAAAGTCTGAAAAACAGTCAAACAAGATCAAAACCATGGCATTTAAACAATCCTACCATAACAGATCTGTGTTCATGTTTAGAGACAAAACTGCTGCTTACCTCGATTTTGAGTTCAGGTGCCTTTATTCTAAGTATAATTCTTGCAGTAAATTTACACAACATCTACAAAAATTAAAATACTGATGTGTTGGTTTTTTTAAAATTCTGTCTTTATATAAGTTACTTTTTTTCCCCTTTTAACTTTTTGTTTAAAGTGTAGAAAACACTTTCAAAGTCACCCCAGGGAAAGCTCTAAGCCAGAGGACATACACCATTTTCACTTTTTTGTGCTTCAGGCTAAGATAGTTTGACTGATCCATCATCTGAGTAGTAGGCAAAGTATAAATCATGTATGAAAATGTCAGCTGAAATGTTAATGCACCTTCATGTCATTAATTGTATTTTTTTAATCTTCTGTCTGTATCATCTTCAGAAATTCCCCAGAACAACACAGTTGCACGTACCAAATACTGCAGGGGCTTTTGTTTGGCTTGGTTGTAGTTGCTTTTGTTGTTTAGTTATTTTGTTGAGGTGGTTTTTTTGGGGGGAGGGTGGTGAATATTTGTAGGGTTTTGTCTGTTTGCATTTTTCAGTGGTACCAAAGTTGAAGAGATACATGCTATTTTTTTTTAACTGCTTTGCAATGTCTGGTAAAAACTTAGCTATGAGAAGTCCTTCCAATTCTACCAGTTTAGGTTTATCTTCTAGACAAGAAAATCTAGATAAGATCTCCTGAAATACAAAGATCAACTCATCAGTGGAATTCCACCAGCCAGTGGAATTTGGTCACTATTTTCAATTAGACAACAGAGTATATCTTTATTCAGAAATATTCAAATTCCTGTAAAGTATATCTCAAAGGATACTCCAGTCCTCATTAAAATGTACTATTTGATCTTCCTCCTTTGTGTGTGAGAGGACAGAAAAAAACAGGAAAGCAATTAAACTTGTGCTGTGGTCCTCAGAACTTTCTTCAGAGAATGTGGATTCCACCCAGGTTTGGCTGCATAACAGAAATTGGTAAGTCTAAACATGTTTTTCTGAAATCTCTACAGCATCAAAGTTCCATTTTTATGTTGAATTTTATGTTGTTGTTATAGTCAAAACCTACTGGACTAAATGTACAAAACCGTCTCATGGAAAGGGTTTATTTTTTGCAGTTTTGTGGGATTTCATATCATAATTTCATATATTTGCAAAGAGGAAGCCTGGTGTTCGTATGGACAAGGATTACACTATAGCTCTCTACTCATGTTCTCTGTCATTATTTGTCTTTGGTCTTGAGGATTTGGATTGGTTTTCTTGTGAAGGCTGTGGCTTGGAATTGTTTTATTTCTTCAACAGCAAGAAAGCATTGATGTGCTGGAAAGTGAATGATTCTGACCCTTTTTGTTTTGTACATTTGACTTCAATTAGATTGTTTGTTGCACCAAACTGTGTCCTAATGATCTCCTTGCTAGAAACCACWTTTAAAACTGAATCATCAAGCAGACACTGCAATCACTAATAGCACGAGGGAGTTTAAAGAAGTTTAGTATGACCTCCCTGCCTCCTCCTGCCCCTAGGACAAATACAGTCAAAAGACAGGCCAATTGCAAAATGAAGACAGAGACATCATAAGTTTATCACAGCATGAACACAAATAAAACATAAGAAAGGGCTTCCCATACATGGCAACTACACCCTTTTAAAATGTTGTAGCTGCAAAGCAAATCAGACCTTCCCCATAGTTTATTCTTTTATAACTTTATCACAGCTAAAAAGGTCCCTTATCTTTCTGGTACCTCCAAATGCCTTTCATCCAATAAATGGTTTATTATGGTTATGTAGACTAAGTAGCAAAAAGGGTGGTGACAGCTTCAATTTGCTTTAAAACTTCTGTCAAAATTTGTCTTACTGAGAGAAAACATCTTCACATCTGTCTCTGTGGCATTTGACACATGTACAAGACAAGTGTAGCTGCTYGAGTAACACTGAACCTACTAACAAGCTATGAAGCTTTTGTGGGTCAGTAAGACTGTACAAAACAAAAGAATTATCAGAATTTCTGCCTATGGAGTAATGGAGGTGACAAGGGACGTGAGAAAACATCTATCTGTTTTGGTTCTTATTTCCTATTACTTTAGATCCAGAGATGTCAACACATAGCCTAGAAAATAGTTTGTCTCTTGGATATCAGGCATTTTAAAGACATTATTTTGAAAACAGTCCAAGTGCTAATATATTCCTTCAGGTGGAATACAAATGCCTTCTGCTACTGGTGCACTGCTGAGGGAAGATGTAGTCCAAAACATTACAGACTGGTTTGCTGAAATTAGACTCCTCCAGAAAACTGGTGACACAAAAAGAATGTACTCCCCCTTTTTCTTTCTGCTTATTTGTTGAAGTATTTTGCTGTAATGGAAAGAATTAAAAAATTAAATTTGAATTATATAATCCTTTGTGAAAAATCAGATCCATTATGACAGAAGTGGAATACAAAGCTGATACATTCTGCTACAGAATTGAGATTCAACTATAGAATTGAAATTTTGCCTATTGTTCTTTGGTCATATAAATAGCACAATAGAATTTATATTCTTTGACCAAACAATTCTGCTTCTTAGAACTGAGTATCTGGATGTGAATTCAAATAGTRTTTGTCAATATTTTTCAAGTCTCACTATGAAGAAATAACTTGACATCTGCAGTTCCTGCAATTTCACATTCAGAGACTGGTTTCCAGATTTTCTCAGACRGTTACTTTACTATCCTTTGTTTGTTTATTTATTTCCCATGAGCTTTTGGTAGCTGAATAGAATCTTCTTGATTATATTTGTACTTTTGGATTGAGTATGGACCTTAGGCCAGGTTAGAATATGGGTGTTCTAAATAAGGGTGTCAAATGCATTTTAGGGCAAGGAAAAAAATATTTGATTTACAACCAATTGTTAGGATTTAATTTATTCACTACATAAATTACACTCTGGTTGAATTTATTGAATCACTCTAAATAATATATGTGTGTGTGTGTATATACATATATATATATATATAAACATGATGGTGAATTGGCAGTTTTGGGTGTTATAGTATGATATTATAAGATCATTGTTAGATCAATAATTTCTTTCATTTACAGATCATATAAATTAATGCATTTTCTAGTGGATGAACCTTCTCCAAACTTTTAAGGTGTCAGTCATCAGCTTTTTTCAGTTGTTAAGCACAAAAATGTATCATTCTGGTAACGTTGCAACACAGTAAACACAAGGTACTTTGAATAACACTAATTTCTCATTTTTTATGGAACTTTGGTGCCTTCTTTTTTTTGTAAACATGTCATAATAGACTTCTATTGCTATGTTTAGGACCAAAGTAACTTCTATTGAACAATTTACTGCTGCATGTTGGGAACTAAACAAATGAAACTATCAATCTGCTGAGACTATATATGCAGGTTTTTTGTTTGGAAAGTCATCTGAATTCCCATACTTCTGTAGCCATGTTGTCATTGGATAGACCCTTCCTGTTTCTCTGTGACCCCATGTCTGACAATTCGAACTACCTAGCCAAAATGTTTTCAATATTTTCTTTTGTAGTTATATTTGTCCTCTTTCTTGCCTATAGCTTTTATTAATATTAAATGTAACATAAACTCATTGCTACTTCAGAATCCCCGAAATTGAATTTACTGTTCCAATATTAATACAAATATTAACTTCTTTCTGGAAACTCTTCATCTTAAATCCAAGTTACTGTTGCATATTCTTCTGGCCATGATGCCCTCCTGTTCATGTGCTATTAATATAGAAGTTTTTATGCTTTTTCTCTTACCTATGTACATTTCAGATAAATGAAACCTTTTTTTTCTAATGAAATTCTCAGACCAAATAATTTTTTATTGTTATTATTACTGCCACTTGCCTTGGGAAAGCAGAGAGTTTGTGAACAAACTCTGTTTCATTTTGTCATTGCATGAGCACGTTCATTGACTTGCACTCTGCTGAACTATGCTAATTTTTCTTATCATTCTGCCATAGAAAGATAAACTGAGGTGTTTATCAAATTAAAATTTTGTGAAGGTTACATTTTCACATCCTCAGCTCTTTAGCTTTATCCCTTCATACAAAATGTAACAATCTTCTAGTCCACAGGTTAAAGCTGAAAAGTGGCCCTTTCTCAGTGTTGAAGACTTTTAGAATAAACAAGAGTTATTCCCAGTCTTTGTATCTCTCTTGTTTTCTGGAATGCTGTTATTCCTACATTACATCTTGCTATTTGTTTAAATATGTCATTTCAGTTGAATCCATAAACACAGCATTAACGTTCTCTGATCCTGTTGGTGTTGCAAAAATATTAATTTTATTGAACCTCAGGCTTTTAGTTACCTGGCTTTTTTTTTCCACTCCTGTTAATTTTCTCGATAAGAATAAAAATACCTTCTGTTTCTACAAATGATAAATTTTCTTATTAAAAAAAGACTAAGAAGCTGAATTCCTTCTTAAAACTGTACGTTATTCTATCAATCAAATAGATTAAAACTGATTAAAATAAGCTTGAGGGGGAAAAGAAAATAAGAATCAAATCTATCATTTTTTGAAAATTTAGCCTCCTATTTTGAATTATATCAGAGAATAAATATAGTGACTTTCCACATACTTTGATAAAAAGGCAGCTCAATACATTTAAAAGATATTCCAATCTATCGTTCAGATAAGCAAAAAGCAAATGAGATTGGAATTACAAACCAATGATTTTTTCACTCTCAGGAGTTGAATTGCTTATCAATTCCCCTTAAACACAGTTGTAACCACATTTTCAATCTGCTTTTAAGTCTGATTTTTATTTTTTAGTTGCTATTTAAGAGGGTTTGCCATAATTATGTCTAAAAAGCATTATTATCAATCCAAATGCACAATTTTCCAAGAAAAATATTTTAATTTCTAATTTTAAGGGGGAAAATAAGTTCTGTGCCTTCATTTGCAATTTTTTTTCTTAAATCATGTTTACCAAGGTTAGAGAGTATATATTTCCTTTAATTATCAAATGATTAATATGTCCAAGTAGTCTGAAATGTTTCTTAGTCCAAATTAATAAATTCACAGGTTACTGAGCAGGCAAGGCAGTTGCAGATGCTTTCCTTTTTCAGAGTAGCTCTCAGCCATTTAAAAACTCAATAGCTGGGCTGAGCTTCTATTGTAATTCCATCACAGTTATTTAGCTAAAAGAAGCAATTCCAGAATTTTCAGACAAGCCCATGATAGCAATGTATAATCCTTAAAATTGTGACACCGATATTACTTTAGACCTTTTTATGGCAAGATTAAAAGGGCTTTAATACCTTTCTCTCACAAAGTGGTGTGGAAATACTGTCTTCTCTGTGTTTCCTGAAATAGCTTCTCATACTTGCAATAATTTAAAAATATTATCTTGGGAGTTTGCAGGGCACAAAAGTTAAAAGATAAATTGTGCTGCTCATCCAAATGTTAGGATATGCATGCTAATCTGACATTTCTAAGCAAGGAATAAAATAAAAACTTTCTGGAGTAGGATAGAGTTGTTGTACACTAGTTGAGACTACTCTTCATACTACTCTTTGCTGAACCCTCTTCTAATGAAAATTCTATTTTTTTTAATTTCTATCACAGGACATACCCATGATTCATAAGTCTAGATTGTTTTATGCTCCCATTTTACCTATTAAAAGGCCTATTAAACTGGCAGTATAGTACCTTATCTCATGTTCAGAGTAAAATGTCTAATTAGATGTTCAGATATTACATCAGGATTTGAGTTTCAGAGATTATATTTTCAGAAAAATTTGTGGACAGCTAACAGTATTTTATTGTATCTTAGGTGGACAGCTAACAATATTTTATTGTATCTTAGCAGTACTCGTATTTTCATTTTATTATTACTGATTTATTCTGTGCTCAGAGATGGCCATGAAAGGTTTATTTTTTTAATCCAACATGTATAATTTGACCAAGTATAGTCCAAATTTCTCTCCCATCCTGTTTTTTCCTGTGAGCTTTAGAGTAGGTTTAAGTTTCTCCTTGCTTTTTTAGTACTTGGGTATTATGGAAGTTTTTTCATGTTTAAGTAACTTCCCCTTCCAATGCCACTGTCAATACTTTGATAGATATCTAATATATGGAATGTATATTGATTTTGGGTAGATCATTTTGTTTCATGTCTCTTTTATGTAGGGACATTAACCTATAAAGTACTAAATTCTTTAGTCAGTGAGGCCAAGTCCATAAATACTGAAAAGAAGGAAAGCACAGGGTCAATTCAAGTGAATTGCGAGAGGCAATGGTAAAATTTTATTATATATTCATAATTAAGGATCTAAGGGGCTTCTAAGTAATTATTCATCACACAGAGGCACAGGAGACACAGAAGTGGAAAAAATACATCAGCATGTAAATTCATAACAACAGAACCCACAGTCCCAAGCTAAGTACTTAGTTTGGTGATGTAATTTTTGTGTTAAGGTTTATGCTGAGGTCTGATGACATAAAGAAGCATCTACTACTCTATTTGTGTTACATTCATGGATTATAAAGGTTTGACTTTGCTGTCCTAGATGGATTTGGTATGGGAGTCAGCATATTGTTCCAGCCTAGGCAGAGACACTTTCTTCTTTGAAATCACATCAGGTTCAGAGAGTAACAAAATCTGCAGTGACTGCAAGCTTGATGTGCTCTCTATATCAAAGCTCTCCCTTCCATTTGGTCCCTGCACATGGGAAGATTTGGACTCTGCATTCATTTTCTCTTGTGAATTCCAAGGACTTCACAGATTTTCACAATGCCAAAGAAATCTCGGGCCATAAATGATGAAAAAGCCCAGTACCGCAGAGACTCTTGTGGCATCTCCAACCGGGAGGAGCAACACAATGCTTAGAACCTGGGCTCTTGATGTTGAGACAGAGATCCAGAGACCTACTGAAGTGCCAGAGGTCCCAAGGGAAACAGAGACTGATGCCAACAGCAGGGAATGTGTGTCTGTGGTCTGGGGCTGAGCTGCACACAAAAGCCTCATTGCTTTCCTCACTCTGGACATGTCCTGAGGGAAGCTGCTTAGCTGACAATACTGCAGCCGTATAAAAAACAAACCCAAACCCTCAGATAAGTCTAATGGCAGGTGTACTTCTCAAAGTTTATTTATGAATGCACTTTGCCACATTGCCAGCAGTATTTCAGCAACCATCTAACAGGTATGTTTCCTTTTTTAACAACAACCCCCCAGAAAGTGCATTCACCTAAACCGGAATGATTAATGCCTGTCCTTGCTCTCAAGTCACGGCTGTGTTCTGTCTGTAGTTGACATGGGTGTGGTAAGACTGGTTTAGTGAGTGCACTGATGCTCGATGCTGAAGTATAACGGCTCATCTGGGTGGAAGTTCATGACTGGAACTCGGTTTTCTGCAAAGTTTTGAAGTCAGCAAAATCCCAGTTGGGCAGCAGCTATTCAGAAACAAACCATGTCTGCAGGCAGCACAATATAAAGTACAGCTTTGTGTGTGCACATTTCATTCAGAATTTTAATGACTCTGCCCCAAATTCTYGATTTCACATTTAGCAAATGCTACTCAACCAGTATCACAAAGAAAGAAATAAACAACAGTCATTTAACTGTCGTGCAAGATCTCCTTGAGCTTCATTCTATTTACCTCTTCCTCCTGTGATTATGACATTTTCCAATCCTGTATTTAGAATTTTCCCTGAAAATACTCCAGGCAGAATAGTTTCAGTGATGACCTGTTTACCTGACAAAGGTTTTGCTTCACTTCTTCCTATGATGAAAATATATTTAATTTCTGTTGACTAACATTTCATGAATGCTCACCAAGAAGGATTAAGCACGGGGTGAAATACATGCTTGTCACAATATTATGTCACTGAAAAAACTTCACCCCTTTTTCTGCTTAAATATCAGATACTTTTTCTTTATGCAGTGCCATCTAACAGAAAGAAAATGTTAGCATGGGTTTAAGAACTAGAGATACCTATAAAATCTTTAGAACTCAAGTTTTCATTAAGAATCAGTAGAAATACTTGAGGATTCATTCGTGTGACACACATAATGATCCTCATAGAAAATCACAATAGTGCAGACTTTCCTAATGTTTTCATTATTGTGTGCAGGTAGACCTCATTTTATCTCAACATTTGAACACAATGACAGTGATTTTATTCTATTTTTTTCTGCTCTATTCTCAACATAAAATTCTTCTCAAATCCAGTCTCATCCTTGATCAAATGATCAAAACTGACTTGGGTCAGGTATTAAAAATGGACTCGGTAACATGTCATTGAAGATTAGGATTCTCTCATTGAGATAAATGTCTTTTTGAGAATGTGTAAAGGAAAGATATATGGAACTTCTTGTTGGCTGCATGAAAAGAATGACATGGATGGCAAGGATGGCAGCAACTTGTTCATGCCACACATGCTGGAAATTAAGGGAAAAATGAACATGATAGCACTGGCAACAGGTATAATCTGCAGTATTCCTTGAAACACAGACAAAATGATGGCGAAATATTCAATAGTGAGTATGTATCGCAACTAAGATCTTGTGAGATACTTGTGGCATACCTGTGGATGTTTTTTATAAAGCTCCCTGGTATCATTTTGCAGCAGAGCAAACTGCATAATACTAATCTTAGTTTATTAAATTCAGGCAGATAACAAGGTCACAGTATTACATCTGTTATAGAGCCTGCGATTCCAGAAAGTCTGGAGACCAAATTCAATTCTTATACATTTACATTATCTCCCGTGTAGCCACTGCATATATTGATCTCTATGAATTGCTGTCCTCTTTCATATCTGACAGTCATTTGTAGTCTCTATTAATGATTACAAAAATGCCACTCTTAATAATTGGTTTTACATCATGTTGAATTTCATGGAGAATCTTCCTGACCTCGTCAGCAGGAATACAGGAAAACTGTTTGTCTCGAGTGCAGTTTCAGAGACTGAAAGGAAGGAAAGTTAAATATTCACAGGGACATTCTATTACAGTTTATGCAGTTTTTTTAATAGATTTTTTTGTTTAAACAGGTTTTGGTCATGTAAAAGTTTGACTGTTTCTCGCTGATGAACATGTATAGACACCAATGGAACAGCTGAACTTCTCAGTAGAATCCACCCTTTAGAAGTGGGGAAGGGAAGAATGAATTCAGCTTTTCTTTGGGAATCTGCACCCCACAAAAACAAATCAGAAAAATGAATATTTTCTCTTCAGGAGAATGCAAAACTACAGGGTTTTGAAGTATGTACTGTCCGTGAGGATTTAGGAGAAATGTTTTCTTCCATCTTTTGGCTGAGGATCCAAGGGAAGTGAGACGCTCTAATAAAAAGGCAATTCCAGSTAATTTAAGTTTACCAACCCCTTGCCTGTTGGATACTGCTTGATACTGAATTTTGCCTAAAGCTAATGAGTTTTGGGATTACACTAGACCATCTTTTTATGGCAGTTTCTTCCAATTTACTGTTTATTGGAATATATTTTAATTAAATTAAACATAGCAGTTTCTTCTTATAGTACCTTGGAAACTCTACATTTGGGCACATTTGCTCCAGGCCATCGCAGGTATCACTGGTAGCTGCTCTCACAGATCAACACACCATAATACTGAATATAGCAATACAAATTGCATTAGTTTGACATGAATTGTTTAAATATTCTGGCTGGTAAGATAATGATGTTTTGTAAAAGCTCATATGCTGGCTGTATTAGAATTCAGTCATTTCCTCAGTGTATTCTTCTCAAGAACTGCATAGGATGTCTACAGGGCTATCATTGAATATTAAAGGGAAAGAAAGAATTCTAGGATTTTTTATTTCTCCTTCTTGAGTTATGTCAGGTTGAGGAAGTGCTCTTTATAACAGTCAAGACAGTGTTTAGCTCATGATGGAAATCAACAGTAGCTGCTGTCATTTCTGTGGCGATCCCTTTGAAAGTCTCATCTGCATTTTAAGTCTGATACAATCATCTTTGTGTCTTGGAAGTCAGTTAAAGCACAGAAAATCTTGCTGCAAGTCACTCTGCAACAAAAGCACTGATCTTGTCTGATTGCTGATCATTTACTGAAGAAAACTCTTCTCTCCAGACTGATGAGTATCAAAAATAGCTGTATTCTGTAAACCACAGATCCATTTTAGATATAACTGCAGGTTTTCTGTAGACTATCCCTATGCTCATCAAGATGCTCATCATCCATGTGATGGTACTTGTAAAAAACACCCCCAAAAGTGCAAAAACAGTTCTAAGGAGAGGGAATCCTCAAGAGCCACACCAGCCCCCTTGTAATGTGGATGAAGTCACATCTTCCTGAGGACAGTGGATCTGAGACTACAGAATCTTAGTTCTTCTGGCCCTACTCTCTTGCATGTGGTGCTCCACAGGTCTCTGTCAGGATGTTAGTCTTCATTAAAAGCAATTTATGCTTCTTGGCCTTGCACTGAGTGAGAGAGATCAAAATTCCTATATCCCTAAGGCTGACTGGAGGCCTGGATTCTCTGCGGTGGTTTATCAAAGCATTCATTTGACCCATGAGGTAATAAAGCTGTTTGAATATCAGTCTAAATGATATTCTCAAAATGTGATTTCAGAAATACTCTTTCTCATTCTTCTTTTTTCAGCCTGTAAATAGATTGTAAATGGAATTGCAAAAGCAGAATGCATCAGCTTATACAGACTTAGTAGAACCAGTGAATCCTCCCTTGGAAAGTATTAAAATCTGATAGGTCAGTATTTGGAGAGTCTTATCCTATTCAGTCCCAGTTGATAACTCAGCTGGAAGCTGAAGTTTAACTTGATTTCCAGCAACCAAATCAACATTTGAATACAARTCTGACTTACATGGAGAGAAAATAATTATATTTAATAAGCATGTGTTAAATGAGATGTTGGATGTTCTGTACGTGAGGACACAAACAAACTCTTGAGAGAACAATAGCAGAATTGAGTGTTCACTGCCATGATCAGCAACCTCACGTCTGGAACTCTGCCACTGATCTAATTCAGAAAAAAGGTAGGCCCAAAATTAAGTAGAAGTTTTTAAAAAGCTTGTATTACTTTAATTAATCTTTGCTCTTTTCTAGTTTTTAACCATGACAAGAAAATCTATCAGCCATGCTGTCAGAAAATACTGTCAATAAAGTTTCCAGTGCCATTGTTCTTGTTTACTGAAGAATTTTTTTTCTTTTTGCATTGTAAGTGTTTAACAGCTTAAAATACTTCCCCAGTGAAGTATACACATATTAATATTTCATTCCAAGAAGCTTATTACATCACATTCTATCTTTTAAAAAAATCCAAAGACAAAAGATGCAAATTTTCTCTCTATTTTCTGTAAAAATAGAAACAACAGAAATTAGGGATCTCTAACCCAATGTCTAGCTGATAACAGAGGTCTATTCAGCTGCTAAGCARTGGCCAGTAGCAAGTATGTGAAGAAATATATTTATTAGTAATATAGTATACTGTGGTACTTTACCATCTTCTACCAATCTTTATCAAAGGAAGGTCTCTGTTTCACAGTGCTGGTAGATTTTTCTTTSAGTTGTTCTTCTAATCAATGCTATAACTCCCATTTTCTTAACATTCACAGAGTCTAAAAGCAAAAAGTTTCATTGTTAAACTTTGTGTTATATTGAGAGCTATATGAAGAATTACCTCATTTCGCTTGTTTCAAACCCATCAGTTGCTAGTTTGGTTTGTATTCTAAAAAATAGTGAAATATAACTCCATATTCGCTTACTCCATGTCACTCATGACTTATAGGCCTTGATAAAACACTAGTTGTCTGTTTGCTCAGTGGAAAAAAATCCAAAACCTCTTCAGTTTAGCTGTATGGAAATAATCCCACACATTTTTACTTTTCTATGCTACTACTGCTTTTACCGTTTTACTATTTTACTTTTACTGTGTGAATAACCTGTAATGCACAAAAGATTCAGAAGTGCAGAATGGATTTCTATCCTAAAACAATGATGTTTTCAATTTTGTTCTCTATCCATTTTCTAAAAATTCAATTTCTTTGTGTTTGCCACTGAGCTGCTGGTTTTGTAGAATTGTCCATCATAATTCCAGGAATGTATTTCTATGCAGCTTGGTCAGAGCCCAACATTGTAGATGTAAATTAAGATTTTTTTTATCTCTCATTGTGCATTGTTTTTATGTCTATCAACATCATATTTTAGCTGCAATTTTATTGCCACTTTCTCAAACTTGCAATAAAATCTCGTTTTATTGACATCAATACATGAGAAACAGAAAAGCTTGTAACTTAGTAAAGTTTTATTTCCAGTTTTTTTCTGAATATAGGACCCACTACAACTCTCCTCCACTGTAAAACCCAAGCCAGGTCCCCAAACAACTTAATTTATTTAGAAGCCTTTAGCAAGGGATCTTTTCAAAGCCCTTTGGCATGGTGTTATTAATCAGCAACATCTTCACTTCTTCTCTGTCCGTCTTATCTGGACTTGCTTCATGTTTTGTCTCCTTTTAGATAATCTTSTTGTAAATGATCCTTCCTTCACTTCTCTTCCTGCAGTTGTGGTTTGCGCTCAGCCCCACACAGGCACCAACACTCTCCCCCAKAGCAGGATGGCGGAGAAATTTGGAAGGGTAAAAATTAGATAAAGGCAGTTTAATAGGTAAAGGAAAAGCGGCACAAAGCAAAAAAAAAAGGAATTAATTCACTTCTTCCCATGGGCTGGCAGGTGTTCAGCCATCCCCAGGAAAGCAGGATTCCATCAGGTGTAACATAAAACCAGCACACTACCACCTGCCTCATACCACACATGCACAAAGCAACTTGTCTGGGGAGCAGAAGCAAAAAATGAAGTCTGGTTTCTCATGGTTTTCTGGTTTTTGTTCTCTAAATACTCCTCCCTCACAACTCCCTAACCTCAGCTGTTCCCTCTCCCCTATGGCATCTTCATCAGACATGACCAGCAAAGGAATATTCCCATATTCTTCTATCTCTGATGAGCCAAAATCTGCTGACTGGACAGCACTTTCATGTCAGGAAGTTTTCAAAAATATTTGAGTGGTAATGTGCTAGATCATGTATGTGTAAATATAGTGCCGTCTATAGCATCAAATAATATAGGAGGGTTAGGAACAGATGTTGCCACATATAAAATGCACCATTGCAACAAAAGCTAAAGAAAGCAAATAAAAATCTAATATAAGTAGTTTTGTTTACTGAGGAAGAGTATGTTTTGCAAGCAAGTACAGTCTAAAGATAATTATAGAAAAGTAAGAATAACAATATTTAGGTTAACATTTACCGTAAAAGAACAGAAGCATATTATTATTGAAAAGGATTAGAAAAGACCTCGTGAGAATGTACCATCATATGTTTCTAAAGAAAGTTCTGTCCAATATTCTTTTTTCCTGAGCCAAGTGGAAGAATTACTGAGAAAAATTTCTCTAAGAGTTTGTATGCCTTTCCATATGCCACAGTTTAACAGACACTAGCAGGTCTGTTTATATCATCATTTTTTTCTCTTAAAAAAAACCAAAATTGCTCTTTGCTAGTTTTCATATGTTCCCTAAAGATTTCCATCTTGCAAATAAAAGAGCTTAATTATTTCTATAATGGAAGGATTAGCGTTCCCATGAGCAGATTCTTTCTGTTTAAAAATCATTGTAGGTATAATAAAATGCAAGTAGTTCATGACCAATGCAGCTGCTTCACAAATTACTGGAGTCAGAAAAATAAGGAAATAATAAAAAACGCCCCAACCAAAACCCAATCAAACAACAATAGAAAAGAAATCTTTCAAAGAGAGGATTAAAAATAAAACTAAATAAGACTAGTGCTATTAATGGATAATAGCATTCAGGTCAAGACCACGGAGAATAAATTAGTTGAGGAAAGTGTAATACAATAGCTGACACCTAAACAACCCTTAATGTTTTTGTGGTTTTTCACTAAACTCTTGCAAAAGGGTTGTAGGGGTATTACATAACAATTTCCAAGACAATTTCTTTATAGTGCAGCTGAAGCACATTGAATGCCTTTAAATGTACATTATATTTTATTATATATTGACAAATTAATTTGGGTTTCTCTGTTCTCATTTATGCTGGTGTAACTATTGACTTCAGGCAGTTCATGTTCCACACCTCTGAATGATGGATCAGCATTTAATTCACGAATAAAAGTTACATAGCTAATGACATCAAAACACTGCACCATATCTGGTTGCCTTAAAAGGTTTGTGCTAATTTTAAAAGGAAAGCCCGACAGATTCAATTCAAGGAAGACAAGGAGTTTCCCAGAGCTCCACTCTGGGGCAGAGCTCCATTGGACAAGTGAAGTTGGTTTCTACCTATTCCTGCCTGACTAGAAGGCTTTGCTGCAACAGCAAGCTGAGGAGACAAAGCATTTGATGTGGGGACTGCAAAGCTTTCCTTTCATTTCCTTTATTGTTTTACAATCCTTTCCTGCTAATGCAGGAAGTTTCTTTATGCCTGTGAGTCTCACAGCTTTAAACTGCTCTTGTGTTTTCTGGGGACTTCACAAGTTCCCAGAACAATTTAAACTGGGTATGGCAAAGGAGACCTTAAAGGTTCTCTTCCTTTTTCTTACCTTTGAGGAAGTAGCATCAAACTATCCTTTAAAAATGAGCCTACATTTATGATTCAATGCAGTACAGCAGCCCAAGGGCCAGCCTAGATACACTGCTATAAATCATCCAAAGCAGGGAGATAATAACGCTGTTATTTAAGACCTGGTTTTATATTATGTATGTTTATAAAACAGAAATAGTTGTCTCTGGCTGAGTACTAATATCCTAGCCTCTTTTGGGAACTCTTTTCTGTGACTTATGTAGTTTTTGATCAATTTTCATCACTGTTCAGTGAACAACTTTATGTTTAACTATCCAAGAGTTTAAGAAGTATTTATAATTAAAGTCAATCCAGTATGTTGTAACAGTAGAGTAGTGTCTTGCTGCGGTGGAAACAGTACTCTAAAATGCTGAATTTGGGCTGCCTTATGAAAGTAAAAAACTATGCATAAGGGGGTGGTTTATGTTATAGCAAATCCAATTTAACTGAGGGATATAAAAAGATGCAGTCCTATCACCAATTCCTCCTGTCCCTCTGTTCTCTCTATTACACTATATTTAGCAGTCATGTAAAACATGAAATGTAGAAACAACTGAAGACTGATTTAACAACCCTCTCCTCAAATCCTAGTTTTCCATCAGATGAGTGAACTGAACTGACTTAATCTTTAACACTGAATCTAATGCACTGCAAATGTCAGGGGAAAAAGGAAGCGTGTCTTTTCATGGAAGTTTCCAGTTACTTTAGTTTATATACACTGTGCAATCATGCTCTAAATTTCTGGATTGCTAGTAGGCTTCTGACTCCCACTTAGTGTATATTTTTGACTATTTTCATCAAAAGGTAGAATGCAATTATAACATCTGAGCTAAGTCTTTGTATTGACACATTTAACCTTTCTAGAAACCTTGGTAGTACGCTGCGTTTTTGTAAAGTATTAGTGCTGGCATTAGGAGCAATTCCTGATTTATTATTATGTGTCAGTTTAATTAACATGCTGTTTCACTCCCTCTTCCAGATTGTTAATGAAGATGTTAAATAAACAGGACCAAACAGTGATCCCTGCAGAGCTCCACCAGACACCTCCCACCAACTTGATACATTGCCATTTTTCATTACCCTTTATTTGCGCTCAGCCAGCCATTTTTAAATCCAAGTGACAGTACTCCATGYCCAAGCCAATTTGAATTAATTTTGCAAGTAGAGATTTTGTAAGACACTACATCAAGTGTTTTACTCAGACCAGATATATTACACATGCTTTCATCCACTAATTTTCTAAAGCTATCAGAAAAAGCAATCAAGCTTTGAAGATTACTAGTGCACGCAGCCAGCTTTCTGCTGGTTTATTCACTTACAAAACCAACCCTGGCATTATTAAATATTTGCCACTCCTTTAGCTGATGACTGATTTAAAACAATGTATTTTTCTAATCCGTTACCTTCCCAAAATAACATATAGCCCTTATTATTCCTCCTAACTTTTATTTTAGGCCTATCTGACATGTGAGTTTAAATTGTGATTGGCAGACAGATATTTTTCTTTAAAAGGATACGTGATTTCAGTAGTTTAGCTTATGTTTATTTTACATGCTTCCAGCTGTTAGCTTGTATCAGCAGTTATTCCTTATTCCCAGTACCAAAGCAAGTAGGTCCTATGACACCTCTTTAATTATATTAGTGAAGGAACATCAGACTGGCAGTAGAGGCAAAAAATACAGTATAGCAGGATTAGTTCTCACAAAACCRGATTTATTTCTTACAGCAGGAGGAACATGCCAGTCAAAATAAACTTTCTCTCCTTATTTAATATATTCCTTTCCTCTATGTTTTATTGCCTACTCACGCTATAAATTGTTATACTTAAGACTTCTAGTCAGAATTGTTTTTTTTTTTCTTTTTTGGCATGTCCATTCTTTATTCTTCTGTCTCCCTAAATCTGGAACTATTTATTCAATACCTGTTCCCCTCCTAACAAGCTCTTGTGGTAGTGAARTGCTGTGTTTGTTTTCCAGGTGTGATTTGGAGCACAGAGAAACTTGGTGAGTTACTTCATGCTGCATTTAGACTCCTTAGTAAAACTGGGAAGGTTTCAGTTATCTTTCCCTCCTAAAGCCTGGCTGACATACCGGCTACTAAACCATTTTGTTCTTTTTTTTCACAGCTGCCCCTTCTGAAACACTTTCTCATTGTGGCCAGTATCATTCAAATATGGTTCTTGGTTATTCGCTTACCTGGGGCTCAGTTCTGCCTCAACTCTGTTTATGGTGTTTTAATTGAAACGGGTCCAAAAAATCTACTGCTGCATATCTTTAAATTTTTCATGCTGTTAAGTCAGCTTGTTCAGGATAAAATCTTCAAACTGAAATGTCACACTTAGAAAAATGCTGAGTGTTTTGCTGACTTTTGTGAGTTTAGATCACTGGGATCCTACAGTTGTTTTTGTGTACTGTTTATTGAATGTGCTTTTTCCTTTATTTCTTTACTTAATTTTATTTATCAAAATTCATGGTATCTTGATTCAAGTCTTTCCAGCTCCTAGCGGAATGACTCCATCAGAATACCAGTGCTTAACGTCTGTGCATGTATGCACGTGTGCATGAAGGCAGAAAGTACATTGATTTTCTTCCAAYGATAAGAGAAACAAAGGTCATAGCTCCTCACACTCTAATTTATGCAAGATTAATGCAYAGAATACAGCAGAGTTCACTTAATGAGGATGAAACATGTAGATGAGTGAACAAGTGTATCATTTTCAGTTTTGATTTCCCAGTGGAAAGAATATAAAATAGTACAATAATATAAAATATCTTTAAAAAGAATCTCTGATTAAGACATAAGCAGTAGTGTATAATCCTGTTTTGAGCTGTAAACAAGGAACACAGGCCTCATTTTTCTTTGCTCAGGCTTTTGAATATCCTGCATTATATGCTTGCATGCATGTGAAAAACTGGGCAAACATCTTGGACTCTCACCATGATCAGGTTGCACTTGTGGGATGATGTTGTTTCACAGAAATACTTCTGTCCTAATACTTTTGTGGCTCTGGAGACAGACTGCTGGAGAAAAAGCAGAGGTTTGTTTTAATCAGCGTCTGTAATCCTTAAAAACAAAGAAATTGCTGATTAACTCAAAATGATAAGAAACGTCTGGTGTCTACAGCAAACCGCCTGGAGTTAAAAGTCTCTTTTCTCCACTGAATGACCTTCTAGAGCCAAATGGTCAAGTGCTAATTCTCATTTCTCCCCCGTCAAGCTCAGCGGAAATCCTCAAACTGTCACAGGAAGGTGAAGACTTTCCCTTGATATCCATCACTTTGAGGGCAAAATCAGGATAATTGAGACCTCCATGAGGCTCCCACCCACACCTTCTGCTCCGTGGCTGGACACAGATCCTGACACACTGAGCTGCGAGTGACACCCCCGCCCTCGGCCATGGCCCTGAGGGACCCTGAGGGCTGAGGCAGCCATGGCCCCACTCCCTACCATGGGTAGCTGGAAGCTTCTGGAAGACRGAAGGACTTGCTGGCAGCCCAGGCTGAGCCTGAGGGCAGTGGGAAGGAGCGGGGATCCCCGGCGTTCCTTGTGGCATAGCTGCCACCAAGGGCTGCCAGTGAGAGGTTGGCGGGAAGCCTGGTGAGGGTCCAGGGACAGAGGGTGGTGTCTGCTCAGCTCTCGTGCATTTATTTCCTCTGCTATCTCTTTGATTTATTCCTTGGGCCACCCTGGGTGTCTGTACCAGTAAAGTACAGCCTGGGGAGCCTGGAGCCCYTGCAACACAAGGGCAGTGAGCTGGTGTTGTGGTGCTAGGCCATGGGGCCACGCGGTGTGGGGTCTGTGASGTGCACCCTGCCTGGCACCGACCATCTACAAGTGTGTTAAACATTTAAGCTACAGCCTTTTTGTCTGCCAGCTTCAGAATTCGTAAGCCAGAGAAAATAACTTTGTCTCATGTTGCCAGCGTGACTTAAGTGATGCTGGAAGTGAAGGTCTTGCCTGAGCACATGAATGCCGAGGGTGCTGAGCATGAGGTGTCCTCCAGGTCAGATACCAGCAGAAAGAGGACATCAGGTTACCCAGCTCCTGGCCTTGAATGTAGTCCACCACTGGCTGAAATAAATTTTAGTGACTGTGATTACAGTGCCAGGTTGAGTTTGGGATTGCTTATTTTTCTTTTGGTTTCTAACACCTTCCTCAAAGAGTAATTTTTTATTATTATTAGTTTTGGTTAAAGGATGATGTCTGACAGATCTCCTGTGGCAAATTATCTTCCAATGTGCTGTGAAAAGCATTAAACTTGAGGGGCTTGATGAGTACAAATATTTTCACCAGCTTTGCCTCCTGAGTGCTTTGGGTAATAAGAAGTTGAGATGGGACTCAGAGCACACCAGGAATAGTCTTACACAGCAGTGACTGGGGTCTGGAGTCCTTCACGGGCAGTGTGTCTGTGCTTCATCCTCGTGGGCCTACAGACATAAAAAGATAACACGTGTATTCCTTCGCCTGTGTCTCAGTTGAACACCAGAGTCTCTAAGTCACCCGCCTCAAAGTTCTGTCACATTGTACTGCGTGGACAACAGAACTTGAATTGTCCATTTACACTCATACTTAGCAGTTTTTTCTAGTTTAAGATTATGTTGTCTGTTGTCTTCCAAGACTCCCTTTTAGTTTCTCTATTGCTTTGCGGAGCTTTTCCTTAACATGGTGTTAGTGACAGAGATACAGAATAGACAAGTCAAAGGACAGAGATAAAAAAAGAACATTGATGTTACTGCAGCAGAGAAAAAAAATCATAAACAGTGTCTGTTTAGAACATTCACATTTGTATAGTCTATTGTTGAAAATGAAGTTCTGTTCTTCAGAAGGGATTTATTGTATCTAAAAGGACAGGTATGGATTTATTGTAGGCTTGAAAGCCTAAARTGAGTTTTGCTTCTGTGCATTCATGTCTGTATTTGTGTCTTATCTTCGTTGGTGACCTGCCTCATAGCTAAGTCCCTGTTTTGTCAACTCCTTCTGAGTCACTCACATTATTAATAGGCAACAAATACAGAAAAGTTCAGCCATTATTTCTCTCCTTAAAACCATAATGGAGGCTTTGGAAACAGCTTCATTTTCAACAATGTGCTGCAACTTGCACTTGAAGCAGAAATGAAAATGCCCATTTCACTCTCTAATTGAATTTAGTCTCCAAATTTGGCACACTAACTCCTGAGAGGTTAACTGAATTTTCAGTTCACCAAACAAAAGTCTTTAAAATGCTTACTGGAGTTTTGCTCAGATTTTCCCATGTTTCATGGATTTTCTGAAATAGTTAGTTCAGCCCAGTGTCAAGTTTTAAACAACTTCCAGACATCTGAGAAATAGAAAAATTTTGAACATTCAGTAGTAACTGCATAAGTGTATTTCTCTGCATTCATCATGATCTAGTGAGTTTAAAAGATTGTTAAAAGACATCCATTGCATGTTGTTTTCTGAAGTTTCTCAACAATATTTTGATGAAAAAATAATCCACAACTCTGACCCTGCCGCATTTTTTAAAAGAAAAACTTCGCAGTTATTTTTTCTCTCTCCTCATCTATGATCAGTGCAAACCACAGGGTCAAGGTAGGGCCTTGTGTGATAAGTTTTAAGTGAGAAAATAAAGTTCTGACAAGATATATAGATGGTGGGAATATAAAATTGGAGATGGTGAACACTGAAGGTCATGAACTGGGGAGGATGCAGAGGTATTAGCATAGTTAGCAGATAGCACTTTAGGAAGGGACATTTCTATTTRCAACTCTTCAAAGGAATCATGGTTATGGTGTTCTAAAGCAAGAAATAACTTCAATTGTTAGTATTTGGTCATTAGTGTTTAACTCTTACATTTTACTGTTTTTGTCATAGGTGTCAGAGTTGGCTAGAAACTTAATCTAAAAAATTCACACCTTCRACAAAACTGAAACTCTTGCATATTTGTGTCATTTCAGCAGGAATTGCCAGAAAAAATCCAAAATGAGAAACGGGGAAAAAAATCCTACCAACTGTCCACATGGCTACATGTTTAATCAGTCTACAAGTGTTTAGCCCATGGCACTTTCTGATAACTGAAAGGATGGTGACTGACTTCTTGCTCTGCCTTTTCTGTCCAGTGGGGTAAGACCTATTTTCACTTAAATTTTGTATGCATTTGCTATCTGCTGTAGAAATAGCTAAATGCTTAAAGCAGGTAGACACAGGAGAATCTTTTCAGATCATGGAGCATTTTGTTTGAAAGAATAATGCCTGTGTATCCCTTTCTTTTCCTTATGGTGGTCATTTGGACCAGTTTCATGTTCTGCCTCCTCAAGTCTTTTGTCTAAAGTTCTTGGAGTAACACTGCTAGACTAGAAGAAAGAAAYGTTATTCACAGCTTTATTAAAAGTATGTAATGCCTATTACTTAATTAAAATCAAGCCTGATATAAGCCTAGATTGCATCTGCCTGATAAAAGATGGTCTACAATTCTATTCTCATCATAGAAACTATTGTGTTTGAGTTTTCCTTGCATTTTAGAAACAAAATGTTGAATTAATGAGCTTCTTCCTCCCCTCTGATTTCCAAAAGCAGAGAAAAAACCACAGTTCATGTTGGCAAGAGTTTCCCATGGTACTAAAATATATTTGTGCTGTGTTAGCTTTTCTGTATTTTTTCATGCTTCTCTTATATTTTTACAAAACTGGTTGCTTATCCAAAATCTTATAACTTTTAGAGTACAATCTATTTCCAGTGTCTTTATGAAAGAAAACCTCTGTCRTTATGTTCCCAAAGGGATATACTAGTAAACCTGAAGTCTGGGGAATAAAATTGGAAGATTACGGTTTCTTGTCATATATTTCTGTTTTATGGCATTGACTACACTGGAATGGCTTAGTGGGGACAAAAAACGACAGCAGTGAAGGGAAGTAGCTATTAATGTCCTATCAGAGCTTGATGGGGCTTGATATAATTAAAAAAAAACTTGTGATATCTCCAGCAATTGTAATTTCAATTACTTGGTAGCTACAGGCAACTTTCACTGCTCCAAGTTAGGAAATCATGTAAATAGACTAATTAATATAATTTGGCTTGTGCTCTGCTAAGAGAACAAAACCAAATATTTCATTTTTTAGGAGAATAAATAACATGGTGTAAACTAAATATTATAAATATTCAGTCCAATCGTAAAGCAAACATTACATATTACAAGTAATCCTCAGCATTTCTAAGTAATTCAGCATGATTTAATGAAATTATGATGGCTTGCTTTAGCTTTACAGCCGCATGACAATGAAAGGAAAGTGCTCCTTTGTGTGGATCAGAGTGAGCTCTTTTACAAAACGCTGTATAAAAACATGTACAGCGGGGGGCCAGAAGACATAAGGAAGGTTTCATCATCTTGTATCTCCAGCCCTTTAATATCAAGAGACTTCCACAAAACTTAAAATAAGTCTTTGAAATATTCCATGCTGTGGTGGTAGAAAGGTACAATAAATAATATTTCTCGTTTTCCTCATGTGGAATGAAGAGATAAAGCTATTTATAAAACTGTAAAGACTTACAAATCATTCTAACAGGTTGTCATATGTTAATGTCAGTGAGAATTTAATCACCCAAAGTAAAAAAATCTATATTTTTTTCTCAAATCTTATCTTATTTTCATAACTTTCTATGTTGACAGATTCTCTTGCGATGATAAATTAAAGGAATGCCCAAGACCACAAAATGTAAAATGAGAAAAAATGCAGGGACTGACCGACTAGATTGTTTTTAAACTATGTGGCAGCTTTATTTTTTTGTTCTTGTTGCATTTACAGGATCTAATGAGGAGCCATGGTGCTCAACACTGTATACCTGCTTAACAAAATAATAAAGAGATAACAAATAGATGAATTCTGAAGATTTAGATTTATATAACAAATAGCAAGACTTTCTGTGGAAACTCTTTTGGGGAATTGTTGATTCAGGAATAAACAACCTTGCTTAGGAGCAAAACAATTTTATTCATCAATTTATTAATAARGATTTTTATGACAGCTGCTTACCCAAAAAGCTGTTCAGTGACGGTTTTAATTTGCCATCTGGGATTGGAGTGCCCTGAATTCTTTGGCTCTTAGCCACTTTCACTCCTGTTAAAAGGAGACACATCCATGAGCTTTCCAGGTGATCCCACAGTGCAATAGACTTTATCTTCTCTMTGTCCCTGAACCAAAGAGGAATTTTAGAGAAAAGTAAAGACATGCATGATTTTTAGATTTGTAATTTCATAATTTTTATATACCTCTCATAYTCATCAGGTTCTTGTCCAGAGGAGGTTGGATGTACAGCATTCCTTGGTGGCCATTAGCCTGCATTCAAACTGAAGCGAGGAAGGCTTACACCATGCTTGCCATGTTTTGTTTTGTTACRATAAGTATTAGAAAAATGAACCTTAAAAGTCACCCTATTCTCTCCTTCAAAATAATTTTATGTTGTTGATTGAACCGATGGCTTTACTTGTCTTTTTCATAGTACGTGAACCATACACAAAGTTAAAATGTAAAATTTTACTTCCTTTATTTCCCTTGATTCTGTCAAGCCTTTCTTTGGATCAGGGAGAGCAGCACTGTCGGGCAGATTGCCAGTGCAGAAATCTCCTGTCCTGAGTCATGAAAAAGTGTGATGCATCCTCAGACCTGCCTGCCAGCCAAGGAGCAGAGTCCTGTGTGCCGCCTCACAGCCCAGTGATGTGGGAAGCAGAAGCTGTAAAGTTTCCTTTCTATTCCTAGAGGTGGCCTGCTGCAATTGAAAATGGAGAGAATAAAAACTTAAACGCATAAAGCAAGCACACTGCACCTGAAACCTTTTGTTTGTGCTGAGTGCATTCATCTCTTTCTGGGTTTTTAGAATACGATTTTCATTTCCCTCTCCCTGCATTTCGCAATGTAGGGTTTATTTTCAGGCTTTTTTAAAATGAGGTATTTTACCTCTTAGAAATACAACTTGATTTATATTACTTGGCTCCCTGATGAAGGGTTGGTTGTCTGATCGCGTGGGTTTGGTAGCCATGCTACAGTGCAGAGTGTTAAGGCTGTAATAGGAAATCAAATAGTTCATTTCACAGCCATCAAGTACATGCTGAGCTGCCTGACTGGTTTATGCTGCTTTATCTTTTAGGACATAAAACCTATTCTTACTTTATGAAAACATACTTTGTGTTAGATAATCATTTCATTTACATATAAAGGTTACACTTAATAAAAATATATGAACCAAAATTGCAACAAAGATACAACATCATAAACCACCTTTTTTAAAGCGTGCTGGTTTTTCCCCTTGAAAGGCTTCATTGCTTTTAAGACAGGAGCTATTGCTTCAGAACCAAAGATTTAAAGCTTTTTTGTTCTGCCTGTAGTAAAAGTAATAAAGCTTTTTATTGTACAAAGACTGTAAATATATTTAGCAATAATTTCAACAGCTGGAAGTGTCTAGATGTCTGTACTGGAAATACAAGGATCATATTTACCTAGACTTGGCCTTGAAATTTCTATAACCCTTTTCTTTCCAGCTAACCAGCAGCAAACAGTTATTGCCTGTTATCTTGTAAACACTGGGAGACAATGTCATGGAGGAAATGGCTCCTTGCAGTCAGAAATAAGATACTGCTGTAGCAAGTGTGTTGTGAATATTTCCTGTTGCCMTCATTTGTGACAACTGTTTACTGCAAAGAGGCACCATTCCTGCAGCCTGGAGCCTGGCACTCAAACCCGTGGTAGCTCCTCCAAAGCTGCGTGGAAGCGCAGCCTGATGGCAGAGAACTTTAGAACACACCATGAGAGGCTTGAGATCTTAAAATAATGGACGCTGTTTAGGGAATCCATAGCAAGAATAATAGAGAATGCCAGTAGAATAATCTTTATTATAGTTTTCATTWTTCTAAATGCATGGAATACTTTGGGTTTGGTAGAGTAGCAGATTTAGGATACAGATAAAGTTCATTGCCTTTACAAATAAAGAAAGTTGAGAAACAAACTTGTATCTATTTTCATTCCTGCCAACATCTCAATGCCCTTCTCAGTAAATATCTCAGCATTGTCAATGTTTCATCCCTAAATCAGTATTAATATATTTCCATTCTTTCAGTTTTATATTGTACTTCYGTTGACCCAAGAATACAAACATACTTTCAACTCCTAAACCTTATTATCCTCTGAGGAACATGTAAGGAGAGACAAGGGTACTCTGTAAGCAGTAGAGCAGTGACTCTTTCAACTCCATTTATAAAACAATTATAATTCTTCTGTCTTTGTATGATGTGAAGTATAACCAATTACTGCCCAGTTATAACCACAAAATAGAAACAAGATGCATGCACAGACACTCATTGCTTATAGGGGAAACAGTAATCAGTAGCAAGATTTTGATGAGTGCTGTCAGAATGTCTGTTGAAATTTCTTAGTGAGATGTATTTGAAGRATAAATACTTGCACAGTTTACAGGAAAAGAAGAAAAAAAAAATCMAAAATATTAGTTAGCACTTCTGAAGTTGTTAATTTGGATTTTTTCAGAAATGCACCTGGGTCTTTCAAAGATTCAGGTTTTTGTGTATTTAGGCTTTTATCCCAGCATTTAGAATGTGGATGTTTCTTGTGATGTCCCAGCCAGTGCAAAAACTGCTCTTCCTGGTGAACTTTAGAACTTCAGAAAGTTGAAWATGCACAGAAAGAGTCATTGCACAGCTCTTGGTTGAGGAGTCCAGTGTGTCTGTGCTGTGGTGGACCTACAACAAMTGAATTTCTGCAGATATCCAGCTCAGGGGCACTGAGATTGATACACAAGTGTCGGTCCACTGACAGAAACCAAAAATAGTTGGGTGAATAATTATCAGTACCAGTGTTGTACCTTGGAAGTGTCATATGAAAAGTCTGGGTTCCACTTTGTGGAAAGGAAAAATGCTCACTGGAGCACAGATTTGGGAGATTCTTAGGTCATGGACTTACCAATGAGGTATTGGGTGACCTCATGTAAAATGTTTATATATTCTATTATTCTCTGGTTTTGAGGACTTTCTGCTGGAGGTTTCTCTCCTTCTCAACTGATGTCTGTTGTGCCTTTTGCACTCTCAAGTTGAAGGGACCGTACTGAAACAGACAAACATTGATGAACAGAACAAACATTTCACTCAAGAAATTTCAAATTTTGACTTGTAATATTTCACAGTTCAAAACAGCATGAAAAAATGATACTTTTATGTCTCAAAAGTCTTTGAGACAATACTGAAACATCCAGTTTTTGACAGCATCTTGCCAGCTACTTGAATTTGAAACGTGAGAAAGGTCTCTAGAGAATGCAGGAAGAGTGATGATAGTGCAGGAAGAGTGATGATAGTAAGAAGGAAATGGATTGTGTATTGTTAAAAAAACGGACCTATCCAAACATACAAGAGTAGTGGAACGCATCAAATCACGGCAAACGTTATTGTACTGATAATAAGTTAGGTTAGGACAGTAAAGTTTCGTAATAAGGCTGGAGGGGGTGACTTCTTTCTGATGGATGAGAAGACGACCAAAGTGAAGAAAGTATTTGTAAAAAAATGCATCTCTCATTTTTTTAACAATAGCTCTTTTAAAAATTGTTGTTGAAACAGATTGGAGCAACTTTTAAGTATTATATCTTGGTATCAGTGCTAAATTTTTTTGTCAGCAGCAGCAAACCCTGGATACCATGAATTTCTAAATTAAAGTATTTAATGGTCTACTTCAGCAGAAAGTAAAGAGCATTTTAAAAAGTAGACATCAGTTGTGATTAGATATGCCAATTAACAYACTGTAAACAAGCATGAGCTTGTGTATTTCTGTGAAATTAAATCAAACTCTCTCAGCAGCGGATAAAGTTACTTTATTTAYCACTGAAAGGCAACTGTTCCAAAGCAACTAGATCTGCAGGTGATCTATTATACAAGTTATCAAATATAGATAATTGCATTATCAATTTATATCTTAAATCTGTGATAAGATTTACTGAATTTGATTTTAGGAAACATACACTTGACAAAACCATTTTTCTGGTGTCCTTTGGGAAACGCAACTGAATTTTGCTTTTGTAAAACACAATCACATGTTCAGCTGATAGAAATTGACAGTGATATTAATACTGTTAGATCTAGTTTATCAAGATTTTATGCTCCTGAGTCTAAAATGCACCAGTAAGTCTAATGTCCGTCTGGCTTGCATAACTTCGTACTTCCTTTAATTCTTTTAATTCTTCCCTCATAAATCCAAATTAAAGTTAAAAAGTATAGCGGTTGAAGAGTAATTAACATTGAATAAGGTTGATGGTTGAATCTGAATGGACTGCATGAGAATAACCTAAAATACTGCTTGGTTCCATGTCYAGTATAACCTGGCACGAGCATTTCTGTACGTGTTTCCTGCAGAAGGCCTTGCTCTTATCTGCACCTTCATGCCACAGACAAATCTCACAGCTCACAGAATGTGGATAATTAGAATGAAAGAAATTTCTATGGTTTGAGAAGAATTGAATCATAAGTTTTGGCTTGGAGACTTTCACTGGGCTTTATTTGATAGTTAGAAGCATCAGCATCTCAGAAGTTAATGATCTGCCTGAAATAATCGGGGTTTTAGAAGATGGAATGTTACTAAATTAATAAATATAATAAATATTAACTATTTCCCTGCAAGTATATGCTGGTTCTGAAATTAAAGATGAGAATAATGCTGGATTTTCAGTTCAGAAGTAACGATTTCATATATTGCTAAGACACATTTTTTATTTATGATGTTGATATTCATAACAGAGATGTGTACTATATTCATMATGCCTATCTGGCCTGTACTTTCATGTTAATTGAGAGACTGTGCCTCTAAATGTGGATATGGTCTCTGTCTTCAGTTTTGGGTTGCATTTAGCAAGTTTAGGACAGTCTGGTAAGTGTGGAGAAAATGTTTCAATATTTGATCCTTGTGTTTATGGTGAAACAAAGTGAAAGTTTACCATGTCCCCGTGTAATTAGCTTTCAATACAGGAAACATTTTTGGATGATAGAGGATCTACTGAACAAAATGGAAAGTGATGAGAGATGAAATGAATTATAGACAAGTGAAGGAAATAAGGAAAGTTTTAAGAGAAATTGTTTTATACAGAATAGTTATTATAACACTTAGTCATTAAAACAGCAGTAATAAAATTATATTTATAGCTGAATAAGG
The DNA here is from genome assembly GCA_018881555.1 of Amblyornis subalaris. NCBI lineage: Eukaryota > Metazoa > Chordata > Aves > Passeriformes > Ptilonorhynchidae > Amblyornis > Amblyornis subalaris. Next base: position 6,365,759 of record JACAXG010000015.1, on the reverse strand, counting down.
AGTCTCAGTGTGATTAAGATATGGAAGTAGCTAATTGGACCGCTGAAATATTAGGATATTGAAGTGATGAAAAGTATACAAATGAAAATAAAAGTGCATAAAAATTAATGAGGAGACTGAAATAGGAAATGGAATAAAGGAAAATAACAAACAAAGCAATGTATAATGAATAAACATATAGCTGGTAGACAAGGAGATATTAAGGGCATTGGAAAAGTGAATGGATATTCATTGCCTCAGWGTTGCTAAAGTTCATGGGTTTGGGTTTATGTCGGTACAGAATGATGATTTCTCCATGCCACGATTTCACATTTGCAGGGTGTGTTTGCTGGCAGGGGAGGTGGGAGGCTGTGATGGGTARAGCCTGTCCACAGCACGGCCGTGTCCCAGGTCCTGGGAGGCAATCCCTGCCTGCCCTCAGCCACTTGTTGATAATTGTGTGTCTCCTGTGGTGGGAGCACAAATGTGGGGCTGAAGAGCCAGTCTGGATTTTGCCTGAATTGAATCAGCCTCTGATTTATGGGGAGAGAAGGGAAGGCCAGGGGTGCTTTTTGTTGGGTGACCTTTAAGTTGGATTCGTTCCCTGGTGCAGATTACTGGGAGGAGGCGGAATCGTCCCATAAATACTTTTGCTGGCAGAACAAAAGTGGCAGTGCCAGTGCTAGAACAGGCAGCTTACTCTGGGAGAAGGTGGGATTGCTTTTGTCACAGTCAATATGAAACAGCTTTAGGAACTCAATGTCCTTTTCAAGTCCCATTTTATATGCTCTGATTTACCAGGTTACTCAATGCCCCCATCCAACCTGGCCTGGAACTCTGCCAGGGATGAGACATCCACATCTTCTCTGGGCAACCTGTTCCAGTGTCTCTCACTGGACCTCACAACCTCCACAGTGAAGATTTTCTTCCCAAAATCTTGTCTAACCCTRCCCTCTGTCAGTTTGAAGCCATTCCTCCTTGTCCTATCACTCCATGCTCGTCATAAGTCCYTCCCAATCTCTCTTGTAGCTCCTTTAAACACTGGAAGGGTCTCTAAGGTCTCCCTGGTGCCTTCTCTTCCCCAGGATGAACAACCACCACTCTCAGCCCTCTGAGCATCTGTTTTCTCTTTCTCAGTGGCAAGGTAAGAAAAACTGTTTTCAGAATACAGTATAGTTAAARGTTTATTAATAAGATTATTGTAAGTTCTTTGACTTGTATTTCAACTATTTCAAGATTTTTATAATAATTTTTTTATGTATYTTCCAAGCTTGGAAGACTTGGAAAATATATAAAGCATTTATTATGAGAATTATGAGATTTGCTGCATATTTCTATCAGTAGTTTTGCAGTGATAAATTCAATAGAATTGTTAGTGCAATTATATATCAGGACACACAAAGTTTATGCTTGCACATAAATATGAGATGAACTTTCCTGCCAAACACTTTAAATAGCAGCTGATGTTTCATTACATCCCTGATTTACAACAACAAGGTAAGATATTTACAGTTGACTAACTCTGTAAATAATTTCGGCCTCTGAGACACCTTGATGTGAAATATGGTCAGAAATGAAAAGCAAAACAATGTATTTGGATTAAACACATTATTTTGTTTTGAGCAAACAACTTTACTTATATTTATCCATTTAAACTGAATTCTGTTTTATGTAGAATTATCTCATTCTCTTYGCTACATGTAGCTAGAAAAGCTAAACTTCAAAGCTAGATACTTGCTGCATATTGTGCTAAACAGACACAGTTCCAGTACTTTCCATTCCTTGAACTCAATGTAGGAAAACGTGGAATTTAAATTTAGATAGCCAGTGGGTCTTTTGTTTGAAATTATGTTTTTCCCCGGAGAACTACCATTTTTATTTTGACCAGTGTGATGTTGTCCAGAAGGAAAAGGTATACTACCTGTCAGAAAGCCAGATTGCTGCTCTCTAATTTATATTTGGAATTTAGAGAGTAAAGAACACTGGCTTCTAGCAGGTGCTGTTGCAGTGTCTGGGAATTGCCCAATGCAAGAGCAACCTGAATATGGTTATATGACTGAGTATAAACACCATCATAAATCCTGTGCACCGTCACTATCCGGTTACTCTGTTGTATCTCAGGTAATCACGATGCTGGGTATCTGTGAGTGGCAGCGAAAATCGAGTATTCACTGGTAATATAAATAAAGTCAGAAACGGAACACGACTAAGAGAGGGAGTGAAATAAACCACTGAACTAGATGTGTATTGACTTCCTTTCTTTCTAATTGTGTASTACTACACTGGAAGGGACATCAAGAGGTCGTTTAGTGCAGTTGTCTTTGCTAAAACAAGTTTAACAGATCTATGTCATTTCAGAAAGGTTCTCATCCAGTTTGCTACTAGAGAAACCATCAAAGCAGTCCTTTTGATTAGCCTTGCTATTAGGATGGTGTTTTTTTCCTCTAATATCCAGCTTTGAGCTTCCTTATGCAGTTTAAACCTATTGCTTATTCGCTGTGGACATGAGGAACAGGTAATTTCATTTCCCTTTCCAACAGCYTTTTATTTTCCTGATGACTGCTATAATGTTGTCTCATTTTTTTGTCTTTAGGCAAAGTACTGCAATTCAATTATTCTTTTGGCATAGGTATTATTGATTATTCCTAAGTATTCTTGTCCCTAGCACTTTTGCCATTTAAACTATCTTCTGTTAGAAGAGCTAATCTCTACCTCAATAAATTTATCCTGCGGAAATTTAAGAAACACAAGTACTTTTTTTCCACACAACATATAAATAAATTATAGAAGCCTTTGCACTGGACATTGCAGAAGCCAAATTATAAATGGCTTCAAAAAAGAATTATACACAGCCCTTATGGAAGACAGGTCCACTGGGAGCAGCTGAAAATAATCTTTTAAAGGCAACCTCCAGCATATGAGTTCTGAAACTAGGAATTGTACCTGGGAGGGAAGAACAAGGAAAGGGTTATTCTTTACTTGCCCTGTTTCTTATATTCTTTCTCTAAGCATCTGTTACAGGATGCCTCAGTTATGACCTTCTTTCGTTTGATTGCTTCGTCTTTAATAAGCTTAGTATACACTGGTTTGCATATGCATTTTGTAAATTTGTTGGCTTATTATTTCTGATAAAACCCATAAAAGGATTATGGGCCTCTTATCTCCTACCAGATTAATTGTGAGCTAAAACAGCAAAGGTTAAGAGGCTTGCCATTTCCTTTTTGCTCCTCTTGCAAATGGCTGCCTGAGTGTCTCTAAAAACATTTATCCTTCATCTTGTTCATTAGTTGTTGACCTATACCTTGTAATACAATCTTCACTCCTTTTTAAGATAAAGGAAAAACATTATGTAATTATGAAGATAGTCTCATTCTTTAAAATGGCTAATTATTTGTTTGAATTGTCCTTATTTCTTGGTTTAACTTAAGTTTTAAGACAGAGAATTCCAATTTTGAATTATTCAAGAAAAAAAATGAATTAATACTACTTGGTTTCAAGTAGGATCATTCTGGTTTTATTGATTTCCCTCTTCTCCTTCCCTTATTTTTTTATTAAAAAATTGGTCTTTGGAAGAAARTAAATTGATTCTGTACAACCTAGATATTATTTGTGGGTTGGGGGAAGAGTCAATTAATTTAATGCCAGTGCTAATACATATCCCTTTTCCGGCTTCTGTTTTCTGACTCATTTTGTAATTTCTTGGTAATGCTTATCTTCACCTGGCTTTCAATGCTATGACATGACCACAGAATATTATTTTTCTTTTATTTGCTTTGGATAAAGATTGTGTATTTTGATGTCTAATCTTGGCCTTCCCAGCGTGGGTTACTGTAGTCGCTTCCTTAGTGGGCTGCAGATGGAAAAAAATGAGAAACTTCAGCTGGAGCAGATTGCCAGTTATGTGATAGTATGTTCTGAGGGGACTTCTTAGTCACTAGATATTAATTGCTGGTTCACTTGGAARTGAAATTAGGATTGGTTTGTGTTTCTGTGCTCGTACCTTTGGGAAATGAGTCCCAGTGAGGGTTTGAACACCCTGCTRGGTCTTGATTGCCCTGACCCACCCCAGTTGGGGAATTGGCACCCAATCCCCACCCAGCCCAGCCATGGGCGCTCTGGGATCAGAGTTCAAACCACTTCCTGGCTCCTGGACCCACTTCCTGGCTTGGCTGGGGCTCTGCCTCATCCCCATGAGTTTGCCAGAGGATCTGGGCTCTTGGTTAAACCTGCTGCCGTCTCTTCTCTGTGCAGACAAACGTATGGTGTGAGAGGTTCTGGCTGTGTGTTACCACCCTTGGGAGCCCATCCCTACACATCGCACTGCCCCTCTGCCCCCTCCCAGCCTTGGCCTTGGAGCATTGGGATTTGTGGGGTAGGGTGGGCTACCTCTTGAGGGTGACCAAATATATTTGTGTGGGTTTTGGAGGTGTTCTTGCGTTTGTACCATCCTTTGGCATTTGAGAGTTGCTGCAATGTTTGTTTCCTCATTCCAAACTTCTCTAAAGAACTGTTTTGAAAAGAATGTGTTTTATTTGGTGGAGTGCTAACTGAGGTGTACTTTGTTGCCTCTTACACCCCTGTGAAGGAGATCTTAATTAAAATGCGTGAATCCAGAACTTAATTGCAAGGTGTAAAATAAAAGCAAAGGAGAGTGCCTACCATCTATGCTGGTGGCTTCATGAGGTTACGAGAGAAGATACAACAAAACTGATGTGAAATGCTGCAGCTCTTAGTCTCGAAAGGTCTATTACCCTGTTAAGTGTCTTTTTTAAAGAAATACCCACTGTTTTATAGAACCAGGTGAATTAGCAGCTGCCTGAACACAGTTCTAAAATAGGAGCCTTTTCAAATGAGGAAAAGATTCTAAAGCAAAAAAGTGTTTAATAAATAATAGTTAACAAAAAGAGTGTTTCGGTTTAGAAAGTGTGGATGGAGCTCAGTTAAGTCAGTCAAATTAGAAATGATTAACATTTTTCCAAATATTTGCAAGATAATTTTTGCCTTTTTTGATTATGTAGTTTTGCCGCTGCTTCCATGAAAAAAAAATCATTAAAAGTTTCCGTGATACTTTTTTCTAATACCTTGTGAGTGATGTGGCTTATAGTTAAATAATTGAGGGAGGTTAGTTTTTTCTCTGGGATAGAGGTAAAAGATGAGTGATGGTCATACGGGACTGGAATAAGGGGAATGATTAAAAATTGTCAATCTGCTTCTGAATATTCATCGGAAGCCAGTGGAGTGCCTTAGAGAAGATGCCTTCTTTGGTTGCTAGTTTGATTCCAATGCAAAACAAACAAAAAAAAGCATTTATTTTGAAATTGCTGTGTTTAAATTGAAATTGTGGGCTCTGTGGAGCAGCAGCACATATTCATGTGTTACAGGTGCTGCTTTTCAAGTCTAATCACAATCTTACCTGTTCTTTATTGGGGATTTTTGTTAGAGGGCATAGACTGCAATAATAAATATGGAGTTGTGATAAATCATTTTTTTAACTTTCAGTTCATGGACAAATTAAGACTAGTGAAATCTATTGAAGAGGTTTGCAAAAAACATCCCAGAATTCTCTACCATTTTTGTACCCTAAAAAAATATAATTCTGAATCTTCCCTAGTGTCGTACTCTTGCATGATTTACAGATGATTGAATCTTAGCAAATATTTCACTTCTTCCTCTTTCAACAAAATAATGCCACTAGACAAATCCTAATGTCAAAAAGACATGAGAATGACATATTTCTTATGTATGCTTCATAGTTTGAACTACTGGATAATCTGTTGGATAACCAGAAAAGAAAAAGTTCAGAACCTGCAGGTTAATCAACCTGCGAGAAGAAACTGGTGATTTGGGAGGGGTGATGTAGCCAGCAGGAGCAGCTGATTTGGACACAGTTTATGGATGTTACTGCAAACCTCTGTCCTCTTCAGTTCGTAATTACGTGCTAGATTAACAACTGAGTTGCTACAGTTTACATTCCTTGTTAGTCCCGATGGAGGGGCCTTCTAATCTTGAAGACGGACAGTGAAGACAGCTGAGGATGATAATGTTTTATCTACTCTAGATTAATCTACTTACACGTGTGAGTTGACTTCCTGAATCACAGGCAGTTAATATTTTTCAGTAGCCTTCATTTTGACTTTGTTCTATGTTGCTTACCTGCTATGATTTCAAAAAGAGAATATGAATATTACCCTTGTACTGAACGGTGGTGAGATGGCTGTGGAATTTTATCATGGTGTTTCCTTGTTAATAAAAGCTGAAAATCTTCAGTGTAAATTCATAGAAGTGGCCAAAGAGCAGGTGGCTAAAATCCTGTAATTTATAATTATTCTATTCTTACACCAGATCATATTATCTGCTTGCAGAAGCCTCAGGCTTCACTGAGGTTTGATCCAGCCATTGATGGCCATGTTAAAAATGTGCTTTTCACAAGTACCTGACTTTGTTTTGAGGTGCATTGAAATTAAGCGCTTTTGAAAGCAAAAATAAAATACCCATGAATGAGTTCTAAATGAAGTAGAAAGATTGACTTTCTTTGCATAGATGTTTTACTCCTTGATTTTAATTTTTAATTGATTGCTTTCACATTCCCCTGGAGCTGAAAGGGTGTCTTTTTTTCTTCATAATATAACACTGTGATATATATGTATCAAAGCAAAATGATAACTGATGTATATTATCTGATTCCTTGGGGAGAAAATTCTGCACAGTAAATATAATGAACAAAAAYAGCACATCTATCATTGAGAACTATATCTTAAAACTAGATGAGATATTTTCTTAATTCTTAACAATTTCTAAGCATTTTTATGAGCCAGATACCATTCCTTGCTTTCCACAGTAAGTTTTGTGATTAACAATGGAAATAAGTAGCTACAGGCAAGATCTTTGTCTGCGTATGTATAAGATAGTTTCTCACTTACCRCAAAGGAATGTATAAGAGTTGCATATTTTTGCTTTGGCAGGACCTTTATTGCCTTCTATAAAGTTTTTAAATGTCTTGAGCACAGCAGTAACTTTTCTCAATTGTTTGTGTGCTCATCTCATTTACACTTTACTTGTTAAATTAAAGTAGCGTTGTTGGAGAAAATAAAATGGACATTTCAGAACGGGAACGTGTGTGAAGTTGTATCATCTGTTCTTTTGAAGATAATAAAAATTAAAATAACTAAATGCAAAAGAACAAAATTAATGATAGCTGATCTTATGTAGTGGAGTGTTCCTCTCCTAAAAAACTTTCAATAGAGACAAAAGTTACAAATTGTTTTGGAAAGCAAAATCAGACTTTAAAGTATACAAGAGCCAGCTACATGGTCATTATACTTACTGAACAAGCATGCAGGCAAACATCACATGTTTCAAAAGATGCAAGAATACACTTGAAAGGCATCCAGTTATATCAGACAAATAGCTTTAGATGAAGACTCCAGCAGAGAACAAATTAAGAATTGGCCTGGAATGTGGTTGGTGRTTTTGGTTTAATCTAGTACTAAGCATTTAATATCAATAGATTTGCTTCATCAAAAAAAAAAAAAAAAAATGGGTTGGCATACTTCTTGTGGATTCCATCATAAAATAACCCTTTGGATGCTGTCACTGTACTGTGTTTGATGGGAAAAGATGACTGAAACTATGCAGCATATGCAAATGTGGCATATACTGACAAATCCAATAGGCTCTGGCACCAGAGAGCAGAACTAATCTTCCAGTGTAATTTATAGTAATTTTATCTTTTTTTTTCCCAATGTGTGGAGTTTTCAGAACTCTTCAGAATGAACGAAGATTAAAATGCAAAACAGGGCATATTTCTCCATTATTTTTCTCACCAGTGGACTTCTCTCAGTGAGCAGTTGTAACAAGATATTCTGTGGATGAAGGTTCCTGTTAATAATCCTTGAATACGAAAATGTTGAATCTGGTAGGTGATAGTAAGAGAACACATTAACGGATAAGTTCATTAAATACACTCGGTTTATATAGTTCTGAAAGGCAAAAATGCTTGTAAAGCAATATGATTCTTTGCTTGGGACTGGGTTCAGCAAGTCCTCTTTTATTCTATTTTTTTTCCCCCTAAAATGCTAGTTTGGACCCCAATATGTAGCAGTTCTCCAATAAGGACTGTTCACCATCCTCAATCAGTTTGGAATATTTTGGTATGAGAGTAGTTCCTATGTTTGGGTTTGTAGCCAAATGAAAAGCATCTGTCCCTTGATGTTATAGTGCACAGAGGTGTGTACTAATGAAGGTGCTGATACTGAAGGGTTTTTTTTATTCCCACAGTCAGACTGCTATTTTATCAAATAAACTATTGTACAATGCGTTTCAGTAATGAATATAAAACAATAAATTTTGTTAGACTTTCTATTTTGTAGCCAGAAGATGCATCTCATGGGAAAGGTTAAATCTAACAAGATGATCACTTGGTGGCTTAAGCACTCTACTGAATCACGGCCTTCTTTATTCTAATTAGAGAGCTTCAAAATAATGCATATGTAAGGATGCAGTAGAAATGTGCAGTATTTCAAATGGGAAAACAGCAGGAATTTCTGACAAGTGTTGAGAAAATGTCTTATGCCCGCTTTAAAAGATGAGGTGAATCTTTATGTTCAAGACCAATTATCTCACTGAAATTAAGGTCATATTAAAAAAAAATGCCCCTTGAAAAACCCCAAGCCTTTCATATCTTCCTTCTTTTTCATAACCAAAACATCATTTTTTGTTGCTTTTCTTATACTTGCCTATATAAAAATCTATTTTTTTTTCTTTTGGAAAATATGCTGTTTAAATTGGCAAAATACCAAACAGAGCTTATTATCAAAATTAATTATGTATTCTTTGATCTTCAAAAGGACCTCTTCAAGATTGAAAGAAAGAAAATATAATTTCTTTGTTATGACTGTAGCCTAAAATATTTTAAAAAATACAAGTGCCGGCATTGTAAATGCTGACCCATGCACCTTTAGCGGATGGTTGAGAGTGAGGACTTTTTCCATGTTATAGTATTTCCTTTCTGTCTTGTTATTGTTGAGAAGATCATGGAAGTGTGTGATACCTGCAGGTGATCTGACTGTACAACTATTTACAATATACCTATTCTGATTTTTAGTAATGTTTGTGAAATAATGGATGAAAGACTTTTAAAAGAAGTTCAGAACACTGAAAAATCAGATATTGCTTCACAGAGCCTTTGGGACATGCTGGTTTGGAAAGATGGCAATTTGCCACAGAAGCACTCAAACTTTTTGCTGTTGCTTTAACACTGTTGAGCAAGTCATAGACAAAATTCTATTTGATTTCTGGTTATTCTTCTGACTATTATATTAAATGGAACAAGTTTAAGTGAGGTTTACCCTGGAGAACAGTAGAAATAATGATGCCTTGCTGGAAATACTGAAATAAGGTGTCTGTTGGCTTTTAAAACTTTTTATTAAGTACCTCCTGCCACATGATACTAGTTTAGAAAAAAAGAGCTATATCTCACCTTCCAGGTGTAAAATCTGCAATTCTTTTTTTTCCCTCTTGAGGAAAACATTCCTTTTGTCTTTGAGGACTCTGGAACTTCCTCATATCCATTACAGAAGAATTCATTAGGAGCTTATTGAGGGTACCTATTACCTACCTTGGTTCTAAGTACTCTAATTCCTGCGTTAGCCTGGATGCTCTGCACAGCACAGAAAGAGCTACATGAAAACACCCAGTCTTGGCCCCAGAGCTGGTTTTTATGTTCCATTCAAACTAATATGCCTGTTTTAGGAAAGGATCTGTGCTATGTAACAGTTTTTATAGACACATAGTCGCTTACATCCTGTAGTTTGTAGTAGGATGTTTGGATCCCAGAATGAAGAAGATTTAAATGGAGCTTTAAATAGTTATACTTGCTTTTTGGTGGTGGGTCCTGGACAACGTCAAAACAGTAGAAGATTATCCTGAAGAGACCTTCTGTTTCCACCAATATCCATTCTTCCATAAGTTGTAGTGAGCATAAGCATTAAGTATTTTTAAGTTTTGAGTAGTAGAATGGAAAACAATCATCTTACAGACTTTCTCATTACCATGGATGAGACTCTTGGTCAATATCCAGCTGCTGAAACTTCTAAGTGGCTTTAGTCTCTGTCTTTTTCTATTTAAAAAAAAAGTTGCAAAAGGGTAGAAGGCTTAAATGCACAAAAAGGGCTCCTTAGTGTTCTGTTCAATTCCACAATATCTAGTTCAGACTCTATAACAAGGTTAAGTTTTCTGGCTTTAAAATTTGTTCCTCTTATAACGTACCTACTTGACGTGGGTATCTTAAGTATCTTTTTGCACTGTGTGAAGGGCATGCTCCTGGCAATTCAACTGCACGCTTGTCCTTCAGGTGAGGGAAGGTGAATTGCATTGCTCTTGTTTTTGTGCAGTGAAATGACAAATCTGCCTGATGCCTCATTGTTGTGCTACTGGTTAATGCCAGAAGAATAGCTAGTCTTGAATTAAGAAACAGTATTGCTACAAAATATTTAGTAAAGGTTGTGTTCCAGATGTGTAATTTGTGAAAGCCGATAGTCTGAGTGGGAGCTACCTGAAACAGACACTATGAAGTGCCAAGGAGAAGCTCAAGGGTCAGCTGGACAAGTTCTTAACTGATGACTATGGGTAATTATACAGAATATAACAGTTTGAACAAGTCTCTTCAAGAAAAACTTGAAAATCCAGTTGATTTATTCGTGGAGAATGACCTAAGTGTGAAAGAACTGAGTCAAAACACATCCTTAAATGAGTCTGATAGAAGAAGTGAAAATAGATATCCTCTTTCCTGAGTATCTTCAAAAGGGCTGTTGAACAGACAGACACACATGCTGGCCAAACAACTCCCAAATGTTTCCTTCCTCTTGCGCTGATTATCTATATAAAACTCCATTTCTTCAGCCAAATTTTTATTTTCTGAGAATATTTAACAAAATGGGCCTTGCAAGGGCGGAAGGAACTCTTGGTTTAAGAGTTTTCTTGTGCCTAGGAGTAGACTAGAGCTTAGACCAAATAAGAGAATTTGAGACTTCTCAAACGATAGAGCTTTATGATTACTTGACACAATTACTAATGGGAGATTCCAGTGTCTAAAGTGATACCTAGGTTAAACTTTGATAATTTATACAGGTGGTCTCTTTGGACTGCACACGACTTTTATTGGGAGGGACACTGGGATTGTGCTGAAATAACAATGTAGATTTGCACTGGAATCGTGTTGCTGTGTGGACATCTTTGTAATGAGCTGGGGGTTACTTCTGTGATGACCAAGGCGGTTGAAATGAAGGCTGCAAAGACTTTCTTCTGCATTTTTGTTGAGGATTTGCACTTGGCACTTGGTCAGGTCAAATAGAATAGATGGATCTGCTGAGCAGACCTTCTCCTTTTTGGGGCAGGGGGACATGTGCTCTCTTTTGCTTTGGTTCATTTTTTTGTTGTTGGCATTTGCTTTTGCCTTTGAGGCTGGATTAACTGGACATCTGGTGTTGGAGATTTTCTCCTCTTCGTTAAAGAGACATGAGTTGCTTCCATGCCAGTCTTCTGATGTCTGTCCAGAAGATTCTGTAGGCACTGAGACATGCTGAGTTGTGAGTTTAATTATCCTGGCAGGTTGTTAGAAACAAAACAAAAGATGGGAATTGCCACTCTGATAACAGAAGCCTGTACCAAAAATTCCTGAAGGAATGCATAAAAATGTAAACTGCTTAGTAATATGGCATTTTTTCTACTCAGGAGCTGCCTAAATGTGTTCTGCGTGTTTCTGGAAATGCCAGAGTTGTGATTGTGTTTACTTTTAATGTTTAATAGACACTATAAAATGACTGTTTATGGGGTGAAAATAAAATAAAGCATTTGCATTTTTTGATGTTTTCTCTGTCTGAAAAGCAGGGGATTGTCAACTGATGCCAATCAAGTTTGGCATTGCGTTGTATTGAGTTTGATACCCTGTGATTGGCCATAAATATATTTCAACATCTATTTTATATGTTAAATATTGGTGTACAGTTAAATAATCCAGTATTTAAAATATAGTTCATATCATTGCCTACAATTAACCGTGTCATAGATAACCTGCCAAGGTTAAAGCAGGCTGTAGAGGACTTCAAGGCTGCCCAGAACTGCAAACTATTGAATTTAGAAGACTTAGACATTATTTTTAATATTTTATAATTTTTTTTCGAAGATTGGTTAACCTGCCATGCAGTCAAAATGTCAATGTCTTTTACAGAACTGGGTCATGCATTACAGGGAACTATTTGATACCATGAAGGAGACTCTGCAGTGCAGCCCCTGGTAGTAACACACCCTGACTTCAGCTTGCCTCTCAAATTATGTGCAGACTTTAGCATTGGCTGTATTGGCTTGGGAACCATTTTCATCCAGATGTAAAAATATGAGTAAAGAAAAACTGCTTTTGTTAGTCCTGTAATTCATTCAGAATAGAATTACTCTTCTAGGAAGACAAAGTATGATAAATGTATTTACTGTGAAATGTTGGCAAATGCAGCTGCAAAGTACATTTGAAGTCTGATAGATAATGATGTCAAAAGTATGTGGCTAAGGAAAACATCACAGTTTTCCCCATATTCATTCCTTGTGCCCTGGGGAGCCCTAGCTTTACAAATAAAATGATAATTTCTGAAACAAGATCTTGATACTTCTCATGGCTTATGGAAATAATAGGGAACAGTGGTTAAAATCCAGAAAGGCAGGCAGAATGTTGGAGAATTAATAGAGATTGGAAAATAAAGATCATTATTTTCTACTAGATGGGCATCTCATATTGTCTATTGATTTGATCTTTGTCTTGGGATGTAGTAGAACGGCAGATCTAGAAAAAAATGCTGCAGGATAATCAGCAGAATGGAGCTTTTATTTTTAAGAATTGCTCGTGGTAGGAGCTTTTAGGCTGAGAAAAGGAAACCTAGAGGAAATATGAATTACATGGAGAGAAAGAACAGGAGGGAGTYGTCTCTTCCAGTGTAAGAATTAAGAACTATCAAGCTCAGCAAGTGTTTGGCTCAGTATGATTAAAGAAAACAGTTCCTCACACAGCATGAAGTTAAGCTGTGGAAGTTGTTGATCCAATGCATTGAATGCAGATAATAAAATGTGTGCGGGTTCAAAAGTAATTGGACAAGTAGGTGACAAATTCAAATTATTAAGATTTATTGTATTAAAAAAATTATTTATTTTCAAGAAGTTCTTGACCCATGAATCTTTGGATTGTAGAACATTCCCACAGAACAGTATGTACACTCTATCCCTGGATACTTGTATTCTCACAAGCTTCCTCAGTCATCTGCTGTTGGCTGCTGCCGGAATATTGAACTAGAGGGGTCTTTGGTTTGACCTTGTATTTCTGTTCTTACAAATTACATTACTCATTTGTATCTGTCTAAAAAAAATAAGTAACTTTAAAAAATGTGAAAGGGAGAAGGGCTAACATCTACTTCCAAGTATAATTATAAATTAGTAACTATAATCACAGTACGTCTTGTAGTTCCTTGTTTCTGACTTCTCGGATGAAATGAAGGCTGCAGCTCAGACTGAGGTGCCACATTAGATTAACTGGCCTAATTTAAATGGTTGTTTTTCTGACCTAGAACCTCTATGTTAATTTCCAATCAAGTCAAATCAACAAGTCAGGGAATACAGATCATATAACACATTTAACATGTGCCTTATTTACAAAGATGGAATTGTGGTGTATCGTGGGCAAGCAATACCAAGTGCTGCGAATAGGAGCATGATCTATTTCCCTTAGACTTATAAATGTGTATGTCTTATAAATCAGTCCTTTTGATTAACAAAGATGTTGAGCTCTTGTATAAAATCAGAGTTTACAGTTGTCAGACCTGTGAAAGAGATGATTTTTCTCTATGGAACAGTTCTGAATATAACAATGTCTGTAGCACTATTTAGCATTTAATTGTATATTCAGCACTTTCTTGGTAAGAGAAAGATCTCACTATCTACAGAGATATTCAAAAGGCTTTCTTTCACCATCCTTCAAAAGACCTTTACATTATAATATTTGCCTTGTTTTAAGCAATTAGCTTTAAATGCAAGTTATGCTGCATATCTAAGCTTTTGCAGTTTTGATCAAGTATAGCATAACTTTTACTTTCTTTTAGTATTGCATACTTTTCCCATTCTAGTTGAGTTATTTTAATATTCCTCTTCAGCAGTACTTGCTTTCATGAAAAATCAATGTCTATTTCTATAAAAATAACAAAATTGCTAAAATCTATGGTACAAGTTAAAGATTTTTCACTACTTATTGCCAAATATTAGCTGACGAATTTCAGAAAGCTACAAACCAATACTACAGTTCCAAAAAGAAAAAAAAGTCGACTAGAAGAAGGATCAAATAACTATTTTTTAAAAGTGTATGTATTTATTTAAATTCAGCTGAATATATGAAGTAAGAAGATATCTCTAGGATCTGAGTGTTAAAGGAAGGGAGACTTGAAAAGGAAAACATTCACCTTTTCAAAGATGAAGAGGTGCCACTTTTCCTTTTTTCACTTCAGTACTTAATAATTTGTTTTTATAAAACTTAAGATCGGGCTGTGGTTATATCTTGGAAGTTGGGAATGGAGAGTCTCCAGAGTGGAAACCTCTGGGGACTTTTGTAGGGTGTGGTACTCCAGAAGCTGGGATGGGGCTGCTGTCCCTTCAGGCATGGATGCCATCATTTTCTGGGCTCCATGGAGTGATCCTCCCTCCTCTCTGTGGTCAGAAGTCATAGAGTGGAAGTTATGATTGGGGAAAAGAAACCGAGTAGAGAACTTTGAAGGTTGTTATAAACTGTTAGAGTTTGTAAGTTTGCTAGTGACAGAATAGTGGAATGTCCCTGGGTTGGAAGGGACCTTACCAAGGATCTAGTCCCAACCCCCTGCCATGGACAGGGACACCTTTCACTAGAGTGATCCTATATCTGAGGAATTATTGGAATTATAGTGCAGTCTGAGCTTGGCGGTATGGTAGGTTTGATTGTAATAGCTTCCATCAGGACTCTTCTGGTTCTTACTTCAAGGACTGTCTCCTCCCAGTGCAGCGTATTTTGAAATGCATAGAAATACATAGTGACTATCAAAGAAACAATTTTTGAACCACATAATGGCATTGCCTGGCAGCAGGAATTTAAGACAGGATTGCACATGATTCACAAGAAAATTCTCATTACTTTTTTTAAAGGTTTTTTGTTGTTGTGTTTTTTTAGTTATACATCAGGCAATATTTTGGGGTGCATTTATGTGCATTTATAGTGGAAAAGGGATTCATTTCTTTTGAGATAGGATTTCTGAAAATAGACTATCTGGAGAAGTTGCCACAGTCTTTAACTGTACTGTCTTTAACTGGTCTATTAGAACCATATACAGCTTTGTCTGTGTTCAGGATTTACTGTTCATTCTGACTCTCATATTGTTGAGTAGTTCTCTCTAGTGAATATTTTGATTTTTGACTTGCATGTCCATTTTCTTAACACCTGGACTTGAATAGTCCATCAAGTACTTCCAGAATGTATTTTAACCCTTGCCATGCACAGTGTAGATTATCAATCATCTAAGTGGTTGAGTGAAAGTTAATTACTACAAGTGGGAGAGCTTTGCATCTTGAAATAATGAGTTATGTGGCTATAGTGAGTTTGAACCCATTTATTTGTGATTTTCTTTCACGTTAAATCAAGGCCAGTTTTACAAGGTTTATATCATCCTTATCACCTTGTGTCTGTTACTATGCAGCAATAGCAAAACAGTCTCTGGAAGTTTGTGAAGGAAGGTTTTGAGGAGATGGTAGAAGGGGGTGAACTTTATGGTGCATTTTATTTGTTTATGTCCCCATGACAAATGACCTTTAAAGGTCAGGTTTTGGGACCCCACAGATTAGCAACAGCTCCTCCACTGGCTCTGCCCATCCAGTGCATGCTGAGGGTAGGAGAGGGCCAGGTGAAAAGGCGGCAGCCTCCATTCTCAGCCTGGTTGGGTTCCTTCCATTCCACACAGGAATTGTGAACTGTCCAGCTTTGATCAGGGAGGGAGAGGGAGAGGAATCCCTGTCGCTTACCTATCTGCAAGCACTCAGACTTGGGRAACAGAAAATTATCAGTTTTGCATGGCTTTTTCTAATCTCATGTTGGAAATATCTGTTCTACTTGAGATGTTTATGAAGAAAAATGCCTTGCAACTTAAGAGAATGGGTATCCCTATTTCTAGTTATTTTTAGTTTCCATTGCATTGATTTGTGGTTGTCCTTGTGGCTGGAAAAAACAAAAACTGACAAACTGAAGAAAAGCCCCAAAACCTCAAACCAAATCCCTGCCCCGCTCCACCCTAAACCAGCCCCTCAATATATGAGAAGGCTTTTGCAACAAAATCAGATTCCTTCGGAAGCTTTTGAAATTTGTATAATTTTCATTGCCTTTTCCTTCCTTTTATGTCAAACCCTTATATAGTAATCTTTTTCTTAATCTATTTTTTTAATACAGTTTCTACCACCATTGGCTCCTACTAGGTTGCTACATAATTTATTCTATTATAAATTCCAGTAAAATATGCAGAGCCAAAAGCTGTGGGAGTTTTGTGCAACCACTAATGGAACACGTATCCAATTTGGAAATCATAGAATTTTTTAACTGAAACTCTTGGGAACTGTTTTTTTCCAACAGCTTCTTAACAATTTTTTAGATAACTGTTAATTCATAATTCTTGAATTTAGAGTTGTTGGTCACATTGCTTCACTGTTCTGTATTTTAATTCACAGAAATGCTTTACTTTTTTCCTTTTTTTATTATTTTAGGAAAACAGTAAATTGGTATAATACTTAGTAAGTCTCATTATTTCTACTCTTGAATAAAGTCAGAGAAACGGCCTTTTTCCAATTATATAATGCTTTGTGTGCTTTTTCTAGCCAGGTAGAATTTAAAAAAAGAACAAAAATGAATCATAGCCACATTGTTGTTAGTGCTGTACCTTTGAAAGGTGTTGAACAGATCCTTTGAATGGTACTAAATTTCTGTAATGTAACTTGATGATAAAAGAAATACACAACTTTACAACACAGTTGTTGCTAGGGATTGGCAGCATTTGCAAATTGCCAGAACAAGTCAAGACCTCTGGAGTAAGAACCAAGGAAAAAAACTGTTTCAGGCACATTAGGAGAATGTGAGTAGAATTCTCATGATAGATGAGAAGTTTTTAATAAAAGGAGAACCAAGAAGTTTAATGCCCTTAAGTCATTATAACTACTTTCTTTTAACAAGTAGACCAAAGTTGTACAGCAACCCAAAATATAGGAAAATGGTATATAGGTCTTCTACCTAGTAGAATAAATTTGATTAATGTATTCTGAATGCAAGTTACTACTAACTCGATTTTTCCYCCAGATTGTCTCTTCTATTTGACAGACCCAAAAAAAGGACCCAGTAAGGATGGTTAGTTGTAAGTGCCCGCAACTCTCTAAATGTACTAGAACTCTATTGCTTTCCAGTTTAACTCTTAATTTGCATCTTTAGTAGATTGTGTTTTAATGCAGATTTATGGCTTTTCTGTTGGACTCTACACGAGTGATTTTCATTATTACATGGTGTGAAGGATATTGGTTTAGGTATATTTTTTCTATCATATATTAAATATTGAAACAATAATCTSTTTCACAATAATTTATTTTGTCTTTGGGACTAGATCACACTGGATTGTTGACCTATTTTTGAGTGAGAAAAGACTGATTTGTCCTTTTGGTCATAGAAAGAAGATTCAAGACTTTTATTGTACTTGTTAACTGGGAATTAATCCTGCTRTCTCTTCTTCAAGTAGTGTTAATTTTAAATTCTGTCTACCCGCTTCACAAAGAGTGGGGACTGCTTGTTTAGGAACTAAATATTTCCTCCATTCCTCAGTGCTGTGGGCTGTTTTTTGGGTGTCAGTGATGAGGGGTGTGTGGTGGTTTGTGATTAAATGAATAAAGCAAGTGGATTTTTTCATGTCCTACCATCCATGCACAGAGTAAGAAATACAATAATAGCCTATAAAGACCTTTCTAGACACGCAAACTGACAAATTTGTGTCCTTCTTACTTGGAAAATGTTATTGAATAGTTATCACTCTAWCTTGAATCAGTTAGAAAATTGTTATAATAGTTTTGCAGTGAAAATTGCCAGCTGAAGGCTAATTTGTAAAAAGGGTTGAAGTTGATTGAATTACTTTCCTAGTGTAGTAGGTGGAAACTATTCTGGCTCTTCCAAAACTGTGAGGTAGAGCTGTAAATGTGATGGCTGCATACGAATTAGTGCAGCAAGCTGCTTGTTTAGCTTCGTTAATATCAGGCTTGTGTGCAATCAGCAAGTCTTTGAAAGAGGGAAGAGATTGTTGTTGCTGGTAACCACTCAGCAGAGGAGAAACTTTACAATTTAACATTGGCTTGAAGATGCCGACTGCTAATTTGGCCAAATGTGTGCATCAAGCTGTCAGACACCTCACATTTGAGCTTTTCTGTGCTGTTGTAGCCAGACATAGTAATTTATGACTTGGACTTGTGGAATCTATGGAAACAGGAAGTTGGGAAAGTTGCTTTCTGCTTATTCTGTTTTTTTTATGTAGCCTCTGAAAGTAGACTTTTTGCTACCTCATTTTTGTCAGCATGATCATGTGGAATGTCAAGTGCTCTTACATGGAAGTCAGATACATACAAGAGACTGATCCCAGATATTAGTGGAAGGAATCATAGTGAGGATCAGTTTTCAAGGTGAACCTTTCTCTTTGAAATTCTTGTCTTCTGCTTCATCCACTGWTGTTTGTTTTTACCTCATGCACAACCTTTTGGATACCTGTCTATCAAACCTTAGCACAGCAACCCTGAGAAATAAGGATTCCACCAGCAAGTCTCACACATGCTCTGTCTAATCAGCTGGAGTACTAATGAGTAATCAACAGCAATGGGGAAATTTACGGCAGGTCTGCGCTCTGCGCTCAGCATGGTGAGCAATGTTTTGCTGCTGTTAGGTGTCTCTCAGCTTGGCATCTGGTGATATATCTCAGATGTTTGAGGCAAGCTGAGAGGAGAGAGATGGGCATCTGGGGTGCAGTTTGCTAGTTTAGAAGCCTGGTGTGAGGAAACCTCGACACCTGGAAGGGAACATTTCCATTGTCTTCAAAGTACGATGTGAACCCTGGTGTTTTACTGTGATGGCAGATGACACTGGTTTTATTTCATGTTATAAATTCAGGTTTTGAGAGCTGATGTGTGACTGAGAATATGGCTGCAGGGGTMGAAGGAATAAAAAGAACTTTCCTGTAAATGTTTAGCCTTAATTTMATCTTCCTAGTGTAAACAATGAACCTGTTCCCTTAGTACATAATTTCAGTAAATATTCTTGCAGACTGCAGTCATCCAAAATAGTTTTGGTACTGATACAGCTAGTAGACCACTAACTCCTAAGCTTGGAGAAAGTGCAGTAAACATTTCAGCATCCAAGAATGTGGATTTTAACAGAAAATGGATAGCTCAAAAGTGTATGCTTTGGCTTTGATGTAGCTAAATATGTTGAACCACAGAGACTTGAAAGAATTTGATAAATACTCTAAAAGAAAATCAACTTCCTCCCAGCAGCTCAATAAATAATTTTCCCCACTCTCTTTTAACTTGTTTTCCAGACGASCGGAATAGAAAAGCTACTAAGAAAACATAAAATCTCAAAAACTGAGCCAAAAAAAGCCACGTGAGCTCGAAGCCTTCCCACAGAGAGATGGAAGATTCCAGACATAATCTGATCCCTTAATAATCTACATACTTAATCTCTTTCCTGCTGCCATTACAGTGCTTCAACATTGCAGTATATGATTTATCAGAGTGCCAGAAATGGCTGTATGGCATTACAGGAGATATCAATTACTGGGATTTCCATATGGATGATATCACACGTGATACAAAATGATATAACAGTGGTGAATGTAGAAAGTGTGGATAATAGAGGATACTGTACTCTTGCACAGTGAGGTTTCTTTGTGGTTGTTGAGACACAGAAAACAGAAAAGTGTTTGTTTAAGTTTTTGTGTGAGCTTGTCTACCATTGCCCCTCACTGGAGGGGTTGGCCTCTGTTCCTACTGTTCTAGTTACTCTTGTCACTGATACTTCAGRCACTTGTAGTTCACAAGTAATTCAAACTGTAGAAAGGTAGGGGGTACCATTGCAAGGCAGCAGGAAAAGATACCATGAATTGGAAGCAAGTGCTCTTAATGCATCTTTCTTGGCTGAACAATTGCATGTGCTATTAAAGCAAACGGGATTCTGCTCTGATTGTATCATGGCTGAGTGGGAAAGTCATCTCTTCTGTAACTGAAAGCAATTCACTTGAGAACTTGCACAAAAGCCCAAACATTGCTCAGCATTGTGTCATTATGAATGTCAGCATAAAAACATTTATGTATTTCAAAATCTGAGATCACAGCTGACATTAGAGCTGACTTTCAAATTAATGCAGCACAGTAGAAGAGGATTTAGAGTCTCAAAAATGTGGTACTCAGAATCTGATACCCACTCTCTGCACACTTCACAGGGTTCCACTTGTGAATTCAGTGTCTATTAGTCGTTTGATAGCATTGGATATGATCTTGGACTTTATCTTTTGGATTAGATATGGCTGAAAGGAATTCAGCTTGGACACTCTTAGATCACTCTGCAGTGCCAACCAGCATATAAAAGAAGGCTAAAAATATGAGGTTTTTTTCTAAAGTCCTAGAATTCCGATACAGATACACCTTTTTAATCCATGTGTCAAACAYAGTACAATAATGAGAGTAATGCTGAGTTAGAAATTGACTTTGTGGTCCCCGATACCCTTCTTCTCAGGGTTCTGCAGAGCTTTGTTCAAGAGCAATACTGACCATTAGAGACAGGAGAACATTTCCAATAATTCTGTGGTTATCTCTACATGGTGCATGAGTTTTTTGTGTTCAGTTATTCTTTCCTGACTAGGTTGTACAGTGAATTTTTGACTTGGGCAGTGTTCACAGTCAAGTTACTATGTGCAGCTGAAGCAACAAATGAGAGATCAGGACAAAGGAAAGACTTCATTATATGTGTTCAAACAGAAAACTAAATCAGCAAACATCTCAAGGGTGAATGTTGTCAGGCAGCAGAGTATCATAGATAACATACAGGTTGGAAAATGCACTCAATAGTAAATACTTAGCTAAAAGTTTAAGTAGTATTTTAATCTTTGAAATCTGTCTCTTAATGGTTGTAAGTAGTACATTTGGAGGATTCAGTAGACTCTGAGATGCTACTTTAGTATTCAATTATATTCAGAATACTTGCGTATCAGAGACAGATTTAGATTCCGGAATAAGGTAGACGTTTCTAAACCTAAAGGTCTTGCTGCCTGTCCAGAACAAATTGTAAATATATAACACTCTTAATTCAGTAGCCACACATGCACTTCAGACTTACAGTTAATGTTTGTAGTGATTGTCATATAAAAAGGTTTACTTGGGCATAGGAGTAATTACTAATGATGGATGTCAATGGTTTTAGGTTTCAGTGCATGGAACTTAGCTCTGCTTATAGGATTTTGTTAACACCTATCACTGAAGATTAACCTGATCTCCATAGCACAGGAAATTAAAAATCCTTTGACAGTCATCTTCAGATTATGAGTGGGAAGGCAAGATGAAGTGTCTGTTAGCCCCTTAGCATGCACCTTTCTCTTCTATTTCCTAGATAGAGGTAGGAAAAGTTGTAGGGATTAAAAAAAAAAGCCAATGGTACTGACAAGCAACACATCTTTCATCTGGGTTATGGTACTTTTTGCTTCTCTGTATGTTATTCAAGTAGCTGAAAGTGCTTTTATGTTGATAATTCCACTTTCAAAGATTGTACCCAAGAGTAGGGCAAGTTATTGTAATTTTTCAAGTGTCTTAATCCTTGGGTAGTGCCCATAAATATTTAACAGTGGCTACTACAACACAGTCTTAGTCTCACTGAAAACCATGGATATTACTGTAATGCAGGTAATAAATGTGAAATTGAGGGGAGTAGAAGAATCTGGCCCTCAATAACTTTCTTCCCAATTTATTCTCTGGTAAAATTTGGTTTTGTGGTGCTGAGCCCCATCACAACAAAACTATTGAGGTGGTTTTCTTTTTGTCCTGCTTCTCTGCTTTATCCCAGCCTTCTTTCTTATAGGATGGGGTGGACAGAGGACTTCTAGAATGGAGTGGGCAGGACATGCTGTCATGGGTTACTGAAATGGTACTGTGATTTTCTGTTTGTACCGGTGATACCCTTCTGCTGGTTTAATCAAGAGCCAGTTTGCCTCTGTGACTTTCAAGAATTAAAATTGTTTCTTTTTTTTATAATTGCAGATGGGAAGCCTTGTCCTTCCATTCTGTTGGTAATTCCTTGGAAATAATTTTGCAAAGAGCTAGCTATGTTGCCCTGGTGGCATTGGATATAGATAAGGATTGTGTAGAGGTAAGGAAAACAGATAAGCTCTTGAGGATTCACTCTGTGCTTTGTACCCACTCCTCGGGGCTGTGGGCATTCTAGTTTTGTAGCAATTCAGTGAATTAGTAGCTGCATCAGCTTTTTCTGAGTGGAATATYAAGCTTAGAATTTGATTTCTATGAAGGCTTCATCTTAGCTTTTCCAAAACATAAAAAATCCCAGTAAAAGGTTCACCTCACAAAATCACAGAATTGTTCAKGTTGGAAGGGAGCTGTGGAGGTCATCTAGTCCAACTTCCCTGCTCCAGCTGCAGGTACTCACTGCTCTTTGGGAAAAGAGTCCTTCAGTTCTGCTTTCCTACAGACTTATCCTTATTATACAATTGCTGAGCCTTGCAAGCAGTGGTGGAAAGCCTTCAAGGTAAAGGGTGAAGCATTAAAGAGAGGAAAAGAAGATATGAGTGGGTTAGGACTTAGTGCCTTCTGTCACTTCTCTCAAGGCTAAATGTTGTATGTTAATGGCTGGTAACTTTTGGGTTTAATATACCTGTATTTTCTTTGCTGTGTTTCCTAGTTCTTCACTTTTATCCAGCTCATAAAAATAAAACAGTTATGGTTTAGATTTAGTATAGTATAGTATAGTAGATTTACTATACTTTGAAAGAAGCTAAGATAATGCAGTATGTTGTAAATTTCTAATGGAAGATACTCAGGGCTTTAGGTGTATAAATTAAGAAGTTTGTTGTCATTAGTTCTTTGGGGTACAAATAAAAAGCATATGCCAGCTGCTGCTCCTGTAGGTATGACCACCAGGATCCCTGTGAACAAAGCTTGGGCAAAACTGACGCTGTAATATCTGGATGGGTGAATTTAGGACAGAAGTGTCTATCTCCCAAGCTAAGCAGTGGCTGAGTACATGTTCAGGCACCCGTTATGAAGTCAGGTGCCTGCTGCTTTCATACAGCTTRGAGGCAAATCGTGTCCTTGGTAGAAAAATAAAAAACCTAAAAGACAAACTGCCCCCCCTTGCTCACATGGGCACTTAGAGCTAAACTCCCTTTGATATCCWAATTTTTAAAGCTACTTGGTACTAGACTTATTCATTTTCATAATCCTTTGACCATAATATGTATATTTTAGTCATAGCCTATGTCATTAAATCATAGGTTTGGATCTGAATTCTCAATAATTTGGGAAACTCAAAAGCTAGTTTTGGCTGCTTACATTTTCATCCCTCTTGTTTGCCTCTAGTATTGCTATTGGAATTGCATTCCAGATGGGAACTGGAAGTACTTAAATTCTCCTAAGAACCAATGGAAAGTGGGCAGTTAAAGGCACTCACGTGTTAAGTGTCTTCTGTGCTTATGCTTGCGGAGGTATTCGAGTGTTCAGGTGGAGTCCCACCTTTTTAGTGATTATTTGTCCAGTTTCATGATAGGAAGTTGCTGTAATTCATTGCTGTAATTCATCACGGGCCTGGTTTATGTCGTCTTGATCCAGCATGTAAAAAGAAACAAAACAAAACCACAACAGAAAGCTGCCTAAAATTAGCACCATCAGAAAAGATGCCATTCCCTTGTTCCTAAATTCTACAACTCTTTCCCTCGCACATTAGGTGCAATTAAATGGAAAGAGGCAGGATGAGGATTGCTTTATAAGCTTAGATATGCCAAATTCGACTCCAGTCAGCTGCTGTGAAATCACAGAAGGTACGGCAAACAGCAGGAGTTGGAGAGATAACAGGTGTTGGTTTAAAATAAATAAATATGGGAAAATTTTATTAAATTGAAAGAATTTTGTTTAAACATCACCTGGCAGCATATGCATCAGATGAGATGAAAATACAAAGTAGAACAAATGGAGAAAAATAAATGTCTATGTTATGGTAGTTCTCTACTTTGATGTACAGTGTGTGCTTATGAGATACTTAATAACTGTTAAACAAGAARGAACAGAAAAAAATCAGGCTCAAAAGGAAATTAATTTTGAAGGCCACATTCTTGAATGTCAGAAATCAGATAGATAAGGAGAAAATTCTAGTGTCAACTGTTAGGGGTTTTGAACATGATCTAACTTCAGATTTCTTTGAGTTAATATAAAACTCCTTTATTTGTCATCTAGTACTATTTCAAATGATCTGCTTCTTTATTTTGTACCACAGAAAAAGTATGAAAAGGGGAAGAAAATAATTCTGATGAATGAGACAGGAGCAGTTTAACCTTTCCTTTGACATTTCTGTAAGAAATCTGCTAAAGTTTATTTTATCCAAGAAGTTGTAGAAGAGGAGATTGAAGCTTTGGGAGGGAGTGAAGTGAGTGGAACAGTTTTGAAGCATGAAAATTTGCCCAAATCTTCTCTCAAAGGAGCAGTCTTTTTTGTCTTTAACTGGTTAAGTTAGGAAAAACCAAGGACAAGAGGGTGTGAAGAGCCCTGTGCCTGAAAGCTTTGGAAATGGAAGTCAGAACAGTTTACCAGGCCAAGCCTGACACACTGTGTTAACTGGAATCTTCTGCTTCCTGGACCCAGACACTTCTGCGCCAAGGCTGGAATTTTATCTCTGTCCTTTGGGGACCTTGCACAATTTGATTTTTTTTTCTAAGCAGAAGTGGACTTGGGCAAACACCCACTTTTTGAATAACTTAAAGCAACAAACATTTGAAACCTCACTCTTGGTTCATAATGCGGGCAACTAGCCTGACAATTATGAATGTAGCATTTATAGCTGACTCAAGTAGTTATTAAATTAGAAATCTGGGTGACTATTTCCAAGGTGTATGGAAATCAGATTGAGACACTTTCACTTGGGCYTGACTTTCTGGTTTTGAACAGATTGGAGCTGTAATGACATCACAGATGGAAGCTGAAAATATATTCATTCTCATGAGATATTCCTATCTAGAATTTTGAGAGGCCTGGTTTCTATCCTAAGTGTCATATAAATATATGACTAAGTGGAAAAATTCTTGTAACTACTGAATGTGATCTTTCTTGTTTGACTCTTACAATTTAAAAAGAAGTTGGCCGTGCTGCCAGTCTCCTTGGTACTTTAGGAGTGCTCTTCAGTGAGAAAAGTCACATCTAGTTTGCATTGTCTATGAGAATTTACCACCAAAGTTAGTTCTTAGTTTGACCAGGCATGTTTAAGGATTTTTTCATTAGTTACAAATTTTCTTAGGCTGCAGCATGTTTTTTGAATGAACTTTCTGAAGTAAGAACAAATCAACTTTCTGCAAGTCACGCCAGAAGAAATGAGGTTGAAAATAAGCTTTTTCTCCAGTCTTTATAAGATGATTCAAGTGCAAGACAATCAATTATTTGTTTGAGGAATCAATAAACTCAATTATGTGATTTTGCAAACACAAACATATTTTGGTGTCAAAACCATGGAAAATTGTATCATAACCCAACAACTGTAGAGGTGATACTCAGATAAGAATCAGAGCCCCTGTTCTGAGCCACTGGCAGCTGAAGCAGTGTCACAGCCTCAGATCTGGGCCAGACTGTCTACATTGAAAATCTCTGTCTTAAGCATCTGTCTTTTCTTCATGCTGAGGAAGGCAATCTTTGCTCATCCATGTCCTGGCAAGGCCTTTCAGCTAAGGATGATTGAGAAGTTATTTCCCTTTTTTTGCTCTTTGTCTGACTTTCACCTAAGAGGGAATGTCAGAAGAAGCAAAGAGATTGATATTATGCAAAATCCAAGTTAGAAGGTAAAGAAAGCAGTTCCATGGAAAATTAGGTTACCAAAAAAACTATAAACGAGCCTGTCCAATTCTATTCAGGGATTCTACAATGGAATTATGTGGAAAACTTCAAGAAAAATGTATCAATCTTAGTATGATTCTGGCATTTCTGTAGAACTCGACAGAGTAATTATTACGATAGGATTCAAGTTGCACTGTATTAACACAATTTCAATTCTAGATTAGTTGAAATATGGGTCTGTGAAGCTGGTGTCAGACTGTATAACACTTCAGGCAAATGTCTTCATTTCCTTTATCAAAAACAAGGATTCCCATTTTTTTCTGCCACTGTTCTATGTCCTTTAAAGTAGTCTCAAAGCAGATGATACAGACTGAATTTTTCAACTGTGTCTACAAATGATGTGATTTTTTTCAGCACATATAAAATCGTGTAAGTAGGGCAGTTTGGGACAGGGGAAGGCTTTGTTTCTATTGCCTCTACTCTGCATGTTCAGTAGCTGTTTAATAAGAGTTTGGTTTTATTTGTGGTTAAATCAATAATGCTAATGAGTATATGTGCTGATTATTAAAAAAAAAAATCATCAAAGAATCATTTAGGAAAAAAAAAAACCCCAAGCAAATGAAGACAGTTTCACTCATGTCCGATAATGTCTCATTTCATGCATGTCTCAAGGATCCAGAGAATCTCACAAATCTTTTATTAAGTAAAAAGCAAAAGGGTAGCTCGGTGCATGCAGAGTGTTGGCACCTCTACTAATTGAAAGAGAAGATAAAATAAACACATGAAGAAATTATTTCCACCAGTTTTCATCTCTGAGATTAGTGAAAGCAGGTTATAAAAGCCCTGTCTAAAGTTCAGCAATAGTTCACCTTCGAGTATTTGTTTGAAACTTAGGCAGGCACCACTTTAATTTTATGGAGAAAGGAGGGGGGGGGGAAGTCCATGCAGGAATGTGAGTAACCCAAGGAAATTTGTAAATATTCCCCAGGTGATTTTTCACATAGAACTGAATTTCTATCCTCTGTCATCCTTTGATGACAGAATGTACAGGGGAGGCACAGCAAGTGTGTTTTCTGTCTAGTCCATGTTTTCAATCCTACCTCCACGTGGATTCCTGCACTTATGCCAGGTTCACGTTTGCCGTCATTAATTTCAATTTTGCTACGTTGATTTACAGTAGCAGAGAGTTTGGCTTGGACTTTTAAAAGGCTGACGAACCGAAAGGAAATATCAGTACATATTGAAAGTCTGTTTTATAACCACTATGGAGTAATTGTGAGTATTTTGGTAGTTTCAAAAGAATAACAACTCACTAAGGGAATTAAATTAAGCTAATGAAAGAAAGCCTTTTACTTAGAACCAATAAAACTTATTAGACTTTGCAATAATCTGTCTGAAGTGGTTTTGAAGCCCTTTGCCTTGATTTTATTTGAAGTTGAATTGGACAGTACATTTAACATACTGTGGGAAACGATCTTGAACTGGTGTGGGGAACTATTAAATTGGATGTTAGTTCTTTTTTTTCACTCAACTCTTGCAACCACAGAGGAATTCAAAGAGTTTGAAGAAAAGATCACCCTGAATGATCAGACTTTGCATGGCTGAGATATATTGACTTTTTTAGAGGAGGGGTGGAGGAAAATGTGAAACAAAACAGCTTTTTGGTGATTTCCCAGTTTGAGGTTGTGAGAGTGGTTCCTGATGGGGAGACCCTTTGTATGTTCTCTCTGTATGCCCAGGCGTGTCCCGACCATTGTGAGGGAGGTATTGATCTAAATGGGTCACTGACCTTGCTTTTAGCATGGTAACTACTGCGATCTGTGTGTTTTCTTTTTCTTTTTTATTTCCTTTCAAAAGATTTTAATGCAAAACAACATTGAAATTGTCCTGTTCGAGTAATAATGAATATTTCATAGAGGACTGTGATGCTGCTTGACTTCAGATTTCCTTYCTCATTCCCCTTTCTTTTTCTCTGCCTACAAATAACCTGGCAATGAAAATAAGAAACAAATAGTATATAAAGAAGGTTCATTAGAATATAACATTTTAATACATTTCTATTGTTAAGATTGCCTTTCATTTCAAAAACGAATACAAAAGTTTTTACAAATATATGGGTGCTTTTTTTAAGTGTTTAGTGTCTTTTTGGATTTAAGCTACCATTTTGTGTCATCATAATATCTTGACAAAAACTCCTGTAGAAAAATGACATCCATTATTAAAAATTTCCCCAGGAAACCTCTAGCAGACAAAAAAATTTGCTAGCTGTAGGTATTCCTCCTTTGTTCTTTTTAGCTGTGCTTATCACAATACCAAAATTTCATTCTTCATAATTGGAATAACCATAACTCATATCCAGTAGTTTAATGTAAAATACTATCTAAATGAATTTATTTCATAACCTCTGTTAAGGTGCTCTGCCTGCCTAAAGGCTGTTTCTGTCATGTCTCTTCTAGAAGTAGAAGACAGAAGATTGGGTTTTGCATTGTCAGAATGTTTACTTCTCGTTTCATATGTCATACAGCTTTTTCTCGTGGTCACAACACATTCCAAAGGCAATTTGCYTCTAACATTCCATGTTTTTGTGCTGTTGAACAGAGATTGTCACCAAACCCAAGAAGGCTTCTCGTAACCTTCCTGCCTTCTTCAGGGAAAATGCTAATCTGCTGAATTTTACTTAGCATTGTTTGATGCCTAAACTTGTATTTGCAGATTTCTGCTGAAACAAATTAGGAACAGGAAGTTTCCTAGTAACCAGCACCTCCTTCAAGTTTTATCTCACAGATAAAGTAAGAGATGTTTGTTCTAGTGTGCCTGTGGCTTATCAATGCTGTTGTCAGAAAGCAGGCACATTATCAAGCAGACTACAGGTGGTGTTGACATTTATGGATCCCATTTTCTCTAAATAGGCTGCTTTAGAATCAAAATCGTATTCAAAAGCTGCCTTTCAAAACAGTGTTATTTCCCTTTGAAGAGAGAATTTTGTGAATTCAGACAATTAGCATTTTTAACAGCTTGCACTTTAGAAAGAAGGTAAGAAAGTCAGAACCCACAGTTCTACCATGAGGGATTAAGTAACTTTTAAACTGGAGGCATTCTCAGCTCTCTGTAATTAGCTCTCCAATAAAACTTTGCTCCAAAACTGCTTTAAAATGGCGTTAACTTTGCCTAGTTCTTGTGAAAAATCCGACCCTCGCTGCAATGCTCCACTGCTCCCTGTTTGGAGGAATATCATTAAATATGAAAGATGACATTGCTTTTGAAAAATATTTTTAGTGAAAATTATTACGTGCCAAAGCAGACAAAACTTTTCTCCCTAGTTCTAAAGGCCTCATTTTCCTGCCAGTCATCCCTGTACAGCTGTGCCTTTACCAGCAGCCACCCTAACAATGCTGTATCATCTCTTCACAGTGGATTTGAAACCCTCTCTGAGATTCTACTCAGTGTGTTTGTTATGTGAGCATTCAGGGAGCAATGGAATTTGCAGATGGGATGGAGATGATGGGATGATAACTTTTAAAAAGAACAGAATTTTTGAAATGGAGATGTATACATTCAATGTTTCTTAGCTGCTCTGACCTGTATATTTTCTACTGATATGGTGGGTGAATGAAAGAAATTAAATAGGACACAGGATTAGTAAACACAGAAGTCATGTCAGCGCTGCATGAATACTTTACTTGCTATGGAGTTGTTCTCCAGGTMCTGCATGACTGGGATTCCGAGTGTCTGCTCTGTGTAAATCAGGAACCTATGAACACAAAGCACAGTAACCAGTGCCTTTTTGTACCCATTTCAGTAAAAGTAGCAATTTGCTGGGCATTTGCTGCCCTGCGGTAGCTGCCAGGCCCCCAGTGCTCTGGTAAATGCACTGTACGTGGGGCTGCAGTGTGTCCTTCTGTTTTCTCTTTAAGGACAGGTGAGATTATGTAATTGCAATTAAGGCAGATTTTTTTTTAAGAGAATAATAAGAGACAGTAGCTACTACTTCCCTTTATTTTGCACCTTTTCTTTCCTCTTGGGAAAATGGACTTCCTGCACTAATTACAAAGGATTAGATTTGCTTTGAGGACCAGGGCACCGAAAACAACCTCACTATCCTTGATCGTGGAAGTGATTCCACACAAAATATTGTACTGACCTTACCTTTTATTTCCACTTCATTACATCTCTGTTTAAAAAGCATTTTTTTTCACTATGCCAGGTGTATGTTACTATTTCAAACATCCTTCTAGGGCATATTAATTTGGAAAACACATCTGAGGCACAAATCTAATAGCTGAAACATTTTATTTACTTATGTTTCTAATACTTAGGTAACTCTAAGACTTGCGTGRGTTTTTTCCACCCCATTTAAAAAGAAATTGCATCTGGGTCAAAGTAAAAGCTGAAGAGATTTTAGCCCAGCTGGTGTGTTGTGGTTCTTGTTTGTTTTCCCTCTGCAAAGTAATAACTGAAGAATCATCTTGAGAATTGCTGAAATCGTTTCCTATATGATACCATGATTTTTGAAAAAAAGTGAACCTGTGTCTTGCTCAGTTATAAATCCTAACATGAATAAAAGAAAAACAAAACTCATCTACAATGTTATCACATGCCTCAAGCAGCAGGAGAGCGATTTTTCCTTTAATAAAGAAATTATTTGTTGACAAATAATAGAGACATGAGACGCTTCACATTATAATGTGAATGGTTGCTAAACTGATATTCTTTAAATATGAAAATCTAGTTTTAAGAACAGGAATTGAGAACCTCCAGAATTCTCTCTGGACGATCAAAGAAGACTTATTTAAATTCCWGTTGTTTGAAATGCATTGCAATTTGTAAACCTGCGATATGAATTTGCACTTCTATTAAAAAATATCAAAGTCACCTCCCAAGGCTCTTCAGGTGATAATATATTTCTTTTAGATGGGCAAACTGAGGCATGGAATAATTAATTAGTTGTTCCAGGTCAGTTAGCTTAGGCCAAAACTATAATAAAAAAATCCCAAATGTCCTACTGACTACAGCATAAGTCAGTAAACAAGCAACTTCTTACATTCTCTGCCTTGAAACCATGCCATAAACTTTTTGAGACCTTTGTGACGAAAAAAATTCTGCATTTGACTAATGCATGACAGACTCAAATGTTGAAATTTTGAATGGATGTTTTATTGTTTTTCCCTTTTCTTTCTCTTTCTTTCATTCACCAAGAACAGAAGCAGAGCAATCGTGAGGTTTTGCCAGACAGGCTGTTAATCTCTGTGGGGTATGTGAACTATACAGGAGATAAAAATTGTCTGCAGCAGCACCCCAACCACACAACTATGTAACCTGAGTTACAGGAGTTTTCAGTGTCCCAGTCCTTTAGTAATAAGAGGCTGCTTTCTRCTCCTCACCGGGGCCAGCAGGATGATCCTCCCTTGCTCCTGGCTCTGCTCTGCCCATCAGTTTTGTGATTGCTGTTTATAAGCCTGAGTGTGATTTATGCTGTGTTCTTGTGTAATAGGTTTGCCAATCTGTATCACATCTGAATTTGTTACATATTATGTATTTTGCATGTATTCAAAAGCTGATCTTTGTTCACTTTGTTGTTAAAACTAGACTTACCCAGTTCCCAAGGTTATATTGCATTTGACCAGTAATTAACCAGTGCTTGCTTGGTCTGACAGTTGCCATCCTCTTGTGCTTACAGCTTCAGGGCCAATGCCTGTATTCCTTTACATTATATTATTATACTGGGATCATAGTTTATTCTGCATGGAATAATTATTTGTTATTACTATCAAACAGTTATAGAAATATATATGATAATAGATGTAACACCACAGTCATACAAATGTTAAAACAAATTAGGCAGTGGTCTTCAGACAGTTGCTGTAGCTTAACAGTCAAAACCAGGCTTTTTTTCAGGCAATCCAACAAAGATCAGACAAAATCCAAGAGTTGTGTTAACTTCCTCTTATAAGGAACAGCCATAATATCTTCACTGGACTCCATAGTTTGGCTGTGACCGCTAAAAACTTTGACTTAATTTAAGTCACTAGTTTATTTTCATCAGTGTAGCACTCACCAGTAAATGAGTAGAAAATGAACAAAGGAAAATAAACCAAAATAGATATGTATATATATTTTTACCATAAATTTTTTTAACTATACATATTACACATTTATATTTGGTGTATTCCCAATCAATCAATTTATACTGGTTTTGTGCCTAGAAGTGAGATGAAGAACATACCAGCTCCAGTTGAACTACATCCTTGCTTAATTAAAAAGCAGAAAGTATTAATGCCAGATTTGTTGCATAGCTTTTGGAGCGATCACAACTCTATAGTGTTTTTACCAAATATTTTCTAATGTATTAAGAAGAGTCCTTGGAAGGTACCTTTCATGTTGTCCTTCACAGGTATTGCACCCTTTGACCATGTTTACTGAACTGATTCAGCTCTGGCCACTCCTACATATTAAATACTTCTTTCTATGCCAGCTCACAGCTGCTTCATCTGCTGCTGGTGTTTGTACAATCACAGCTGTGCTTCGCAGGAAGGCACAACATGGAGGAGTTTGTTCTTCCTCCCTGCTCTCTGCACACCCTCTCTGGGGTGGGTAAAAGGTTGCCCCTCATTTTCAAGTCCTTGCTTTCATGTGGAAAATGCATTTCCACAGTTGTTGCTCTGCTGAATTTCTGTACTGCTGCCTAAAGGTCAAACAACACAGCCTGTTCTAGACTTGCAGAGAATCCTTAGTAAAAAAGGATATTTTTTTTTCTACTGTTTTATAGATTTCCTCTAAACAAACAAACCAGACAAATACTTGGGGGGGGGGGGGGAAAGCCCACAGATTAGATCTGAAATCTTGTTCTAATTTTTCCCCCAAAATCTGTAGACTGATACTGATCCAGCCTATGTTAAAAGTTCATACACTGCCTAGAGAAATAGAGGTAATTGTTTCATTAATTTCGAGATTATAATTAAGTCATCTTCAATGTTTTCAATCCTTTTCTCACAATGTCTCTATGAATAAAACATCTCAATGGTATATTGTCTATTTTTTAAACATCCTTCTGGATTCCTCTCTAAACTCATTCTAAATAAAGATACCATCTTGAACAGTACRGTAGGTCAATTTGCTTTTTACAAATTAGGATTTCTGCTATTAATTGGACAGTTTCTAAAGTATGGCAAATCAAGGATTCATAATTGTGTCTTAAAAGACTTGTACAAATACATGAATGAATTTTTCATGCATTCTTGATTTGTTAAAATGTGTTCATTTTTCAGTGGAGAGAGAATAATAGGCAAGATACTAAAAAAGGACTTAATTTGTGGGCATAGGAGTGAGAAAAAGCTTAAAAGGTGCTACTAAAGTCGGAGTGGAACCTTCAGGTGAGAGGGAGAAAGCCTGGGTGTAGTCAAGTAGTTCATAGATGGAGGGCTTTATGGAATTGGAGTGGGGAGATCTCCTCAGAGATGGGTTGTGAAGGGAAAGGAGAGAATTTGAAGAGGTGAAAAGGGAACCACAGAGAGAGCAATGGTTGGGGCAGGTATAGGTGGAGGAGAGAAAGCGAGGAGAGAAAGCGAAAAGTATTTTGTAACTCAGTTGGAAGGAACTACATTTGGTGCTAATCAACTCCAGCTGCATTTAGTAAAGGAACTGGCCTCAGATTCAAGAGCCCTTACCAGGGATTAAGGTCAAGCAGTTTAACACTTCTGGGTGTCACATCAAGTGACTGAGCTGAGTGTCCTTAATCAGTTGCAYAGGCTCTGCATGCAGCATGCACAGAGGAGCACTTACTGAATGAGTGCTCCTGGAACCGAGGAGGTGGTCTAGGGTCTGTATAATTTGACAGCAGGAAATTCCTGTGAAAAGAGAAATTTAGTTTGAAAAAGGAGAGCTGGAAAATCTTCTACTGAGAAATACAGCTTGGTATTTTGCGGCTTTGGGAGGCTGTGGAACTAATGCCTGTGCTCTCTGCAGTTTTTTTTCATGTGTGTAACTCTTTCTTCTTGGCTACCTGCATGTGAAACCCACCAATTTATCACCAGAAGCCAAGGCACTTGCTGTCCATCTATTGCTGGCAGTTGGTTTTGTGTTTATTGTTGTGTTTTGGGGTTTTTTTTGTTGTGAAAATTTAATTCTAATAGAGATCTTGTTTTTCCATTCCAGAAGCCAGATTTGTATTTACAATTGCCTGAAAAAGCTTCAAATTCATAGTAACTGTGTGGACAATTTCAACAGTTATTTTTAATTCAAAAGAAGATAACTAATCAATAATACATGTTTTCTCTGTTTGCTATTGGTAGGTTGAAAAAACCAGAAGTCTGCTTTTGCATATAAAGTACAACATCATCATTAAATAAAGAACAGTTTACTCCTTTGGCTTTCTACTTTGTAATACACATCAGTATCAAAAACAGAGGAGAGATTTTTTTTTCTTTTGGTTAAAATACTTTTGCTTTATTATTTATGGTGATTCAGATTTAAGCTATGGAATCCTCTTTCACACACTTTGAACCAAGATCTTGTTGAAAGTGTCACTTTCTGTTGTAATGATTTTTGTTTCATTTATGTTTTGTAAGGACACTAGCTGAAAAAAAAMCAAATAACTTTGTTTTCTTGGTTTTAATAACAAATGTCTTAGGAACTCTGAAACAGCTCTTTAGTTGGGCTGCTAGAACCGAATACAGATATTTTAAAGTACTGATTGTGCAGTTTGGGCATCCTGCTGCTCACACACACGGCGTCTGCTTTTACTGCACCAATGGATTTGGGACTCCTTTCCCAGCAGCCAAACTTTCACAAAGCCTGTTTGAATAAAATCATCTCTGAAAACTTTGTCAAAATTAATTTACTGATTCCAAAATTGTATTGGGACATGAAGTACTGGCAGGCAGGCAGATGGAGAATGTCATTGCTTAATTGGCATTTCCTCTAGAAACAAAACTTAAAATAACACAAGACTGCATGTATTTATTTGATCAGACCAAACCTGTGTCTGGTAGAGCATGCTGTGGGTGGCAAAGAGATGATATGGACAGCAACAATGTTTCTCTGTAATACTTTTTAATTTCAGTAACTTTAGGCTTCAGGGCTTACTGAGTTACAGGTTTTTCATATTTAATAACCTTTAATGGAAAATATATGGAAGGGAAAAGGCAGCTGAGCCCACGTAAAGTTTTTAGCAGCTACACAGCTATGTGCTGAAGTATTTAATTAAATTATTAATTAAATACTTTATTTAGAGCTGTGTGGAGAATCAAATATTTCAGTCATTTTCAAGAAGACTGCCTGTCATTTTGAATTTCATTTGAGAGTCTTGCTGCTTTGACAAAGAAATTACACATAAGGACCAGATTTTAGATGGAAGGAGGGATTGATAGGCACGGGGGGTGCTGGATTAGTTAGAATCATAGAATATTCTGAATTGGAGAGGACCCACAAGGATCATCAAAGTACAGCTCTTGGCCTTGCACGGGCCAGCCTCAAGAACTACACTCTGTGCCTGAGAGTGTTTTCCAAACACTCCTTGAACTGTCAGGCAACTTGGTATAGAGGGATTCTGGAGGATGAAAACCGGAATATTTCAATGAAACTGGGGGAGAGGATGACTGGAAACAAAGACCCCTTTGCAAGAGGGAACAAAGGAGGACACAAATATTGCTGTTCATAGTGGAAGAGAAGAATGGGGAAAAGCAATCTGGCAGGCAAAGAGAAGGAAAAGGGAGAGATTATGGCTAAAGGAAGGCATTAAAAGACTTATGGGGCCACAGGCATGGCAGAACATTTCAGAGCTATCACAGAGGTCTATCTGCTGGCACATTCTCACATGCTATGGATGGCCTGGTAGGCAGGTTGTAAAACAGGGATGCAGTTGTGGCCCACAGATAACTGGACCTGAGCCTAGGCCAGATGAAACTTGGTAACTTGGGCATGACACTTAACAGAAACCAGTAGGTATTTTTTACGTACTCTGTTCTTTCAGCTTATGCTTACCAAGATTAGAGAGAGAACATGGCTTTATATGTTAACTTAATTTTCTTATTATTTCACCGTCAGTCCTGTAGAGGTTTGATGTTGCATTCTGAAATGATCTTTATATGCATACTTAGGTGACCTTTTCGTAATGCCCTTTTCTCACACAGTTCACTGCAGTCATGAAGTTGCAAATGCTGGGAGACTTTTCACAGAAAGAGATTTTGTAGTGCATTCTTACTGTAGATGGTGATTTATGATAAAAGACTTGCAATGCTGAGGGTTCTTTTTCTCTTTATTTCAACTTTATTCTTTAACTTGGATGGCCTACACCTTTCCCTGTAGGGGAGATCGTTTGAACCTGAGTGTAAATCTGGGAGTGCTGGTGTTGGCACAGGGAGGTGTTTTTCTCCTAGATGCTGTGTGAATGTGCACAGTGTTGCATTCTGCAGAGGTCCAGGGAGTGCACTTTTTAACTGATGTTTTACAAAGTCAAAGAGCGAATCCATACCAAAGAAGAAAATTAAAAAATATGCTGCTCGAAAGCCGTACCCTAAGGTACTTGGTTTTATGTCTGTACAAGCATTAAAGGAAAACAGCAAGCCAGAAATCACCTGCTTCTATTTGTGTGTTAAAAGAAATTTAAATTCACATCTGAAATGCAACAGTGGTCAACATGGGGAAAAAAATATTTTTAGCCTTCTGAATTTTATTGAGTATCCCTCAGGGAAGGAGACAGGCAGGAAAATAAACATTCCAACCTTCTGAATTTTCACAGGACAAATCTCCTTTTTGGGATACTGGTCATTAGTTCTATTAAAATGCTGACAAAACAGCACGTCCCATGCAGGCCTATTTCTTTCCACTGTGTTGGGCAGATACTTGAGGACTCATGGAATGAATGTTGCCTTCTTGTAGTGCTTTTACATGGGGTGGGTTTGGTAGAATTACAGAGCTTGTCTGACATGTACTCTCTGTTGGCGAGTAGGAGCCTGAAAGTTTTGATTTTAATCTACCTACATTACTACCAGAAAGACTCTGTTCATGAGTTATTTATTAATTTAAAAAAAAAATCTGGTGCTAGCAATTTTTAGAAATAGTCTTTTTCATTTTCATTACAAGTTTCATTTAGGAGACAAGCACTGTGAAGGCTTCAGATTTTAATTAAATCATGTCCGTTTTTACCAATTTGTCTTAAGTACATGGGAAATATGAACTGAGATTAGTGTTGCATGAAGAGAGAAATCCATCTCGAGTTGCTGAGCTTTCTAGGAGTTAAATTTTTCCTAACATAAATCTGGCTATTCTTGCTAAAGCTAATTATTCACTTGTCCATGGTGCTCAGATGCTATGAAATGGACATGATAGACTGCAGTTACTTAATGTGGATGGGGAGAGCCAAAAAATGTACATTTAAAAATTCTCAGGCCAGTTATAATTTATTGTAATACTTGCCAAAGCATGAAAGATGCTTTCAAAGTTCCAAAAAAAGGGCCGTTCAATACTCCAAGGCGCATACAACAAGTTATACATAAGAAGGGCAGAGATATTTAATTGGAAACGTTACAGACGCTTTGGGATGTGGGAGAACCAAGGCCTCCCTACAGTTAAGTGTGTGTGCCAGCAGACTTTGTTCCTTGGCTGGGGACAGGAACATGGTCACCTTCAAGCTCTACACCTGGGCTTTTCCTACTGACAATTGTTAGAGAACATTCCAAGGCATTATTGATTTAGACAGCAAAGTCTTGTGCTCAGGGGATGGTTGGAAGCTGTCAATGCTTCTTAAAAGCTGTTAATACACTCAGTGTCTGGACCACTATTGCTTCTGTTATTGTACCAGGTTTTCTTTTTTGCAAAATTAGTGGACTCTTCTCACTGGACCTGGTACTTATTTTGCTTTGTAATGTTTTGAGACATGTGGGAAACGATGCAAAGCTACTTACTTTGTGTAGCAGTAAGTTTTCTTTTGATTTGTTCTGATTGCTTCTGATGACTTGGGTTGCACCAGTAGCCTACATACTAAAAAAAAAAATATTTACAGAAATAAAAACCTTGTTCTTGAAGGAGACCTTTTCTTTTGATGAAGAATGCACTTTTTTTGAAGACATGTGGATCATGAAAAAAAAAAGAAAAAAAAGAAGGCTCATATGTGAGAACTGTTAAATCTCTCTGATAAAATTAATAGTTCTTTATATTAGTCAGGGTTTGGATTAACTCGATGTCTGACATTACCAGCATGGAGGAGTAATTAGCCTGTTAAATTAGAAAATATTGATTCAGTGAGTGACATAAAGTTGTTTTTTCTAGGAAAGTCGTGTATTAAGCAAGATCCATGACATGGCTGTAGTGTGGTGGGAATTTGAAGTGCTTCCAAGTACAGCTCTCGTTTAGGCACTACCTATAGTAAGCAGGGAATGGAAAACTTCCACTGTTGCACTTTTCATTGTTCTGGGTCAAGATGCTGCTCCGTTAAGGCCTAGGGAAGTCTGGAAGGATTCAGGGGCATCAGCAAGGCAATGGTCTATGGAAAGGCTATATGCACACTGGTTCCTCAAAAATATTTTTTATCATTGGCAGTTTTTTGTACATTGCTGCAGCTTCATAAGTCAAAGCTGAGTATATCAGGAGGTCACACTGCCAATATCCTGTTAGATCAGTATCTGTGTCAGCTGATGGCAGCATCATAAGATAGCTGCTGGTACCACAGCAAGCACAGCTGTGACTCCTCTGTGGGGCTGTATTCCATCGTGTTGCTGAAGGATGTAATTGGAAAGCAGAGGACATCATGCCAGCAGAACTGACTGAAGATTGTCTACAGAAGTTCTGTGATAAGAGAAATACAGGACAAGAAGGAATTTTGTGCATCACGGCAACAATATTGGAACCACGCTTCAAGGGCAGATTTGAAGGCAGCCCTGCGAAAAGGTGCAGACAGGTTATGGGAAGGGCAGTCTCATAAGATTGGCAAAGTCTTTTCCTAGATAATGCATAGAAAAGTGAGCCCTGGCAATGCTAATATAAGTTTGCTGTGGAGACTGGGAACTAGTGGATGTGCTGCTCTTCAGTTAAAATTTTTATGCTGAAGATTGCAGCCTTTAATTGCTGCTGTTCAGAACAGCAGATTTTGCAGTAGGTAGTGCTATTGAAATGGTAGATCGTAATAGACAAGTTTTCATTATCAAAAATCTCTTCAAGGTAAATGCAGCAATATAAGTCTTAATATTGCCATACTTAACCAAATGACTGCATTAATCTGATTTTGTGACTGGTAGTATGATAAAAAACTGTAAAAGGGATACATATCCAAATGAGTTAGATACTTAACAACTTCAATCTAAACTTTTCCGTAGGTACTTATGGTAGCTGAGATATTTTCTCCAAGTCCAGTGGATCACCATATGCAAGTTATCGAGTGGTGCACACACACCCATGAAGGACAGCGATGATTTTCAGTAATGTAGAATGCAAATCCTGAAAGCAGCAAGGAAAAAAAAATGAAGAAAAGATGACTTAATGTTGTATTTTAGGATCAAAAATATCTTAAGAGTGAATTTCAGCAAATAATGAAACTGATTCCAAAAAGGAAATGATGAAAGCCTCGTCTCATTATAACTGAGCTAAACAGGCCAATGCACTCTAATAAGAATTTCTGCATCCTCTTTGACAGACAGGTTAGTGACATGATAGGTCTTTGATGTTTTACATTTTTCTGATTCCAGAAATATATTCATAAAGTGAAATCTGTTTCCATTAGAAACAGTAAGATTTGGAGGGGGCATGCTAGCATATGTCAGGTAGTAGTAGATGAGACTATCTAAGAGGACAAATTTAAATCTATGTTTTTGTGCATACTATATATGCTTTGGTGAGCTCATTAAAATATTACAGCATTTCATAATTTTTCATCCTTTTTGAATATTGATTTTTTTATGTGTTAACTCCTTATTTTTGTTTGCCCTGCTGCAATACCAGTGTACCTTAATGAAGGGAGAGACCTGCTGTTAGAACAATTTGGCAGTGAATCTTCAGATACTAGACACCTTCAGAACCTTTAAAAAGAAATGCTGCACATGAATTTTATTTTTACAACAATTAAAAGTTATGGGATGGAGGTAAACCTGTGCAGTTTCTTTATATACCTCTTGATTTCCTTGCTTATGGATATTCACAGGTTCTTGTGTCTTTAGCTGATAGAAGTTTCTGTTGCTTTAGAGAAATCTATGAGCTAAACATGGCTCTGGTACCACTGACTTAAAGATGCTGCTTCTGCAAAGAATTCATGCATTAGTATTTGTTTATTTCTTTGTGACTGACACAGTAAGTGACAGCAAGCATGGGTTTGGTATGGGATTGAAGAAAGAAAGTTTGACTTGGTCAGGTTAGGTCCTGAAAATGGTTTATGAGTGCTTCTTGTGTATATCACCAAGTGGCTGTTTCAATCAATCTCCTCATATTCCAAGTCCTGTCTCTAGTGTAACCTGAGAATGGTCTCACTGTATGTGGCATACAGAAGAAATTAAGAGCTCAGTTGGTGAAACAAGTAGAGAACAGAGAAGACAGTGATGGCAAACCTATAGCTATTATTTAGAGATGAGTAGGTGATATCATCACACTTGAACAAGGGTGACAGTATACCACATAGACTAAGATATCTTAAAGCTCAATTATCTTGCTTATTATCTCTCTAGTAATTTTCTTTTTCCKTAAGAAGACTGGAATTATATTTTTCAGGGCTTAAAAATGTTGGCATTGTGGTTGAATCACAACGGTATGGGGTTTTCTTTATCTTCACATGGCTAAGGTACCCTAATACTATATTGCTGTTTCTAAATAAATTATTTGAATTTCAAGTTCTATACTCTTATTTGACCTTGTATTTGCTAAGGAGTACTTTACAGAGGTAAAGATACAAACAACTTTTATATTCCTAAACAGACTAAAGGACATAAGTCATATTAGGGCTGCTATAGGTCTGAGCATGTGGGTTGCAGTATTTAAATCAGGAATATGTTTCCACAGTGGTGAAATTGCAAAGCTTTTTCATTTCTTTCTAGCATGGATTTGTTGCAATAGGCAAAGTCTATGCATAAATTACGATCAAAAACTGATATGTGAAATGCAGCTTCTGTTTGTACTGGATGTACAAAGGGTTGAATTCTTTTTAATGAAAAAAAATTTATCAGTGTCTCTGGAATATAAGAGAGATCATCTTGAATTTTGGTGGTAACTGTTTTCCTTATGGGAATTGCACCTGCACAGAGAAACAAAGAAGTTGTTAGGGCTTTGGGGAAGAGTAATTTTAGTTGCCAAATACCATTAAAATAAGTATCAGTGTTTCTTGCTTTAGAGCAGATGAAGAATATTTTAGTTAAATTATTAATAAAAAATATTTTTGTTTGTGTTTTACAAAGAAATAGTATCAGGATTTGCATCTTTGTTCTTTCCTTTTTAGCATGCTCAAAGTCAAATGAAATTTGGAGAAATGATCAAATTAAGCCTTGATTTTTATTTTATTCTTTTCTGCAGCTTTGTGGTTTAAAAATAATCTAGGTTATAAAATCAGCTAATCTGAAAATAAAATTTATTAAATACTATTTGTTTCATTTGGGACTATATCATTTCTAAGGAACTTCAACTCTGTGTCTTTTGCTTATGTGCTATCATATATATTTTTTTTGTACATTCCGTGGTTGGTAGCTGGTTTAGTGATTACACTGCTGTTAGCAACAGACTTTCTTTAAGCAGTGAAAAATCAAATATTTAAGCTGTTGTCAATCTGTACAGGGAGGATTTTA
This sequence comes from Amblyornis subalaris, assembly GCA_018881555.1. Classification (NCBI taxonomy): domain Eukaryota; kingdom Metazoa; phylum Chordata; class Aves; order Passeriformes; family Ptilonorhynchidae; genus Amblyornis; species Amblyornis subalaris. The sequence goes on along the minus strand of JACAXG010000015.1, from coordinate 6,323,877 downwards.
AACAAGGATCCCTTTGAAATGCAAGCTTGTAACTTCAAGTCCTTTGTGCATCAGAAGACTCTGGCATGTCTTAAATCCTCTAAAATAAACGGAGGTAGCCATTCATAATTCCAGATAATCTTATTGCAACAGCCCATCTACTGCCCAGAGACCACGAGGCTGCATCTAAGTTTGTAAATAAAGAAGGGCAGTGCTCATTCCCAAGCCTTGAGGGTGAGTGCCATGGAACAACTCAGTTCAGTAAAGTTGTGTGCTCCACAAAAGTCATCTTGTCCATGTTTCCAGCTGGACACAGTGAGAGGCAGAAAATCAGTGTCACTCTGAGGTGAGCTGCTATTGCTTCTAAAATTTTTTTATCTATTGGAGGTAAGAATAGATTTTTTTCATTTTTTGTGAATGTAGTGCTCAGTCCTTCATCCCCAATTTTAACTCAAAACTTAAATTTCAATTATTCATTGTGCATTTTTTCCTGTGCTAACCCATTGAACAGATGTAATGAAGAAAAATTCAGGACAAACAAACAGAACCCATGAGACTAAGAAGCTTGGGTAATCCTTACCTTCATTTCCTTGCACAAGGGAACAGGAAAGGTTAAACAGCACGGTTCTCTGCCTTGGAGCTCCTGGGGGCTTGTGTGGCTGCATTTGCCAGGCAGGGAAACAGGCTCTGCTGGGATTTGATGGTATGTGAGTGGCAAGTGGATGGGTAGGAAGAGTGAGGGTAACAATATCAAGAGTTTCCAGTTGCTGTCCTGTTGGGGTGTTTGTTGTTTTATTTTTTTTAATCTTGTTTTGGAGGGATAAACAGAGAACTTGCCACTTTAGGACTCGAGGAGTGTTACAGACATCTGCAAAAAGCATTTGTATTTCCTTTCCCTGAATTGACTGTAAAAAGCTGCTCTGAGTTCCCATAGGGCCTGTGCAATGTATTATAAATTGCTTGACTAAAAGAAGGGTACACTATTCATATACTGCTGCTGCCTAAGGCAACTCTATTAAAACATCGTGTTTGCTATATCATATTGCAATTCCTTAATTTTTATTAATAAATAAGCATAACTTTACTGTTATTTGCATACTTTTGGGCAGACTCTTCTCCCTTTAGATTTCGAATAATGGAGGGGCAAATAAAATTTATGCATTGTATGAAGGGTGAAGAAAATGGAGGAATACAGAAATGCCAAATATTCATAATAAGTTATGTAGGAAAGTAAATTTAAGGCATGACTAATTTCAATGCCTGAAATTACATATTGGGTTGGGAGGGACCTTAAAGACCATCTCATTCCAACCCCCCTGCCATGGGCAGGAACACCTTCCACTATCCCAGGTTGCTCCAAGCCCCGTCCCACCTGGTCTTGGACACTTCCAGGGATGGGGCAGCCACAGCTTCTCTGGGCAACCTGTGCCAGGGCCTTGCCAGGGCTTCCCAGGGCTTCCTTTACAGGGAAGAATTTCTTCCCAATATTTAATTCAGCTCTGCCCCCTGTCAGTTTGAAGCCATTCCCCTGTGTCCTGTCCCTGCATATCTTGTAAATGCTTCTGTAAATAGTCTTTCTCCTGAGACACACAATGTCAACAAAGATGGACACAGCACAGTGCTGTAGTTTTCCCAGTTCGGTATTTGTTTCTAGTTAGTCTTCTCTGACCCTTACTTGCACTACACGCTGCTTTCCTCTGTTCAGTTCAGTTGGATTTCTTGTGGAGCAAGATGCTTCTAAAGCGTTACAAAGGTAGTAAAATACTGCTTTTGGTTATCAATGGGAGTTGATGCTTTTTTTTGTTCCTGTCACGTGCGGCTTTTAAGCCTTTGTCAATTACAGTGGACAGGTACCTTGTTGAATTACATTTCCATCACTGATGACCCCTTTATTTTCCATAGTGATACTTTATCACAACTATACAAGATTGCTGTTTAATTTGTGAGCTCTCTAACTGCAGGCTGTGTGGAGAGTACATTTTTAGGGCAGCGTGTGATAGAGTAACTGATAATAAAAGAACCTTGGATCTAGATCAAAAAGAAAAAAAATCTGTTGGAGCTCTCAAAAGGAAGAGGTTAATGGGTTCCAAGGAAGAAATGAACTGGAGTGTGTTGTCATTCAATTGTACCCAGGTTTGATTTCTTTTATCAGGCTGAGTAATGACTGTAGGCACTTGCCCTTTCCATATCATTATAATGTGCAATAAAATGAAAGGCTGAGGACTTTTTTACATTAGCTGAGGAATAATAATTGACCATTTGCTTGCAGATTCATGGCCTGGTGCTTAGCTCAAGAAAGACGTAAATAAATACAAGAGTTGGTTTACCTATATTTTAAGAGTTCAGGTATATGGAAAATGGAGTATCAGCTTGTCCATGCACTCAACTCTTTCAGCTTCATCTGAAACTCTGAAGGACTGTTATAAGCTGCTTTGAGCAATGGACAAGTAGGAAGCATCCTGGAAAACGACCGAATAGAATTGATATATATTCTTAAAAAAAAAAAAAAGCTGATTTGATTAGTGGGCTGTTTTTCAAGAAAGCAGAACATTCAGTCACTCTTCTTGAGAATTGTGAGACTTTATTTGAGATGAGGAATTAGGTGCTGAGCTGTTAATATCTAATTTTCATAAACATGTCTCTGAACATGTCCATAAAAAAAACCCCAAGCAACTGTTAACCACTTTGTCTTTTGCTAGGAAAAAAAAAAAGATCCTGTCATTCTGTTTTGGAGATTGTTACTTACTTGCTTTGGCATTTTGTTTTTATTTTGGTTAGCAAAACAGTCTGGAATAGCATGCACTGGTATTTTACTGACACCAATATAGTTTAGAAATCCCTGAAGAAGGGAGATTAGGGATAAAATGAGAAAAAAACCCTGAATGTCTCAAGCCAACTTAATGCTTTTGTCTGTATGTTAGTGAAAGAGAGCCTTCCTTTAGGTTTGATGTTATTCAATACATAGAGTAAATGGATTAAAAGTGAATTACTCACATGAAAGCAGAATCTTCAGCAAACATTATAGGAAATACATACTTACTATTTGCAGAAGAGCACTTCTTCCTTGGTTTTCATATATAATCTCCACAACATTAATTTTAAAAACAAAAAGCAACTCCGCTACATATTGCGTGAGATCCAGGTTTGTTACTTTGACAGGATATCAGACCATTGTCCACATTTATAGGTACTTAAATTTTTGTGTTTGATGATATACACAATATTGCTTGCTGTTGAACATTTTATCTTTATCTTGACAGGAGGAATATATAACGCATACATTAGGTTTACTTACTATTCCCTTCTTGCATCCTGAAAAAAAAAAGGGGTTGCCTTTTCAGAGAAGCTGTCTCTATACATTTTCTAGTTGACGTATTGAATTACAATGCTCGTGTCAGATTGTATCCATCGTACCAGGGAACTGCACCATGCACCCCCAAGAAAGGAAACAATTAGATGCCCTTTTTTTTCTATAGTGAATTTTCATTTTATAGTTACAGTCTGATAGCGAGGCTTGTGTGTTCTAGGACAAGGGAGGAATCTAACAAGTAGCTGGAAGGAAAATGCTAACAAAGAGAACTGCCATGCATATGATCCCTTGATAAGGAAGAGCAGAGAAGATGCTGAAATTTTTGTTCCTCTTCATTTAGGAAAGTTGAAACCAGTCATTCTAGTTTGCTTCTCAGTTGTCTGTGATTCCTGTGTGTGTGACTTATTTTCCTTACGAACCGAGAAAAGGGAGCTTCAGAACAGATCATGTTAAGGAAACTGACTATGCTAAAGAATCTTCCCTCTATTTCTCCAAATAGATTAATACCAATCCTTTCCCTTGTATTAAGGTCAGTTTATATTAAGCTGATTTGGGCAGCTCTTCAAGCAGCTGCTATAGATATCTTGCTTGTAAACTTAAGAGAGTGCCAAAAATAATATTTCTAAGCATTATAACCTGCATCATACAGGAATTATACCTTCTAAAGCTTAAAGTTAAGTATCTTCTAAGACAGTAGTTCTAGTAGTGTCAGCAAGAAGCTATTGCAGCAATATTTGGAGTCCCCAAGCAAGATTAGAATTCAGCTTTGCTGGGCATGGTGCTATAACATGGTAAGAGGCAGCCATCTATTCCAAAATTTACAGCTTCCGTACAACCTTTAAAAAATATAAATAAATCAAGACAACTTAGTGAAGAAGCTAGCACTGCCAGTGAATCTCCATAGTGCCAGTGACATGTTCTTCTTCCTGAAGACAGAAAGGCCAAGGACACCTGTTTGGTTAGCTCGGTTGGACATGGGTGTCTTGCAAGACTTCCACAAAAAGGTGTCCCCCGGTGAACAAATGCCAGTACAAATGGAGGGATCAGCAACTTGTGCAGATGTTTCTTACCACTGAAACACTGGTTGCATTTACATGTTGTCTGATTGAATGGAATGATAGTTTTCTTCAGTTCCAGGGGTGGCTGAAGTCATAATATATGGATCCACTTTGCTCACACGTGTGTTAATCATGAGAAGAGGTAGAAATGTACCACCAATACCAAAACACTACATTTAGTGTGTTTATCTTGGCAGCTGACCAGGACTCTCCGTTTCCCTCCCTGAATGAGGTGATTGATCAGCAATTACAGGAGCTGGAGTATGGACCACCATAATACTTAAATACTGATTTTCATCAGATGAGTGTGGTAATGCTGGGAGATTGGTAGCAAAACAATCATTTCATAACCTAAGTACAACTTCATGCRCATAAATCCTGCTTGGGATGAAATGGAGGTAGCTTTGTCAAACTGCATTTTGGTGGTTTGAAGGTATTAGATTCTGTCACAGTTGTGAGGAAGTCTAATAAATAGTAATATTAGAATACATGTGATCTCTCTTTAAATCATAAATCAAACTGCATTTTTTCTTTATTGTGTCTCTGTTTAACCAAAATATTTCAGCCTCTCTTATGAATCTAAATAGGAGGAATAAACAGTCTGCTTTCACTCTTCCAATATTAATATAGATTGTCTCCCAATTTATTTATCCTGCTGTTGTGCTGGTGAAATGTGTTCTTTGAATTACATATTGCATTCTGTCATTTTGGAATYGGTGTTGGATTTGTCATGTAGTGAATCTTGAGTTTCAGCAGTAAGAGTTCTACCCCTCCATTCCTCCCTGCTGTCATGACAGTGGAACTGACAGGTCTGGCCCTACCTGCATAAATCATGGCACMGCTCAGCTTGACTTTGTTCTGTTGACAGCTCTGAGCAGGTCTGCCTTTCAGCTGATGAGTGTGGAAGCCAGACTCAAAGCCAARTTATACAAAAATACAAATAAAATTGGTTTGCTTGCCTTTATGATGGGTTAGAAAAGTGCAAAAGCAATTTTAGAATTGAGAAAATACACAGAGCACACTGTAGGAGACAGAACATATTAAAAATGTATTGAGGGCTGAACATTCTATTGTGATGGTTGGTTGTAGGGTAAAAGAAAAGAAAATACTGAAGCAGGAGTCCGGGTTGATGTGCAGACGATTGAAGTTGACAGACACTGTCCCAGGCTGAGTACAAATGGATAAGACCTTTTGAATACATTAAGTATGTCAAGACACTTTTAGCAAAACCAGAAAAGTTCCTTTTACTGAGGTCYCTTGCCAAAAGAGGGAGGAGGAGACCTTACAGATTGCATATTTGGTAGGCCTTGGAGGTCTAATTTTAATGTCTGGATCTGTGCAGATTTCCTATGGGTGTCTTTTCTGTACAGGCCTTTGTTTCTCACAATTCAAAGAGGATGGTAACAATACCTGGCTTAATCATAAAGATCCTGACCGAACAGGCTCTGTACAGCAAGGTGTTCATTTTGTTGAGAGGAGCTGTGCACTGCTATGGCTGTTTTCAAGGAAAAAGAAAGAACTGCTATCCAATCTGTGGTGTAATTGTTATTGTTGTTACTTCTGATGCAAACAGACTTAGTGAAAGAGATACTCCCTGACATATTTCATCAGAAGGAGTGAGCCAGATGAGGACCTGATATCTGATCACAGTGTCCTACTGGTTGGAATGAATAAAGTTAAAATACATGCCAGCATAATTCCATTATCACCTCAAAAGCTGTGGACAAAGGAAAAATAATGCAGTTCCTTATATCAGCTGCAGAAAGATTTTCTCAAGAAAAAGCTGGAGATAGGGAGAGGGTAGAGTAAGGGGGATCATCCAGGAAAATGACTCAGTCTAAACAAATGGGAGTAGGAAGAGACCATAGGAGTCAGATCTCATTGTACTTACTGGTAAAAACTGTAGGAGATTTTCAGTGTTTTCTGGGGTTTGGGTTGTTTTGTTGTTTTCCTTGCTAAGTAAATAATCATTTAAGACACATTCCATATCCTTGTTACTTGTTAGTGTTTCAATATTCTCATGCAAGTAGAGTCTGAAAAGCAATCCCACACAACTTGGAGCAAAGAGTCCTGACTTTAGTTATACACTGGTTAAATACATTGGGGGAGTTTTCACTGAACAGCATGTGTTAGTCCAGATTTAACCGAGTACAGAATTCTGGTCATTTGCCTTGTCACTAGAATTGAGATTTCTTGGCTTTTTTCCTGGCCTCCTTCAGTTTCCTCATCTCATTTTGCTTGATAACCTGCCTTAACAATAATCCCTAAATATCTCCACAGAAAGTTTTTGTGTTTTGAGGGGTTTAGGTGAAAGTTATTGTAGAGATGCGCTTTGCAGTTGAGTACTTTCAGCAGAAACAGTTCAGAATTCACAGTTACCATCTTTGTCCATAATTTCCCACACACAAACTTTTTTCTGTTTCTCCTCTCTTTCTTTCTTTCTTTCTTTTTTTTCCTCTTTCTTTCTTTCACAGTCGAAACATGCCTATTTTCAGTACGACCATTTATAATAAACAACAGGTGTTGTGGGTGTTTCCAGGCATATACAGGAGTGTACATGATCCTCTACTGGACTGCAGGGAGAGCTATTTTTGCCATTAGCAGAGTGTGRAGCCTTGGCTCACATACTGAATTCTGGCAAACTTTGCTCTGTTAAGTGCAAGTGGGATTTTATTCATTCTGTAGTCTCCAAATAAATATATGTGCCTGTCCAAATGTATTGTTAAATTCTTCAGAGGGAAAGAGCTTAGATTGGGAGACTTGCCATTTTTCTCTAATTAGGAAACAAACAGAACAAACGGGGACCTGTATAATTAAAACCTTTGTTTATACAAAAGGAATTTTAAAAAAAAGCTATGATTAATGTACATGTACTTTGGAGTTCAGTCTAGATGTGGAGCTTTTTCTTCCCTCAAACTCTAAAACATGAAGGTTTCAATATAAGATGATTAAATCTAATCAGCTACCAGTGGCATTGCTGCCCAGTATTTAATCTTCCAGTTAATGCAAGCCTCAGCCTCTGCTAAATCCTGGAATTTTAGTACTTAGGGTTCCTCGTGGTGTAAATTAGGGAGGAGTGGATTGTTATTTAAATATTTTGTGTTGGGACGATTGATAGCTCAAAGAACTAGTTATGGGCYAGTTAAAATACCCCAAATGGTGTTTTAGAAGGTGAATCTTCCTTCCTCTTTCCCTACAAACTACTTTTCATATTATAATATTTTGTCCGTTATAATTGTCAGAAATTAGGATTTCCACYGGTGAGYGTAGGGATTTGTTCTGACTTGACTGAAATTTAATATAGGCCAAAAAGGATGGGAAGTGACCCTACACACCTGCTGGGGTCGCTGTGTGTTCTCCTTCCACTGTAGTTTGTATTTTATTCACTCCTCTTAGACCAAATTACAAATGCTCACAGTCTAATTCACTTCACTGTATGCATCACATTTTTCACAAGGCCTGTTTTTATTAGTGTTGTTGAGGCTTTACATTGTTTAGTTATTTAGAGCTAYATATATGTTGAAAGTTTGATGATTCTCTTGTTTTCCCCCCCTTTCCCCCCAGTTTCCCAGTATGTGCCAAAAGTTCCTTAATGTGTTGATTCAAACWGGTTATATTTTCAAATGTCACTTTTTCTCCTTTTGTTTTCTTCATGAATAAAAGAAATTCTCATTACATTCTTCTTGTGGTGTGTGTCTCTATAAAAAATAGCCTTTGAAATGTGAGTGGAACAATTTCTTCCTAACTGATTTAACTTGTAAATTTATGGAAGTCTCATCAGAGATTCCAAGGACTTTGCATGGGTCTGGTGTCTTACAAGTGATCTGTTTAGATGGCAGTGTGAAGTGTTTGAGGGGTTATGGTACTTCCACTACTCAGGAAGAATTAGTGCGACAGGAAGTTAAGAGCATATCCATGGAAGAAGAAATTCCTATTTCCATTGAAAAGATTCTTTAAGAGCCCAAAGCGTCTGAAAGATGGAAGGCTTCAAACTGATATCTTTTGAATGGTACATAGGACCAACATATAGAAAACTTGTTGACAATTTGTCTATATCTTCTGTATCTGATTAAACAGGATATTTTTTTATCTCATTTACCAGGTAACTACCCTGAACTTGGGATAATGTAGCTCATATAAAGTGCTAGAATCAGATGCTGCTCCTGCTGTTTTAACTATCTGAGCAAGTCAGCAATTTTTCCTTGAAAAAAGGAACTAATCACAAATAATTAGCACTCARTTTTCTTCATTTCCCTGTTGCTTTTGGTTGAGGTGACAGCTCTGCTTTCATTACTACTGTTGACAGTTGGCCATGGTTACTCAACCTGAATTTGGGAACTCTGTAATGCAGTGTTAATCAACTGTCAAATTGTATCTAGAGAGAACATCTCGTGATCAAACATATTGTTTATTTGCAATTGACAAAGTGTGGATCAAGGCTTGATGTGGGTGACGTTTCTCTCTGAAGCGGTGCATGAAGCTGAGTAGCTTTTTTTGGAGTGGGTTGTAATACCCAACATCCCCACACCACCCTTGCTTATTTTGCGGTTTCTGCATTCCCTCTGTGGCTGCCCACGCTGAGAATTAGGGTCATAAGAGTGCACAAACTATTGGTGAGGAGTTGGTGTGAAGAAGAAGGAAAGGGTGCTGGCGTGTYCGTGTCCCTGCCATTCTTCACATGACCTTTTCTGGGCAGAAGTTGCTCTGAGCTTCCAGCTCCCTGCCTCGAGTATGGTGAGAAGTCTGATTCAGAACCTTTTGTTGGATTTGAAACTGCTCGAGGTCACTAACTCTGTTTTCTTTTTCTTGGCATGTAATTTTTTTAAGATTACCTTGAGGTTTAGTTCAGCAATAGGGCAAGCCTGACTTAGCAGACTTTTAATGAAATCATTGTTTAACAACAGCAAAAAAAAATGATGTGACTGGTCTTCTGTTCATTTAGAGAAACTCTGCCCATTCTAAAGGTGCTTATGCTTTATGCTTTCTATGCATGTAGCCACAAATGATGACTGTTTGGAGGATTGGTAATTCTCTTAAGGCTTGATCCAAAGCTAATTGAGGTCAGTGTACAATCTCCTGTTACCTTGATTGAAGCTTGGATCAATTTTTAGTAGTTGTCAAATTTATGAAGCACTACATGAATTTTGAACACTTTCTCAATGCTAAGTTAAAGCAAATTAGGTTAGTTAATGTATCTTTTGAAAAACACATGCAAATGTTATATATAGATATGGACTTATTTTGAAAGCATGAAGCAGAAATGTGTATGTTCTCATGTTACCTTTTAATATTTTTTCTTTAGGTCTGATTCTACATATTTTAGAGGTGATGTTGGTTTATGCCTTACTATTTAGCATATAATCTATACAATACTTAGGTTTTGTACTAGTGTACTCAGTTTTCTACTGATCAGCAGGTAACTTATCCTGGAATTTTTTTATGGGCTTTTGACAGAACTGTCTATTGTGCAGAAACTTTGTTACTACTACTAATAAAAACACAAATTCTTCATTCTTTGACACACAATCCTCTTTGAGTCAATTCCAGTTTGTCTTGTACCCTGACATGTTAGATATTTTCTGAGCCTTTGAGACCCTCCATTGAGGTCCCAGAGGATAACACTGGAAAGTGAAATTATAATTTTCTTATTGTCTTATCTGTGAAATACCTCTACAGAGTTCACCCATATTGTATAAAAACTTGATCAAAAACACTGTTGTGGTGCCCAAATATGCAGAGATCCAGAACTATTTCTAGATTTGTCAAATGTTTTGCTCTATGTTGAAACATATCGTTATACCTTTTTGTTTTACTACTGTTATATTGCTAATGAAAAGAATTTTATATTTTAGATGCCAACTTAAATGCATTTTCTTGGAATTTCTTGCTGTTTTCCTCTTCTGCCAGTTTAGTGGTGAATAGCTGGATGAATAGCTGAGTGCTCTTGCAATGCTGTGGTGTGCTGGGCTGCAACAATCTGGTTTTTGACAAAGAAATGGTGGATATTTTTGTTAACTACATATGTGTAATATTTTGGAATATTTCATTATTTTTAGAAGTCCAGCTGAGTTTTAATGGGGAAATTATTTTCCACCTTGTGACTGTAAACATATTCTCCACAGAATTGTTAGTATTTCCACTTTACAAGCAAACCAAAGAAAAGCAGAATGGAGTTATTCTGCAAATTTATCAGGCTGATATTTTTCAGCCTGAGGTTGACAGTCTTTCAATAACAACTCCCCTTTTCCCGTGAAACAGGGAATATAAATATTCTGTGTATATCTAGGTAAATGCCACACTTAGAGAACCTCATTATTTCTAAAAAGAACTAATAGGTGCAAAGACAGTAGGTGCCCTCATTGCCACACAAGTACTGGAATCCTCTGGAACATCTTCACAGCATAACACAAGATGATACTGCACCTGCACATGGGAGAGCACAAATGTGTGGTATTTTTGATTGTTTCCTTTCTCTTTTGAATCTCCATGCCCTACAAGAAACTCAAATTGGCATTAGAAGAAAAGGCTACATGTTTATTATTTCTATACACTATCAGAACACTTCTTAAGTCCTCAAAGTGCACCTACCTTTAAGATATCTGATTTTCCTGATAGATAATCGGTTGATTCGTAATGATTTTTGAAATCCTGCATTAGCTTTCCTAAAAGCCTGACATTTATAGTTACATTTTTTCCAAAAGACACATGACCAAGAAGTTACCATCTCTATAGGAATTTTCTATATTGATACTGTCATGTATTTTATTTGTTATATTATGCTCAGCTTCAGCCCCTCTGTGTTGTTATTTGTCCTTTCTTTGTGCTCCTCCCCAGGTGCCTGGGACATCGTGCATTACCCCATTCTTCACCATGCTTCCTTCCTCAGTTTCAGTGCATATTAAATCTGTTATGTCATGGGTAGGTCAGTGTAAGTCTGGTTTCCTTATATCCTCTCCAAGGATTATTCCTTGCTGGCCACTGCTTGCAACTCTGCCTTAATGTCTTGCTGCTCTCATTTTGCAGTGTCCCACGTCTCATTGTTTGTTTACYACAAAATGTGTTCGGAGCTGATTTGGCACATCCTTAATTTACAGCAGAGATGTGCTTAAGGGTAGGCTATAATGCAAACTTTCTGTATGTTTACAAAATTAAAAGAAAATAATCGTTTTGAACATATTGCATCTGCTGCTGTTTTATGGGTATGTTATAACAATTTTATGCAGCTCCATTTAACATGGAGCTAAAACTGAGAACACAGTTTATTAATTTAGCAGGTTGAACTTKAAGGGGATTTTTGTTCTGCTGCAGAGAAGGCATTGTAAACAGGAACTTAAGGTAGCAAAACAATAAAATTAAACAAAGTAATCATAAATTATCCCTATTCAGGAGGAACAAGTTGAGTGTTGCCTCTTAGGGGAAAAAAATGGAGACAAGGCAAACTTAAAGAGGTTTTGGAAACTAATAGGAACACATTCATATTTGCAGTTCTTATGAGGAACAGATTTGGTTTTTTTCCTTGACTCRTTTTCATGTTTGACTACAACTGTCTCAGAGTTGTAATCTGTAACCTGAGGCAGTTTAATAAGCTTAAGGTGATTCAGTGCAGTATTAAAAATGAAGCTGTTTAACAGAAATGTATTGATGAGCTGCACTGGAGGAAAACTCCTTTGTATCCAACCAGTGTCTCTAACAATTTTTTATGACCTGTCAGCTGTTTTTTGTTATTGGGCTCAGAAACAGATCATAACAGAAGAAGGCTTCAGTAAACTGCAGCTCAAATAAAGTTTATTTTGGTGATCCTGTAACCACGGGCATGATAGGTACAATGTCTGCATTGTTAGTCAGGCGTGGTCTCAAACCTTCCCAAGCCCAGCTTGTCTACCATTAAGAGATTTAGAAATATAATTTTTGTTATGGAAGAGCTTAAAACTTTCCCGTGTGGAAAATGTTTATTTACATCAGAAATGTTTTGTAGTGATAAATACTTTAGTGACTCTATCAAATGACACTGATTGAAGCTACATGTGTTTCTTGGTAGATGGATGCACACAGTTCAGATCAACTCTCACAAGCACTTTGTTCCTTGGTGGGGTTCAGGGTGAAATATTAACACAAAATTACATTACATGTTGTAATGAAGAACCAGTTGCAGATGCACTCTACAGCTGAGCATGCCTTTCCTTCCATGAGGTGTGAAGAAAGGACTGGAAGAGAGGAAATGTAACCCATGCAGGTTGAAGAAGAGAGATGGAAAATATTSACTGGCTTAATCCTACCTGGAATTCATAGGAAGAGAATTTGAGTGAAAGYGTTGCTGCAAGGAGAGCCTAATCCTAATACACGTATGAACTATGAACAGAAGTATGGATTTTGTGGTTGGCAGTGGACTGAAAGGGCAACATCTTAGAAGTAAAGTTGAGAAGTCAGATTTGGATGAAGGAAGGATCTATAAGTACTACTTGTACTAATGAATAGGGGCCAAGTCATGGTTTAAGTTTTACCTAGTCCTGTGCTGTAGCAGAAATGAAAACTGAACCATTTGTGATGTAATGGATTGTCCTCATGACTTATCTGTGTCAGGAGACAAAAGGCAACATTGTAGGATTTGTGATTATATTCCATTCTCAACTGCCATCCATTTTGCAAAATCATTTCTAAAGTTGATTTGCATTCTTAATTCTTCATTGAAATGTGTTTAAACATCTTGGACCATAAGTTGTGCTGTAGGTTTCTCCATGCATAGTTCATCTAAAACATTTTACTTTGAAAAAGAGTAATCTCTTCAATAGAGCTTACAAAATGGGGCAGATTCTATAAAAAGCCAACATTGCCTTCTGAAATAGAGCAGTATCTCATCTGTTTTTCATCTGTGAATTTAGAGTCTTATTTTTTGCCTTTGTCCTTCRCTGCATATCTCTGTTCTAAAGATCCAACAAAAATACTAATACTCCCTGGCAGCATAAACAGGTCACAACTCAAATGAGCTCTGAATATTGTTCCCAAGGGAACCAAGAACTATGTCACACTTGCTTAATTTCAACATACATATATTCAGAAATTTTGGAAGTAAGGATATACATTGAAAGTTATATTCTTAATGTAATCAAGTATGATGAAATATTTTATTATGTGACACCTCAGCTTGAAAAGGAAAATAATATTTTTTTCTTCCCATGACTTATTTACGGATGGGGGGCAGGACTAAAAAAGATATAAAAATGTGATACTATTAACATCTAAATATTCAATACTGGGTGGAAATAAGAATGGACTATAAACTTTTGAGTGCAGACTGGATGGTTTCTGAAATATGATTGTAGATTCTAAAGAAAAAGACCTGTAGAAATGAATTTTCCTCTGTGTAACAATAAAAGGGACTTGTATATGGTTGTGATCTTTATGTTAAGCGGATATTGATGAGAAGTGCTGTTTRATGGTGGGATTTCCAGAATGTATCTGCACTTTGCAATACACCCAAMCAGAAAGAAGCATTACCGAAAGTTTCATATTTACAAAAACAAAGTCATGCATGTAGTTGCCTGGGGCAACAGAATGTTTTTTCTGACTAATTTGGCTGCATTAGAGCTCTGGAGAGCTGAGCTGCTGCTGCTGTACAGCAGGAAAGGTCAACATATAGGAGAGCAGCCTTTTTCCAGTGTGGGATGTCTGTTCCTCTGAGGAGCAGCACCATCACCTCACCCCTCTGCCTGGCTCGGGCGTGGTGAGAACGAGTCAGACTCTGCAGATCTCACCCAGTCTGACCCATCCTCTCACTGCCCTTCCTGTAGCAAGAGTGCCCTTCCCTAGCTCAGCCTCAGTCCTTTATTCTCGGAGCAGCAAAACTCAGTTTTTCCTATGCATTGAAAAGATTTTATCCCGTAGCAGGAGCTGCCTGTTCGAGTGGATGTTTGTTACAAAATTAACAGCTATTTAACTTTATGTACTCCAGAGTCAGTGTTGTGCCCGTGAAAGTGTTCATTACTGGGGAATACCTGTAAAACTGCTTTGCCTGACTACCTTAAGCAATGAATTCACTAGCTTGATGTGTTGCTTTTGTGCTGTGTGTTTGATTGATAAATCAGTGGAGTTTTTTTTCTGTTCCCTACCTGCTTGCAAAGGCCTCTGGGGGACTGGCAGGGAAGAAATAAACATGAGATTCTGATAGCTGAATAACTGATACTGAGGTATGTAAAAAGTTTAGTGATTGAAGAAAACCATTTCCCCATACAATCCTCTGCATACACAAGGAGAAGGAAAGAAAGAAAGAAAGAGAGAGAGAATTGGTAAATAATAGCAAATCAGTCTGAATGGCAAAAAGAAATTAGTGGTTCTTACAGCTCTGCATGTTACATGGATGATGTGACTCAATACTGTACATAACTATTCCCATTTTAGTAGTAGAGTTGTACCTCTGACACTCAATGATAAGTAACATCTGTGCTGACTTTTGTGTTTTATTTTCATCAAGGTAAAAGTCTTCCAGTCTCAGAATGCCTTCTGAATTAGATCAGAGTGTCAACAGAATATAAAGTTATCCATAAAAAAGCAGCAYGCTCATCACGTGTGCGGGTACATGTGGTATCTTAGGTAACAGTGAAAGAGGAAATGTTTCCCACTGGTTTAGATAAAATTTCTTGAAGTATATTTACACAGTTTGAAACAGAGTGAAAGTAAGTGCTTATCTTGCTAAAATTGGGGAAGCTGAAAGATTTGTGATGTGCCATTTACTACACATGAAAATTATTTTGGTGAAAAAGCTACTGGGCAACAGCGTGGGCCCTCAAAAGACAGGCTTGGAAGGGAAGAACGGAGCAATCATTGCTTGCCCAAAATAAGGATGTAAACAGGGATACCTGAACCTACTTTATCCCTACTGTCTTGCCACTTTTTGATCGCCTGCATGATTCTTTTCTAGTTACAGTTCTTGACAAGTGTTTAGCTTGCCAAAGTTGTACCCTAGAGTAGAGAACATATAAAATGCATTTCCATTTCCTGTTACACCAAATTTATTCTATTATATTCTCAGGTTTAGGGATTTTTTACTAGATAATTTCTAAACTTTTTGTTTGCTTATTTTGAGGTGGTTTTGTTGGGRTTTTTTGGGGGGTGATTAGTGGGRTTTTTYTTGYGTTAGGAGGTTTTTTTGGTCAGAATATGAGAGGTGTTCTTGGATTGCTAAGCGAATAATTTATCTAATTAACACTGTTGCAAAAAAAGTCACCTTTTTTTCCTTAACTGGTCCTAAAAATTATGTTTGTAATTCCTGTTCTGGTTTTCAACCATGAATAAACAAATATCAGTATTTATTTGACTGCTGCCTGTGCCCATGAAACAGGTTTTAAAAGGAATRTTGTTAGCTCAGGCAGCAGATCCACACTGTCTCCCATTTGAGATGCTATGCATATACTTCAAGCAGTGTTTGATGAATTGTACTGGGGATACTTTCCAAATGGGTCATTATTTTCCTTCTTTTTAGAGGAGAGAGGAGTTTTAAACTGCACCTTTAGATGGCTTTTTGCTCCTTTTTTTTTTTTTTTTTTTTGAGCTCTTAGGATGAATTTTCTACCGCCAGTTGGGAAGATCGGTAAAATTGTCCAGAATGATTGWGAGTTGAATAAATAAAATATACCGTAAGTTTGATTTCCATCTAGTGACAATGAAGCCATTAACACAAAGCTATTTCTCTCTATCACATGCTTGTGAACTTCTAGTTTCCCTCTTCAGGCCAAGATATAGACATATTGCTATTGAACAGAAACAATTATTAATAAACACGATGTTTTACATTATACAGAAAAGGGGAGCTGGGCTGGGAGGGAAGAAATTCTCTCTTACGCTTTAACTCAATTAACTCATACCAATATAGAAGAAAGTCTTTCATAAAGCACAATCAAATCAATACTGCTGGCAATGAAAAGTGAAGTGCTAAGATGCAGGAAAGCACACAGATGTCAGAATTGAACTTTCTTGCTCTCAGTTCTGCATCTTAAAAATAGTTTGTAAGKAATGGATTGTGTTGGAGAGAAGAATTTGCCTGCCTTGTGCTGTAGAGATTAGCATAGAGATTTACAACAGAAATGGGATTCTTTGAGTTTGAAGTGGAGAGGGGTCAGTGACTAATAGGATGTGGAACACGCCTTTGAGAATAGAAGAACATCAACAGAAGTCAAAAATGCTGGATGGAAGGTATCGGGTAAGAAAGAGAGAAAAACCAGTGGAAGTAAAAATAAAAATGGAGATAATAATCTTGGCTAAATTGTGTGAAAACATTAAGTGGAGTGTTTTAGTCTGCAGCACATAGGAGTAAACTGGCTGAGGCTGACTGAAACATGGCACTGTTGGAATGAGGGATGTGCCAGTCACTTGGATGCTGCTTACATTTCTGGTGAGGTTTTTTCTAAGTTTTCAGAAAGATTGAGTATTGAGGTAATTAAAAAGTATTTCAGCATATGCATAAGGTTTTTGGATATGATATTTGCTAAGAAAGCTTGAGAACATGATCCAACTGCAATCTTCAGGTTCAAAAAAATRGATGTCAAAGAATCCTTTCAAACTTTTCTCACTGAAGTTGAGAGAAGCAAACTTGGGCTTTTTTGGGTGTAATACTACAAATTAAAAAATTGTGCTGGAGAAGGAGAGGGGAATATCGGAGAGGCTTAAGGTACAGAATGTTCTTCCATGTGTCCAATTAAGGAAACACTAGAGATAAATGTGATTATTTGACTACAGAAGGAAAAAAAAATGCGCACTTTCTGCTCTTCAGTCTCCAAGAGCTTTTTAATTGTGAGTATTCCTTGGAATATGTTACTTGGGTGAGAAGGGAAGCTTTTTTTTTTTAATGTGCCTGTTAAAGGTATTAAATACTTTGCTTTCCCTGTCTCCTCCTGTTCTGCTTTATCTTGTATCCTCTGTGTTAGGTGGGAGAGGCTGATGCTGCTGAGGCACACCAACTTTTATGGCATGTCAGAGAAAGTTGTTTGCCTTGGATGCTTTCAGACATGCCAAACACTGGTTCTCAACTGGGAAGAATCTAAGAGCAAAAAAAGAAAATATTATATTGGGACCAAAAAAAMCCCCAATTCACACATGTTTGCAGAAGAATGTGCAGTGGCAGGACCCAGTGGCCCCAGTGCCAACATCACTCTGAACTGGGGTCACTTCACAGCGCATTGTGAATCCCAGCTCTTGCTCAGTTATCTCCTGTTTCAATTGTCCATGTCAGGAGGACAGAACATGGAGGTAAACRGAGCAGCTTGTTATGTTCCGAGGGGAGATAAATCAGTAGTGTTGCAGTACAAGCAGCTACAGCCTGCTTAACATCAACAGCCACAAGCAGTACATGTCAAACAGAAACCTTATGCAAAAGAAACATGGACCTGCTGTAAGAAAACAGCCAGTGCTGCACTGTCCCAACACTGAGCCACAGAAGTAAATGGAGCACTGGAGGCAGAACGGCTCAGACTGAGAGAAATGAGGTGGTGTTGCAGGATGAACATTCCTGCACAAGATTGGTATTGTGCTTTGCTTTTTTAAGGACTGATTCGGCTCCTGTCATGGTGAGAACAGCACTAAAGGCTGTCCTAAGCTTTTTTTTTGGTATCTGCTTAATAACCCCGTGTTGTGGCAGAGGTTGAGATTGCAATTTACAGTTGTAGTAATATTCTTATTCCCTCCTCCCCATCACTGTATGCATGTATGTGCTTATGTGCACTCTATGCACACAATCTGTGTTGCTTTGCATTGATGCCACTGTGACCACTACGTAAAAACATATGCATGGAAAATATTAATTTAAAAAATATGAAAAAGTGCTAAATAGCTGCACTTGCTATTTTATCTACATAGAAATGAAAGCTGAAAATATTTTGTTGAGCACTGAGAGTAGGTACTATATGAGCACTTTTATTGGTTAAAACTGAATAGATGAAAAATGTTTTCTTCTCACACCTTTCATTAATCTGGCTCTATATTTTTGCAGACAACGCTGAACATCAGAGAAGCAAGATGCCTACTAAGACCATATTATAAATTCTCATCATATTTCTCCTTTGCTTTTTATTGCTTCCTTACTTGGCTTGACATTTTCATATGAATAAAGTACAGCACCAACATCAAGTTGTTCTCACACAGGTTTACAAAGGAAAAAAAAGTCATTTGATAAACATGTTGAAAAGGTGAAAGAAAATATTGGAAGCCAAACTACAAATGGAATGGATTTTGCYCCCCCCCCCCCCCCATCTTGCTCTTATTCAGAAACAGATGCATTGGTCAGTTTGAAGAAAATCAAGCTGCAATTTTGTTAATAGCTCCAATAGCTGCTAATGCAATGCAGTATTCCCTGATGTATGGGATTGTTTCCCCGCCTATGCTAAGGTAAAATGAAGAAAATATCAGTGTACATGCTAATTTTCTTTAAATGGTGGTGTAATTTTTCTTTTTTGTTCTTGCCAGACCTGATTTTGACTCAGATCACAAGACCAAGTCATTAACTGTTCTGTCCTTGAGAGCAAATCATACACAGAGAATAAATATTAAAGAGTACATAGTTATTCCCATAAAAGTATAGTTAGAGTGCATTAGCTTAATTTGATAAGGCTACCTCAGAGTCAATCTGCTATGAATTTGTGCATTTTTCCCATCTCTCTGGTGTTTCATTATTGTCTTCCCTTTAATTCCCTCAGCCAGTTCTGTTACAAATATCTGTGTGTGAGAGAAACAAAGGTTACATTATGGACCAAGATCTAATGCTCATCTGTATCCCGTGGGACTTCAGAACAGAATTAGAAAGATTTTGATACAGTAAATTTGCAGATATAGTAACAATTTGTGCAACTCTGGTGAGGATTTTTATGAGCCTAGGGGATAAAAATATGAATAATCTGAAGTACTAATTGAAATGCCATTTGTTTAGAATATATGGTTCAGGTTCTCCTCATACTTTGGATGAGAAATGTTTTATTTCTGCTTAGGTTGTTCTGATTGTGTGGGGTTCCTTTGTTTGGGTTTTTGTGTGTGTGAGTGTGTGTAAGCAACATGAATAAGTTTTTCCAGAGCGTGTAACAGGTTCAGCATTACTTGTCAGTTTGTTCTTGAAATGAATGTGGTCTACAACAGTTACTTTGTGCTTGAAGCTTTCAAGAGTTCAGAGTTTGAAGCTGGTTCAATTGCTAATTGATGATGCATAAAATTGTGCTATAAAACACAATATGAATTTCCTTGCAAACATTCAATTAGGATAAAGTGTTTTTCAAGGCTTTGCTSTGTAATGAATCTTATGCTGGATCTTTTTAAATCTTAACAAATCTGAATATRTGTTTTCTCAGTTAGGTAATATTTTCTAGGAAGTCACAGTTTACTTTGATATGGGGTACCTTCAGGATTGCCTTCTTAAAGGACGTGTTTAGGGAATGGAGGTACCTAAATGTGAGATATGTGGGAGGTGAAAGTACATATATTGTACTGAGGTGTCCCCACAACTGCAAATGTTCTTAGCCAGGTACAGTCTGTATATTAGAGAAAGGCAGACCAAACACCAGACCTGCATTCAGACCTCCCTGATGCTCAAAAATGCTGAGTTATGTTGTGGTTGTGCTCATCTCTAATCTCTACAGGCTCCGTAACATGTCAGTATTTTTTGATTGCACTCACAAGAAGCAAACCTGGGAGGAACCCATTC